>BLBF01000010.1:21946580-22007759 GCA_015471245.1 Laticauda colubrina | reverse complement strand
TCTCTCTCTCTCTCTCTCTCTCTCTCTCTCTCTCTCTCTCTCTCTCTCTGTCTCTCTCTCTCTCTCTCTGTCTCTCTGTCTCTCTCTCTCTCTCTGCAAGGTCTGCACTGCAGCTGAGGAGGAGGAGACTGCAGCCAGTTCCTTCTGCTTGCTGAGAGGTAAGGAAGCCACGGCTTTGCACAGCAAGCGAAGTGCTGCTTGTCCGGGCAAGATTTGGGAATGAGGGGCAGGAAGAGGCATGCACACACCTGCGGCTCGCTTTCCCAGTTGTGCCCAGCCCGCACGGCTCTGGCACGGCCCTGGCGGGATGAGTGGAGGGTCCAGAGGGGTGTCACTTGCTGCGCTGGGTGCCCCAGGCTAATGAAGCCAAGTGTCTCCTCAGGGCTCCGGTTGCAGGGAGGAGCCCTGACTGGCTGCACATGGCTGTGCCAAATGCCACGGCGTTTTTCTAATGCTGCAGCAACAAGGGAGAAGGAAAAGGTCTCATGAACCCCAAGATGTTGCCACCTGCCCACCTGAGGATGAAAGAGGGGGAATTCAGTCACCCCCGAAAAGACGGCCTATCTGTTTTTTCGTGGGGCAAAAAAATATAAGGCCCGGCCTTATAATGTGAGAAACACGGTAGTCATTTTTGATATCTTTTTTTTTGCCAGTGTACAAGAACAACCAAAACCCAGTGTACACAAACACACTCTCAGTGATGTCATTTCCATTTTTATTAAGTTATAGTTTTATAAAATGCAAAAGTAAATAAAAGAGCAGTGAGGGGAGAGGGGAAAGAGGAAAGACAAGTGATGAAAGATGCAGGGAGAGAAAAAGAAAAGCATTAACTTCTGACTCTCTCTGTTACAGGAAAATAAGGCATTAACATCATATCACAGCTTTTTGGTTTTTCCATAATAGTATGAAATCATTTCTATAAAGGTCTATCAATCTAATCTGTAAAATCCAAAGTCAGAGTTTCATTCTTTTCCACATCTAACATGAAGTTCAGAAGTGGTTTCCATGTGGAAACAAAAGTACTTATGTTCTTTTCTTCAATCAAATTGGCCATTCTTCCATGGTAGGAATCCAAGTGTCTTTCCATTTTTGCACATACAATAGTCTTGCTGCTGTCAACATATAGTCTTGCTGCTGTCAACATAGTAACAAAGTTTCATTTTTTTCTGCAGTTCTCTTTCCATAAAGCCCTTGTCACACAGCACCAATGGATGGAAAGAGGATGTAAAATGGAGAGAAACACTTCCCATCTGTTGGTTAACGCGATGCTTCCGTTCTGTACTCACTGCATCCGTTTTTCATACTCTCTATCCATCCAGCATCTGTCTATTGACATTTCATCCGCTCAAAAAGTTTTGAGCTGCACAAAACTTTTTGAGCGGAAAATGTATCCAACGCGTCAGTTCAGCATCTGCAACGCATACAGGGAACATCCGTTCTACATCCGTCGTCATCCATTACGCATCTGCTATATCCGCTAGGCATCCACTGCGCATCCGCGCAAATCGCATTCGCTCCAGTGGAAAACGGACACAGGGACGAAGCTAAACGGACGCGGAATGGACACAAAGCGTTGGTAGCACAGACGGAGAAAGGATGAAAGCGGATGCAGCTTGCATACAAAGCATTAAAATGGAAAAAACATTTGCAGAGGGGACCTATCTCAGATATTTAGGATGTATGCAGGATGCTTAGAGGATGCAAAAGGACACCGAGCAGAAAACCTATATTTACTATAAAAAGGGGGAGGAACTCACCTGGATCTCACTTTCAGTCCAGCAGCCCTGCGGTGCAGACCTCTTCAGCCTTCATCTGGCTCTTGCTCTTCCACAGCATCCAGTCATCTCCACCATGGATCATCACACACTCCTTTTGGTAGCCACCATCATTCTACAACAGTGCGAAGCCATCTACAGGCTCTTTCACCTGTTCTACACGAAGAAAAGGAGGTGTCCAAGAAGTGTCTGGGTCCGAAGATGGATCGCGAGAAGAGCTGAGTATGGAATGTATAACAAGCTGATGGTGGAGCTGAGGAACGAAGACCCTCGAGCATTCCAGAACTTCATGAGGATGCCTCCAGACATGTTTGACGAAGTTGTGGAGCGGCTGAGACCCAGGTTGACCAAGCAGAGCACCAAGTTCCGGCCCAGCCTGGACCCTGGGCTCAAGGTGGCACTAACTCTGTGCCACCTGGCCTCCGGGACCACGTACAGGAGCATGCAGTATGGCTGGAGGGTGCCACACAACACCATCAGCATTGTGGTCAGAGAAGTGGTGCAGGCCATCATCGAAGAATACCTGGAGGAGCTCCTCCAGTGCCCCTCCACTGAAGAAGGATGGAAGAAAGTTGCAGAGCAGTGGTATCAGAGGTGGAACTTCCCCCACACCGTTGGAGCCATAGATGGCAAGCACGTGGCCTGCAAAGCTCCAGCAAAGTCAGGGTCTGCTTATTTCAACTACAAGGGCTTCTTCAGCATCATCCTCTTCGCCATGGTCGATGCTGACTACAAGTTCATGTACATCGAAGCTTCAAGCAACGGGTCAGCTTGGATGCCCAGGTATACAATGCCAGTGACCTCAAGGAGGGGCTGGAACGCAACCTCATCATGGGCTTCCCAGATCCAGAACCCCTGCCCAACGACACACAAGATGTGCCCTACTTCATCATGGGGGATGACACTTTCTCCCTCAGAACCTACCTCATGAAGCCCTACACCTCCAGATGCCTCACCCGTGAAGAGAGGATCTTCAACTACAGGCTGTCCAGGGCAAGGTGGGTGGTGGAGAACGCCTTTGGCATCCTGGCCAACAGGTTCCAGGTACTTCTCACCACCATGCAGCATCGCCCACAGACTGTGAGGAGGATCATGGAAGCTTGCTGCATCCTGCACAATCTCATGCGCACCTGCTACCCAGTCTTACAGAACAGGCTTGTGGACCTCCAACAAGGCAATGGGAACATGGAGCCTGGTGAATGGAAGCAAGGGCAAAACCTGATAGACACTGAGGATGTGCAAGGCCCCAACAGAGCCTCACGTGAAGGGAAGAAGCAGCGCAACCTCCTGAAACATTGGTGCAACTCCCCAGCTGGAGCAGTGGAGTGGCAAGACAGGATGATAGATACTTAATGGATGCTTCCTTCAGCCTGTCTCATCACACGGATGAGATTGTGCCATGTATGTTGAGTGGCCCTACAATGAACAGGGCATTTAATAAAGAGTTGTGTTTATGTTGAAATGTGTGGATCAATGATTACATTGTTATTGATAATAAAGGGCCATAGGTGTGGCACCTGGGAGGGTGGACCATACAGTCCCACTATGCTTGCACTGGAGGTTTATCTATCCAACAGCTATTATCCATCCCACAGGTATCCCTGCCCATCCCACAGCTATCACCCATCCCAAAGGCATCCCTGCCCATCCCACTGCTTTCTTAACCCATCCCACAAGCATGCAAAGGCTTAAACCATTTCTAAAAGTTTCCACCAAGACTTTATTTAATAAAATAAATGAAGCAAGTGTGTGAAGCAAAGATAATCTTTATTAATAACAAGCTGTAAAAGAAAAATGACTCAAGTGTCCCAAGCAAAGATAAAATCAACAGGTAGCAACCCAGTCTCTGGCACTCTTCTTGGTCACTCTGAGGCGTGCCCATAGTCTCAGGGGTAAAGGGTCCAGTTGCTGTGGAGGTGGCTGCTGCTGGAGTGCTGGTCTGAGGCGTCATTGGGGTGCCTGGCCCCGAGAGGACAACAGGGGTTGGTGTGTGGAGGAAGCTCTCAGAGAGCTGGCTCAGTCCTGTGATGTTGAGACCCCCTTCCTCCAGGACATGGGGTGTCAGCCCCAATACCAGTGACAGATGTTCTGAGGCTGGGCTTGGCTGTGGGGTGGAGGAAGGAGCAGTGTAGTTGGATGTCTGGTCTGCAGATGAGCGAGGTGAGGCGTGGGTGGCATCTGTGGTGTGGGTGGCATCTGTGGTGTCGATTGCATCTGTGGCATTGGTGGCATCGGTGGCGTGGTTGGCATCGGTGGCATCAGTGGCACCGGTGGCACCGGTGGCACCGGTGGCATTCGATGTACCTGTGCCTGGACTGGGAAGGGCTGCCTGTGCTGATGGAGCTCCTGGTAGCTGTAGCCTTGGCAGGTGAGGGTCTGTAGAAAGCCTTGGAAGGGCAGTGACATTACCTGGGGTGGAGGAGCAGACCTGGACTGGGTGGGAGACGGGTTCATCTGGGTCTGGAGGGTTGTGAAAAAACCAGTGATCCTGTCCTTTATCACCTGGTACTGTGATTCCAACATGTTCATGAGGGTCTGGTTGATATAGGTGAGGAAGGGTTTGAGGTTGGTGGATGGGACGTCGGTGTGTACCAGCTGAGAGAGGAGATCTACACTGCTTTTGATGGTGTCCCTGATCTGTAGCAGAACAGTGTGGCTCTGCCCCTCCTGTCTGCCTCTCTGCCTGATTTTTGTGGAGGTGGAGCTGGGGGTGGATGTGGGTTGTTCTCTGGTGGAAGTGCCCTCTCCTTGCTCCCATTGCATCAGGGGGTCCTCCACACGCTCTGCCACAGGGAGTGCAGCTGTCGGGGGGGGTCTCCATCATGGCACGCTCCACAGATACCTGCCTGGACACAGGAGCTGACTCTTGGCCAGAAGAGGACTGGCTCTCTGTGGGCTGCCTGAGAGACAGGGTTGTCAGAGGGGTTGCTCCTCGGTGGCGGATCTCACCCTCCAAGAAGCTGCACTTGGCCATCACGTAGGTCTCTCAGTCTGTCAGCTTGACCGTGGCCTGGCCAGATTTCTTGAGGTGCAGCTTCCTGTACCAGGTGTGCATGTGCTTCCACCAGCTGAGAAGGACCTCTGAAGTGTAGCCCAGGCTCTCTGCCTTCTCTCTCCAAGCAACCTGCTTCCTTTTGGTGTCTCGATAGAGCCTGTGTCCCTTCCACCATAGATACTCATTCTCCCTCAGCCATTCCAGCACCTCATCCTCATGTTCCTCTTCAATGGAGAATTGCCTCCTCTCCCGTTCACATGTATGCTCTTCCTCCCTCTGGCAGGGCCATCTGGGCCCTCATCAGAGGGGCTTCGAGGTTGTAGGGGCTGCTCCACCACACCAGCAGCAGCAGCAACAACAACAGTAGCAGCAAAAGCAGGACCAGCAGGACCAGCAGGGCCAGCAGCGCTAGCAGCACTAGCAGCGCTAGCAGCGCCAGCAGGACCAGGATCATCAGCATCAGAGTAAGCACCAGCAGCACCAGCAGCACCAGCAGCACCAGCAGCACCAGCAGGAAAAGGAGCACCAGGAGCACCAGCAGGACCAGCAGGACCAGGATCAGCAGCAGTAGAGTAAGTACCACCAGCACCAGCAGGAAAAGGAGCACCAGAAGCACCAGCAGGACCAGCAGGACCGGCAGGATCAGGAGCACCAGCAGGACCAGCAGCACCAGCAGGACCAGGAGCAGCACCAGCAGTGTAAGCACCAGCAGAAGCCCCAGCACCAGGAGCAGCACCAGCAGAGTAAGCACCAGCAGAAGCACCAGCACCAGCAGAGTAAGCACCAGCAGAAACAACAGGACCAGGAGCAGTGCCAGCAGAAGCTTCAGCACCAGAAGAGTCAGCCCCAGCAGCAGAAGCCCCAGCAGAAGCAGAGTCAGGGCCAGGGGGTGGGGTGGTGGCCCTGTCCTTCTTGCCAGGGCTGGCAGCAGTTGGCAGAGGCTTTCTCTTCTTCCCCATGGTTGTTGGCTGGCTGGCTGGCTGGCTGGCTGGCGTTGTGTCTGGCAGCAGGTCTTTCCTCTGAATGATGACCTGCTTGCGAGCTGCTTTCCTTTATGTCTGTGGGGCTGACGCAATGCATCCTCCCCGCATGCGCAGTGAATGCTTTGCATCCGCTAGGCATCTGCTAGGCTTCCACTCTGCATCTGCTTCATCCGCTCTGCATCCGCTCTGCATCTGCTCTTTCTGCTGCGCGTCCGCTTCGCTGTGCTCCCCCGGAAGCCCTGCGGATGTGCCATCTGCTCCCATCCGCTTCCATCTACTAGGCTTCCGTGGAGCATCCACTTTCCATCCTGGCTACGTCCTCCCCCTGTCTGTTCCTTTCCGTTGTTGTCCACTCTCGTTATGCAAATTTGGGGCACTTTTGAGAGCGGATAACAACGGATGGAACATTTTCTCGTCCGCTGTGTCCTTTTTACAAACGTTTTGCATCCGTCGGCCAATGTGACAGGCCCTTTGGACCAGAGGTCTTCAAATTGACAGCTTTATAACTTGTGGACTTCAACTTCCAGAATTCCTGAGCTAACATGACTGGAGGAGGAATTCTGGGAGTTGAAGTCCACAAGTCTTAAAGCTGTCAAGTTTGAAAACACCTGCATTAGACCCAAAAGGAAAAGTTCTGGTTTCATTTCATTTCATTCAACACACTCTCAGTAATGTGTGCAGAGTAGCACTTCTAATTTACTGGTCTTGAAAACAACAATTTCTTTGCTTGATTTTTATATTTTTCCTTTTTTCTAGAAGTTCAAGAAAATGAACATTGCATTAATTGCATTATTTTTTTTACGTCACATCAACAATC
Organism: Laticauda colubrina; assembly: GCA_015471245.1. NCBI lineage: Eukaryota > Metazoa > Chordata > Lepidosauria > Squamata > Elapidae > Laticauda > Laticauda colubrina. Next base: position 22,001,189 of record BLBF01000010.1, on the reverse strand, counting down.
CTTTTGTGCAAATCTCACCAACTCAAAGTGATATTCAGTGTATTGAGAAATATTTGGAATGCAAATAAAACAATAAAATAAAGTTTTAATATGCTACAATAATAAATACTTGCAATGTAGACTGGTATGTTAATTCATAAACTTGTGCAATACAGAGCTCCAAATGGATGAAATAGTTCTTAATTTACCACTGTCATTTCCTTGGTGAAATTAGACTAGCAGGCATAAAATAGAAGTTGATTTAAGCAAATGATTTTGAGGCACAATATACCGAATCCTCAGTCAAGTGAACTGAACAAAAATGATTCTGCATAATTGCTTCAGTTTATTGAAAAAAAGCTACATTTGCAAGTGTTTCTCCCTAGGCCTTTCTTCCAATCATGTTAAAAAGATAAGGTTTTTTTTTTCTTTCTTCATTACATTTTTTATACTCTTGGGTCCATCTGAAGTTGGTGGAAAAATCAAAATTAAGGAACAGTACATTAGAAAATGAATTAATTTGAAAAATGCATGTTTCATAAATTGCTCCCACTACAGAAATAGAAGCTTTTTACAGGAAAGATTAAAACATGATGGAGAAAATTCTAGGCATCTGGCATTTTTGAAGATATACTTCTGTGTATTTTTATGTATTTATATGCAATCCCTGTATATAAACTATAGAAAATACACACATAATAAAAGGAAGGAAATATACATTTATGTTTCCTCCTTTGACCAAAAGGAAAAAGAAAAGGAGGAGGAGGAAGAGGAGGAAGAGGAGGAAGAGGCTCCTCTTCAATGTTGGAAATATCAATTCTTAGATTTACATTTTGTATTCAATTTCTGTTTTTTAATTAAATCATCCTTTTAAATTGAATACGATAGTGATGAACAAAGGTAGCTCTGATGTAGGATGAGAGTGGAGTTTTAGTCTCCAAGCTTCTGTGTTGGTTTCTGAATGTTTCAGAACACTCACCTTTGCTTAGGAACAGAAATAAAGTTATATGGGTTGGTGATAGTACTTGTGAAGATATTGCCATAATTGATTAAATGCTGACTATACATTCAGAATTTGTTTACGAAAAAAACAAACACATGCAGTTTTAGAATCTATCTATAGAAATATAGTGATAAGATCTAATCTGAGATATTATATCCACTTCCTATGTCCTTTGAACAACGGTTTTAAGCTTTAGATAAACTGGAATACATTCAAAAAAACACAGCAAGATTATCATGAAGAGAGACTGAAGGCATCAGGAAATTATTTCTGATATTTTCTCAATATTTCTTGAGAAAATGCTACTTAGAAATTCTGCCATGGAGAACAACCTGTTGTTTATTATCCTGGATATGGATAACATCACCAGCAGAAGAGTGCAAGGAGTGGTAAATGATAAAATAAGTATCCCAACAACCTAGTGCCATGATGGCAAACCTATGGCATGTGTGCCAGAAGTGGCACATGGAACCATCTTTCCAGGCACACGGAGTCATCACCTGTTGCTCTTCCAGGTTCCAGTGCATGCATGTGCATCAGCCACCTGGTTTTCAGGTTTCTGGCATGCATGCGTGTCCAAAGACCAGCTGGCTGGTGCACATGTGTATATTGGAACCCAGAAGAGCAACAGTGATGACTCCACGTGGCCAAAGACATGGAGAGGGGATCCCAGCGATCACTTCCTAGGGGAGTAAAGCTCTTGGCCAGGACGGGTGGACCAGGCTTCCCTCCCTCCCCTCCCAAGTGGGCTTCTTGCATGGCCCCAGCCTTCCAGCCCACAATACTGATGCGTATTCATGGTCCAGAGAGCCTGGCCAGCTTGGTTGCCACAGAAGAGCAGCATCAGCAGCAAGGAGCAGAAGCAACTGGCCAGCCCCTGCAGCCACTCCCCCACCAGCAAGCTGGGCTCTTGGCGGTGTTGCCATGTGTGAGGAGCTGTGCTCTCCTCTGGCCCTCCTGGGGCAGCTCACCTCCCTGATAGTGGTTTGTCCACTGCTTCCTCCAGCATCCTAGCCAGAAGTGGCAGTGTGAGGGGCTGGAAGAGGTTCTCACAGTGCTGCTTCTAGCCAGGATAATGGAGGAGGAGCTGCTATTGAGGAGGCAAGTTGCCCCAGGAGGGCCAGAGAAGAGCACAGCTTCTCACCCATGGATATGCCATTGAGGGCCCAGCTTGCTGCCATGGGAGATGCTGTAGGGGCCAGCCAGTTGCTTCTGCCCATCACCCTGCAGCTGCTACCCTTATGGGATGGCAGGGCTGCACAGGAACTGAATCTATGTGGAAGGAACAGCTATCCGACACTGGGGTAAGAGGGCTGGGGGTGGGATGGGGACTTCCAAGGCTGGCCGTGGGATTGGAATTGGCTGGATTCAGCCTTACTGTTTGGAGGCTGAGTGGAACAGGGAAGCACTGTGGGGCCAGGCCATTCACACCCGTGTCCAGCCAGCCACAATTCGCTGCACCGGGGCACAAATGAGACCCTGTCCCACGGAGCCTGCTGCCACTTGAGTGGGGAGTACAAGGAGGAGAAGAACAGTGAGGGTTTGCACTGGCTGGGCAGACAGGGGACTGGTGAGGCAGTGCTGGCTGGCTGTTTGGAGAGGGGGCAATCATTAGGTGGTTGCTGCTGCTTCAGTGGGGAAGATGCAGAGAAAAATTGCTCCTGCCCCCTTCCTCCATCACCATCTCCAGTGGCTTAAATGCTCCAGCTAAAGCAGGGATTGCACGCTCTCTCTCTCATACAAACACACATGCACACACATACACACACATACACACACATTTTGAAAAGTTCCACTCCTCCCTCTCTCTCTGTCTCTCTGTCTCTGTCTCTGTCTCTGTCTCTGTCTCTGTCTCTGTCTCTGTCTCTGTCTGTCTGTCTGTCTGTCTGTCTGTCTGTCTGTCTGTCTGTCTGTCTGTCTCTCTCTGCAGCAGCAGTTGCCCGCTTCAGTGCCTGGCTGGAAGGCAGTGGGGGTCATGGGGGGGTAACTCCATACTTCCCTGCCTTGCTTTATACTCCCTCCATCGCCTCGCTGCTCAGGCAGCTCCTACTGCTTGCACAGCTGCCAGAAGCTTGGCTGAAGATCGTACTCTCTCGCACACACACACACAGAGTTTGGACAGGCCCCATCTTCTCCCTCCCTCTCTCCCTCCCTCTCTGCAGCAGCAGTTGCACACTTCAGTACTTGGCTGTGAGGTTGCTCAAAGAAGCCGGGGGCGGGGGGGGCGACTCTGGACCTCTGTGCCTTGCTTCATACCACCCTGCCTTGCTGCTCAGGCAGGTCCTGCTGCCCACACCACTGCCAGAAGCTTGGCTGAAGATCGTTCTCTTTCCCATACACACAAACACACAGTTTGGAGATTCCCCCTGCCTCTCTGCCTCACCCCATTTGCATGCAAGCTCCGTGGGAAAGCAAGGTTTCATTAAGTACTTAAATAGAAAGTAGGTGTTTTTTGGGGGGAGCAGGACACTAGGAAACATTTTTCACAATGAGAATGTAAGTTTCTGGTGGGTTCTTCGGTGGCCGTCAAGAAGATACTGCTATCTATTGAGAGGAGTTGCAGGAGACCAGTGGAAGGGTGGCGGCAGCAGCACTGCTGAAATGAAAGGCAGAAGCTGGCAGGCCATGCTCTTCCAAGCATGGGGAGTGCGGCTGATTCCTGTGCCAGCAGTGGAAGAGGAGAAAGAAGACGCGGTGTTGTTGGCTACAGCCATAAAACCCGAGGCGGCAGATTCGCTGTCATGACCCTCGCCATCAGGTGCTTTTGCTGCTCGGGGATTAGAATGCAGACTGCCTGCAATTTGGCAGTTCAAAGGTCAATGGGCTTCAAGGTGGACTTAGCCTTCCATCCTTCCAAGATCCATAAAATGAGGACCCAGATTGTTGGAGGAAATATGCTGACTCTATAAACTGCTTACAGAGAACTGCAAAGCACTGTGAAGTGGCATATCAGTCTAAGTTCTTTGTTATTTCTAATTTAAATTCCTGAATTGAGGAGGTTTTATTGGACTAATTCATGCCTTCTAACTCTGTGACGATGTAATTACTTAAGGCCCTGTCACACTGGCCGACGGATGCAAAACATTAGTAAAAAAGGACACAGCGGACGAGAAAAATGTTCCATCCATTGTTATCCGCTCTCAAAAGGGGCAAAAATTTGCATAACCAGAGCGGATAACATGGAAAGGAACAGACAGGGGGAGGACGCAGGACAGATGGAAAGCAGATGCTCCACGGAAGCCTAGCGAATGGAAGCGGATGGCACATCCGCAAGGCTTCCGGGGGACCACAGCAAAGCAGATGCGGAACAGATACAGCGGATGCAGAGCGGACGCCGAGCGGATGAAGTGGATGCACAGCGGATGCTGAGCGGATGAAGCGGATGCACAGCGGAAGCCTAGCGGATGCCTAGCGGAAGCCTAGCAGATGCCTAGCGTTCACTGCGCATGCGGGGAGGATGCATTGCATCAGCCCCGCAGATATAAAGGGAGGCAGCTCCCAAGCAGGTCACCATTCAGAGGAAAGACCTGCTTCCAGACACATCGAGTGCCTTGCCAGCCTGCCCTGCATGCCTGCCTGCCAGTCTTGCTGCCTGCCATCCTGCCAGCCTCCCTGCCAGCCTGCCTGCCAGCCTTGCTGTCTGCCTGCCTGCCTGACTGCCAGCCTTGGCTGCCTGCCATCCTGCCAGCCTCCCTGCCAGCCTGCCTGCCAGCCTTGCTGTCTGCCTGCCTGCCTGCCTGCCTGCCAGCCTTGGTGCATGCCTTCCTGCCAGCCTTGGTGCATGCCTTCCTGCCAGCCTGCCTGCCAGCCTTGCTGCCTGCCTGCCTTCCTGCCAGCCTTCCTGCCAGCCTGCCTGCCTGCCTGCCAGCCTTGCTGCCAGCCAGCAACCCCACAACCATGAGGAAGAACAGAAAGCCTCAGCCATCTGCTGCCAGCCCTGGCAAAAGGGACAGGGACACCCTCCCATCCCCTGGCCCTCACTCTGCTTCTGCTGGGGCTTCTGCAGCACGGGCTCGCTCTTCTGCGGCTGAGGCTTCTGCTGCTTCTGCTTCTGGAGGAGCTGATGATGCTGCTTATGGTGGTGGTGCTTCTGCTGGTGTTTACTCTGCTGTAGCTGCTCCTCATCCTGCTGGTCCTGCTGGTCCTGCTGGTCCTGCTGGTCCTGCTGGTCCTGCTCTTGCTTGTCCTGCTCATCCTGCTGGTCCTGCTCATGCTCCTGGTCCTGCTCGTGCTCCTGATCCTGCTGTTGCTCCTGGTGCTGCTGGCGCTGCTGGTGTTTACTCTGCTGCTGATGATCCTGGTCCTGCTGTTGCTGCTGTTGCTGCTGCTGCTGCTGATGATGATGATTCTGCTGGTGCTGCTGCTGCTGCTGCTGATGATGATCCTGCTGGTGCTGCTGCTGCTGGTGGTGTAGAGGAGTAGCCCCGACAACCTGGAAGCCCCTCTGATGAGGGCCCATGTGGTCCTGCCAAAGGGAGGAAGAGGCATATGCGAGAACGGGAGAGGAGGCAATACTCCATTGAGGAGGAACACGAGGATGAGGTGCTGGAATGGCTGAGAGAGAATGACTATCTATGGCAGAAGGGACACAGGCTCTATAGGGACACCAAAAGAAAGCAGGCTGCTTGGAGAGAGAAGGCGGACAGTCTGGGCTACACTTCGGAGGTGCTCCTCGGCTGGTGGAAATATATGCACACCTGGTACGGGAAGCTGCACCTCAAGAAATCTGACTAGGCCACGGTCAAGCTGACAGACCGAGAGACCTACATCATGGCCAGGTGCAGCTTCCTGGAGGGTGAGATCTGCCACCGAGGAGCAGCCCCTCTCACAACCCTCTCTCTCCGGCAGCCTGCTGAAAGCCAGTCCTCTTCCGGCCGAGAGTCAGCTCCTGTCTCCAGGCATGTTTCTGTGGAGTGTCCCACGGCGGAGAACCCACAGACAGTTGTTTTAACCATGGTGGAGCACATGGAGGACTCCCTGGCGCAGTGGGAGAAAGGAGACAGAACTTCCACCACAGTCCTACCCACATCCACCCCCAGCTCCATCTCCACAGAAAGGCAGAGAGCCAGACAGCAGGAGAGGCAGAGCCACACTGTCCTGCTGGAGATCAGGGACACCATCCGGAGCAGCATAGATCTCCTCTCTCAGCTGGTCCACACCGACTCCTCATCCTCCAACCGCAAGCCCTTCCTCACCTATGTCAACCAGACCCTCACAGACATGGTGGAACCCCAGTACCAGGTGGTGAAGGACCGGATCACTGAGCTGCTTCACAACCCTCCAGATCCAGAGGAACCTGCTCCCACCCGGTCCAGGTCTGCTCCTCCACCCCAGGTGATGTCACTCCCATTCCAAGGCTTTCCACAGGCCCTCACCTACCAGGGCTACGGCTACCAGGAGGTCCAGCAGCACAGGCAGCAACCCTTCCCACTCCAGGCACAGGCTCATCAGATGACATCGTTGCCACCGGTTCCACTGATGCCACTGATGCCACCCACGCCACTGATGCCACCCACGCCACTGATGCCACCAACGCCACCGATGCCACCCACATCACCGATGCCACCCACGCCAGTCCTCACTCAGCTGCAGAACAGACAGCCCCACTACACTGCTCCTTCCTCCACCCCACAGCCAAGGCGGCCTCAGTACATCTGTCATCGGAATTGGGACTGATACCTCATGGCATGGAGGAAGGAGCTCTCAACATCACGGGGCTGAGCCAGCTGTCTCAGAGCTTTCTCAACACACCGTCACCTGTTGTCCTCTCGGGGCCAGGCACCCCAGTGGCGCTTCAGACCAGCACTCCAGCAGCAGCCACCTCTACAGCACCTGGACCCTTCACCCCTGAGACTGGGCACACCTCTGAGTGACCGATAAGAGTGTCAGAGACTGGGTGGCTACCTGTAGACTTTATTTGGACACTTGATTTGGGTCATTTTTCTTTTACAGCTTGTTATTAATAAAGATTATCTTTGCTTCACACACTTGCTTCATTTATTTTATTAAATAAAGTATTGGTGGAAACTTTTAGAAATGGTTTAAGCCTTTGCATGCTTGTGGGATGGGTAAGGACAGCAGTGGGGTGGGCAGGGATACCTTTGGGATGGGTAATAGCTGTGGGATGGGCAGGGATACCTGTGGGATGGGTTAGGATATCTGTGGGATGGGTTAAGATAGCTGTGGGATGGGTTGATATAGTTGTGGGGATAGATAAACCTCCAGTGCAAGCATAGTGGGACTGTATGGTCCACCCTCCCAGGTGCCACACCTATGGCCCTTCATTAACAATACTAATGTAATCATTGATCCACACATGTCAACATAAACACAACTCTTTATTAAATGCCCTGTTCATTGTAGGCCCACCCAACATACATGGCCCAATCTCATCTGTGTGATGAGACAGGCTGAAGGAAGCATCCATTAATCATCTACCATCCTGTCTTGCCACTCCACTGCTCCAGCTGGGGAGTTGCACCAGTGTTTCAGGAGGTTGCGCTGCTTCTTCCCTTCACTTGAAGCTCTGTTGGGGCCTTGCACATCCTCAGTGTCTTTCAGGTTTTGCCCTTGCCTCCATTCCCCAGGCTCCATGTCCCCATTGCCTTGTTGGAGGTCCACAAGCCTGTTCTGCAAGACTGGGTAGCAGGTGCGCATGAGATTGTGCAGGATGCAGCAAGCTTCCACGATCCTCCTCACAGTCTCTGGGCAATGCTGCATGGTGGTGAGAAGTACCTGGAACCTTTTGGCCAGGATGCCAAAGGCGTTCTCCACCACCCGCCTTGCCCTGGACAGCCTGTAGTTGAAGATCCTCTCTTCACGGGTGAGGCATCTGGAGGTGTAGGGCTTCATGAGGTAGGTTCTGAGGGAGAAGGCGTCATCCCCCATGATGAAGTCGGGCACATCTTGCATGTCGTTGGGCAGGGGTTCTGGATCTGGGAAGCCCAAGATGAGGTTGCATTCCAGTCCCTCCTTGAGATGACTGGCGTTGTATACCTGGGCATCTGAAGCTGACCCATTGTCTGAATCATCGATGTACATGAACTTGTAGTCAGCATCGACCATGGTGAAGAGGACGATGCTGAAGAACCCCTTGTAGTTGAAATAAGTGGACCCTGACTTGGCTAGCGCTTTGCAGGCCACGTGCTTGCCATGTATGGCTCCAATGGTGTGTGGGAAATTCCACCTCTGATACCACTGCTCTGCAACTTTCTTCCATCCTTCAGTGGAGGGGCACTGGAGGAGCTCCTCTAGGTATTCTTCGATGATGGCCTGCACCACTTCTCTGACCACAATGCTGATGATGTTGTGTGGCACCCTCCAGCTGTATTGCATGCTTCTGTAGGTGGTCCCTGAGGCCAGGTGGCACAGAGTCAGTGCCACCTTGAGCTCAGGGTCCAGGCTGGGCCAGAAGTTGTTTCTCTGCTTGGTCAACCTGGGTGTCAGCTGCTCCACAACTTCGTCAAACATGGCTGGAGGCATCCTCATGAAGTTCTGGAATGCACGAGGGTCTTCGTTCCTGAGCTCCACCATCAGCTTGTTGTACAGTCCGTACTCTGCTCTTCTCCTGATCCATCTTCGTACCCAGAGGCTTCTTGGCCGCCTCCTTTTCTTCCCGTAGTAGAGTTCACAGAGCCTATAGATGGCTTCGCACTGTTGCAGAACGATGGTGGCTACCAAAAAGAGTTTGTTACGATTCATGGTGGAGATGACTGGATGCTGTGGAAGAGCAAGAGGCAGATGAAGGCTGCAGAGGTCTGCACAGCTGGGCTGCTGGGCTGAAAGTGAGATCCAGGTGAGTTGCTCCCACTTTTTATAGGCAATATAGGTTTTCCACTATGTGTCCTTTTGCATCCTCTAGGCATCCTCTAGACATTCTTAATATCCGAGATAGGTCCCCTCTGCGGACTTTTTTTCCGTTTTAAATGCTTTCTTTGCATGCTGCATCCGCTTTCATCCTTTCTCTGTCTGTGCTACTAACGCTGCGTGTCCGTTCCATGTCCGTTCCGCTTCCTCCCTGTGTCCGCTTTCTGCTGGAGCGGATTTGAGTTGCACAGATGCGCAGTGGATGCCTAGCGGATGTAGCAGACGCGTAATGGATGCCGACGGATGCAGAATGGATGTCCCCCATATGCATAGCAGATGCAGAACGGACGCGTTGGATACATTTTCTGCTCAGAAAGTTTTGAGCAGCTCAAAACTTTTTGAGCGGATGAAATGTCAATAGACAGATGCTGGATGGATAGAGAGGAAGCAAAACGGAGGCAGTGAGTCCAGAACGGAAGCATCGCGTTAACCAACGGATGGCAAGTGTTTTTCTCCATTTTACATCCTCTTTCCATCCGTTGGTGCAGTGTGACAGGGGCTTTAGAGTTTGAATTTTTACGCATCAAAGATCAAATCCTGAAAACCCACTGTATCATAGTGAGTGGCGGATTATATTATAATTTTTTTTGTTTTCTATGAATTCACAATTCTATATATTTCTATGTACTTCTAGTGAGCACCCAACTTGAAATCAGTGCTTTGTTTTTAATCGTTTTATTTCAGCTTCAATGTGAACCAGTATAATTCAGAAGCAAAGTTGTGGCACTCCAGCATCCGAGCTTACTATTAGATAGAATGTTAATAATAGATAGCTAATAAGTGGAATGAACTTGTAAAACATGATTAATTATTAGGTACAATGTTCACCAATTTAAAAACTTTTAAGGAGAAAATGTCTGTAGTCAATGTTGGGAGGAAAAAACTATTTAAAACAACTCACAACAAATAAAAAATGCATAGATAATATTTATTTGAAATAATACACTGACAGCTGGAATCTTAAAAGCACTGTGTAGAGAGATTATAAAATGAAAAACAACACTTAGAAAGAATAATTATCCTAACAGGCAGGTGTGAAACAGCTAGGGAAAAGTCCTAGATTGTGGTGAATTTCTTACAGATAATATTAAATCTCTTCACAGTCTGTAATAATTTTTTTCTTCTACTTTTTCCTAGTGTCTTAGATGAGAAGCAAAACATCTTCAAGGAAAAACAAAGAAAATCCATTTGACTTTTGAAAAAAAGCACCTTTGAAACAATAATGAACTGGATGACTGAGAATCTCCATAGACATTATGGAGACATATATTAGCATTCTATCTAATCATTGATGGTCTATGATATTTAGATAGATAGAAAACATTACTTCATTCTATTATTATAAGATTTGGTAAGAGTCCATATTTTTTTTTTTTTGAAATCATACAATTCTTCCTCCTTTTTTTTTTTTTGCACAATGCATAATCCTGATCCAAGCAGAATTTTCTGTGGTAGTTTTTCTTCTTAAACTACCTTTATAGCTAGAAGGAAAATGTCTCCATTCAAAATAGTTTTTTTTTTTTTACAATAATTGCAAGATTGAAAGGCAGCCCAAAATAATTGAACCACAAGGCATGCTTTATTACACAGTAACGATTATTACCAATATGCTACAGAAATAGTTTTCTATAGTTTTCTTTCTGCAATAGCTGAAGCAAACTTATTTTATGCCTTCAATCTAGTATCACTCATTCTTCTTCCATAGGGTTTCCAGCCAGCCTTTTTACCCAAGATGTACCTCAAGGCATTGTACTGTAGCTAATAGTAAATAAAACAAAAGTAAAGTAGAATTATATTAAGTATGAACAAATCATTTCAAAGCACAGCAATAAAAATAGTCAATCATGAACTCATGTTGAGTCAAACCTTCATAGACTACAGTTGTACAGTTCCAAGATGAGGTGCAGAAACATTCCCCAATTTTTCCTACTAGTTTTCATTCAATTTTATGAGTCTGTGCTTCTGAAATTTATTTCAAGGAGAAGAAAATTTTAATGAAATTCTAATGGGAGGAGAACGATGTCAAGGTTATACTATGTATGAATTCCCTGTCTTTCCTTATACAACCATTTATCCAATGGTATGCAGCCTCTCTCCCTGCAATCCTAAAGACAGGAAAAACAGGAAATATTTTTTTTTTCTATTGGGCTTTTTCAAAGAGTAAAATATTAGCAGAGATGATTAAAAGACCAGAAAATAAGCCCACAAATGGCATCCTCCATCACCTTAATCATTAAAGAAAACTTTAAAAAAAAAGAACCCTTCTTTGGGGGGAAAAAGCTATCTGCACAGAAGTCTTTTAAAATCCTAAAACATTTTAAGAATATGTAAGAAAAAACAAAAATATTTTTCACAGGGAAGAAAAGTATTCATCAATCTCCAGGATGTTAGGCTGGTAGAATTTGTCTGAGGACAAATTAGGGTCCTTTTTGGTATAATAGAGATGGCCTGAGTAGATTCAAAGCAGATTCCATTCTATTCCCAGAGAGGCCTGATTGGAAAATATTAGTTTGCTGCTATAGGCTGAAATATAAGTACCGGTAGGAGTAGAGCAAAGTCGAGTAGTAGTAGAGAAATATCTACAGAAGAGTAGGAAAACTTTGTGGCCATTTATTAGGGACTAGAGTAACTGAGGAAAATAAAATTCCTTGAGTTGGTCCATGGTTTATGATAAGGTAACTTTGGTGGGGAGATCCCTATTCCCCTAAACTCCACTGAAGATGTTATCTAGCCTGGTAATGAAATGTTCAGAAACCAGCCCATAAGCTCAGAGAATGAACTCTCACTCTCAAATCCTTATGGTTTCTTGATTTTTAGAGTTATCATGGTTCTCTGTTCATAGTCAGTGAATAATAATGTCTCTGGTGGAAACGGGTAGGCCAGCACCTCTTCAGCTATCTGGATCTGGAGATGAATGTTGCTCTGGCTTTCATCAAGTCTCCAGGGACATATTCCACAAATGGGGAGAGATGGATGAGGGAAAAAAAATATTGCCTCTTTGAATGGCATTCCATGAAGGAATTTACAATTATCTTTCTTAGACATGAGTCAAGATAGGGGAAAAGAAAAATGATGTGACTTTAGAAGGGAGAAAAATAAAAAAAAGAACCTGGTGGCAAGTCTGCCAGAATTATTTCCTTTTCCTTCAAAACATTGTTCCCAAAGCTTAACTAATAAAAAGTTAGAAGATTTCTATTTGAAGGGTATTCTTTTTTATTATTTTTCTGGCAATCAATCAAACATGATTTCTATTCAACAAGATCAATGCAGGAAATATATCATTACAGCTTGACTTTTGTTTCTTTCAAGCTGTGGAAAATGTCATATATAATGACATAACAATGCCAGAAGCATTGGCTGAATTCAAATAATATATGTAGATTTTCTTTAAATAAAATTCATATTATATCTGCCAGTGGAGAGGGAATATATATCCCTCTCTCAAGAATATATATTCTGATTTCTCTTCCTTATATACAGCTCTGCACATTGCTTTAATCAAAAGTAGACTAACTTTTGTTTGACAAGGGCTATATTTCATTGTAATCAGTTGGAGGTTATATGATGTGGTGGGCGTGAATAGAGACAAATCTCTTCTTTTTATAGGTTCTAATGTATGCATGCTGGTCTTTTTACTAGACTGTTAGGCCAAGAGTTCATTTAAGTAAATTAACCTAATTATAATTTCTGCGAAGTTCAATCTAGCCTAGAAACTTTCTTCAGTTTTCATGATAACCTTATAAAAGGTGATAAATTGAAAAGTTGTTTTCAAAGAGGGATGATAAGTTGAAGTATCTGCCGATATCTAATAAGGGTGAGATTGGACAAAAAAATTCCCATTTTTTTTCAAGAAATAAATAGCAAAGCATACAATCTTATATCCTGACAAATTTACACATTGCTCTACACATTACTTTAATCAAAAGTAGATTAACTTTTGCTTGACCAAAGCTATATTTCATAGGGTTAATAAGTTGGAGGCTTTATATTTTATATTTAAGTTATAAATAGGATGTATTTATAATCTAAATATATAATTCTAAAATATAAGATTATATATATTGAGCCATGGTGATACAGTGGTTAGAAGGCAGTATTGTAGGCTACTTCTGCTGCAGAGGTGGTTTTCAGCAGGTTCTGACCAGTTCCGGAGAATCGGTAGTGGAAATTTTGAGTCGTTCAGACAACTGGCAAATACCACCTCTGACTGGCTCCACCCCCATGTATTCTCTGCCTCCCAAGTCTCAGCTGATTGGCTTGGTCTTCTTTGGTTGCCATGCAAAGGAGAATGGAGCTAGAAAGCAGATTTGTGGGGTGGGGAGGGAAGGGGATTTGTAGTAACCTACCCCCAGGAGTGGGGAAGGAATGGAGATTTTGCAGTATCCATCCCCTGCCATGCCCACCAAGCCATGCCTCACAGAACCAGGAGTAAAAATTTTTGAATCCCACGACTGTTCTGCTGCCTGCCGGCTACCTTCAGTTTGGCAGTTCGAATCTCACCAGGCTTAAGGCTGACTCAGCCTGTCATCCTTCCAAGGTCTGTAAAATGAGAACCCAGATTATTGGGGTCAATATGCTGATTCTGTAAATTCCTTAGAGAGGGGTGTAAATCAATGTGTATTATCAAACCGTGTGTGTGTGTGTGTGTGTGTGTGTGTGTGTATGTATGTATATGTACATATGTGTATGTACATACAGTATATACACAGTATATGTTTTTATAATAGTTTGTTTAGTTTTATAGATTGCTCTGACAGCATATTTGACTTCTTTGTTGATTTCATTTCAGTTTGTCCTCAGATTAGAGTATTCCATTTGGACATAGATTGAAATATGTTCTACGTTGATGTGGGCAGGATTAGAAGAGGACAGAGAAAAAAAATGAAAGAAATGAAAAGTAATAAATCAGAATAGTAGTGTATAAATTTCTGATGTACTCAGTGGCTTTGGTTAAAAAAAAACTTATAACCTAATCAACAGTAATGATGGAAACACTTTTGCAACTATTAGTCACCAGGGCTGTTTGGTTTCATTCAAGCAAGAAAAACTCTTACAGACAGCTCTCACCAAACAGAGTAGCCACTGTGGAGAGTCCAATGACAAAGACTCCAAATGGTCTTTCTATGCTAGTTTGGTGTGAGATAGTAACCTAACCTGGATGCCAAGTTCAGCTGCCTTTGTTTAAACACCTTCAGATTTTATGAAATGTGATAAATAATTGGAGACCAAACTTTTGTCTGTAACATTAACCATTTCCTTGCAAAAGGCTATTGCCTCTCCAAAATTATGGCCACTTTTGACCTTTATAGAAGGAAACTATTAAATAGTGAGATATGTTTGTCAGCCCACATAGACTTATGGTAGTTTTCTTTGGGCTGCTATTGTTCTAAAAAAAAAAATTAAAAACTTTTGACACATTTCTCTGCCCTTGAAAAGGCTAAATTATATATGTGAGATAAGTTTCTTGTTGAGAATTCATCTTCTAAAGGAGGCTATGTCCCCTGAGCTGGGATTAAGATACTTTTGACTTGTTTATGTTAATAAAATTCTTTTGACTGCTCTGCATATAAATTTGGCTGTCAAAAGTGCACCTATAATTTCATGTTCCTCAGAAAATGTTTTGTCAGGAGAGTCGGTGAATTTATTTATGAACTTCTTTCTACAGAAAAGTTAAATTGAACTGATAGGCCTTTCCTTTTAGGATACCATTAACACTGGGACAGTTCACAGCCTATGTGAATCAGAATTGTCTCAAATATCTTAAGCAGAAGTAGACTGAGAAATAGATACCAATATGTCCTTCTTTTGCTGCTGAAGACTTACATTAAAAAAAACTTATTTCACTTTATGTTCATGAGCACTTATCACCTAAAATAGATGCTTCTTCATTTCTTCCCCACCCAGCTATTTTCTTTTCTCAGCCAACTTGATTTTTTTTCATCACCATTAGCAGTTTCTCTATTAACAGGTAGCTAATGAATGTGGTTGGTGTTTAGCTACTGTATATTCTTAGATACAATGGAAAGTCCTTGTGTCTGAATATGCAAATATATTTTTTCCAACATCTAGGTAGAGCTAGCATGCAAGCTACATATCTCTTTAAAAGAATTTGCTTTATACCAATGGAAAGAGAGAAGGTCTGAGTCAGGGCATGGCATCCCATGGAGTGAACAATTATTATTCAATCCTCCACGAGATTGAAAAATAAATTATGCATTGGAAAATGGGATGATGAGTGGACTACTACCTAAGAGATTGTGGTTCAGATTTCATGGAAAATATTATTAGGCGAGATCTGGCTCAAATCAGTAACTGTGAAAAGGACCTTGGAGTCCGAATGGATGATCACTTGGGTCAGCAACGTGCAGCAGCAGCCAAAAAAGCTAATACAATCCTGGATTGTATAAACAGAAGCATAGAATCAAGATCACATGAAGTATAAGTACCACTTTATAAAACCCTTGTAAACCCTGGAATACTGCAACTAATTTTGGTCACTATACTACCAAAAAGATGTTGATATCTTGGAAAAGTTCAGAGAAGAGCCACTAAGATGATCAAAAGCCTGGAGACTAAAACATCTGAAGAATGGCTTCAGGATTTGGGTTTGGCTAATCTAAAGAAAAGAAGAATTAGGGATGACATGATAGCAGTATTCCAGACTTGGAGTGGCTGTCACAGAAAATAGGGGGTCAAATTATTCTACAAAGCATCAGAAGGCAGGACAAGAAATAATGGTTGGAAACTAACTAAAGAGAGAACCAACCTGGAATTAAGGAGAAAATTCCTAACATTAAGGACAATTAACCAGTGGAATAGCTTGCCTTCAGAACTCATGGGCGCTCCATCACTGGAGGTTTTTAAGAAGAGACTAGACAGCCACTTATCTGAAATAGTAAAGCTTCTCCTGTTTGAACAGCGGGCTGGACTAGAAAACCTCCATAGTCCCTTCCAGCTCTATTCTATTCTATTCAGTTATAACTCCTTCCTTTTTCTATTGTAGCAGATGATCAGATTGAACCGAAGGGTGGGGAGTCAAACACACCATCAGTTTGGAGTCATTATGTTCTCACAAGAGACCTAAGTCCAGCCCACTGTGAATTCTGTTAACCCTGTCAGGCCAAATCTGCCTCCCAATTTAGTAAAGCCAATTTTCTAGATATCTTCTTTGCTTTCCTCTTATTCATTCTTGCCAGGACTGGCACCGGTTTTTCATCCCATGCCTCAAGCAAATCTTCTAAGGGAGTATCTACCACCCTTAAGTTGCAACTTCCTATGTTTTCCCTTCTGATGTGGGGTGTGACACTTTGTTTACAGCTGAGTTACGTGTCAGTTTTCAGAAAAAAAGGTCTGAAGAAGACTCTGGTTCCCTTACAGAGTATGGACACACCTCTTTCCTTAGGGAATTCTCCACCACCAGTTTTCAGATCCCTCTAAAAAATGGGAATCTCGGACCTGTTGCCCCCAATGCAGATGAGTACAGGCCCCTCCTACAACTTTGTAACTTCACAACTTCACAAATTTAACTATCTAACTAATTTCAGAAGTATGTAGAAATCCCTGGGTTTGCTCTGGGAGACACTGGAGTTCCCATAGTTATTTCTTTTCTTTTATTAGCCACTTCTCACTTCATATCCCACTTGGCTTATCCTTGCATCCTTCAGAAGGTCTCACACTCCGTGCCCCCCCTTGCTTTCCCAATCCTGCTGGTCACTGTTCTTTTCGAACTAGCAGCAGGTTGGGGTGCAACTAGAGGTCAACGGAGGAGGTGGGATCCAGCTGTTTTCCACAGGCAAAGTCCACACACACACATGGCATTTCACTCCCCCTTCCACTCCCCACAGTTCTAGGATTTTAAATTTAAAGCGGTACTCACCTGCTTTCAAGCAGCTGTTGAGGTCAAGTCTCAAGGATTCCCTTTATTACCCAATGCCTCCTGGGCAGGGTCCATGGATGCTCTCCCCAGACAAAGAAGATCCATGCTGGCTGGGCTTCTATCTCCAGACCCCGCCCGGTGGCTAGGTTGGCTGGGAAACCACCAGAGTCGCCAACTGAGGAAAGGAAAAAAGAAATATTGCCCTTTAAGGAATAGGCAAAGTTCTTTCCTTTTGTGGATTCAAATTTCCCGGCTGGGAGAAATGCAAAATGATTTGGTCAGCTGCGTTGAAAGTCAGAATCAGTTTATTAATAAGAAGGCAGGTAAGAAGTCTCACAGCATTCCTAGGATTAATCTAATCTTGTGAGTAGAGAAACTCTTTTTTTATACCCTTCAGATCCTTTGATTTTGTAAGTGCGAACCTTTGAAATCTTTGATTTGTGTGTGTGTGTGATGAGTTTCTGTCTCTTGAGATTGGGATCTCTTCCTGGGATCTTGGTAGGATTAATTGCTTTATAGTAGTTGTAGCTGCTTGTTGCATTAGGTTGCAATATCCTGAGTTTCCTGTTATGCCTTTTGGTTTGCTTTTCACAAGTTTTTATAGCTTGCCATCTATTTGATTTCTATGGGAAAGGATCTTAGCTAGTTTGTAGGTTTTTTTCTCTGTATCTCATGCTTGTAATTTTCTCCTTCCTTTGTTGTGAAAAGTAAGCTGGCTTCAGCTTTTTTTAATACCCTTACTTGACAAAGGGTGGGGGCAGTTTTCCTAGAAAAGAGAGGAATCGCAACTTCCAACAGTAGCAAATGATCAGACGGGGACGGGGCATCAAACACACCATCAGTTTGGAGTCATTCTCACAAGAGACCTAAATGCAGCCCCTGTGAATTCCGTTAACCCTTAACTAGTGCCAATTTGGTCTGATCATTGGTAAATCAAATTCTTGTGTAAAATTAGCATGAAATAAGTATATAAATAACTAGTGCTTTGAAGTCAATTTCTGTTCTTGGTTTCTTGTGCTTGACCCCTATTTCTAAATTTCTGATCTTTTGCATTTCATCTGCATTTAACAAATAAATAAATCCCTGCTTTGGGATGGGACACGGAAAAAAATAGTCATAGCTTCAATTCATATTGGTATCAGTTCTGCCTCAGTGTTTTCTGATTATTCAGACATATTCTCCATTATGTGCAATTTTCAATCACAAATGGTTTAATACAGTGATAGTATGCTACCAGTTCGGCCCATTTCTCCCAAGCCAGTAACAGCAATGAGCAGCAGAGACTGAACCAGTTCTCTCTGCTGCACTGCTGTTCGACCCACCCTCCCCTTTGGGCTTCCATACTCACCTTTGTTATCTTATGTACAGAATAACCCTTGAGTCACAAGGATATGCACATGGAAATGTTTATGAGAATAGTTATGAATAATTATCCAGCCACACATAGATACACTAAATTGAGTTAAAGTTTACTTTAAGAAATAGCACAATCCAATAAGCAGTCCAAGTCATATATGTTTAACAGTCCAAAGAATATCCAATTACAAAGTCTTCTTACCAGTTGCCTTTGTCATGTACAGTAAACAAAGATATCAAAGTATAAGCACAGCATAAATACAACAGAGAACCTTAGATAGCAACTGAATGTCAGAGAGTGCAAGCTATGATCTCTAGCTCCCTGTTATGGTAATTTGCAATATAATCAACCAATTGGAATATAGTATAAATCAATACAGTGATTTTGTCTTAAAGCTACAAACATATATTGTTGGTTTATATATTGCCAACCTAACTATTTGGTGAACAGATTCCTAACAACCTTTATCTTCTGCTTTTGAAATACAGCTGCTTTGTGCGGCACAGAAGTGACCGGGAGAGGGCAGGCTTGCAGGAGGTGAGTTGGAACGCCTCTGCACCTGCAAATGCCTTTGCGCCTGCGCAGTGTGTGTTTGGCACATACGTACATGCAAAGTGTGTGCATGTGCACAAAGTGTGCCCATCAAGCCACACCCACCAAGCTGGTGAAAAAGTTTTTGAATCCCACCACTGGTTTAATATCTCTGATTTGAGATCAAAGCTGAAAACTGTGTACATATTAACTAATACGGTTATGAAACCTTACATATTTCAAATAAATAAATAAGGTTGGGGATAAACATACATGATATCTTTCATGTATGTTTTTTTAAAGGTAAAAATCAACACTCCTATCAATTATTATCTGTAATTATATTTGGATGAAATATCCAAAAAGAATAACTCCTTCTGAGTGGTTGAATCTCAACAGAAACTCCTTTTGTTATCATTCCATTTCCGACTTCTTAGCAGACAAAAATCAGAAATGTCAACAGTCTATGTCTTACAGGGGTGTACCTGAAGCTGTGGGTCTGCCATCACAAACAAAAGGCTGGAAATCCTTTTTGAGCAATTTCCCATTGAGGGCAGCCCAAAGCAGACTAATTAGTCCAAAGCTGAACAAACTAAGAAAAGAGATGAGAGAATCTCCTAAATGGTTGCTTTGATCATCTACACATCAAAATTAATGTATTCCACAGTATTTTTTGTTCATTTGCCAGTGGAAAAGATACCTTTTGCCTGTAATCCTTGCTTTATGCTTTGGATGGCATTGCTGATTATTCATTATTTTAAAGCATCCCAGGTGCCTTGAAATTTCCTGAGGGGGCATTCTCAGACTATATGTTTTACCATTTGTTCTGTTGTACCACAGTCACTCTTAAAGGGCTTTGCCCTAGTTCTGGCATGGTCTGTCCTGATGCTATTTGGGTGGCTCCATATTTTTCAGGGCAACTGTATTCCTGGAGTAGTTTTGTTGAATTTATTGTATGTGATCTGTTTGGTTATTGTTATTAAAAGTTGTCCATTTTGATTGCTATTCTTTCCATTGCTGCTGGTGTTATTTTTATGATTGGTTGCACAGTCAGCCACATGTTTAGATTTGATTTAGCATTTTTATCCACTATTAATACCTTCCTAAGGACCTGGAATAGGCAGATATTGTTTTGATGATGTTAAAAGTATCGGTGCAAGATATAAAGCCCATGTCACACTGTCCAACGGATGCAAAAAGGACACAGCGGACAAGCAAAATGTTCCATCCGTTGTTATCCACTCTAAAAAGGGCCAAAAATTTGCATAACCGGAGCGGATAACACAGACGTGGGGAGGACGCAGGGTGGATGCAAAGCGGATGTGGAATGGAAGCCCAGTGGATGGAAGCGGATGAGAGCGGATGGCGCATCCGTTAGGCTTCCGAGGGGCCTCAGCAAAGCGGACACGGAACGGATATAGCGGATGGACAGCGGATGCACAGCGGATGAAGCAGATGCACAGCGGATGCACAGCGGATGCATAGCGGATGCACAGCGGATGAAGCGGATGCACAGCGGAAGCCTAATGGATGCACAGCAGAAGTGGAACAGATGCCGAGCGTTAATTGCACATGCGGGGGGGGGGTGCATTGCATAAGCCCCCCAGATATAAAGGGAAGCAGCTCGCACGTGGCCAGCATTCCGAGGAAAGACCTGCTGCTGGACACTTCGAGTTCCTTGCCTGCCCTGCCTGCATGCCTGCCTGCCAGCCCTGCTGCCAGCTTGCCTTCCATTCAGCCTTGGTGCCTGCCTTCCTGCCAGGCTTCCTGCCAGGCTTCCTGCCAGTCTTTCTGCCAGCCTACCTGCCAGGCTTCCTGTCAGCCTTGGTGCCTGCCTGCCAGTCTTCGTGCCTGGCTTCCTGCCAGCTTTCCTGCCAGCCTTCATGCCTGGCTTCCTGCCAGCCTACCTGCCAGCCTACCTGCCAGGCTTCCTGCCAACCTACCTGCCAGGCTTCCTGCCAGCCTTGGTGCCTGCCTGCCAGTCTTCATGCCTGGCTTCCTGCCAGCCTTCCTGCCAGCCTTCGTGCCTGGCTTCCTGCCAGCCTTGGTGCCTGCCAGCCTCCTTGCCAGCCAGCAAACCCACAACCATGGGGAAGAAGCGAAAGCCTCAGCAGCCTGCCGCCATCCCTGGCAAGAGGGACAGGGCGAACCTCCCGCCCCCTGCCCCTGACTCTGCTTCTGCTGGGGCTTCTGCTGAAGCTGCTCCTGGCGGTGGTGCTTCTGCTGGTGCTTACTCTGTTGAAGCTGCTCCTGGTCCTGCTCGTCCTGCTCGTGCTCCTGGACTTGCTCGTCCTGCTCGTGCTCCTGGTCTTGCTTGTCCTGCTCGTGTTCCTGGTCCTGCTCGTGCTCCTGGGTTTGCTGGCCCTGCTGGTGCTTACTCTACTGCTGCTGATCCTGGTCCTGCTGGTCCTGCTGCTGCTGATCCTGCTGTTGCTGCCGCTGCTGCTGCTGCTGCTGCTGCTGATGATGATCCTGCTGCTGCTGCTGCTGCTGCTGCTGCTGCTGATGATGATGATGATTATGATCCTGCTGGTGAGGAGGAGGATGATGATGATGATGATGATGATGATGATCCTGCTGGTGCTGCTGGTGGTGTGGAGGAGCAGCCCCTACTACCTGGGAGCCCCTCTGATGAGCGCACATCTGGTCCTGCCAAAGGGAGGAAGAGGCGTAGGAGACAATGGAAGAGGAGGCAATACTATATTGAGGAGGCGCACGAGGATGAGGTGCTGGAGTGGCTGAGAGAGAATGACTATCTGTGGCGGAAGGGACACCGGCTGTACAGGGACACCAAATGGAAGCAGGCTGCTTGGAGAGAGAGGGCGGAGAGTATGGGTTACACTTCGGAGGTGCTCCTTGGCTGGTGGAAGCACATGCACACCTGGTACGGGAAGCTGCACCTGAAGAAATCTGGCTAGGCCACGGTCAAGCTGACAGACAGAGAGACCTACGTCATGGCCAGGTGCAGCTTCCTAGAGGGTGAGGTCCGCCACCGAGGTGCACCACCAGCCCCTCTCATGACCCTCTCTCTCCGGCAGCCTGCTGAGAGCCAGTCCTCTTCCGGCCGAGAGTCAGTCCCTGTTTCCAGGCAGGTTTCTGTGGAGCGTGCCATGGCAGAGAACCTGCGGACAGGTGTGGTAAGCATGGTGGAGTGCGTGGAGGACTCCCTGGTGCGGTGGGAGAAAGGATACATTGAGTCCATCACAGTCCTAGCCGCATCCACCCCCCCCAGCTCCGCCTCTGCAGAAAGGCAGAGATCTGGACAGCAGGAAGGGCAGAGCCACACTGTCCTGCTGGAAATCAGGGACACCATCTGCACCAGCATAGATCTCCTCTCTCAGCTGGTCCACACCGACTCCTCCTCCTCCAACCACAAGCCCTTCCTCACCTATGTCAACCAGATCCTCAAGGAAATGGCGGATCCACAGTACCAGGTGGTGAAGGACCAGATTACGGAGATGCTTCAGAACCCTCCAGACCCAGAGGAACCTGCTCCCACCCAGTCCAGGTCTGCTCCTCCACCCCAGGTGATGTCCCTCCCATTCCAAGGTTTCCCACAGGCCCTCATCTACCAGGGCTACGGCTACCAGGAGGTTCAGCAGCACAGGCAGCAGCCCTTCCCAGTCCAGGCACAGAGTCATCGGCGACACCATCGCCACCGGTTCCACTGATGCCACCGATGCCACCCACAATAATGATGCCACCGACAACAGTGATGCCACCCATGCCACAGATGCCACCCACGACAGTCCTCACACAGCTGCAGAGCAGACAGCCCCACTACACTGCTCCTTCCTCCACCCCACAGCCAAGCCCGGCCTCAGTACATCTGTCATCAGTACTGGGGCTGACACCCCATGGCATGGAGGAAGGACCTCTCAGCATCACGGGGCTGAGCCAGCTGTCCGACACCTTCCTCAACACACCATCCCCTGTTGTCCTCTCGGGGCCAGGCACTCCAGCACCACCCACCACCACAGCACCTGGAACCTTCATCCCTGAGACTGGGCACACCTCCGAGTGACCGATAAGAGTGCCAGAGACCGGGTAGCTGGCTACCTGTGGACTTTATTTGGACATTTGACTTGGGTCATTTTTCTGTTACAGCTTATTGTTCAATAAAGTTTATCTTTGATTCACACACTTGCTTCATTCCTTTTTTTTTAATAAAATCTTGGTGGAAAATTTTAGAAATGGTTTAAGCCTTTGCATGCTTGTGGGATGGGTTAAGAAAGCAGTGGGGTGGGCAGGGATACCTGTGGAATGAGCAGGGATACCTTTGGGATGGCTAATAGCTGTGGGATAGATAAACCTCCAGTGCAAGCATAGTGGGACTGTATGGTCCACCCTCCCAGGTGCCACACCTAGGCCCCTTTTTTATCAATAACAATGTAAGCATTGATCCACACATGTCAACACAAACACAACTCTTTATTAAATGCCCTGTTCATTGTAGGCCCACCCAACATACATGGCCCAATCTCATCAGTGTGATGAGACAGGCTTAAGGAAGCATCCATTAAACATCTACCATCCTGTCTTGCCACTCGACTGCTCCAGCTGGGGAGTTGCACCAGTGTTTCAGGAGGTTGTGCTGCTTCTTCCCTTCCCATGAGGCTCTGTTGGGGTCTTGCACATCCTGAGTGTCGATCAGGTTTCGCCCTTGCCTCCATTCCCCAGGCTCCATGTCCCCATTGCCTTGTTGATGGTCCACAAGCCTGTTCTGCAAGACTGGGTAGCGGGTGTGCATGAGATTGTGCAGGATGCAGCAAGCTTCCACGATCCTCCTTATGGTCTCTGGGCGATGCTGCATGGTGGTGAGAAGTACCTGGAACCTGTTGGCCAGGATGCCAAAGGCGTTCTCCACCACCCGCCTTGCCCTGGACAGCCTGTAGTTGAAGATCCTCTCTTCACGGGTGAGGAGTCTGGAGGTGTAGGGCTTCATGAGGTAGGTTCTGAGGGAGAAGGCGTCATTCCCCCAGGATGAAGTAGGGCACATCTTGCGTGTCGTTGGGCAGGGGTTCTGGATCTGGGAAGCCCACAATGAGGTTGTGTTCCAGCCCCTCCTTGAGGTGACTGGCATTGTATACCTGGGCATCTGAAGATGAGCCGTTGCCTGAAGCATCGATGTACATGAACTTGTAGTCAGTATCGACCATGGCGAAGAGGACGATGCTGAAGAAGCCCTTGTAGTTGAAATATGTGGACCCCGACTTGGCTGGAGCTTTGCAGGCCACGTGCTTGCCATCTATGGCTCCAACGGTGTGGGGGAAGTTCCATTTCTGATACCACTGCTCTGCAACTTTCTTCCATCCTTCTTCAGTGGAGGGGCACTGGAGGAGCTCCTCTAGGTATTCTTCGATGATGGCCTGCACCACTTCTCTGACCACAATGCTGATGGTGTTGTGTGGCACCCTCCAGCCGTACTGCATGCTTTTGTTGGTGGTCCCTGATGCCAGGTGGCGCAGAATGAGTGCCATCTTGAGCCCAGGTTCCAGGCTGGGCCGGAAGTTGGTGTTTGCCTTGGTCAACCTGGGTGTTTTTCCATTTTAAACGCTTTGTGTCCGTGCTGCATCCGTTCTGCATGCGTTCTGCATCCGTTCTGTGTCTCTTCCGCTTCCTCCCTGTGTCCGAGCGGATGTGAGTTGCGCGGATGCGCAGCGGATGCCTAGCGGATATAACGGATGCGTAACGGATGCGTAGCGGATGCGTAGCGGTTGTAGAACGGACGAATTGGATACATTTTCCACGCAAAAGTTTTGGGCAACCCAAAACTTTTGGAGCGGATGAAACGTCAATAAACGGATGCTGGACGGATAGAGAGGAAGCAAAACGGAGGCAGTGAGTACATCCTGTTTTCGAACGGATGGCAAGCTTTTTTGTCAATTTTACATCCTATTTGCATCCGTTGGTTCAGTTTGACATGGGCTTAAACTGTTTCAAGAAAGATGTATTTTGAAATTGATTTATGGTGATTTTGTCAATGCCAGTGGTGTTCAAGTTTTGCTCCAGCCATTTTGGGATTGCACCAAAGGAGCCTATTAACATTTATACTAACTTTGCTTTCTTTTGACACAGTTATTCAACTTTTATTGGGTGGTCTTTGTATTTTGTGATTTTTCTCCAGTTCTTTCTCTTCTATTTTGCTGTCACATTCACTATCCATACTTTTTTGTCTTATCAACAATTGTTAAGTCTGGAGTATTATGTGGCAATTGCTTGTCTGTTTGAGTTGTAAAGTCCAGAGCACTGTAGCTTTTTAATTTTCTATTATTTTCTCTATATTATTATTCATAATGCCAGTAGTTAAAGTAACATTTCTTAAATTATTTTCATATAATAAAAGACTGAGGGTTAAGGAACAATCTGAAACTTTACAAAGTAATCAATGAACCAATGAGTTAGAGGGCACTGGTTTTAGAGTATCCTTCCTTTTGAGATGTAATTGTCACATTTCTGATCTGTAGAATTCTGTGGATTCTATAAAAAAATGAAAATCTTTTTGTTCTTCCCAAGAGATGTATAAAATTAACATTAAAATTAAGTTCAGATAGCATTATGAACCCAATAAATGGATCTGGAGAAGCATGTATGAACAACTAACAATAGAACCCTGCTCTACATGGGGCTGCTTTTGAAAATTATCCAGAAGATTCAATTGGTTCAAAATGCAGCAACCTATGTGATGTTGTGCGAGACTATGCAGATGTGATATGCAGATATGCAGGTGTGTTGTCTCTTCTGCAAAAGCTGCATTGGCTACTGATTTGCTTCTGGGTCAAATTCAAGGTGCTGGTTGTCATCTTTAAAGCCATACATGGCTGGGGACCAAGTTATTTGAAGAACCATCTTTTCCTAGTTACATCTACCTGACCTAGTAAAATAGGGAAATAGGAAAGGCTATGGGTCCCCCTCCTCAGGAGATACACCTAGCAGGAGCAAGAAGAAGGGCCTTCTCCATGGTTTCTCCCTCCCTACGGAACATCATCCTCAATCAGATAAGATCAGCCCCCATTTTGACACTCTTTTGCAAGGCCCCGAATATTTTGTTTTCCCACCAGGCCTGGGGAATGCAGAGTGGGATGCAGCCCATCAAATGGCTTATTTGATTGATTTTTATCATCAGGAGGGGAGGTTATTGCTTCTTACTGGTTTTTATCATTAGGTTTTTATTATTATCTGTTTATTATTGGGTTATTATAATTGTCTTTGTAAGCTGCCCAGGGTTACTGAGAGTGAGTTGGGTGGCAATATAAATTTTCTTGAATAAATAAATGAATGTTGAATAATTAGAGAAATAGAAAATATCATTTTGTAGAATTTTCACATGGTATGGTTTTTCCCCATCTTGATAACTGAAGCTGCTTTCCCTCTCTTTGGCACCAAACTATAATCTAATATCACAACTGTCAAATATTTAAGAGTACGAGAAATTTTCAGTGTCCAGTGAAAAAATTATGAGAAAATAATGCTGATATGGAATTTCATCAGTCATACGTTTAGGAACTTTTTTTTTTTTTAAATCACAGAATCTTGCAGAATAATAGAATCTAGCAATTTCATTACCTATATATCTGCTGTTGACAGGATTTGCATACATCTGAATGTATGGCCACATTGGTTTTAGTTTTGAAAATTCTGAAATAGAACTTGTGTTAGTATGAAAATGTACAATTTACATATTTATAGCTTGTGATTTGTGCATCAACTGAACCATCAGGAATGTTCACAAAGTGTTATGTGACCCAGAAGAGGAAATAATTCATACAGCTTTAAATGGACGTAATGTTAAGGAATAAAGGGAATAAATTAAAAGGAAATATGGATAGATCCTGAAAAAGTGACAAGACATTTTTTAAAATTTAACTCAGAACAATGTTGAACCACTTCTCTTTCTCCCTTCCATTTAATGATTTCTAAAATTTCTTCTTTGTGTGGTTAACAATTATACTTACAAATTTATAGTTCATAAAGTTCATCCGTATTTAATGCTACAACAATACAAATACACTTGTCCTATTTTTTGGTTCTCAAAAGGTAGACTGTTTCAGTTTGTTGAAAAGATCCAAGGACTTTAAAGGAGAGTGGTTTATAGGTGTGAAGATTTAGTCAGGGATTTAGTAAATTCGAACTGAACCTTACAATATAATTCATACACATATTCTTCTTTTATGCCCATTAAGCCATAGTAGGAATGTAACATTGGAGATCATATTTACTTATATTGTAGCTACAAAGATAAACAAATTCATAAGAAGGGAAATGAATAGAAGTTCTTTGGTTCTCTTGTCTTTAGATTTGCCTATGGTTCTATAAAGTATTAAGTAAAGTTTTTCTCCTAATAAAAATGTTTATCTCTTTCTAAATTAATAATAAATTTAATTGTCACTCCCTATTATACAACTTTATACATTTCTTGATTTATTTTGTCCCGTTAGAAAGCCTTCAGCTGGGCCCATCTACTATGTTCAAATGCTCTTACTCTTTAAGAAACATGCTAAAGAATGGAGACTATTTAAATTTCCCAACATACAAGGTAGTCATTGTTTTTTTTTTAAAAAAATACATCAGTTAGGCTGGATGACAATTATGTCTGATTATTTTGTTTTTCTGACACAGTATGGGCTCGTTTCTGATAGCCGCCATTGTTCTGCCATTGGTATTGACAAAGTAAGTACATGGGCGTCCACGTTTCTTATTCAGGTTTATTCATTGCACAATTCTGATAGTGAGTGAACTTTATCACCTGCACAAAGGGCTGGTATTTAACAAATTTTGATTAGTTTATCTGACATTTATTTATTTATTAGAAATTTTCTTAGTAGCAGAACTGCATGCCTACAGATATCTTTTGCCTGAAATAACATTCTTTGAAGTCTAGATGTAGTCTTGAAACAACAGTACTTCAAAGGAAACATATCATGCACCTGGGCCAGAACAAAATCAATTTTGCTTGACCTGTCCTGTATCTGGTGTGGTTAGGAACTAATAATCAAATGTGAGACCTTACAACGATGGTAAATTCAGGTTAATGTTTTTTTTAAAAGATAGTCTTCTTGCTCAAGACTAGTTGTAACTGACTGATTTGTCATACTGTTACTGTATAATAAAATTAATGGAATTCTTGCATATGGGAATAATCTTATAATAGCTGCCTATAACATAGATACTTCTAAGGCTGCTTCTATGGGAGTCTCCAGGGAGCAGGCAAAGGCAAATGACAATGTCTGCTGATGATATCATCATGTCAACATTAGCTATTTGTATTTCATGGGTCAGACATTATGATAAAAATGCATAGGTATGTGGTTATTCAATGATATCACATGCTTTTATTTTGACATAATGGCATTTTGTATGAGCCATGATGGGGCAGTGGTTAGAGTGCAGTACTGCAGGCTACTTCTGCTGACTGCCAGCTGCCTGCAATTTGGCAGTTTGAAACCAGGCTCTTCAGGCTCCAGGTTGACTCAGCCTTCCATCCTTCCGAGGTGGGTAAAATGAGGACCTAAATTGTTCGGGGCAATATGCCGCTTAGGGAAGGCTGTAAAGGGATATATAAATGTAAGTGCTATTGTTATTTGTTGCAGATGCTACCAGTGGCATTCCCAACGGTGTTTTTTCAAGAAGCAACTGGATTTTATTTGTTTTTTCTTGAAGACATTTCACTTCTGATCCCAGAAGCTTTTTCCATTCTGACGGAATGGTGGAGGATGGAAGGATTTATATTCCTTGCAGTCATTTGGTCATTTGCTCCATTTCTGGTTGGCATTGTATCTCTGGATATTACAAATACATTTAGTTATTATATATACACAGAGAGTCTATTCTTGACAAGGTTGGTCCAACAGTTGATAACAACTATTACAGGGAAAAAACTAAAATATTTTTGAAAAGATTTTACCTGTTGTTCTTTGACCTGTGAATTCCAATTTGCTTTTGAAATGTTTTTCAAAGAAGTATATGTCAGGGATTTCAATCAGGGAAGAGCAATGTTCTCACACTTGTTTAATTATGAGGACTTTTCATTGTCCAATCTATTTTCTAGCAATTTGACTTTCTAAACTCTAATTAAATCTGAGACAACATTTCTAGATTAGGAAGTGTGTACAACTGGGAATGAAAAGAAATGTAACAGGAAATGACACCAGCATATATTTAAAATCTCCTTAACCACCACAAATCATGATGATGAAAAAAAAGGAGAAAAAGCCTAAACATGGGTTGGAATATTATGTTGCAAATCCCTTGTTTTCGTCCTTATGTGCCTATGTATAGAAATCATGGAGTTTCCATAGTAGAAAGTCATGATACAGGTTTCATTATTTGGCTTGTTGCCCTTCTAGTACACCAGAAAGAAATCTGAAAGAAATTCTCAATCATCATGAATACACAGCTGAAAAGCAGAATCCTCTTTTAAGCAGAAAAAAATTGTCAAGAATAACAAGTCACTGTTGGATGCAGGAGTATTTCAAACTATAGTATTTGATGATAAAACTACTTCTGGAATGGATGATATCCAAGAACGATGCAGACCTGATATGGGACAGGCTGGACTCAGGATGGTTGGGCCAATAATATTTCTTTGAAAAAAAAATATAGACCTAATGTCATTAGTAAAACAAATCATAGTAAGACAGAAACTAAATCAGTCTGTTTTAAATTGTGATTTCTGTTCTTTCAATGCTTAAACTAATATGGGGTTCTCTTTCCAATTTATCTCAGTCACTGCCTCCAATAGACATATCTGAAGTCAAAGAAATTGCTTTGATTAACTATATTCAAGTAGAATAATATCTGTTGGTACAGGTAACCACATTAAGCAAATAACATACTTTGTTAATGTTCTCCATGGTATTATCTGAGGTCTCCTTTAAATACAATGCATCATCAGTTCATTTTGACAGACACACTATCTTAAGTTGTCTACACTTAAGAAACAACTTCATTATATTTACAACCGAGTCTTATTTTTGAATGGAATAACTGATTTTTAAAAGACAATTGGACAGCTTAAGCCCCAAGCTACAAGAAAGCTGCAATAAAATCAATAAAATGTTAATATACTTATGTAATCAGAAAAGATGGAACTGTTAAATCATTTTTTATTTGATTTGTGGAGTTTGAGGATTTTTAAGAATGGAAACAGGAGAGCTTTTCCTCATGGAAATATTTCACCTATACTGTAATTTCCACTAAAATCTATCATGCCATGCTAACAGATCTAAATGGAATTTCAATTATAAGTTGAAGCTATCATCCTGGGATTTCTCTGCCCTAAGTTACTACTGTGCAGATGTCCTAAGTTAAATTGGATACTGAGGGATCACAAATTGCTAAACCTTTTTTAAAAGAACTGCATATTTTTTTAAAAAAACAAACAACTTGCAGATGAAGCAACTGAAATTTAAAATAGCCCTTTTTTTTCATAATGTTTCTTTTTTTTTAATGGTTTCATATTCCAGGATTTAGCTCACTGTGTGGGTAGAAACTATCTAGTGCCATGATGGAGAACATGATGGCACATGTGCCAGAGGTGGCACCCAGAGCCCTCTCCGAACCATCTCCCCAGCTCAGCTCTGCCATGCATGAGTGCACACCCCCACTGGCCAGCTGGTCTTTGGGTCTCTATGTGGGGGTGGGGCACATGCAGGGGGGAAACACACACATGCATGGGACAGGGCACATGTAGAGTGTGTGCGTGCATGTGTGGGGATGTGTGTGCATTACAATTTGGGGGCTTGAGTGCTCACTTTGGGCACTCATGGCACAAAAGTTAGCCATCACTGGTGTAGTGAAATTAAAAAGTTGTGGTTGTAATGTTCATAAGCTATGGGCATTTATTTAAACACACTGACATGAACGATTAAGCAAACAGATCTCTTAGTTTTGTGGGAAAAAAGAGTAAGGAGCTGAACAATCTAGAGCAGGGGTGTCAAACTCACGGTCCATGGGCCCAATGTGTCATGTGCTGGCCATATACACACCTGGTTTAGCGAAGGGGGGGAAAGTCCCAATATGTCCCGCTGTGATGATGTGAGTTTTGATACCCCTGATCTACAGCACCTTCCTAGCATCTAACCTAGTTGTTAGGATCACTGCATTTAATATTTGGATCTGTACCAGAAGTGGTATTCAGCAGGTTCTGACCAGTTCTGGAGAACCGGTAGCAGAAATAGTTCAGAGAACCAGCAAATGCCACCTCTGATTGGAGATTTTACAGTATCCTTTCCCTGTCACGCCCACCAAGCCACGTCCACAGAACTGGTAGTAAGAAAAACTGAATCCCACCACTGATCTATACCCCTTATATTGCAATTTTGGTGTGATTTCTAGCTATTGTAACTTGAAAAGTGGTTTTCATCCAAAGAGGGACCACTATTTTAGATTCCCAATTCAAATTTAATCTATAATATATGTTTAAAGATTATTCTTGTCTTTTTAAATATTAACAACAAATTATCCAATTTATCATTCATCTTTTTATTCTAAACTTTAGGTACAAATTTTAGGATGCAGAAAAGTGCATACCTTACACCATACATCCAGAAGAAATTGTATAACACAGTGATGGATTTTTTCCAGGAGAAAATGTGTTATCAATTTTACAAAAAAGTCTTTGGGACCATGATTCCATTTCCTCTAGAAATCTCTCTTCCCACAACCTCCCCCCAAAACAATTAGACCAAAATTAGACTACAAATATTTGATAATAAAATAGCAAACTTTAGGGATTTGATTTTAGGCCATGGGATTTTAAGGGTAGAAATTCAAATTATTTGCATCACACAGCATTTATTATTAGGGCCTGTTTTCACTGACTTTGATAGAGTAGTGGAGGGGAAATGGTGAAAAGCAATGCATTCCTAAAGTTTTTATTTTGCTCATCAATAGTAATGTAACTCATCTTTGAGTTACAAAAAGTAACTCATCTTTGTTTTGAGGATAGGAAATAGAAGTTGGAAGATAAGAAACTATGAGCTGCGTGAATTCCCATTTGAAAACTTCATTTGGTAACTCAACTTTGGGATCACATCTAATGAATTTGGATGCACCAAAAAAGCATTAAAAAAAATAACCTGCTAAAGCAGAGTAACCAAGTGTTGTAGGGGAAATCAGAAGATATGTACACACACAAACTTCTGTAAACACACAGAAAGAGAAAGAGAAAGGGGGGGGGGAGAGAAAGACAGAGAAAGAGAAAGAAAGATAAAACTACTTAATGAAAGACATCTGAAGCTGTTTTGAATTCTATTGCCATCAGAACTGAAAGATAAGGAAGAAATCTTTACCTAGCAAGAAACAATATGCCATCCTCCCTGACGCATCCTGCTTGTGTGATATTTTCTATATTACTCTGATGTATAGCCTGTCTGAATGTCACTCACTGTATACAGTAGAAGAAATTCCTACAATGGCTACATTTGATCAGCCCTGGAGTTTGTTTGGTTAACTTTTCAATAAATGTTGATAATGTTATTTCTGCTGATTGCAACTTTAAAAAAGGAAGTGGGGAGAAAAGAAAGGGAGATAAGGTACTTTTGAAGTAGGTGTGATAGCTTTATTTAAAAATAACACCCTTGCAAGATAAGTTTCCAGAACAAGCCGGCAGAAGTCAACACATCCTGATGAATGAAGGTGATTGCGCAGTATCTGTAAACTTTGAAATCGTGCTTGTGTGAACAATCAATAAAGTTGTTTTGTCATCATCATAGGAGCTGACGAAGTCCCATGATTGCAGAGGCAAAGGTGGTGAACATTTGTTTCTCCACTATGTCTTACTGATTATTTCAGCTGTACCGACAACTAGGAATGTTTTACTTCTATGACAGTTGGAACTTTGCCTGGATAGAGACGAATAAGAGAATTGTATCTTTGTAATACATGAAAAAGAAACTCAGATATTAAAAAAGAATTAAAATTTCCTTCAAATCAAACAGTTGATGGATATAACCATATGGTTATTTTGGCAACAATATGAGGAGTCATTGTCTGCTTGGGGATATTCCTTTTGCTTTCTTGTCTAGGAAAGCTTGGGATTTTCTGTGATGTCCATCCAAGCACAAACTGCTTAGCTTATCTAGGTGAACCAAAATCATTTGGTTACTGTACATCTGAAAGCAATTCTTTAGTGAGTTACCTTGAAGAAGGAAAAAATGATGTCCTAGCCATGATTATCTGAAAGTTTTATTTATAAGTTGTAAAAGCCAGTCCTAAAGAAGTTCAAAACAACAGTATTATTGGTATTGGACCTGTAACTCTTAGCAATTTAAGTCATGCCTTAGAACCATGATGGCAAACCTATGGCACGTGTACTAGAGGTGGCACACAGAACCCTCTCTCTGGGCATGCAAGCCGATGCTTCAGCTCAGCTCTGCCATGCATGCGTACATGCACCTCCTGCCAGCCAGCTGGTATTCAGGTCTTTGCTGCACATGCACGGGGAGCACACATACGGGGGTAGGGCACACAAACAGGAGTCACACACACACTGGGGTGCACTCACATGCATGGTGGGGCATGTGTGTGGCCACGTGTTGCATTTTGGGAATGCACACATGTCTGCTTTGGGCACCTGGTGACAAAAGGGTTAGTCATCACTGCCTTAGAATTTCAACCGATGGTGAGAATTCTGAAAGTTTTGGATTAAAAACATCTAGAGGGAAACAGATTGATGAAAACTGAGTTACGTATTTGGACAATATCATCATTCTACACTTTGATGACATTGTCCAAATATATGAGGAAGAGATATTTTTAGTAGGTGTTTCTTAAGGCCCTGTCACACTGCCCAACGGATGCAAAACGTTAGTAAAAAGGAATCAACGGATGAGAAAAATGTTCCATCTGTTGTTATTCGCTCTCAAAAGTGGCAAATATTTGCATAACCAGAGCGGATAACATGGAAAGGAACGGATGCGGGGAGGATGCAGAGCGGATGGAAAGTGGATGCAGAACGGAAGTCCAGTGGATGGAAGCGGATGGAAGCAGATGGCATATCCGCGAGGCTTCCGGGAGGCCGCAGCAAAGCGGACGTGGAACGGATACAGCGGATGCAGAGCGGATGCACAGCGGATGAAGCGGATGCACAGCGGAAGCCTAGGGGATGCACAGCGGAAGCCTAACGGATGCCGAGCATTGATTGCGCATGCGGGGAGGATGCATTGCGTAAGCCCCGCGGATATAAAGGGAAGCAGCTCGGAAGCAGGTCACCATTCAGAGGAAAGACTTGCTGCCGGATGGATTGACAGCCTTTCCTGCCCTGCCTGCATGCCTGCCTGCAAGCCTTGCTGCAAGCCTTGCTGCCAGCCTCCTTGCCAGCCTTGCTTTCTGCCTGCCTGCCAGCCTTGCTGCCACCCTGCCTTCCAGCCTCCCTGCAAGCCAGTCTGCCTGCCAGCCTTGGTGCCTACCTGCCTGCTAGCCTTCCTGCCAGCCTTCCTGCCAGCCTTGGTGCCTGCCTGCCTGCCTGCCTGCCAGCCTTCCTGCCAGCCTTGGTGCCAGCCTTCCTGCCAGCCTTGGTGCCTACCTGCCTGCCAGCCTTGGTGCCAGCCTTCCTGCCAGCCTTGCAGCCTTCCTGCAAGCCTTGGTGCCAGCCTTCCTACAAGCCTTGGTGCTTGCCTGCCTGCCAGCCTTGGTGCCAGCCTTCCTGCAAGCCTTGGTGTCTGCCTACAAGCCTTGGTGCCAGCCTTCCTACCAGGCTTGGTTCCTGCCTGCCTGGCAGCCTTCCTGCCAGCCTTCCTGCCAGCCTTGGTGTCTGCCTGCCAGCCAGCCTTGGTGCCAGCCTTGCTGCCAGCCTCCCTGCCAGCCTTGCTGCCAGCTGCCTTCCAGCCTCCCTGCAAGCCAGTCTGCCTGCCAGCCTTGGTTCATGCCTGCCTGCCAGCCTTCCTGCCAGCCTTCCTGCCAGCCTTGGTGCCTGCCTGCCTGCCAGCCTTGGTGCCAGCCTTCCTGCAAGCCTTGGTGCCTACCTGCCTGCCAGCCTTGGTGCCAGCCTTCCTGCAAGCCTGGCAGCCTTCCTGCCAGCCTTGGTGCCAGCCTTTCTGCCAGCCTTGGCGCCTACCTGCCTGCCAGCCTTGCTGCCAGCCTTGCTGCCAGCCTTGCTGCCAGCCTGCCTTCCAGCCTCCCTGCAAGTCAGTCTGCCTGCCAGCCTTGGTTCATGCCTGCCTGCCAGCCTTGGTGCCTACCTGCCTGCCAGCCTTGGTGCAAGCCTTCCTGCAAGCCTTCCTGCAAGCCTTCCTGCAAGCCTTGGTGCCTGCCTGCCAGCCTTGGTGCCAGCCTTCCTATCAGGCTTGGTTCCTGCCTGCCTGGCAGCCTTCCTGCCAGCCTTCCTGCCAGCCTTGGTGTCTGCCTGCCAGCCAGCCTTGGTGCCAGCCTTGGTGCCAGCCTTGGTGCCAGCCTCCCTAACAGCCTTGCTGCCAGCTGCCTTCCAGCCTCCCTGCAAGCCTGTCTGCCTGCCAGCCTTGGTTCATACCTGCCTGCCAGCCTTAATGCCTACCTGCCTGCAAGCCTTGGTTCATGCCTGCCTGCCAGCCTTCCTGCCAGCCTTGGTGCCTGCCTGCCTACAAGCCTTGGTGCCTACCTGCCTGCAAGCCTTGGACCCAGCCTTCCTGCCAGCCTTGGAGCCAGCTTTCCTGCCAGCCTTGGTGCCAGCCTTCCTGCAAGCCTTCCTGCAAGCCTTGGTGCCTGCCTGCCT
This sequence comes from Laticauda colubrina, assembly GCA_015471245.1. NCBI lineage: Eukaryota > Metazoa > Chordata > Lepidosauria > Squamata > Elapidae > Laticauda > Laticauda colubrina. The sequence continues at coordinate 21,965,887 of BLBF01000010.1, read as the reverse complement.
GCCAGCCTTGGTGCCAGCCTTTCTGCTAGCCTTGGTACCGACCTGCCTTCCAGCCTTCCTGCCAGCCTTCGTGCCAGCCTTCCTGCCAGCCTTCCTGCCAGTCTTGGTGCCTGCCTGCCTGCCACCCTTGGTGCATGCCTGCCTGCCACCCTTGGTGCCTGCCTGAATGCCACCCTTGGTGCCAGCCTTCCTACAAGGCTTGGTTCCTACCTGCCTGGCAGCCTTGGTGCCAGCCTTCCTGCCAGCCTTGGTACCTGCCTGCATGCCAGCCTTGGTGCCTACATGCCTGGCAGCCTTCCTTCCAGCCTTCCTGCCAGCCTTGGTGCCTGCCTGCCTGGAAGCCTTGGTGCCAGCCTTCCTGCCAGCCTTGGTGCCTGCCTGTCTGCCAGCCTTGGTACCAGCCTTCCTGCCAGCCTTGGTTCCTGCCTGCCTGGCAGCCTTCCTGCCAGCCTTGGTGCCTGCCTGCCTGCCAGCCTTCCTGCCAGGCTTGGTGCCTGCCTGCCTGCCAGCCTTCCTGCCAGCCTTGGTGCCTGCCTGCCTGCCTGCCAGCCTTCCTGCCAGCCTTGGTGCCTGCCAGCCTTCCTGCCAGCCAGCAACCCCACAACCATGGGGAAGAACAGAAAGCCTCAGCCATATGCTGCCAGCCCTGGCAAGAGGGACAGGGCTACCATCCCACCCCCTGGCCCTCACTCTGCTTCTGCTGGGGCTTCTGTAGCACGGGCTCGCTCTTCTGGGGATGGAGCTTCTGCTGCTTCTGCTTTTGGAGGAGCTGATGATGCTGCTTCTGGCGGTGGTGCTTCTGCTGGTGCTAACTCTGCTGATGCTACACCCCAATGGCGCTTCAGACAAGCACTCAAGCACCACCCACCTCCACAGCACCTGGACTCTTCACCCCTGAGACTGAGCGACCAAGAGGAGTGCCAGAGACTGGCTGGCTGGCTGGCTACCTGTGGACTTTATTTGGACACTTGACTTGGGTCATTTTTCTTTTATAGCTTGTTGTTAATAAAGTCTATCTTTGATTCACACACTTGCCTCATTTCTTTTTTTTAATATAGTCTTGGTGGAAACTTTTAGAAATGGTTTAAGCCTTTGCATGTTTCTGGGATGGGTTAAGATAGCAGTGGGATGGGTTGAGATAGCTGTGGGATGGGCAGGGATACCTTTGGGATGGCTAATAGCTGTGGGACAGATAAACCTCCAGTGCAAGCATAGTGGGACTGTATGGTTCACCCTCCCAGGTGCCACACCTATGACCCTTTATTATCAATAACAATTTAATCATTGATCCACACATGTCAACATAAACACAACTCTTTATTAAATGCCCTGTTCATTGTAGGTCCACCCAACATACATGGCCCAATCTGATCCGTGTGATAAGACAGGCTGAAGGAAGCATCCATTAAGCATCTATCATCCTGTCTTGCCACTCCACCACTCCAGCTGGGGAGTGGCACCAGTGTTTCAGGAGGTTGTGCTGCTTCTTCCCTTCCCATGAGGCTCTGTTGGGGTCTTGCACATCCACAGTATCTATCAGGTTTTGCCCTTGCCTCCATTCCCCAGGCTCCATGTCCCCATTGCCTAGTTGGAGGTCCACGAGCCTGTTCTGCAAGACTGGGTAGCGGGTGCGCATGAGATTGTGCAGGATGCAGAAAGCTTTCATGATCCTCCTCATGGTCTGTGGGCGATGCTGCATGGTGGTGAGAAGTACCTGGAACCTGTTGGCCAGGATGCCAAAGGCGTTCTCCACCACCCACCTTGCCCTGGACAGCCTGTAGTTGAAGATCCTTTCTTCACGGGTGAGGCATCTGGAGGTGTAGGGCTTCATGAAGTAGGTTCTGAGGGAGAAGGCGTCATCCCCACGATGAAGTAGGGCACATCTTGCATGTCGTTGGGCAGGTGGTCTGGATCTGGGAAGCCTATGATGAGGTTGCGTTCCAGCCCCTCCTTGAGGTGACTGGCGTTGTATACCTGGGCATCTGAATCTGACCCATTTCCTGAAGCATCGACCATGGCAAAGAGGATGGTGCTGAAGAAGCCCTTGTAGTTGTGATAAGTGGACCCTGACTTGGCTGGAGCTTTGCTGGTCACGTGCTTCCCATCTATGGCTCCAACGGTGTGTGGGAAGTTCTACCTCTGATACCACTGCTCTGCAACTTTCTTCCATCCTTCTTCAGTGGAGGGGCACTGTAGGAGCTCCTCCAGGTATTCTTCGATGATGGCCTGCACCACTTCTCTGACCACAATGCTGATGGTGTTGTGTGGCACCCTCCAGCCGTACTGCATGCTTCTGTAGGTGGTCCCTGAGGCCAGGTGGCGCAGAGTGAGTGCCACCTTGAGCCCAGGGTCCAGGCTGGGGTGGAATTTGGTGCTCTGCTTGGTCAACCTGGGTGTCAGCTGCTGCACAACTTCGTCAAACATGGCTGGAGGCATCCTCATGAAGTTCTGGAATGCACGAGTGTCTTCGTTCCTGAGCTCCACCATCAGCTTGTTGTACAGTCCGTACTCTGCTCTTCATCCATCTTCTCCCGATCCATCTTTGGACCCAGACGCTTCTTGGCCGCCTCCTTTTCTTCCCACAGTAGAGTTCAGAGAGCCTGTAGATGGCTTCGCACTGTTGCAGAACGATGGTGGCTGCCAAAAGGACTTTGTTACGATCCATGGTGGACATGACTGGATGCTGTGGAAGAGCAAGAGCCAGATCAAGACTGCAGATGTCTGCACAGCAGGGCTGCTGGTCTGAAAGTGAGATCCAGGTGAGTTGCCCCCCCTTTTTATAGGCAATATAGGTTTTCCCCTATGTGTCCTTTTGCATCCTCTTGGCATCCTCTAGACATCCTTAATATCTGAGATAGGTCCCCTCTGCGGACGTTTTTTCCATTTTAAATGCTTTCTTTGCGAACTGCATCCACTTTCATCCATTCTGCATCCATTCTGCATCCGTTCTGCATCTGTTCTGCATCCGTTCTGCTTCCTCCCTGCGTCTGTTTACAGTTGGAGTGGATCGAGTTGCGTGGATGCATAGCGGATGCCTAGCGGATATAGCGGTTGCATAAAGGATGCAGAACAGATGCCTAGCGGATGCTTAGCGGATGCAGAAGAGACACATTGGATACATTTTCCACACAAAAGTTTTGAGCAGCTCAAAACCCTCTGAGTGGATGAAACGTCAATAAACGGATGCTGGACGGATAAAGAGGAAGCAAAACGTATGCAGTGAGTACAAAACGGAAGCATCCCATTAACCAACGGATGGCAAGTGTTTTTCTCTGTTTTACATCCTCTTTCCATCCGTTGGTGCAGTGTGATAGGTGCTTTATGTACACAATTTGATTTTATTTCATCACCTTATACCTAAGCAGAAATAACTATGAAATATGCTAAGATCTAGCATATGATCTAGATTTAAAATGCATTAAAAGACTGAGTTTCTGATAAATTGATATGACATGGTGAGGTGCACAGACACACAGACACACACACACGTGTGTGTGTGTGTATGTGTGTGTGTGTGTGTAACCTTTTAGCTTGACTGGGTCACATTGGGTGAAGAGGAATTGTCTTCAGTTGCATATAAAATATATAATTTAGTTAATGTATATAAATCATATAACAATGTTAAAAGTTTATGATCTTTTGGGGCTGCATTACTGGTTGCCAGGGCCACAGGTGGCCCACGGGCATTAGAATATTAGAATTATGGTGAATTATAATCAGGCTTTTAAAATTATATTATTCATCACATTCATATTTCACTTTTGAACCAGGAGCTGCAGACTTGATATCTGGTTATCTACCTCCCACTCAAACTCTATGTGGCATGTAAGGCTAAAGCCTGCAAGTGGGAAATAAATATGGTGAAATGCAAAGTGGTGCAGTGGTTAGAATGCAGTACTGCAGGCTACTTCGGCTGGCCACCGTCTGCCTGCAACTTGGCAGGTCAAATCTCACAGGCTCATAGTTAACTCAGCCTTCCATCTTCCAAGGTTGGTAAAATGAGAAATCAGATTGTTGGGGAGATTATTCTGACTCTGTAAACTACTTAGAGAGGATTGTAAAGCACTGTGAAGTGTATATAAGTCTAAGTGCTATTGCTATTGCTATGGACAACTGTGCATTTGAATCTAAGTTTCTCTATTCTTGGCCCAAACTTCCAGCACCCATACAAGCATGCTGATTGGAAAATTCTGGGTGCTGAAGTCCACACATCTTAAAGTTGCCAAGGCTGAGCAACAGTGATCTACACCATGTTGGTTTCCTAACACCTATTTATCCCAGAATGTATTTGACTTCGGTAGCCATTATAATAGAAAGAGGAACCATTGTGGTATTTCTCATAGTGACAATGCTCAATTCTGAGGATCTTGGAGGAAGACCATCATCTGTGTATTTTCTGATTGCATATCCCAAAATCCAATTGCCTCTTGAAAAAAGAAAGGATCTTTGGGACAACCATGACCTGGGTGACTGAGAATCTCCATAGCCATTCTGATTGTATACTTCATTCAGTTTTAGAAACTGGCCATATGTCTGTAGTTGTTAGCATAGTAAGTTTAATAAATAAAGAAATGTCCAAACTTGGCCTTGTTTTGCTACTTTGAAAGTTAGGATACAAATGCCTGGACTGCTAAACATGAGCAGACCTAGTCATACACTTTGTGTAAAGCCCCTGTCACACAGCACCAACGGATGGAAAGAGGATGTAAAACGGAGAGAAATACTTGCCATCCATTGGTTAACACAATGCATCCGTTTTGTACTCACTGCGTCCGTTTTTCATACTCTCTATCTGTCCAGCATCCGTCTATTGACATTTCATCCGCTCAAAAGGTTTTGAGCTGCACAAAACATTTTGATCGGAATATGTATCCAACGCGTCCGATATACATCCGCTACGCATACGGGGAACATCCGTTATACGTCTGTCGTCATCCGTTACGCATCCGCACAACTCGCATCTGCTCCAGCGGAAAACGGACATAGGGAGGAAGTGAAACGGACGCGGAACGGACACGCAGTGTTAGTAGCATGGACGGAGAAAGGATGAAAGCGGATGCAGCTCGCATGCAAAGCATTAAAATGGGAAAAACATTCGTATAGGGGACGTATCTTGGATATTTAGGATGTCTGCAGGATGCCTAGAGGATGCAAAAGGACACCTAGCGGAAAACCTATATTTCCCATAAAAAGGGGGAGGAAATCACCTGGATCTCACTTTCAGTCCAGCAGCCCTGCGGTGCAGACCTCTTCAGCCTTCATCTGGCTCTTGCTCTTCCACACCATCCAGTCATCTCTACCATGGATCATCACACACTCCTTTTGGTAGCCACCATTGTTCTACAACAGTGCGAAGCCATCTACAGGTTCTTTCACCTGTTCTACGCGAAGAAAAGGAGGCAGCCAAGAAGTGTCTGGGTCCGAAGTTGGATTGCAAAAAGAGCTGAGTACGGACTGTATAACAAGCTGATGGTGGATCTGAGGAACAAAGACACTTGTGCATTCCAGATTTTCATGACAATGCCACCAGCCATGTTTGATGAAGTTGTGGAGCGGCTGAGACCAGGTTGACCAAGGCAAACACCAACTTCCGGCCCAGCCTGGACCCTGGGCTCAAGGTGGCACTCACTCTGCGCCACCTGGCCCCCGGGGTCACATACAGGAGCATGCAGTACACCTGGAGGGTGCCACACAACACCATCAGCATTGTGGTCAGAGAAGTGGTGCAGGCCATCATTGAAGAATACCTAGAGGAGCTCCTCCAGTGCCCCTCCACTGAAGAAGGCTGGAAGAAAGTTGCAGAGCAGTGGTATCAGAAGTGGAGATACCGTTGGAGCCATTGATGGGAAGCACATGGCCTGCAAAGCTCCAGCCAACTCAGGGTCCACTTATCACAACTACAAGGGGTTCTTCAGCATCATCCTCTTCACCATGGTCGATGCTGACTACAAGTTCATGTACATCGATGCTTCAGGCAATGGGTCATTTTCAGATGCCAAGGTATACAATGCCAGTCACCTCAAGGAGGGGCTGAAACGCAACCTCATCATGGGCTTCCCAGATCCAGACCCCCTGCCCAAAGACACACAAGGTGTGCCCGACTTCATCGTGGGGGATGACGCCTTCTCCCTCAGAACCTACCTAATGATGCCCCTACACTTCCAGATGCCTCACCCGTGAAGAGAGGATCTTCAACTACAGGCTGTCCAGGGCAAGGCGGGGGGTGGAGAATGCCTTTGGCATCCTGGCCAACAGGTTCCAGGTACTTCTCACCACCATGCAGCATTGCCCAGAGACCGTGAGGAACATCGTGGAAGCTTGCTGCATCCTGCACAATCTCATGTGCACCCGCTACCCAGTCTTGCAAAACAGGCTTGTGGACCTCCAACAAGGCAATGGGGACATGGAGCCTGGGGAATGGAGGCAAGGGCAAAACCTGATAGACACTGTGGATGTGCAAGACCCCAACAGAGCTTCACGTGAAGGGAAGAAGCAGCGCAACCTCCTGAAACACTGGTGCAATTCCCCAGCTTGAGCAGTGGAGTGGCAAGCCAGGATGATAGATGCTTAATGGATGCTTCCTTCAGCCTGTCTCATGACACGGATGAGATTGTGCCATGTATGTTGAGTGGCCCTACAAGGAACAGGGCATTTAATAAAGAGTTGTGTTTATGTTGAAATGTGTGGATGAATGATTACATTGTTATTGATAATAAAGGGCCATAGGTGTGGCACCTGGGATGGTGGACCATACAGTCCCACTATGCTTGCACTGGAGGTTTATCTATCCCACAGCTATTACCCATCCCACAGGTATACCTACCCTTCCCACTGCTGTCTTAACCCATCCCACAGCTATTACCCATCCCATAGGTATCCCTGCCCATCCCACTGCTAACCTTACCCATTCCACATGCATGCAAAGGCTTAAACCATTTGTAAAAGTTTCCACCAAGACTTTAATGAGTAAAAGAACTGAAGCAAATGTGTGAAGCAAAGATATACTTTATTGATAACAAACTCTAAAGAAAAATGACCCAAGTAAAGTGTCCCAAGCAAAGATAAAGTCAACAGGTAGCAACCCAGTCTCTGGCACTCTTCTCAGTCACTCTGAGGTGTGCCCATAGTCTCAGGGATGAAGGGTCCAGGTGCTATGGAGGTGGCTGCTGCTGGAATGCTGGTCTCAGGCGCCATTGGGGTGCCTGGCCCCAAGAGGAAAACAGGGGATGGTGTGTGGAGGAAGCTCTCAGAGAGCTGGATCAGTCCTGTGATGTTGAGAGCCCCTTCCTCCATGACATGGGGTGTCAGTCCCAAGACCGATAACAGATGTTCTGAGGCCGGGCTTGGCTGTGAGGTGGAGGAAGGAGGATTGTAGTGGGACTGTCTGGTCTGCAGGTGAGCGAGGTGAGGCGTGGGTGGCATCTGTGGCGTGGGTGGCATGTGGCGTGGGTGGCATCTGTGGCATGGGTGGCATGGGTGGCATCGGTGGCATTCAATGTACCTGTGCCTGGACTGGGAAGGGCTGCCTGTGCTGCTGGAACTCCTGGTAGCCGTAGCCTTGGTAGGTGAGGGCCTGTGGAAAGCCTTTGAAGGGCTGAGACATCACTTGGGGTGGAGGAGCAGACCTGGACTGGGTCGGAGCAGGTTCAACTGGGCCTGGAGGGTTGTGCAGAAGACCGGTGATCGTGTCCTTGATCACCTGGTACTGTGATTCGGACATGTCCAGGAGGGTCTAGTTGACATAGGTGAGGAAGGGCTTGCGTTTTGAGGATGGTATGTTGGTGTGTACCAGCTGAGAGAGGAGATGTACACTGCTTTTGATGGTGTCCCTGATCTCCAGCAGGACAGTGTGGCTCTGCCCCTCTGGTCTGGCTCTCTGCCTGCTTTCTGTGGAGGTGGAGCTGGGGGTGGATGTGGGTTGGTCTCTGGTGGAAGTGCCCTCTCCTTGCTCCCACTGCATCAGGGGGTCCTCCACACGCTCCACCATGGGGAGTGCAGCCATCAGGGGGGTCTCCATCGTGGGATGCTCCACAGATACCTGCCTGGACACAGGAGCTGACTCTTGGCCAGAAGAGGACTGGCTCTCTGTGGGCTGCCTGAGATAGAGGGTTGTCAGACGGGCTGCTCCTCCATGGCGGATCTCACCCTCCAAGAAGCTGCACTTGGCCATCATGTAGGTCTCCCGGTTGGTGAGCTTGACTGTGGCCTGGCCAGATTTCTTGAGGTGCAGCTTCCCGTACCAGGTGTGCATGTGCTTCCACCACCCGAGGAGGACCTCCAAAGTGTAGCCCAGGCTCTCTGCCTTTTCTCTCCAATCAGCCTGCTTCTTCTTGGTGTCTCGATAGAGCCTGTGTCCCTTCCGCCAGAGGTACTCGTTCTCCATCAGCCATTCGAGCACCTCATCCTTGTGTTCCTCTTCGATGGAGTATTGCCTCCTCTCCCGTTCTCGCGTATGCCTCTTCCTCCCTCTGGCAGGGCCATTTCGGCCCTCATCAGAGGGGCTTCGAGGTTGTAGGGGCTGCTCCACCATACCACCACCACCACCAGCAGCAACAACAACAGTAGTAGCAAAAGCAGAACCAGCAGGACCAGCAGCACCTGCAGGACCAGGATCAGCAGCAGCAGAGTAAGCACCAGCAGCACCAGCAGGACCAGCAGGACCAGGAGCACCAGCAGGACCAGCAGGACCAGCAGGACCAGCAGGACCAGCAGGACCAGCAGGACCAGCAGGACCAGGAGCAGCACCAGCAGAGTAAGCAGCAGCAGAAGCACCAGCACCAGGAGCAGCGCCAGCAGAGTAAGCACCAGCAGAAGCACCAGGAGCAGGAGCAGCGCCAGCAAAGTAAGCACCAGCAGAAGCACCAGCACCAGGAGCAGTGCCAGCAGAAGCCCCAGCACCAGAAGAGTCAGCCCGAGCAGCAGAAGCCCCAGCAGAAGCAGAGTCATGGCCAGGGGGTGGGATGGTGGCCCTGTCCTTCTTGCCAGGGCTGGCAGCAGATGGCACAGGCTTCCTCTTCTTCCCCATGGTTTTTGGCTGGAGCTGTGTCTGGCAGCAGGTCTTTCCTTTGAATGGTGACCTGCTTGCGAGCTGCATGCCTTTATATCCGCGGGGCTGACGCAATGCATCCTCCCCGCATGCGCAGTGAACGTTTTGCATCCGCTAGGCATCCGCTAGGCTTCTGCTCTGTATCTGCTTCATCCGCTCGGCATCTGCTCTGCATCCGTTCCTTCCGTTGCGCATCCACTTCGCTCTGCTCCCCCAGAAGCCCTGCGGACGTGCCATCCACTTCCATCCGCTTCCATCCGCTAGGCTTCTGTGGAGCATCCGCTTTACATCCTGGGTACATCCTCTCCCCGTCCGTTCCTTTCCGTTGTTGTCTGCTCTGCTTATGCAAATTTGGGGCACTTTCGAGAGCGGATAACAATGGATGGAAAATTTTCTCATCCGCTGTGTCCTTTTTACATACGTTTTGCATCCGTCGGCCTATGTGACAGGCCCTTAAAGAAGTAGCTGTCATATTTGTATATAAATATTATCCAGGCAACCAAATCAAAAGAATTTCCTATTGTGTGGCTGCTTTCATTTGTAAATGTTCTTTTCTCAGAATGAATCAAGAGGCTGCTCTCATGTTTGTCAAAGTCTATCACTTTGCTTATCTGTCAATCAAGGCACAATAAAGTTAGTCTACTCCTGTGGATTGTGCTGTATGTAAGATAACAGGCTTCCATCAGGAAGATAAAGAGATGTCAAATATCTTTAGTGCAAACAATCTGAGTCTGGTTGCCTCTTTACAATGTACAGGATGTTCTGTCAAAATTGATGGTAAGAGTTTAATTATATTCAACTCTAAATCACAGCAAAACACCTTCAATACAGGAAACAGTTTGGTTTTCACAATGCTTGAAAAATGAGATAAAACAAAAATTGCCATGCTTGCTTTTTGAATCTTTGCATAGATCAATGTTTCTCAATCTTGGCAACTTGAAGATGTATAGACTTCAATTTCCAGGAGTCACATGTTATCATATCACAGGAAGATCACAGGAAGTTTATATACAAATTGCATATAACCAATGTTTGGCCCAGATTTTCAATGATAAATAACAGAATTACTGATTTAGAAGAGACCTTGGAAGGGACCTTGCTCAAGCAGGAGACCCTATACCATTTTAGACAAATGATTGTCCAATCTCTTCTTAAAAACCTCCAGTGATGGAACACCTACAACTTCTTAAAGCAAGCCATTCCATCGCTTGATTGTTCTCATTGTCAGGAAATTTCTCCTTAGTTATAGTTTGCTTTTTTCCTTGATTAGTGTGCTGTTCAGACAAAGTATAGTTAATTGGGAACTGCGATAGTTAGTTAGGAATTGGGAGCTAACCCTTAAGGGAATGCATCATGATAAATGTAGTTAAGGTACCCTATGAAATATAGTCCATGTCATGTGGCTACATCTATAATCCTGATTGGTCACTGAATTGACCCTTGGTGGGTTGGGGGAGGTTTCTGCACTCTTGCCAGGAACCCAGCAGCATGCTGCTGCCTCACCCCCTTGCTCCTTCATTTTGGGGATGAAAGATGAACATCCTTTTACACCAGAAAGTAAGCTATACAAAGAGTTGGACATTGAGATGAATCTTGATGTCAAAAAATTGAATAAGATTTGTTTGGCATGATCTGTTGTTGTTGTTTTTTGACAAACCAATGTTGCCTTCTGTATATAACTTTGCTGGCTTTGAGATATTTTCATATTTGTAGCTTGATTATTTTTTCCATGAGTTTCCCAGGTATTGAATATGGCTTTGGATATATGCTTCTGCTATGCGTATGAGCCAGGCTTCAGAAGGATTCTACTATGATAAAAAAAAAGATGCATAATCCTCTCTATCTCCCAGGTTCATAGCAGAAACCTGTTATATTTGTACCATATGAAGTGGCACACTAGTGAGTTATTAAATAATATTTCAGTAAAAAAAATCAGGCCTGGATATATTTTATTGTTGTTGTTCCTGGAATAGATGCATCATGGGGAGGGAAAGGCAGGGGTTGGATTAAAGGATATATTTAGATAACTCTTTTCCTTTTGTTATAAATGGGTCTCAGGGTTAGGAACAGGATGAAAACTAAGTCTCTACGAAGTAGAGAACATTAGATAACGAGTCTGCTTTTTTCTCAGGCTGAAGGCACATGTAAGTAACTACTACTCTCATTTAAAGTACATTGTTACCGAAGTGCCAGCATTGAATCAAACCTGCAGATTTTCATTTTCTGTTGATGTGATATAGTCATGAAAGATTAGGGTATCAATGGATGCAAATCATCATAGTTAAATATTATTTTAAGTAAAGGAGGAAATATACACAAGCAGATGTTGGAACTATAATCAGGCAAATATATTATTACATTATTGTTTTCCATCAACATTTTTCAGAGACATCTGTTTGGCCATGGTAACCCTCTATTTGACTAGGTAGGCCTTTGGTATGATCTAGAACAGTGCTCCTTATGTTCTTATGCCCAAATGCAGAGCGTGACTGAGAACCTCAGTGGCACAATGGCTAGAGTGCAGTACTGCAAACTACTTCTGCTGACAGTCAGCTGCCTGCAATTTGGCAGATCGAATCCCACCAGGCTCAAAGTTGACTCAGCCTTCCATTCTTCTGAGGTGGGTAAAATGAGAACCCAAATTGTTAGAGGGCATTATGCTGACTCTGTAAACCACTTATAGAGGGATGTAAAGCACTATAAAGTGGTATATAAGTCTAAGTGCTATTGCTATTGACCCAAAGGTCCCATTGGGGATTGCTTCTCAGCAAATCTCCTTTCATTTCCTAGGTTCTTGGTTTCCCTCTTCCCTGCCATACACGATTTCATTTTGTGTGTTTGTGAAAATACAGTTTGATGGTATTAAGAAAATATAGCTCTTAGGAAAAAGCTTCATTTGAGAACAACTTACTAAGTCCTCCCCAAAATATAGAACCAATATAAAACAATAAAAATTAATTTCACTGCACACAAAATCAAGTATAATAGTACTGTGAAACCTTATGGCTTGCATCTCTCAATTGATTAATCAAAGAACAGATCAATAATAATATTGTACCTCTTAGTTATATTATGATACATATTGAAATAATGATTTATTTATTAGGGCCTTTTTTTTCTTTCTTTCTCTCTCATTTAAGTCAAATGTGTGTTAAGTTTGTGTGTATATACTTTTATTGTATATGGGCATTTTATTTTGTGAAGCATATGATCAATAGCAGCATATTCCTATTGGACCTGAATAAAAGGTGAGGGCCAGGGCTTCATTCCAAGTTTCTGATTCATCAGAAGCATTTCATTGGCCGTGGAAATAGAATGATGAACTAGCTAATCTTGACCTATAAAAAAACAACAGCAATTGTTACATTCTTAAGTATACCAGAGTACCACATTATTTTTATGGTCTGGTATGCTTAAGAATGTAACAATTGCTGTTGTTTTTTTGTAAGTCAAGATTAGCTAGTTCATCATTCTATTTACTTGGGTTTAACTATACTAATTATTGTTGGCTTTAATTACTTTACCTTGCTCTAACCAGTCAGAAACAAAGAAACCTTTTACTACCAAAGCTTTCTGTGATTTAATGGACAATTTGAAGGTATAGAAATATAAAAAATGTTGACTCAGAGGAATTTACTTATATTTCTGTACATCATTTCTTTTTTCAAAATAGATATCAACTCAGTCTCTAAGGCTTTCACTGCTAAAGAGGAAATATATCAAATATTTTCTCAGACCACAGTCCAATGACTTTTAACTTTTAAAAAGATGGGGACTGAATGATATGCTATTGCAAAATAAAATTCTTGTGAAGGTTTAAAATGATTAAAATTATTTTGAAACAATCCTAATCTTAAAGTCTAATAAAGACTGGAATGCAAGTAAAACATGTCTAAGAGGATATTTTACAACATAACAGTGATTTTTTTTTTTTAAAAAGGCAAGAAAAGATACAAAATATTTTGGAGGAGATTTTAAAAAAGGAAGAAAAATTAGAAAAATGCCCCTAAAGGACCACTATTGTCCACCAAATTAAGATTCTACAGAGACATTATCTACTGTACATTAACAACAATAGAGATGGAAATAAAAATAAAGTATGGGAAACAAATAAAATTTCAATTTGCAAATAAAGTGAGAAAATGGTTGGTATATAAATAGTAAAAAGAAAAGAAAATGATATTACAGTTACAAGAAGGAAATACAATAATAATAAATAATGCAAATATGTGAAAAGCATTCCATCAATATTATTTTACTTTACATAAATGTCAAGAAATTTCCTTGGAAAAAGTGGTTGAATATTTATATAAACAGAATTTCCCAAAGATCACAGAAACAAAACACTTTTAGAGTCAGAAGCACACAGATTGAGATTTGGATGGCATGGATATTTATGGTATGATTAAGTTATGCTAAAGTTAATGTAGATTTTAAAAACATTAAATAGATGAGAATATGGAACAGAGATAAATGCAAAATAACTCTTTGGATCTCAGCTCAAGAAACATTTTGTAGAAGAGAAACAACAATACACAAAGGTAAATGGTTAATGTACCAGGAATTTTAGAAAAATCACCAAAGGGAACATCAAATTAATCCCAGAAAGCAACTAATGAAAGAAAGACATTGTTATCAATGGTTTTCCCATCATAATTATGATAATAATTTTAAATGCATAAAAATGCTTATAATGTGGAGGAAAGTATGTCAGAATTTAAAGTACAATTTTGTATCAGTTATGGACACGTAATTGCTAAAATGTATACATTTTTGTTGAAATTTGGAAATGAAAGAACAAGTTAAAGAACTTATGATAAGATAGAATAAAAAAAATGCTTGTAAAATACAGATGGGTCAATTCATATTATGTTATAATCTTAAAGAAAGTGTTTATGAAATGATGTATCATTGCGTTATACCGGAGAATATTCATCTGAAGTCTGAACTTTGGATAAACAATTAAAGAAGAACCACAGATGGTTATTTCAATATATGACTAGTGGAATAAAATTAGAACATGTATACGGGGAAAACATTTGCTTGGTAAAATTGACAGATCTTGTTGAAATGGACAGACTGACTTGTTTGATTAAAGACAAAAGCCATTGTTGACATAGATGTGAAAATGATTTTGTGACTCAGAATTTTTATGATTAGAAAGAATAGATTACAGAAACAAGGAAAGTATGATGAAATCTTCAAAAGACAGGTTTGATCAGAATTGTATGTATAACTTTCAAAAAGAAGATCTATCTATCAATCTATCATCTCTGTGTGTGTGTGTGTGCACATACACACATATATACTTTTTTTGCATTTACTTTACTATATATTTTCTTTGAATTTATTTCTTATTATATATGTAAAATTATGTAACAAAAACTATTAAAAATGTAAAAACATTTTAAACATTGGAAGGTGAAAGGTAATAGAAGTCAAACAAACAGCATCTAAATGAGATTTCTGAAAGATTTTTTTATCAAATCTAACATTATACAAAGAGGCATCACTTTAACAATTCAGTTGTTATTATTTTTGTTTAGTTGTTATTCAACACACTAAAGGCCTTGTCACACCGCCCAACGGATGCAAAACATTAAAAACGGACGAGAAAAATGTTCCATCTGTTGTTATCCGCTCTCAGAAGGGGCAAAAATCTGCATAACCGGAGCGGATAACACGGAAAGGAACGGACGCGGGGAGGACGCAGGGCAGATGGAAAGCGGATGCGGAACGGAAGCCCAGCGGATGGAAGCGTAGGAGAGCGAATGGCGCATCCGCTAGGCTTCCGGGGGACCGCAGCAAAGTGGACACGGAACGGATACAGCGGATGCAGAACAGACGCCGAACGGATGAAGCGGATGCACAGCGGATGCACAGCGGATGCACAGGAGAAGCCTAGCAGATGCCGAGCGTTAATTGCACATGCGGGGAGGATGCATTGCGTCAGCCCCGCGGATATAATGGAAGCAGCTCGGAAGCAGGTCGCCATTCAGAGGAAAGATCTGCTGCCGGATGGATCGACTGCCTTGCCTGCCCTGCCTGCATATCTGCCTGCAAACCTTGCTGCCAGCCTTGCTGCCAGCCTCCCTGCCAGCCTTGCTGTCTGCCTGCCTGCCAGCCTTGCTGCCAGCCAGTCTACCTGCCAGCCTTGGTGCCTGCCTGCCTGCCAGCCTTGGTTCATGCCTGCCTTCTAGCCTTGGTGCCTGCCTGCCTGCCAGCCTTCCTGCCAGCCTTGGTTCTGCCTCCCTGCCAGCCTTCCTGCCAGCCTTGGTGCCAGCCTTCCTGCCAGCCTTGGTGCCTGCCTGCCAGCCTGCCTGCCAACCTGCCTGCATGCCTGCCTGCCAGCCTTGGTGCCTGCCTCCCTGCCAGCCTTCCTGCCAGCCTTGGTGCCCGCCTCCCTGCCAGCCTTGGTGCCAGCCTTGGTTCCTGCCAGCCTCCCTGCCAGCCAGCAACCCCACAACCATGTGGAAGCACAGCAAGCCTCAGCCATCTGCTGCCAGCCCTGGCAAGAGGGACAGGGCTACCATCCCACCCCCTGGCCCTAACTCTGGTTCAGCTGGGGCTTCTGCAGCACGGGCTCGCTCTTCTGGGGCTGGGGTTTGTGCTGTTTCTGCTTCTGGAGGAGGTGATGACAAGCACTCCAGCACCAGCCACCTCCACAGCACCTGGACCCTTCACCCCTGAGACTGAGCGACCAAGAGGAGTGCCAGAGACTCATTTTTGTTTTATAGCTTCTTGTTAATAAAGTCTATTTTTGATTCATACACTTGCTTCATTTCTTTTTTTTAATAAAGTCTTGGTGTAAACTTTTAGAAATGGTTTAAGCCTTTGCATGCTTGTGGGATGGGTTAAGATAGCAGTGGGATGGGCAGGGATACCTTTGGGATGGATAAGGATAGCAGTGGGATGGGCAGAGATAACTTTAGGATGGGCAGGGATACCTGTGGGATGGGCAGGGATACCTTTGGGATGGGTAATAGCAGTGGGATAGATAAACCTCCAGTGCAAGCATAGTGGGACTGTATGGTGCACCCTCCCAGGTGCCACACCTATGGACCTTTATTATCAATAACAATGTAATCATTCATCCACACATTTCAACATAAACACAACTCTTTATTAAATGCACTGTTCATTGTAGGCTCACCCAACATACATGGCCCAATCTCATCAGTGTGATGAGACAGGCTGAAGGAAGCATCCATTAAGCATCTATCATCCTGTCTTGCCACTTCACCGCTCCAGCTGGGGAGTTGCACCAGTGTTTCAGGAGGTTGCGCTGCTTCTTCCCTTCACGTGAGGCTCTGTTGGGGCCTTGCACATCCTGAGTGTCTATCAGGTTTCGCCCTTGCCTCCATTCCCCAGGCTCCATGTCCCCATTGCCTTGCTGGAGGTCCACGAGCCTGTTCTGCAACACTGGGTAGCGGGTGCACATGAGATTGTGCAGGATGCAGAAAGCTTTCATGATCCTCCTCACAGTCTCTGGGCAATGCTGCATGGTGGTGACAAGTACCTGGAACCTGTTGGTCAGGATGCCAAAGGCGTTCTCCACCACCCGCCTTGCCCTGGACAGCCTGTAGTTGAAGATCCTCTCTTCACGGGTGAGGTATTTGGAGGTGTAGGGCTTCATGAGGTAGGTTCTGAGGGAGAAGGCGTCATCCCCCATGATGAAGTAGGGCACATCTTGCGGGTCATTGGGCAGGGGTTCTGGATCTGGGAAGCCCACCATGAGGTTGCGTTTCAGCCTACCCTTTAGGTCACTTGCGTTGTATAACTGGGCATCTGAAGATGAGCCATTGCCTGAAGCATCGATGTACATGAACTTGTAGTCAGCATCGACCATGGGGAAGAGGATGATGCTGAAGAAGCCCTTGCAGTTGTGATAAGAGGACCCTGAGTTGGCTGGTGCTTTGCAGTCCACGTGCCTGCCATAGATGGCTCCAATGGTATGTGAGAAGTTCCACCTCTGATACCACTGCTCTGCAACTTTCTTCCATCCTTCTTCAGTGGAGGGGCATTGGAGGAGCTCCTCTAGGTATTCTTCGATGATGGCCTGCACCACTTCTCTGACCACAATGCTGATGGTGTTGTGTGGCACCCTCTAGCCGTACTGCATGCTCCTGTAGATGGTCCCTGAGGCCAGGTGGCTCAGAGTGAGTGCCACCTTGAGCCCAGGGTCCAGGCTGGGGTGGAATTTGTTGCTCTGCTTGGTCAACTTGTATGTCAGCCGCTGCACAACTTCATCAAACATGGCTGGAGGCATCCTCATGAAGTTCTGGAATGCCCGAGTGTCTTCGTTCCTGAGCTCCACCATCAGCTTGTTGTACAGTCCGTCCTCTGCTCTTCTGGCGAACCATCTTCAGACCCAGATGATTCTTGGCTGCCTCTTTTTCTTCCCGTAGTAGAGTTCACAGAGCCTGTAGATGGCTTCGCACTGTTGCAGAAGGATGGTGGCTGCCAAAAGGACTTTGTTACGATCCACAGTGGACATGACTGGATGCTGTGGAAGAGCAAGAGTCAGATGAAGGCTGCAGAGGTCTGCACCGCAGGGCTGCTGGTCTGAAAGTGAGATCCAGATGAGTTGCTCCCCCTTTTTATAGGCAGTATAGGTGTCCCTTTGCATCCTCTAGGCTTCCTCTAGGAATCCTCTAGACATCCTTAATATCTGAGATAGGTCCCCTCTGCAAACATTTTTTTCGTTTTACATGCTTTGTTTCCGTGCTGCATCTACTAGGCATCCGTTCTGCATCCGTTCTGCGTCCGTTCCACTTTCTCCCTGCGTCTGAGCGGATGCAGAATGGATGCCTAGCAGATGCCTAGCGGATGCCTAGCGGATGCAGAATGGACGAATTGGATACATTTTCCGCGCAAAAGTTTTGAGCAGCACAAAACTTTCTGAGCGGATGAAATGTCCATAAACGGATGCTGGACGGATAGAGAGGAAGCTAAACGGAGGCAATGAATACAGAACGGATACATCGCATTAACCAATGGATGGCAAGCTTTTTTGTCCATTTTTCATCCTCTTTGCATCCGTTGGTGCAGTGTGACATGGGCTTAACCTACATACTAACCAGGTAGAACTGGGTTTTCTACTACATTACAATTTGACAAAATTCTTTTTAGTTCAATTTTTCACTTTTCTGCTCTTCATGGTTTCTCTGGCAATTTTTCTCTTGGTGTTAAATAGTATGTAAGATTTATGCTCTGCTGGAAGCTGGAAGCATATTAGAGTGAGCTTAGAAACAACAATGCACAAACAAACACATTGCCCAAATGGATTTTAATATCTGGCTGTTAACGTTGTTACATTAATCCCCAAAATTAAAATTTATGCCTAGTTTATACATCAGAACAGCAGCACACTTTGTTTTCTTTCCTTCTTTCTTGCTACAACTTCAAAAGTACAACTATGATGATGTGGGAAAATACCTGAACAAAGGTGAATACCACATATATACACTGCCTAACAAACACATATTTCATATACAAAGGACAAAGATACAAGCAAATTGAAGGAGCCCCTATGGGATCACCACTGTCACCCATCATTGCAAACCTGTTTATGGAAGAATTCAAATCCAGAGCCCTGGCTAATGCCACCCACAAACCCAAACTATGGCTAAGATACATCTCCAAATGGCTGGTAGGCGGGAGATATCATCTCATTTATTCATGCTGTGTGGGATTTTCTATCTCTATGGCTTCTCTTAATATTCTGTTGTTGAAGTGTTCGATTTTGGCGATAGTTCTAGTATTTTTAAAGTCACTCTCATGTCCTGTGGCTTTGAAGTGTTGGACTAGGGAAGAGGTTGGTTTTTCTTTTTTGATTGAGTTCTACTAATTCTTCTAACCCTAACCCACCTAATCCAAAAACAAATCCTAACCAGATCCAAGATAGAGAACTAGAGAACGGCAAAGCCCTCCTCCCATATATAAAAGGCACTACAGACAAAATCAGTAAGATCCTCCAAAAACACAACATTAAGACAGCATATATTCATGGTGGGTGTCAGTTTGCTTCTTGTATGGGTCAGAGGGGTTTGAAGTGGGTAGTGGTGCAGCTGCAGTATGGTTTCTGGTTTGTGGTCGTGTCTCCTCTTCTGTCCACCTACAATGGACAAAAATACAAACAAATAGAAGGAGCACCCATGGGATCACCCCTCTCACCTGTCATTGCAAACCTCTACATGGAACACTTTGAAACACAAGCTCTAGAAAAATATGATCACAAACCCAAACTCTGGCTCAGATA
>BLBF01000010.1:21904318-21941580 GCA_015471245.1 Laticauda colubrina | reverse complement strand
TAGGGAGCCATTGGATTTTTTGTATACTAAGACATCTAGGAAGGGAACTTCCTAGTTCCACATATACAATTGTATACATACATGCATATATATATACATACATACATACATACATACAAATATATTTGAAAAATGTTTCCTATCAAGTTTGAAGAGAAAGGTTGAAATTGCAGAAGCAGTTTTCTGCACAATACTTAAAAAAATTAACAAATTCCTGCTAAGATGGGAAACAAAAGCTAAAGAGAAATTTTAAAAAGCTGTGTATGTATCATTGTCATGTATGGGGAAGCAAGTTGGATTTGAGGTCAATACTTCAGTGCTGCAAATATGTATATATGAAATATTACTTCCTATAGATTGAGGTACTTAGTATAATCTCCCTTCTTTCAGCTTTAGGGTTGGCTTATACAGTGATAATTTATCATATTTACCATGTCTTCTTAGCCTAATAAATGTCTTCAATTTGCCAGGGACCGGTTCTTGTCTTGGTTCTTGGATTTTGTCATGAGCAAATTCATCCCCCTCTTGCTTTATTCCCCCATGTCTGTCTCTGCCTTGCTTTGCCATAATGTTACATTCTCTGTGTTTTATCAGCTTTCCTTGATGTATTACCCCCAACCATGTCTGCAATGTCATCATTATCTTCAGATGCCATCACAGTAGTAGCAAGTCTTGAGGATTCTCACAGTACTCAAAGGAGTAACTAAATATGATCTAGAGTATATTTTATATTATATGCTGCAATATGTATATGCTACTTCCACTATGAGTTTGTTTGTGTATGTATCTGAAATACTAAATGTATATGGGTACACATTTGGGTATAGGTACATGCACAGTTGTATGTATAAGGATATTATTGGTAGGTATGGAAGACAATATACTGCATGTTCTATTTGTAATAACATGTAAACTACTTTACATTTTAAAACTTACCTTTTAAACCAAAGTCAGTATAATGTAGGGTTCAATATTCTCTACTCAAGATTCAGTCTTCCACTGGATCTGTATTATTGCCTATATTAGATAATCAAGAGTAACAATATTGGGAAATAATTGTATAATTTATTATCTGTCCCATGAAAATTGATCCCTAGTATAATACAACCTGGTATCCTAAGTTTAAAAATAGACTGTACATTCCCATTTCTGCTAATAATATACATTTATCTGCTTTGAGTTGATTTCTCTTTTTCATTTCTAATATCACTGAGGGATAAAGTAGATATTACACCAAATTCATATGATTTCACCCATTTTTAAAAAATTAATTGCAATAAAATGATGATTGAGCATTACTGGCGACATCTCATAAGAAGCATAGAACAGCAGTACCCAACCTTTTCAGCTTGGCTGCGCGGCCTGGAGCGGTAGGAGAGGCATGTGAGTAGCAGGCACATATGTGCGTGCACATCTCCATGTGGGAACAGTATGTGCATGTGCCCTCCATTTGTGCGAATAGAGTTCATGTGCAAGCAGAGGCCACTTGCACTCACACACGAAGCTCCACTCACACGAGCAACAGGCACTTGTGCTCAAACATGAGTCTTGCATGAGCAGAGAGCACTTGTGCACGAAATTCAGTTTTTGCTTGTGACCTGATTTCTAGCAGGCCGCAGACCAGGGGTGTAGAGAACCTAATCTTGTTTTTAAAAAATGAAGGGGAAAAAAACCCACTGAGATAACAGAGTAACAACTGATCTATTTATTTATTATATAATTTGTATAGCCACCCATATCACAAAAAATGATGTGGGCAGCATATAACAAATTAAATAAAGCAACATATGTAAAGATAATAGATATAAAAATATAAACATGTAACTTAAAAGAGAAATATTATAAATGAATATAAGCATCTTAGGCAAAGAGAGGATAAAGATAGTCATTTCAGCAATGACTATATTGAACATATTTCCAGTTACCTAGAGCAGGTCTTGAAGGACTTCCAGAATAGCAAAAAGGATTTTGACTTATAACGCGGAGGATTAAAAAAGCAAACAAACCAAATTTCCCTTTCTCTAGATGTTGGTAATACACGGTGATGTGATCATAGTTTAACATTTACAGGTCCTTATGAGGTGTCTAATTTCAGATCTTCTGGAATTTTCTGGAGTTACCTGTTTGAGCTTGGGACATCCTAAAATAGAACGTTTTGTGCATCCTTTCATTACCTGCCCTTTTTCTGCTGTTCTTCTAATTAACCACTCTAAATAATTTTATATCAGAAAACTTGGAAAAACTTACTGCTCAATCTCAGTTCTATAAATTACAAAATAATTAAAAGCATTGGTTGCAATATAAATTTCCAAACTTAAATGTAATCTAAGCTTCGTAATCACATTTCCTGAATTCTAAAATGCAATTTGCAACAACAAATGAACACATCTTTCTTTTAAAACTGCAAAATACTGTTTATGTTTAGATGAAAATGCACACTGATATGCAACAAGAATATACCAAAAAGGTATAAATTTTAGGAGAATAGTTGTATATGAGTCCACAGTGTACACAAAAACATTAGGAGAAAAATGTGTGATAAAAAAATGATGACAGTGCTACAAAAATTAAATGGAACAAACTAGAGACCAGAAAAAAGAAGCCAATCTAACACATTCATCTATTCATCTATTACTAGAAAAAGCTCTAAACCTCATTTTGATTGTGTGATTCAGTACACATCCAGCTCTTTCACTTTTTACTTCAAGAAGTCACATTTCACGATAAGTGTGGTTGCTTCTCACTTTAGTACTCCATTTCTGCCGAGACAATGAGCTTAGTATATGTATTTTTTCATTCTACAATGCACCTTTATGACCCCAAACAATAATAGATGAATTCTGCACTGAGTTTGAGAATAGGATTGTTCTTGAAATAAAAATGCCAAGAAATGCAGACAGAAAAGCTTTTGTTCAGAAGAAAAGTCTGCAGAAATGTAGAGAAATATTTTGAATTTATGTGGCCAAATACAGAAGAGGACATGTTGTATTATCACAAATACATTGTTTATTTTGCCTGCAAGGAGCTGGATTAATGTTTAAACTAGGAAGCATAAACACACAATCCTATAAAATATTGTAATTCTCTGTGTATTTTTAAATCTATTGGGGTTTTTTTGTCTCTGAGGAAAAGTTGTGATACGTCACATGACAACAACATGACAATGGGAGTTTGACACCTCTGCTCTTCAGGAACTCATAAATATGGTTTTCTCTTAAAGTATATGGAGGGGGAGAAGACATTTGGTATTTGGTTCCACTTTTCATAACGTCATTTTGATTAGTAACTCAGTTTAATTCTCTTTTGAAATTCACATATCCCCCATAAGTTCTACAATTCAGCTCTCTATTTTTCACTAATTTGAAATTTTATCCTGTCTTTCTGTCTCAAAGAAAATTGAGGCAAATATGGAAAAGGCTTTGCAAAGTCTCATATTATTCTTTTATGAACAAAATTACACTCATCCTGGAAATACGTGTCCTAATGTGCTTATCCTGGAAGGGCTTGTGCATCTTTTTATCAGCCAGCTATCACCATTATCCGAACCCTTCTTTTTGTCCTTCAGACTGCTCAACCTTACTCTTAAAAATCACAGCTTTCTATGCTAATTCAGTTTTTTAAGGATATTTTCCTTTCCAACTGAATTCTAGCCTAGGTTATTTGATTGTAAACAAATATTTTTATCTATGGTAACTGTTAGGCTGACATTTACAAAAAGAATATATGTAAATTTATGCTAAATGAAGATTTATTAAAGCTCTACAAATCACGTAAATCTAACTGATACATGCATTTGTCTTCTATCTCAAACCATTGTACCTTTTCACAAAAAGAACCACTGTTCTGAAACTCATTACAATCGGTCACTCACAAATACACCCCCCCAAAAAATTGTATTTATATAATTGAACACAGATGCTATGAATAAATATAAATAGAAGATGTTTTTTGCTGGAAGTACATTCATTGAATGTTGTTGAAATTATTTAAATTCCACTGATTAGGAGTTGTAAAACAATCTTCTGAATGGGAGGAATGGAAGTGCTTGTCCTTCAATTTTTTTTAAATTGGCATCCTTCCTGGCCATATTATATTTAACGCTGATCTTAACCTTCCACTCAGTTCCTGAAGATACTCAAATTTGTACCTCATATTCCTTCTTTTTATATTGACTGCAAGATCATGGCTTTGTTAAAATTCCGAAAACATTTTTCCTCCTGTGGGGAAAACGGGAATGTTTATCATATTCATCACTTCTGCTTACTTGTCCCCACTTGGTAGAATCTTGACATGAGCCTTGACATCAACCATAGCATTTCATTTCTACGACCTCACCTATAATTCCATATCTCACCATTTTGCTCGGCTCTAAAAGCCCAAAGAATTCCATAAATTTATACCACATCCCTCCCCAGCCTTCTAAAAGCTTTACTATTTGTCTTCTTGGCTACCAGAGTTGCTTTGAATGTGACCTCAGTTTTCCTTTCACAATATGTGAAGAATGTTGACAGTTTATCTACACAAAATGGAAGATTTGACCTTTTCATTCGACATGCATTTCTTTTTCTTATGAAGAGTATTCATTTCAGTCTCATATTCAACATGAGTTTTTCTTATCTTATGTTATTCATAGATGTATTGAAAGGATCAACAAGGTTTATAAACATCGTCCTTAGTCCTTGGCTTATATCTATTATTTCTTTAGAAGACTTTAAGCAGAAAGATAGAACTAAATTATATGCTGTCTGTATCCAAATAAAGCTTTTGTATTCCTTTTCTTTTAAGAAATTTACAATGGATTAGAGAAGAAATGATTGCATGGTAAGTGGTCCTTTTTTACATGACAGTATGTATGTGTGTGTGTGTATGAGGGAGAGGGAGGGTGTCTGTGTGCATGCAGGTATATCAGAGAACAAATGTCTATGTTTCTAGGTAATCAATGGACATTTAGTTAATCAATCTTAATTTGATTTATTGTTTCTGACAATATTTAATGATAAATATAGATACAGATAAATTTTAGTTTAGCATGTTTTGTGCTTTAATCCCTTAGCAGTGGCTTTTTGATCACTATTCTGCTTATCAATATCATCCTATAGAATCTCTTCAAAGAGTGAAGAAATAATGAGGTGTGATTTGGAACAATCATTGATAGGAAACTATGCTTATTTTCTCAAGTTTATAAATCACATAATATAAAATAATAATAACAACAAAAATATAATTTAAATATTGAGTAACATATACATGGAACTGCCCTTGAACAACATTCAGAAACTTCAACAGGTACAAAATGCATTTGCATGCGTAATAAATGGTGCCAGCTACATGACATATGTAATAACACAGCTATTCTGCAAGCTGCACTGACTGCACTTTAGGTATGGTCTTATTAAGGCTTTCTAGAATGGTATAGTTCCTCACTTGATTTTGATTGTATCCCTCTGTTAATGCAGTTTAGGACTGCATTGGCTTATTTGGCTGCTGCTGCACACTGCTGGCTCATATTTAGCTGGTTGTCCACTAAGACTCAAAGATCCCTGTCAGAGTTACTACTATTAAGCCTGGTTTCCCCCAGTCTATAGCTGTACTTTTGGTTTTCTTGCTTAAATGTAAGACTTTACTTTTCTCTACATTGAATTTCATTTTTGTTAGAATAAGAAATATAATAAGAAATAAGAAATAAATATAATAAGAAATAAGAATAAATACCAATGGACAGCTTAAAGTAAGGCTTTTTCCATATGCTGAGTATTGAAGGAAAAATAAATTTAAATGTTTTCTTCCTAATTCTTTCTTATTTGGTTTATTGTCAATTCTTCTCATGAGTTTACAGATGTTAAAGGTTATTTTTTCCATGTTCTTTCTCCTCATGATCTTCCCTTTGGTTGTCATTCATTTTGAGCACTGATTTCTGTTTCTGTCATCTTGAAAAACTGCTGTATTCTTGCAGCTGGCTTATCAATCCAACGTAAACAGTTGTTTCAGATTCACATGATGCAGAGCTGCAGAGAGAAGGATAAATGTTGAAATTCCCTCCCTCCTTTCTTCCCTCCTTCCTTCCCTTTCCCTTTCCCTTTCCCTTTCCCTTTCCCTTTCCCTTTCCCTTTCCCTTTCCCTTTCCCTTTCCCTCCCTCCCTTCCTTCCTTCCTTCTGAAATTTAAGTCAAATTGTATAAAATTATATGACAATTTACAAAATGGCCATCCGAATTCTGAAACTTAGCCAGCAGCTTGCTTCCCTTCTTTATTCAAGTCATCAGTGCACGTGGAGGGCAAATGAATGGGGATGCAGACACAGCCAATGCAAATTTATCATGTAATTTCTCTGAAATGCCAGTATAATTAGTCTCCTGCTATTGCCCTATTCAAATCCACAGTGTGCACATTGGACTGAAGTCAGTCATTTGAGGAGAAGTAGGTTAACAGCAGAATTGTGAAGATTTCATCAACTATGTGCAGAAATGCCTTTTGTTCTGCAAGGGCTAGAATGAAGCTCTGAATTAATGCAGGAAACTATCAGCGAAGGTGAAAAGATCTACCAGTTCACATTCCAGAGTAGAAATTGGATTTTAATGGGATGGTAAAATTGCACAAATGTCAGTCACTCTCAATTTAGAAAAAAAAATCAACATATTTGAGGATGTATATTTTGTACAATGTTTCAATGAATTGTTTTAAAATGCAACTTTCCCTGAAATTTTGGCAAGAGAAGAGGTTTCAAAGTTAAAATAAAATTGCAATATTGAGAAGCAAAAAATTTTTTTACTGCAGCATTCTTTTCTATTTTTTATTAAAAAGTTTATTTTCATTTTGCTTAAAACCCTGTGTATTTTTGCACAGGCTTTAGAATATAATAACAGAGTTGGAAGGTATCTTAGAAGTCTTATAGTCCAGCCCCCTGCTTAGACAGTATACACTACACCACTTCAGACTTTATTCATATTCAGGATGTTTCAACAACTTTAATTTATTTTTCTTCATCTAGATAACTTGATCAAGTTCAGTCTCTGTTGATTTCACTAAATGTTATTTTCTTATATTTGCTGGAGATCTGCTGTATTTCTCATTACATATAGACCTCGAGTTATGACCACAGTTGGAACAAGAATCTCCATTACCAAGCAAGACAGTTGCTAAATGAGTTCCACCTGATTTTATGACCTTTTATCACAGTTGTTGAGTGAATTGTACAGTTCTTGAGTGAAACCAGCTTTCCCATTAACTTTGCTTGTCAGAAGCCAGCTGGGAATGTCACAAAAGGTGACCACATGAACCCGGAATGCTGCAACCATTGTAAATACAGTCTAGTTGTGAAGTGCACAAATTTTGATCACATGACTGTGGGATTGCTCTAATGGTTGTAAGTGTGTGGACTGGTTGTCAATCACTTTCTGTTGTAACTTTGAATGGTCGCTAATTGACCAAGTGAAAGTTGAGGACCATTTGTACATTTATATATTTATCTGCATTTATATGCTGCCTATTCTTCCAATTCTAGACAGCCTACAACATTTGAAATAAAAAAATCATAAATTCATTCATAAAATCAATAAAAGATAAACAAATGATCACAAGTTGCAAATAAACTTGTAGCTGTCATCAAAAGTCTTGCTCTCTTGAACACAACTGTTTCTGTCATTTTGTCCCAAACCATGAATGAATTAATGAATTATTAACCATTAATAAGATCAACATGCATCTTGGAGGGAAAATTATTCCAGTGAGGGGAGACTACTCCTAAGAGGGTCAATCTATTTATATTGTTTGAATGCTGAAAGCCTATTTGACTTCACCTAAGGCTGGAAACAAACCATCATTAGCAAAATTTTATATTTTCAAAAATGGTGGCAATATTTGTTTTAATTCTGAATTACAGTAAGTATATTTCGAAGTAAAGTCTTATACCTTCAGATATATTGAGATTGAAATCTACAGGAATTCTTAACCGCATCTTTACCTCAAGTTAAGAAATGTTGTGAAACCTCCCAATCCATTTTAAAAAATTACTTCCTCATCTATTCCTTTAGTTGTGATCCAGATTTAATGACATCAATACCAATTTCTTTCTTTCTTTCTTTCTTTCTTTCTTTCTTTCTTTCTTTCTTTTCTTGTTATATTTTATCTAATAAATAGGACTTGTTTTTAGGACTATTTTTTTCTAATTTTAATCCAAAGGCCATGAGCTATAATGATTGTATAGGATAGTCCACTTTTATTTGTTTTTATCAATAGTTGTTATTTGCTGCAAGGAAATGTTAACCCTACTACTGTTTAAGAAAAGCAGCCCTTGAGTTTGCTTCCTATGGGTTATGCCTATGGTGGGATGATATGAATAGTTGGAAATTAAAATACAGTATAGGTTCCAGGTTCAATTTAGAATTCAACCTTCTCTTTATTTCTAAAGTTTGAATCATTAGAAGCTTGAAAAATGCGAAGAAAGATTGTGCAGATTTTGGAAAAGAAGTTTCCTTTTAATGAACCCTTAAACAAACTATGCCTCCAATCTGCTTCATGAGCAGTCAATAAATTTAATAAAATAAAATAAAAAGGGAACCCCCTTGTTTTAAAAGGCAAAATGGTTTCATTGCTTTGTTTCACTCTCTTTTGCAGTTCAAGCATATTGTCCTCTGGCATTTAAAAAGCCAGAAGTTTCTAGACAGATGAACAAACCCTTTCTGAAATCTAGGATTAATCTGGTTCCATCTATCCACACATGTGAGAGGTGTCATCTACAGGAAAGGTTTTAAAAAGTCAAGAGGACAGTAGTTCCCATGCAATTGTCTTGTGATATTGATTTTGGGCATTTTCCTATGGATGCCTCTCCATGTACAATTCAAAAATGAAGAATGGACACTTCATTTCCAAAACACAGAAAGCCTTAGCTGGATTTCTCTTCCTGTGCTGCTTCTATGTTGACTTACATAGGTTTAATTAAAAACATTCAACATTTCTATAATCCCCAAAATTTCTCTGACATTGTTGTCTTTCTTCGGCAATGTCAGGTTGGAAATGCTGACTGCTTGGTTTGATGCAACTAATAAACACTCAGGATCTTAATGTCAGGCTCTCTTATACTTAATCACTATGAGTGGAATGGAAGGCAGCTTTTGATTAAGGCCAGCAAACCCATTCCAATCAATAAAGTCCTTGAACTTGCATAAGTGACTCCTGGCTGGTTTCATTAAGAGGAATGGCTTGAAACAAAGACAAAAGGCATCCCAATGTATATATGGAATATGGAATAATATAGTTTACTATATAGCAAGAGGAATTACATTATCTATTTTATCCTTGTGAGATGTTCATCATCAGGAGTTTTATCTTCTCCAGAAAAAAATGAATCTTAAGAATTATATGTATTATCATCAGATGCATATATAACATAATCTTTTGAGATGATTTTTTTATATATGATAATTTGTTGTGGAAGTTGATGAAACAATTATTTTATAAGTACGAAGCAGCAGCTAGATAAGACACAGATATTCTTGCATTAAATGGCTAGCAGATAGAGTGTTACATGAAATCTTGGTCTTTGGGAGAAACCTTGTGAAATTTTTTTTGAAGAATTTTTTTTTTTTTTGCTAGATTTGGTTTTTATGCCATTTTGGTTTGAATGCAGTTCCAATTGTTTGTTGATGCTTACCCTATGTGATCTCATTTTTTTTATTTTTGTATGTATGTTGAGATTGGCTGGTGTTGAGGTAATTCCCCGTTAGGAGAATGAGCGCATACAGGGAGACATATTTGAGAGTAGTGTTTGAATATTACACATACAGCACACAGATACACTGTACAGTAAATGTAGGTTTTACTTCCAGAAACGTTAAGCAAAGTCTAAACAAGCAATCCAAAATCATTCACAGGTAAATCAGTCAGTTTTTCAATCCAGGGACAATCCAAATATCAAAGTCCAGTGTCAAAAAACAGTTCAGTATCAGACTTACATTAAATCCATGAATATCAGTCAATCAGAAAAAATGGAGGAACTGCAATACTTTCCAACAGAAGGAAACAGAGATACTCACTCAGACACACTCTCTTCTGAGCCTAAGACTAAACTACCCAGGTTTCTGGCTCCATCTTATGGCCATTTGAGAAACCACACCTGATTACAGTTTTGCATTTTCTTAAAGATACAGTTTTAAAATGTTTATTCTGATTTATATATTTCTAACCCAAATAGCTGTTAGGTGACTCATATTCCTAACATTCTCCCCTTTTGGGTAAGACAATATGTACAACCTTATATTCTAAATCCATAATCTTCACAGCTAGCCTTATGCTTTATAGAGCCTTGGACCTTTGTAAAATGATCTACTATATTGTTTTCTGACATGCAGTATTCTAGCTTAATCATTTTACTTTGCACACATTGTCTCATTTTTAAATATTTTAAATCTGTATGTTTTGTTCTTGTTTTAACAGCAATATTTGAAGCCATATGTATTGCTGATTGATTATCTTCATAAATAACAATAGAATCTGTTACATTAATTACCATATCAATTAATAATTGCTTATACAAAATTAAATCTGCACATAGTAAAGACAATCATGAGAATTTAGCCTCCATTGTTGACAAACTTAGATGTTTCTGTCTAATAGAACTCCATCCAATCAATGCTTTTCTCAGTGATACAGCAGTACCCAATGTAGATTTTCATGTATTTATGTCTGCAGCAAAACTTGCATCAGCATATGTAGTTAAATTCAGTTCATCTTTAGGCTCTAAATACAATGAATAATGCATTGTCTGTTTTAGATATGTTAACACATGTTTAGCAGCTTGCCAGTGCCTTTCAATTGGCTCAGCGTTAAATTTCGCTAATTGATCAATACAGTATGCAATATCTGGCCTTGATCAATTACTGAGATAAGATAAACTACCAATCAAGGACTGATAAATGTTCTTATCAAAAATAGGACTTTAAACATCACTATGACTAAACTCCTGGCTCATTGGTGTCTTAGCCTGCTTACAAAGTTCCATTTTAAAACTTTTTAGCAATTGGTTAATTTTATCTGCCTGTGAGATCTTGTATCCTCCCCTAGTTCTATCTATCTTTAAACCATGATATTGTTTGATTTCTCCTAATTGTTTTATCTTAAATTTCTTTTCCAGTAGTGAAATTATCTCAGTAGCTTCTTGTTCAGTTTTGGTGATGAATGCTATGTTATCAGTAAATAATAACAAAAATGACACTGTACCATTAGTTTTCTTTTTAAACAAACATGGATCAGCCATGCCAACTACAAAACCTATCTTAGTTAATTCTTTAACTATACATTGATTCCTATACTATACATTGGTTCCTATACTATACATTTTCAATTTCCAGCAATCATTATTATTAGTATTATCATTTTTGAGACCAAAAGGTTTCTTTCAATATATAGTGTTGCAATGGTGCATGCAGATAAACTGTCTCTACATCCAAATGATTCACAATGTATTTCTACTTAGCTGCCCACACTAATGCTATCCTTAATGTAGTAGCCTTCAGACTAGGCGCAAACACCTCATCATAGTTATTTGCTATCTGACTGAACCCTTGTGCTACTAACCTGGCTTTATGGATAACAGTCCCATCTACACCTGTCTTAACTTATATATCCATTTACATCCTATGGCATATTTACCTGGTGGTAACTTAACATTTTTGTATACCTCCAGTCTTTTTAATGATTCCAGTTCCTTATCCATTTCTTTCTGCCAAGCAGCCTGATCCTTATCAGGAAACAGTTTTGATTCACTATAATTACTTGGAACTGTATTCACTTGGCATACAACACTAGCCTGATATCTATCAGGTGGTCGTGTTACTTGGGTTGAACGTCTTGGTATTACAAGGCTAACTGGTGGACTTTCCTGTGCCACCTGCTCCTGTTCTTCTATTTCTTCCTGTGGCTGTCCTCCTACTTCCTCCTTTTCTTCCTCTTTAATGGCTGTTTGGGGTTTACTGATTTTATCTTTAGAGACTATTTGGATGTCAATAATAATATCATTGCTGGATTCTTGTTCCAGTTTATCCCACCCAATGTGCTCAAGAAATTTTGCACTAGCACTACAATAAACATGAGCTGTGCCTTGATCCCAGAATCTAAATGATCTATGGTTGGATTCGTAACCCACAAAAAATAACTTCTTAGCTCTATGTTGCCCTTTCAGTTTACCTGTGAGGGAATATGCACCCATGCTGGAGCTCCAAATGTGTGTAAGTAACTTAAATTTGGCTTTCTGCCATGCCAACGAGTAAATGGCAATTTTCCAGTTGTTGTATTAACTACATTGTTTAGAACATGGTTATTGCACATTATGGCCTCATCCCACAGTGTTTCAGGTAAACCTGAATGAGATAATATAGTGTGAACTATGGCTTGTAATGTTTGCCCTCTTTGTTCTATAAATGAGTTATGTTGTGGCCTGTAAGGTGCAGAATGTTTATGCTCAACACCAGCCAATTTCAGCATTGTTTGAAATCTTCTGTTAACAAATTCAGTCCCATTATCAGTTACTAAAGTAATTACATTACTTTTCATTTTTCTCTCAGCAAACCTTAGCCAGTTAAAGAAATGTTGGAATGTTTCTGTTTTGTTTTTCATAAGATAGCAGAAACCGTATAGTGAGTAATGGTCCATAATACTCAAAATATAACAGGCACCTCCTATACTTGGTTTTTTAGGACCAATTATGTCAGCAAACACAACCTCTAAAGGTTCTTTGGTCTTAAACCCATTTAGTCTGTTTGCTGGAGTAACGTTATTCTTTTCTTGACTGCAAGCATTACGGTATAAATACTTGCTACAGGGTTTTAATTTTACTCCCTCTGACAATTCAACAGTTTGTTTGAGCATTTTGAAATTAATGTGCCCCAGACGTCTATGTAGTAAATGTATACATTCATCATGTGGCTTAACATTGTTATAAACTGAGTTAGCCATCTTCAACTGATCATCATGTATTACATATCAAATCATTCTCTAATGTAGCAGTAACACTTTTACCCTCTTTCTCTATTATACAGTTATCTCCCCTAAAGTTTACTACATAACCAGTATTAGCTAAAGCCTTTACTGATAATAAATTAAATTTTAGTTTAGGTACATATAACATAGTTCAATGTTTGTTTATACAAGAACAATATGCAGGACCTTCACTTGATGCGTTAATCTTCTATCCCTTTGCCAATGATACATGTTGTTTACTCGTGGAAAACTTTACAAACCTGTTTCTATCTTTAGTAATGCATTGTGATGCTCCACTATCAACAACCCACAAATCATGGTTTACAGTTGAATTGCTAGACATAGCTAAACTAATTTTCTTCTTAGCCTTCTGGTGTTTACTAGTATTTTGTTGTTTTACCTTCTTACAGAACCTAGCTATATGTCCCCTAGCCCCACAAGAAAAAAACATTTCTTTACAGTATAGGCAGTTGAAGACAAATCCTCTTTTTGTGATTGTTCCTTCCTCAGTTGGTCCCTATCCAGCCATCTTCTTGCTTCTTCTAACAATCTTCCAGTTATGTCAGTTGATGTCAGTTTATCTCTGGGCAATACTTCCAGTGAAGATACATAATCATCATAACTTTCATCCAATGAGGAAAGAATGATGTAAACTTGATGCAGCTTTGAAAATATCAGTTCCTTTTCATGTAGCTCTTTTCATGAAGTTTAAATGAGCTAATATATCTCCAGCTTTCAGAAGACATGCTCTAAACAGTTCACGTGTTAGATGTATGTGTGCACCTACACTGTCACGAACATATATCTTCTTCAAATTCTCCCAACTCCTAGCAGCAGACTCTTCTCCACAAATATGGACTAGCTGCTGGTCACTCGGTGTTAGTTCAATTATACAAAGAGCTTGTTCGTTGTTCTGCTTAAAGTCAGCAAGCTTCTTGGCATCATCCTTATTTTCTGGATCCCAAGCACTTACATCTGGTGGGTCTTGAACTACATTCCATAAACCTTCTCTAGTTCAGAAGTAGACTGTACTTCATAGACCAGGAAACATAGTTTGTTCCATCCAACTGGGTTATCAGTGAAAAACTTGTTGAAGTGTCTTGTGCCATCTTTATCAGGATAGTAAACCACAATTAAACAGTAAACAGCTATCTGTATTACAATACTGTGCATTCACACTAACTCTCAGTTATCTAAGCCTGGTATGGTCTGGGCCAATAACCAGTGTTGAGGTAATTCCCCATTAGGAGAATGAGCGCATACAGGGAGATGTATTTGAGAGAAGTGTTTGAATAATACACATATAGCACACAGATATACTGTACAGTAAATGTAGGTTTTTACTTCCAGAAATGTTAAGCAAAGTCCAAACAAGCAATCCAAAATCATTCACAGGTAAATCAATCAGTTTTTCAATCCAGGGATAATCCAAATATCAGAGTCCAGTGTCAAAAAGCAATTCAGTATCAGACTTACATTAAATCCACGAATATCAGTCAATTTGGAAAAATGGAGGAATGGCAATACTTTCCAACAGAAGGAAACAGAGATACTCACTCAGACACACTCTCTGCTGAGCCTAAGACTAAACTACCCAGGTTTCTGGCTCCATCTTATGGCCATTTGAGAAACCACACCTAATTACAGTTTTGCATTTTCTTAAAGATACAGTTTTAAAATGTTTATCCTGGTTTATATATTTCTAACCCAAATAGCTGTTAGGTGACTCATATTCCCAACAGCTGGTTCATCCAAAATAAAGATCATGGGATATTGTTCATGAAATATGATACATTTGGAGGTTAAGTAAATAACAATTCTCTTACTATTGGGATATTGTTATTCCCCAGAATAGCCTGTTCAGAGATAAGAGATGATAACTTCCTCTGCCAGTTAGGTTTAGAATTATCTGAATGCAAAACTGAACAAATGATTAAAGGGTCTAAATGGTACTTTTGTAGTTATCTGGTTATTGATTGTTGTTATGACTTTTATTTTTATGATTTTTATTTTTTGATTAACTGTTTAAAATATATTGAACCATGGACGTGTTATTGGTATATATGTCAACCACTCAGAGTCTTTCAGTTACAATGGGTTAAAAATAAATGAATGAGTCAATAAGTAAATAAATTAAACATTACAAGTTAGCAACATAAAGGTAATGGAACAATAAATATCAAATACAAATGAAAGACACTATAATATGTAAAAGCCATTTGTCTTATGGTCTCTTTTATTGCTGATGTGCTAGCTCAGGTTCAAGAAGTGTGGGTAGAAGAGGGTTTCTTTAGAATCCTCAAGACCCACAAATATGAGACTTAAACAAACAAGAAATTACTTTCATTGATTAAATGTAGATTGAATTACTAGGAAAAAAATGACAGGGCCTGCTAAGGTTATGTCCTCCAGTCATTGTTTAACTCGGTGTGACAGATTCAATCTGCTCAGCCCAAAGGTAGGCCAAAGATGTCACTCATGGTTTTGACACAATGCTGGAGCAAAATCGAAAAGTTGCACTTTATCAACTCACAGCCTGAAGCCAGTGTTCTCATTCAGGCTTGTGTTAGTGGAACAATGAGCTACAGCAGGCATAAGGCCGTGCTGCATAATAATTATAGGTATCCCACAGGCAAAGCTGTAGTTGCTTTTAAGATTTGACAGAATGTGTCTTGTAGGCATGACCTACAAGAGGAGAGGGGGGCTTCCTCCCTCCTTTTCATCCCTTCCCAAAAGCCACCTGGGAGAAATATATAAAGCTTCTTGATAAGGGATATATTTTCTCCTATAGGGGTAGGTTGATTACTATAAGCTGCTCAATTTTTTTCTTGAACACACACACACACACACACACACACACACACACACTGCTTCCAGGGAAAAAAGAATCAAGTATATAACAAGGGAAGCTAAGGTAGACCTTTTGCTCAATCCTGCTAATTTGTGTCACCTACTGCATTTCAGGAGAGAAGGAACGAAGCAGAAAATTAAGTCTGAAAGGCGTTTTTGTCCTGCTGTCACTTTATACAACACTTTGTTCAGCTGACATGACACTCTGGCTTTTGTTATATAAAACTATCACATTGTCCCCTTATAGTTAGCCGCAGTGGCTGGCCAAATCAATAATGTCTGTCAAAATTGTCAAATAATGGAATGAAGTTATAAAAGTCATATGTATATGCACTTCCAGAGACACACATCTTTTGATGTATCTATTGCTGTGTCTATGTATTTAAGAAAATAATAAAATAAATTTTAACATTTTTAAGCCAATCATTCTGGTATCTGCTATTTTCAGCTACTTTGATATTCTGAAGTGAAGCTTTTTGTAATGAAGGAATGTAATTCACATCCAAACAACTGAAAATATAATAATCTTAATATTTCTATTTGTAATTTTAAATTTATCATTTCTATTTGTAATTTTAAATTTATCATTTCACCTATGGTTCAAGTGATTAACTGATTTTTATTGGAATTCAGAATAAACTTGTCTAAATGCTACTTCTTGTCTATATACTATATCATGAAATGAAGAATTCATCTAAATTCATTTGCTTATCAGGTAAGTAGGAATGAATATAATGGATTCTCATCTAAGCTGAAAAACAACAACACCAATGACCTTAGTTCAATGTATCATTCTAACTGTCCATCAAAGCATGTTTGAGAATGTACTTGTCTGGCTGTGTATGTGTGTTTGTGTGTGTCTCTTAATGTTGAAGTTGCATCAAGCTTCAAAATGAAAATCTACCACAGGGAAAAAGTTGGGAAAAGAAGAGAAAGCAATCCAACTGTGGAGAAACTAGAACAGGATAATGCTATGTTAAAATCTTCTTGCAATTTTCTGTTTTCCTTCCTTACAAAAGAAGGGTTTCCCCCCTTTTTTCTGCTTTATTGTCATCATGTTTTGGAATGACTTTTGAATTTATCTTGATGATGGTTTTAATGTTTTCATCACTGATGGAACCACTCATGCTAAAATTATCCTTCTTCTCACTTTTATATTGTGACCAAAACCCAGAAGAAAGGATTCTCTTGTAATCTTCCCTTGTTTTTTTTTTACTAAAGGTGTGACAAAGGAAGGATGATTGTACAACAATCAAAAGATGTGATATTCACCCTTACTCAGCCTTGTAAGCATATTTCTTAGCAGCAATTTCACAAACATTCCTTTCTCCATTCAAAAAAAATTCTGAAAGCAAACACTCTTGTTAAAGGAATGAGAATTGGTAGAACAAGTACAGTATCAATTTTGTAAAAACGACTTACTTCAGTACAAACAAGTAAGGATTTATGAGGTGGTAATAGACAGAAAGTAGGTGTGATTAAAACTGCTACCTATAAAAAGCAAAGAAACAGCCAAAGAGAAAAGTTGACTTTTGTCAATTTGGAGAAAAGGAGAAGAAAGTGTATGGATGCTGAACGCTCATTTTATCTCCAGCATTAATCAACCAGTTAGAAAGATCTGGATAGAAGTTTGTATTTTTCTCTATTTAGTTCATTATTAATCAAATTATTAATGTTAAAGCAACCAAAATGTGTAACATTGTAACAAGTAACAGAAATTGGAATACAGTAGAACCTTGGGTTGCAATCATAATCCAACCCCACTTCCTTCTAACCCTGGTGATGTTACTTAGTTGAGTGATGAAATGTCTACAAGAAAACAAGAAAGAGCATCAAGGACCTCACCAAAGTATCACACTACAGCCATCAAATTTATTTGTAACTCTTTGCTCTTTGTTTCAACTGATGTTTTCAAACATTTAAGAATTAAGTAAGAATTATGTAAAATCTATGCTCATCTATTACTCAAGATTGCTTCTGCTATCTTATTCTGGTTGGGTTCACACAATTCACTTGTGAATTAACTTATATTCTGGGTCCACATAATCCTAATTAAAGAGGCTGGGCTCATCCATAACTTAGCTAAAGGTAAAGCTTAAAAAACTTGGCTAGTGGTATAAATGTTGCCACTGGGTCTAACATTTTTAATTTATTCTTTTATTGCTTTAAAATAGTGACAAAAAGAAATGGAAGAAATACAAAAAAAAAAAAAAAAGAAAAGTACATACAATTGTCAGAGAAAAGAAAATAACAACTAAGAAGTGCTTTTAAAAGAAAGTGAAAAAATACAAAGAAAAAAGCATAGCATATCATTTTAACAGTAAATAGTCACAAATCTATATAATCTAATGCAATTATTCTTCAAGCACATATATATTTCGGTACATTTGTATAAGTACCATGTTTTAACCACCATATTTTATATAAATGAGTCCTACATTTCATTATATTTGTCCATACAAAGTCTACATCTATAGGCAACCTGCTCCTAGGTAGCAGGTACAATCAGGTTCTCAATCCATTGAGTTGTAGGTGCTATAAAGTTATCTTTCCAGTGTGGTAATACTATCTTTTGTCCATAATAAGGGAATGGAGAATCCATGCTGCTGCATTTAATTTGATCTTATTAAGCATCCATCTTCTTCTTGGTGTGTTTGTGTTGCTGTGCTATTTCAGAATCTATTACCTGCTTCCCTTTTTACCTATGTTATTCTTCCTATCTGCTAACTCTTCCAGACAGGACTACATATATTATTGCTTCCAGCTAAAACAAAAGGACCATAAGGAAGGCTGAGAACCAAAGAATTGAGGCCTTTGAATTATGGTGGTGGAGAAGACTCCTATGAGTCCCTTGGACTGCAAGGTGATCAAACCATTCAGTCTTAGAATAGATCAACCCTGAATACTCTTTAGAAGGCCAGTTCCTAAAGATGAAACTCAAATACTTTGGCCACCTAATGACTCACTGGAGAAGAACCTAATGCTGGGAACAATTGAGGACAAAAGAAGAAGGGGATTGTCATGCCCTTGTTGGAGTCTGATTCTGAGGTGGAGATTGAGCAGTTGACAGGGACTGGAAGTGTGGCTCCAGTGGCTATGGAAGAAATGGGGGAAAGGCACAGTCCAGCTGGGCATTCAGAGAAAGACCAAGGGCCACCCCCATTCAATCTAGGGCACATAGGGAGGAAAGGAGAAGGGAGCACTGTGGCTTGCGGGAGAGAAAAAGGCCTTGATCCCTTTCATTAGTTGCAGTTGGGAGAACAGGATATAAGAAGGGCTTTTGCACACAGCACCTTGCCAGAAGCAAAGCGTGCATTATATTTGTCAAGGCTTATCTGGATTTTGGCATCCTCCCAACTGTGTGTGCTTCATTATCTTTTGTAAGTCTATAATTTATTAACCTGGCCTGTCATGTTAATTACTTCAGTGTGGTTTGTGTTGGTTTTTTTTTTTAATTTCTACTTTATCTGTAGGGTTCGGACTGCATTTCTTCCCTTTGTAGACTGTTTTTGGAAGAGTTTGATCTCCAGATGAGGATACCTGGACATTGGGGCCCAAGTTGGAGGTATTAAAGGGAATTTATCTACTTTTGTGACTTTGTTATATTTGGGGCACACCCCGGGTCATCACAGGGACGACAGAGAATGAGATGGCTGGATGGAGTCACTGAAGTAGTTGGTGTGAGTTTAAGTGGACTCCAGGGGATGGTAGAGGACAGGAAGGCCTGGAGGAATATTGTCCATGGATTTGCAATGGGTCAGACATGACTTCACAACTAATAACAACAAAACAAAGGGATGGGAAAAGTGCACTAGATTTAAATTTCTTTTCCTGTGGCATTTGAATGAACAAAAAAGTAGAAGCAAATTTTGGAGGGGCTCCTGTGAAATGACTTTGGATTGTCACTTTGGAAATAGGTTCGTGCGAAATGATATGCAGTGAAAAATTACACACTAATGTAAACTGCCAAGAGTCAGTTCCAGAGGAGATGGGCAGCACATAAATCCAACAAACCAAAGCAATGTAATAAATGTGCTGTCCCCTGAGACTCTAATCAAATTGCCTTCCTTATAGGAACCTCCACTATCCAGGTAGTCCTTGACTTACAACCAGTCAGTTAATGGCCATTCAAAGTTACAACCTGCCTGAAAATATACCTAACCTACCTATGATCCAGATCCACCATCATGTGTCCTCACTGTGGTCACTTAGCAGCATCCCGTGGTTTACATAATTGTCCTGCTCCTGTTCACACATGCACACACACTCTAAATAAGTGTGTGCATAATTCTCAATGATTCTAATTCAGGAGTCCCTAAATGTTTGAGGTTGATGCACATAATTTAAAATTATGGAAAGAACATATTGTGAATACTTACACTGCTGGGTGGAAGAACTTTGTCTTTTGTAAAATGACTATCTCAGAGAAATTAACCACTTATATGACTGATGAAATCCTCTTCTCCTATCCACCAATCCACTCTTACCATTGTCGTTGTATTGAGCAGATATGTTTCCAAACCAAACATTGGGCTTGCATCTTTTTTATTTTCTAAAGACTTTCAGAGCCCATCACTATTCTTGGGAAGTTAGATGTTTACCAGGTGAGATATGATTCAGGGATATCTCAAGGAAAGGTATCCTTAGACACCAAATGTCACCTTAGAGATTACTGTTCAAGTATGAGTGAACCAATGTGTATCTGTTTCACTGGATGTGCTGCACTTTGAATCCAGATCTGAAAATATGCTTTTCAAACAGGAGAAGCACACCAATTACACATGTAAAGAGCTGCATCTTTAACTGGGCTTGCACATGAGGCATATAATCACAGGAAAATAAATATTTGAGTGAAGAAGATACCAATAGAATGTGACAAGGTGCCTTGCGAAGCACATGTGGGATTGCCTTGCTAGTTTGTGCAAGTCAGGAACAATGCAACTTCTTGAAGGAGATACCCACAAGAGCAGCCTATGCACACACCTGATCTGAAGCACCTGATCTTCAGATCTCAAATGCAGCATGCCCCTCATATTTTATTACTGGTGTAAGAAAATGGCAAGATTTTATATCAAGAGTCAAACTTTTCTGCATATCTTTCATGCATGGCAATATTTTGTTTATTATTGAGCCACAAAAAGGCAAGAGAGCAGCACAATGAGGCTGAACTGCTTTGTTAAACACATATTAAAGCTCTTAAAAAGAAAAACCTGTCGCTATTTCCAGATTAGGAAATACTGTTTATTTCAAATAATAAAATATCCACAGGAAAAATACAGTTAAAACCCCCACAATGGTCTGATATAGCATTGCCTGGTAAAAGTATTTGAAGTAATGACTTTAAAATAAAATAAGATTTTTATCTATCACTTTCATATATTTCTGTTTATTAAAGTAATTTAAGGTAGGATTCTGAAACAGGGTTGTTGTTGTTTAAAAAAATATATTTCCCCATTTTTATTCCTACAGGAGTTCAATGAGGTATGTTAAGCTGGGAATAGAAAATGTGTTACTCACTTCAAGTGTAATAAATTATTATTTATATGGGACTTTGGAAATGAGTTTCTTCTGCATTCATTCATTTTTTATAGTGGAATCCAATACTACCACTGAACAGTTTTATTAGCCTATGTCTAAAAAATTACATTAATGTTTATAACCAAGTTAAAAATTAAAAAAATTAAAAATCTTTTCACCTTTCTCCTTCTGTTGATAATACTGCTATTCAGAACCATAATGCTCTGCAGGAAAGGAAAAATCAAACCAACGATTTCATCCCAACGTTCCAAAGTTTTGGTTATCAAAGCATGAATAGCTCATTGCTAGAAGGAAACATTTGCAGCACTGATTCTCAAAGTGATGCTTTCTAGAAGAATTGGATTCAACTGCTATCATTCCAGGTTGGGAAGACCAATGTACCAAGTCCCAGAGTCCCATCCCATTAACTAGTTCAATCTGTCATTCAGTGTAACAACTCATGAAATGCAAATTGGTTTAATTTTACACCAGGATCAGTTTGCTTGTGTAAATCTGGATCATTTTATGTCTCCCAGAGGATCCTGGTAGTATGGGGGCTGCAAGAAGTTATGAAGTGCTATTATGCAAAATATACACGTGGCTGATGATAACTGTTCTTTTAAGTTCTAATCAGTTTAGTAAGGCTACAAAGCTTATTCAAAACAAGAAGACAGTTGCTTTCTTTCAAATGCTACCCTTAAGAATCAGGTAAATTAATATGCTCAATAAAGAAATGTTCTAAGATTTATAGACATATCCATTTTTAATCCATCCACCTATGGAACTGGCTAAGGCAGGGATCCCAACCTTTCAGACTTCAGGAACCACTAAATTCATAATTTTAAATCGCACAGACTGCTAATATGATCTGCCTAATAACTGGTTAGGTGGGTGTGGTTAGGTGGTCCTGTGACTGGGTGGACATGTCCAACTTGATGTCACTCACATCAAGGGGCACCTTGTTGGCTTCTACTCACCCCTCCTTAGGGCCCCAACAGAAAGCAGTTGTTGGAGCAGCCACCACAAGAAAGAGTTGGTAAAACAGCTGGCTCAGTTCAAATTTGATCTGACCGAGAAAGAGGTTCAGCAGAAGTACCTCACTGAGGACTACAAGCATAGGCTTTCCAAGCAAAGGGAAGACCTGCGGGAGTGCAAGGCCAGGTACTGGCCCCTGGAGGCTCAGTGAGATGAGATGGTCAGCCAGTTCCAGGCCATGATGCAGCCCCACTGTAACAAGGCCCTCCAGCTCTTGGCCACCAGTAGCATTTTCCTTCAGCCTTCACCCAAAGCCTCACACTAGAAGTTGGAATTTCTGCCCCACTCTGCCCCACACAAAAAGCAGGAGATTCTCTGCAGCAACACAAATGTTCATTGCACATATTTGGTCCAGGGACCATAGTTTGAGGGCCCCTGATTTAATGCAATATAAAAAATGGAAATAATTTTTCTGCAGACCACCAAAATTTTCTCATGGACTACCAGTGGTCCAGGGACCACCAATTGGTGACCACCAGGATAAAATTTAATTGTCATTATACTGAATTAAGATGTCAGAGAAACACTATGTTAAAATGATATGTAAAAGAGGAAGAGATACTTTGAAAAAAAATGTCTATTTTCATAAAAGAAAATATCCTTGCAGTGCAAAAGTCAATTAATTTGTATTTGTTAACCTAAAGCTATAAAGCCATTTCTTATATCTTGATGAGATATATTATTTTGAATAATATTTACCATGGAATAATTTCATATAACAATTTGTAGATAGAAGGCCCATAGTATAATTTAGGCTACCATTTGCCCTCAAGTAGGCTTATTTAAAGTATAATTGACTGCCCTGGCAATTAATGTGAATAGCAGCTGTCTCTTGCTGAAAAGGACCACATATACAACAAGAAAAAAAGGGATCAAATGCAAGCAATAGAAGAAAAAAAGCACAAAAAGAATATATGGATAAAAGTATTTTACACCAGATGTTTCAGTAGGAAAGGCACAAGGCTTATTCAACATTTCCAATTAAGGTCTATTTAAAAAAAATGAATGCAAGTACTCATCTATTTATGAAAAGCAGC
Organism: Laticauda colubrina; assembly: GCA_015471245.1. Lineage (NCBI taxonomy): Eukaryota > Metazoa > Chordata > Lepidosauria > Squamata > Elapidae > Laticauda > Laticauda colubrina. The sequence goes on along the minus strand of BLBF01000010.1, from coordinate 21,918,170 downwards.
TGGTTCTGGCAAAAGTTGCATTTGTTTTTAAAATTGTTACAGCTTTACAGCTCTTCTTTCTTTCTCTTTGTATTTTTCACAGAAGGGTATTGTTGCCTCAGGTACCTTTGCATCAGACAAAAAAGAAGAAGAAGAAAACACCACCTTACTTTGTTTCTCTCCCAAATAGCTACATAATTAGATGAATTATTTCGTGTGCCTCTGTGAATGTTTGCTGAAGAGAACAAGCCAGATAAATTAGCACTTAGCCCAGCACACAATGGTGCATAATATGCCCTTGTGTTTTATATAAAGCTTTATTTTTTATTCACGGCTGGTTGGCAAAACTGACTTTGCTTTTGAACATGACAGGTGGTGGTCTGGAACACTTGATGTGAAAGGGTGGAAAGAGAGACACACAAACAACAGAGGCAGAAACATCCTTCACCAGGATATATTAACTTCTATCAATGTCTCCTGCAATTTAATATGCCAACGAGCACTACTACCCTGTTTCCCCAAAAATACGACCTACCCTGAAAATAAGTTCTAGCTTGATTTTACATGTGCATCCAATATAAGCCCTAACCCCCCCCCCCCCAAGTAAGCCCTAATTAAGATTCCACCCTCTCCAGAGTGGATGGATAAAAATTAAGCTCGAGTGGGGATGGGGGATGGAGCTGCCCAACTACTTTCCTTTGGACAGTTGTAGCCAGGCCTTGCACACCCTGACACCTGCCTTATTGGCCCATTTCTTCTGCAGCCAGCAAGGCTGGCAATGCTTTCCTGAAGTTCTCCTTAGCTGATAATAAAGCCCCGGATCAAGCTCTCTAATCAACTGCAAAGGTCTTCAGGAAAGCCTTGGCACCCACAGAAGAAATTCCTGAAGGCCTCTGACAGTGAAAAGGAGGTTCGGGTGATGCGTACAAGTGAGGTTTGTCAGTGAATGACATCCCCACAAAATAAGACTGTTGCCTTTTTTGGTGGCAAAAAAAAAATACATAAGATAGGGTCTTATTTTCAGGAAAACATAGTAAGTCCTTCCAAATCTGTATTTGTGCTTTTTTTTCACACATAGAACAGGGTTTATTTTGATTCTCCTTTTTAATTTATCATCACCAGATCTGTCAAAGCCTTTAAATGTTAGACTGTTCAAAGCATTTACTCCTGTAAACACTTCTTCTTGGGTAAGATGGCTCTGAAGCAAGCGCAGTTCAGCATTTATTTCAATAAAATTCAAAATTCCATGTCAGAAATCAATCAATCTCCTTTTTTTCATGTCAGGTTTATTAAATTGCAGCCATAACATTAGTCTTTCTTATCTAATTGATTCTCTTTTCATGGGGTTAAGAAAATCAATAGTTCTTCCCTGTTTTTACTTAATAGATGTTTTCTCTTAATTGGCTGCCTGGGTGGCTCCAGTGAGCTCCATGTGTTTTTCAGAGATGTTCCAGCTGTTATAAACTATTTTGCCATGTGAAAGAGTCATTGATTTTACAATGAATCTATCAGTGTTTCACACAATAAAATAGTGAGTGAGAATATATATTGTTTGTATATACATGCATACACGTGTGTGTACTCACATTTTTATATTAAAATTCCTTGGAATCTTAAAGGTGAATGACAAATTTCAAAATGTTTTCCATATCCTTAAACTTTCATGCTGTCTGTTAAAGTTTATGTTAAGTCACTTGATCATAAATCTGTCATAAACTAAAAAGTGGGATGCTGCTTTTAATTCCTTTATTCTGTGATTTTTTTTCCTCTGAAACTTGCATACAAAATCTGTTATCAGATTATTTACTGCCTGTTTTCAGATTCCAATTCAAAAGATATTTCTTGTCTATTCTGTAACTAACAGCTTTTTTTGGGGGGGGGGGCTCTAGAACTGGGGTCTCCAACCTTGGCAACTTTAAGACTTGTGACTTTTGTTGAAGTCCACAAGTCTTAAAGTTGCAAAGGTTGGAGACCCCTTCTCTAGAATGTTAATGGACAGGAACATCCAATCATGTTTCTTTTTAAAAAGATGCAATGATCCTTTCCATAAAATGCACTTCAAGAGTGACCACATCCTTCAGTATACATGAGGACAGAAGACAAGGGCTAAATCCTAGGGCAAATATTCACCTTTAGAATGAATTAACTATTGGGTAGCTTGAGGGTACATTAGAAGTTGAATTTTGCACATCTGGAGGTTGTGCAAGTCAGGGAAACTGGTTGAAGAACCATCAGAAACGTCATAATTTTAGGACATTATTCGATTTGCTCTATTAGCATTTTATGCATACTGATCTATGATGCTACTCAGTAAGTGTATGCTTTCTTCTAAAAGAAGAAGAAACAAAGAATGAAGAAAAGGATCTTCATTCATTTTTTAAAATTGCAAACTAGTATGGAGTGGAACCTGACTCATACATTTCCTTATAATGTATAATAACATATAGCTCTTTTCTTTCTTTCACCATCTGTACTGGGAGGTCAAAAAAGGTAAGATGGCAAATTAAATGTTGTAGTGGAAGTCCTTCCTACAAAAGTGGAATGGGTTGGCTTCTAATCCCACATCCACCATCTGCTCTGTTTAACTCCTATCCAACTGCAGATGCCACAAGCTCTCTGCATTCCTTATTACCCATACCATCTGTGGTTGGGAACACTTGAGATAGTGACAGGACCAGCCCTATAACATATTGGGCCAAAAACATTGTAAGAAGAACTGCCTTGTTAGGACAGACCTTGATACTCTCCCTTACCATTATGTTCCTTATGTCAGTCCTTTTAGTACTATTGGGTTATCCATGAGCATGATTCTTCTTTTATAATCTTCTTTACCTAATGGTTACAGCTGACATAAAATCTTATGTGTATGGGAATTACTGTCATAATCCACACATTCTTAATGTAAACCTTACTGCATGAATATTTTAATTTATTTTTCCCAATCCAATGCCTGATGGAAAATTTTTTTGAAAAGATGGATGAGCCTCTAACTCTCTGAAAATGGAACAGAATGGACCTTAATTTGGAATAGTGAGAGAAACCAGCAAAAGAAAGATCAAAAGTCATCCACAATTGTCCAAAGGTTACAGAGGGAAAAAAAGGAATTAAATTCCTCCATTGCTTAGAATGTTCCATTGTATAAATCTCTTCTTCTTTTGATCAGAGGTGATATTCAGCAGGTTCTGACCAGTTCTGGAGAACTAGTAGTGGAAATTTTGAGTAGTTCAGAGAACCAGCAAATACCACCTCTGACTGGAAATTTTACAGTATCCTTCCTCTGCCACTCCCACCAAGCCACACCCACAGAACTGATAGTAAAAAAAATGTGAAGCCCACCACTGCATGTGACTCAGGAGATTTGTATATATTGTACGCCCCAACTCTGTGCTTCCCACTTGGCACATGTGTCATTTGCACACAAGCCAGGTTACTTTTCCTGACAAAAATGCAAACTCTCTCCATGGCTATTGCTGGTAAAAGGAGTATTTCACATGCTAAGCCCAGCATGCTTTTCCTTACTTGTTGATGCAGGCAAAAAGCATCACTTTTAAATATATTTTAAAGGAACTGGTAAAATGGAGCTAATTAGAATATTATATATCCATTGACTGGTTTGATTTACAATTGCTAATGACTCGAGGCTGCTGGTAAGAGAGTCTAGGCACAAGATATCTAGATGTTAACACCTCTTAATAGTCTTGCAGATCACACCAAACTAGTCTCAGCATTTTTTGATCTACTGTAGAAATTGATTCTGTATGCCTAAACTTGTAATTTTGATGTTTTAATTATAAGTGTATTAGAACAAAGCTGAATGGAAATATTACAATAATAAAGCAAGATGAAATGAAGTCTCTATTTTTAATTGATTCTAAAATCTTCATTCCATACGTTTATTTTAAAAATAGCAATACTATTAATATTAATAGGATACTGAAGTAGTCAACTTCACTACATCTATCACAACCAAATTTTTAGAAGAAAGGACAAATTGCTGATGAATCTGTCCAAAGCCTAAAAGATAAAGAATGATTGCCCAAAGTTTAGAGTGGACTGTCATCAGTGTATTAAATTATTCAATATCTTCCTTATAATAACATCAAATAAAATATAGTCATAAACTATAACTGGTCTGGTGCAATATAGAGGTGGTATTCAGCAGTTCTGACCAGTTCTGGAGAACCGGTAGTGGAAATTTTGAGTAGTTTGGAGAACCGGCAAATACCACCTCTGACTGGCCCCATCCCCATCCCCATCCTCTGCCTCCCAACTCCCAGCTGATCAGCTGGGTCTTCTTTTGTTGCCCTGCACAGGAGAATGGGGCTGGAAAGCAGGTTAGTGGGCTGGTGAGGGAATGGGGATTTTGCAGTAACCTTCCACTGCCATGCCCACCAAGCTATGCAACATTCACCAAGCCACACCCACAGAACTAGTAGTAAAACATTTTGAATCCCACCACTGGTGTAATTATTAAGGCAGGGGTGTCAAACTTGTGGCCTGCAGGCCAGATACGTCTTCTACACCCATGCCTGGTTCAACAAAAAAAATCACGATATACCATGTGACACCACCATGACAACATGAGTTTGACATCCCTGGGTTAAGGCATCAGATTATAAGCTGGGACATCAGGAATTCTATCCTGCCTTAGACAAGAAGCCAGCTTGGGTGACTTTAGGTCAATTGCTCCCTCTCCCTCTCCCTCTCCCTCTCCCTCTCTCTCTCTCCCTCCCTTCCCTAGGAAGAAGACAAAGGCAAACACTTCTGAAATCTTGCCAAAAAAGGAATAATCCAGTCAATTATCAGGAGTCAGCACTCATGCACACCCATGTACACACAGAGAGATCTGTTTCCTACTAGTTGATGATAGAAGTGAGCTCAGTCTGGCTAAATAAACTGTGTTGCTGGATGAGCAGCTATTTCTGAATGTGTTTCTGCCTTCAAACTCTCAAGTTTAGGATAGCAAGTTGGCAATATGGCAAGTTGGATTGGAACTTTTTATGGTACAAAATGTGTTATTTTGCAACAGCTAGAATTGACCATAATACAAAAATGGTACAACACTCCACCAGTGCTGCACTATATTAACTAAGCTGTTTTAACCTTCAGTTTGGAAATTTAATTCAAGTCCATTTCAACTGAATCTCCAGATCAAGTTAAATTCCTAGATAAAAACAGAAGTCAAACTGAATACTCAATTTGGATGGCTCAAAATCAGTTTAATAAATCAAAATGCGGACTTTTTTTCATTGATTTATATTGTAACAGCAGTGAGATCAGTTAAGTGTTCCAATCTAAATGGAGTCAAACCATGCATACAAAATATTAATAAATGCAATTGCATATTATACTGATAATAAAAATGGAACAATTGATTTCACATGTTAGCACACCTTTACTTAAAATGCATTAGTTTTTGAAGAAATTGGAAAAGATATACACTCTTTGGTAATGTTAGCATCTACAGATGTAAAATTAATTTATTTCTAAATGTTATTAGTTTTTATTAAATTTAATAAAATATTGGAAAACTAAAGTACATTTGGATCAGATATATTTAAAAGTGTAGAAAATAGATGCATAAATTACATGACTGAATATCCTAGAAATATTTGAAAAAATATTTAATTAAAGATTGTTTTTGTTAGATTTGACCACCATTATTTTTAAGTTATAGTTAGATATTTTTAATATTCTGCACTTCCAAAAATTGCATAAGTTCATTGTTATTCATTATGTGGAACTTTGAGGCATGTTCAAAAGTTGCATTATGCAGAGATTTAAAAGAGTGACTTTGTTGTTGAATAACTTCCTAACATTTGTAAGAAAAGCAAATTATTGTTGTAAAAAGGGATTAAGAACAGAGAACATGGTCATAGAAGAATACTGATATTATTTTGTGATCTTTACAGTTTCTCCATTGGAAGGTCTGAATTTTGGAATGTTAAGAGTCAGGTGCTTGACACATGACATTTTAACTTGTCAACTAAGATGGAACACATATTCCTGGCTTCCTGTCTCATGAAAAGTTTTCAACAAAAAAGTTTTTAAGATGTTTAAAAGCTGCAGGATGAGGCTAGTTTAGTTTCTTAATGCATTTTCCCTTATGTTTATTCTTCTATTACATATTTAGTAAGTTTTTTACATATTAAAATATATTGGTTCTGGCCACCTAAACAACTAGCAAAATGTGGGCTTTGTTTCTAAAACTTTATATTCATTTTTTTTCAACTTGGATATTCTAGCTAAAGTTGCATGAAGGAATAACTAATACAACTGTCAATTTTTTTTCAAAGTATGTAGATAGCAAAAGGGCATCATTGCTGAAAAATAATATAAATAAAATTTGATTTTCAAAAATATATCTAAAAATGTGAAACTCTTACGAGCAAGATACAATGGTCTCACCCTTGAGATTGCATAATCTTATTTGAAAACATCTCATTCTTATTGTATCTTGAATGAGAATCCAGAAATTTCATGAAATGTCAACATTTTGTCCCCAAATCCTATGCAATTTCATATAAGAAAAGATTGGAAGATTGGTATTTGATGATGTCATTAAATAGTGACCATTTTAATTGAAAATTTGCTTGGGATAGAATAGAATTCCTGCTTGCCCTAAAAATATAAAGGGGACATTGTGGAACAGACAAAAGGCCAGAAGTAATGGATTTCATTTGGATTTCTGCCTTCCATTTTTAATAATGTTGATCTGCTTTACCTAACAATTCAATTACTAATATTAGACAAATTAAGTATTTCCACTATTGTGTCACTAAAAAGGACCAATTTTTAAAATTAATTAATCTTTGTTGGAACACACATATGAGTAAATTTCCAAAACATCACATCCAGAGCCTAAGATAAAGCTAGAAGATTAAAATGTGAGAATGCAAATATTGCCTAATTGTACCATATAATTTAAAGTGAGGACTGGGGAGTTATAAGATTTTTTTTCTGCTGATTTTTCTTCCGATTTAAATTATATAGTGTGTATCACACAAGTCAGGGTATAATATAGTTAATCTCAGTTATTGTATTCTTCAAGCATGCCACAAAAAACGAAATAGGAGTATAATCAGGTTGCAAATGCAATAGGAAAGGATTGTTCCAACCCGCTATTTTCTTCTGAAGAGAATATTGGTTTAAGTATCTGCTAATTTGCAGCTCTCCCACAGGAAGAGCACAATAGTGCAAGAGGAAAGAGGCCACTCTGCCTCAAACCTCCGGCTGCTACCTTATGCTTGCTTCCTTGGGGTTTTCTTTGGTATATATTAAAATATGTCCAATTTCTGAAGTCTTGCAAAATGCAGATGTTAGTCCAATGAATCATGGTCATGCAAATACAGAAGGAAAATGCAGCTTGTCAACTTGAATTTGCCTTGCCAAAAAACTTCAAAACCACACACAGACACACATTTAAAAAAAGAAATAAGAGGGATGATATAGAAAAAAGAGTTCTCTGAATATTCTAATATGCAAGGTTATTTTCTTAGCAGTCATGGGACTTTTGAGTGGTATATTTCTAAATCTTTGGAGGGGCAGCATTAAAATTTATTTTATTTAGCATATGGCAAATACATGAACTTATAGTAGTTCAAATGTTAGTGTGCAGTCCTCCCAGCCATTCAAGGACAGGGTCATTTATGTTGAAAAAAAATCAGACATTGGGCAGCTGTAATCTCTTGATGAACATTTGGGCACAATGTGATGGATATTTTGTCGAGGAACACCACAGTCACACTGAGGGGTAGAGACAAGACCTCAGTGAATCCTGGCAGATGCCATGATTCATACATCACGAATCCTGGCAGATTTCATGTTGGATACGGATCCTGTTCAGAGTTGGCCAATCATGGCAAGGAAGGTCAAAATTTGGCACTTCTGTGTTGGGTCATCATTTAGCAGGTTCTGACCAGTGCTGGAGAACCAGTAGAGGAAATTTTGAGCTGTTCAGAGAATTGGCAAATACTACCTCTGACTGGCCCCACTACTAGGTATTCATTTCCTCCCAATGAGGCAATCAACTGGGTCTTCTTTTATTGCCCTGCACAGGAGAACAGAGCTGGAAAGCAAGTTAGTGGGATGGAGAGGGAATGAGGATTTTATAGTATCTTTCCCCTGCCACGCCCACCAAGCCACTCAATGCCCACCAAGTCACACAACGCCCACCAAGCCATGTCCACTGAACTGGTAGAAAAAAAAATTGAATCCCACCAGTGAGGGTCATCTTCAGAATTGTCTGCATTTGGGTGTTAAGCAGCCCATTTAGCTTTTCACTGTGAGTTGATGTCAAAGTTTTTAACAGCTGTTGAGTGAGTGCCAGACAGGGTTTCTTGGATTTAAGCCTGCCAGTTGATAGATGAGGACGATCAACATGCACAGGAAGAAGTGGGTTTCTCATAATTTTGTTGTACTGCTTCATTAAAGCTTCCTGCCTTCATAGAGCTGGTGGTGCTGTATGGCTCAAGATGGGGAGCAGCAAGTAGGCGTACATTCAAATAATAAACTGGGATGGGAGAGAATAACAGAATAGCAGAGCTGGAAGGATCTTGGAAGTCTTCTAGTTCAAACTCTTGCTCAAGCAGCAGACCTTATACCTTTTCAAGAAAATGATTGTCCAATCTCTTCTTAAAAACTGCCAGTGATGAAGCATCCACAACTTCTGGATCAAGCTGTTGCACTGGTTAATTGGTTAATCCATTGCTTCTTGTTCTGCTTTCAGGTGCTTTGGAAGACAGTTGAACCCTTCTTCCTTAGGCTTAAAATAGACAAAAGCTGCACAATTATTTAATGCTCATATAGCAATGTAAATATTGTTGGATATTTTATTATCTTTATTATTTTATTCTTATGATTTCATATTTTCTAATATTTCTTATTTTTCCCATTCTTTGGACACCACTTATTTCAAGCAGATTCTTACAATTAAATTTCTGCAGTGGTTAAGAAGTTAATATCAGCTAAGGTCCTCAATCCTTCTTTCAAATACTAATGAAATGGCCTGAATACGAACACTTTTCGTTACAGAATTTAGAGTTATTATCTGACAGCATGAAATAGGTTTTCAAGTATTGGTTGGCTCTAATGGCTAAACCAGGCTATTGGTCTCTCCTTGGCTAATGAGACAGATGATGATGGTGGTGATGGTGATGAATAACTGCTGCAAGAAAATTTCACAGACTTCATGCTCAAAACAATAGCATGGAAAAAGTAGCAATAACGGGCCTTGAAATAGCTACAAGAGATTCCATTGAGGACCTCTATATGCACAAGTCAAAAAGAGGTCTGCTAAACAACTAATTCCCTCAACACTGCTCAACTATTTACTCAGTCTGCATTACTATTACTATTAATCTTCTCATTGTTCCTATCACCCATCTCCTCCCACTTGTGATTGTATGACTGTAACTTTGTTGCTTTATCCTTACAATTTATATTGACTGTTTTCTATGATGATTTGATTGCTTAATTTGTACCCTATGACTATTATTAAATGCTGTACCTTATGATTCTTGAGGAATGTATCTTTTCTTTTTATGTACACTGAGAGCATATGCACCGACATATTCATTGTGTGTCTAATCACACTTGGCCAATAAAAAATTCATTCATTCATAAAATAACATTTGCCAGCAAGCAAGAACTGGTAGGTCCAAAACATTGGCAAAGTAATAGAAAATGAAGACACTAAAATACTCCAGGACTGTAGCATTCAAACAGACAAACATCCAAACTTAATAACTATTGATAAAAAAGAGAATAAAGTATGTGTTGCAGTACCTGAAAATATCAGAGAAAGAACTGGAAAAATAAAAAATACAACATTCAGCAAATAGAATGATTGTGGCAAAAGAAAACAAGGATAGTACCAATAATAACAAGTGCTTGGGAGCAATTCCAAAACATCTGAAAAACACCTTGAACTCCTTTGGCACTGACAAGATCACCACCAGTCTACTGCAAAAGGCAGCTTTGCTTGGAACATTTTACATATTGTGACAATATCTTTATGACCCTCAAACAATAATATCTGCCTACAGTTGTTATTGTTAGTTTATAGTTTAGAGGACTGTCTTTATGAAGGACTTGATAGATGACAAAATGCTGAATCCAGTTTAAATATATGACAAACTCTGCAACTAGTAAAATTAATAATAATTTATTAAATCTATATGTTGTCTGATTCCTAACACATCTAGGCCTTTTTACCCATTGGTTAAAGAATTTAAGTACAAAAATCAGTGCAACTAACTAACTAACTAACTAACTAACTAACTAACTAACTAAATAAATAAATAAATAAATAAATAAATAAATATCCCAATATAATGAAATCTTATTGGTACTTTCCTAGAATAATGTATATTAGGTCCTACTTGGGCAAAGTGGTAGAGATTATTTATTTCCAGTACAATAGTACTCTAAAGCCACTGATCAGAAGATCTAACTAGGTTAGTGACTTCCTACTTGAGTTAAATGAAAACAAGATTATCCTGTTGTATTGAACTGGGACCAGGAAGATCCAGGTTAAAGTCTCTGGGCCTCAGTGGGTTACATCTGCCAATCATGTAAACGTAATAAATAGAAACCCTACTATTGCAGTTTGTTAATCTTAATTCATAAATAACCCTAGTGCTTGGAGATAGTAAATTACCAAATGGATATATGATGCAGTTTATAATATCTGGGGCTAATCAATAGGTTTACCAAATGAATGTAACATTGGCCAAATAATTTTCTAATGTTGAAAATTATTCTTAATAATCAATTCAATCTATTAATACATTTAATACTTAATTACCTGCATGCAGAATATGCCCAATTTGTTACTACAGACTACCACCAAGAGTTGTTTTGGTATATCTGAGGCTTAAAATAAGAATTTTCATCACCTGAGATTTCAAGTAGGCAACTTTTAATAAGAAGACAATGAAGTCATTGAAAAAGAAAATAAATTGGGTACTATGGAGTTCATCTGAACTGTTAATTTTATATGCTGCTTAATAACACCCAGAACAGGGCAAAGTTTTTAAGATAACTCACACCCTGTCCTCTTTATAGTTTAGAGAGCTGTCTATAGGTGTTTCTTTTAAATATTGATTCTTAGATTCATATTCATAGGAGAAACAGAATCTCCTTCTCCCCTTCTTGAATGAATTGTGTTTTCTGTAACAAGGTCAACTGTTAGCAGAGCAATGTGTCACTTTATTTGGCTGCCAAGTTTTAATTGAAACATTGTGATAAATGTCACTGGAAGGTCAGATGCTATTTTCTGGTTAAGGAGAGGTCAAGCTGCTCTCTTAAAGAACCACTCTTGGTTTTTATGGTGTCCAGTGATTTGTTCATGGAGGTTGATTTACCACAGATCTGACCCACTTACTCTAAGCTGACCTCCTCCAAAATTGTCAAGACAAGGGCTCAACCCTTAGCCACCAGTTGGAAAAGTCTATTTTATCAAACCAGGCTTCATTTTATTAGTGCAAAAAATAGGTCTTACAAAATCAATAGAACAGGAAGCTTTCAATTTATTATTTCAGAAGAGAGACTCTAAAGGTTATTTGACATAAACAGGGAGACCGGCAAATAACAAAAACAGAGACAAGTCAATGAAAATTCAGGACCAATAATTTCAGCTGTGGTTCAGAAGAAAAAAAAAGGTATTTCTTTCTTTCCTTTGAAATGCTTAATTAAGTTACCTCGTTATCCTGGGGAATACAGAGGGCAAACTTTTATAGTCTTTTGAGAGAAAGGGGAAAAATAATGATGCTGACTCAGAACTTTCTGGATTAAGATCACATGCTTACAAATGTCATCAAAGAAATATAAATTAAACAATGCTGGTATGCAGGTGATATAGTTAACCAATTCAGGTATGGGCCTGAAAAAAATATAAAGGGGAGAAACAATATAATTATAATGCACTACTACAAAGTGAAATAATAAAAAAGACAAAAAGGACATCAAATAGAAAATAATTGTTCTTTTTCTTGTAATACTGAGAAATCCTTTTAGATTTCTGCATTCTCACTCCAAAATCTTGTGAGATATTAACGCAAGAATACTAAAACACTACCAAGTTTGAAGACAAGAACAGTTGAATACTATCATCTTTGGGTGGAAAATATCTGAATATTGTGAGCTTTTATAATTTTTCAAGTTGTCAGACATGTTTTAAAATTACTGTTTTGAATATCTTACCCTCATGCACAATTCAGAGATGGTATTCAGCAGGTTCTGACCTGTTCTGGAGAACTGGTAGCAGAAATTTTGAGTAGTTCAAAGAACCGGCAAATACCACCTCTGGAGACTGGAGATTTTACAGCATCCTTCCCCTGCCATTCCCATCAAGCCACGCCCACAGAACCAGTAGTAAAAAATAAATAAAATTCCACCACTGGCACCATTGTACCTAATGCCTGAAAAATTGCAGACCTCTGAAGTATCAGCCTACATCAAAAAAGAGATTCATTAGAGAAATTCATGAAATGAACAGAATAGATGAAGCAGGCTTTCTGTTCTTTAACTTTTAAAAGCAGGAATGCGTAAATAGAGATTCTGGGTGACATGTTGTTGTTGGAACTTTTCCTCTGACATGTTAGCCCTTTAACAGAACAGAATAACAGAGTTGGAAGGTGTTGTGTATAAAAATTGGAATACTCCAAATACCTTAATCTGATTGGCTGAGCAGGCCGCGATAGGATTGGTTTGTAAAGTACCTTTACAATTGGCCTGCCTAATGGTGGGAAAACTTAAAGATCTGTCATTGGCCCCAAGCCACGAGCAGCCGCTATAAAAAGGGCTGCCGCGGCTCTGGCAATGTTCTGTTATGAAGTCACTGAATTAGTTAAGAATAAAGAGCTGTTTGATGAACACTGGTCTCGAGTACTTCTATTCTCAGGACAGAACACTAGTGACGAAGGTGTGATCATTTTAGAAGAGTGAGACTGAAGCACACGGCAACAAGAATCGAGCAAACAAAATGGCCGGTAACAATGCACCGCCCGCACCATTCAACCCAGCCGAAGAAGATTGGGAGTCATACACTGACCGCTTCCTGATGTTTCTAGAAAGCAATGAACTACAAGGAATAACCGACTAGAGGAAGAGAGCCATATTCCTCACACACTGTGGCCCTACCATCTTCAAGATGGCCCAGGCATTAGCCAAACCGCGGGACATAAAACAAATGGCATGGGCAGATTTAAACCGAATGCTACAAGCCCATTACGAGCCTGTGGTCTCCAATCTTATTAGAAGACACGAATTCTACAAGCAAGATCAATGAGAAGGCGAGAGAATTGGAGATTTCATAGCAGCCCTAAGAGATATTGGAGGAGCCTGCGAGTTTCTCAACATGGACGAAGCCATGAGAGACTGTGTGGTCCTGGGATTGAAGGACGCTACACTCCAAAACAAGCTACTAAACAGACCGAATATCACAGTGGCTGAGGCCATTGCAGAAGCGACCGCCACTGAAGCAGTCAAGAAATCCGCAGCCACCATGAGCCAAATAAGCTCAACAAATCCAGAACCACAGAACCAAGCTCGAGAGAAGAAGGTGGAGGGAACACAAAAACAAACCACTGCGACTGCCCACCATGAAGACCTCGACTCCTTGAGCGACACCGATGACGACAATGAAGACATACATAGGCTTCAGTCGGAAAGGAATCGGTGGGAAAAAAGAGGAAGGAGGTGAGAATTCCAGTGTGCTGGATGCGGAGGGGACCACCCGCACTCCGAATGCAGATTCCTGGATGCCATTTGCAGATTTTGTGAGAAACGGGGGCACATTGCAAGGGTCTGCCGGAACAAAAAGAGCTATAGTCCAAAAAGATGCGGCAGCACCCCCCCCCCCCCAGAAACA
>BLBF01000010.1:21885854-21899637 GCA_015471245.1 Laticauda colubrina | reverse complement strand
TTTCTTTTCTTTTCTTTTCTTTTCTTTTCTTTTCTTTTCTTTTCTTTTCTTTTCTTTTCTTTTCTTTTCTTTTCTTTTCTTCCCTTCCCTTCCCTTCCCTTCCCTTCCCTCCCCCCCTCTCTCTCTCTGTCTCTTTTGCTGGGTAATTAACAATAATGATGTCTTTTGGTTTGGCTTTGTTTCAGAGGTTCCAGTCAGACTCAGATGGACTAAAACATAAATATTAGGTGGCCTCATATCCCGAAACATGGTGGCTTGCTTGTGAAGGAGGCTAGCAAGCAATTCTCCTCTTAATCACCTGCCTCTTTTCTTCTTTTCACAGGGCAATAAACAACCCACGAGCTACCCGCCTTTTCTCTCCCCCTTTCTCTGTCTTTCATCATAGGAAAAGAGAAAAAGAGAAAGAGATCTTCACAAATAAACATAGAAATAATACCAGCTCTGCAGAAGAACAAATATTTGACCTTCAGGTTTTCAAATTAAACCTAATTCCCCATCTTTAGGTAGAGAAACATTCTACATAAAGTTTATTCAAATGAACGGGAGAGGAAAACACAGACAAGCAATCTGATTGTGAAACATGGGGAGAGCAGGAGGAATTCAATTACCCAGAGTTATACAGCTGAATGGCTTTTTTTCCTCCCTTTGTCTGGTCATCAAACCTAATGTGACTATTTTAAACAAAAGATATTCAATTAAACAGACATATTTTCAATGAACTGTGAGCCTGTAGGTAAGTGGCAAGGTTGAAAATGCACATCTAGTGGAGGATGTTCACCAAATATATGTATTTTTAAAAATTTTTATAAGTAGTCTATGTTGATTTCTTTTTTAAAAAGATATATATCTTTGGATGTGTGGGAGTATTTGAATGAATACACATATGTATCACTTTCATAAATATTAAAATACAGTGAAAGATTCTTCACTGTATTGTGAAAGTAAAATTTCACAAAAATTTTTATTTTTAGTGAAATTAAAGTGAAATTTAGTGAAATTTTATTTCACTAAAATACAGTGAAAGATTCTAAAGGCATTCTTTCAATAGAGAGATGAATAATATATTGAGAAAATATATTTTCAGATGAGATACTTTCATTATCACAATTCCCCCGCCCCCTTTCCCTCCTTTCCAAATCTGTGAGACTAATTTTACTCAGAATTTCTATCTTGGAATAAGTACTACAACATTTGCAACTGTGCAGCAAAACAACAATAGTGCAATAACAATAATAAATTATGGTTCACAACATTCTGCTGAATTAGTTTTTCTTGGTACAAGATATTTTCAGTAAAGTTATCTAAAACAAACCTCATCCCTTCCTGTTGTTTGAAAACAGATTTTGTTTGGTCATGTGGTAAATGACATTTATGCCAGTAATTTAAAGATAAGGTGACCACTTTAAAAAAAATAAAAAATAAAAAGCTTCAAAGATAGACAACAGGGGTGATTTCCAATCACTACTGGGACAGAATGGCAATTCTCAAGAAGGAATGTTCTGGGATGGAAGAGATAAAAAATGAAGATGATGGACACAACTGCATGCCCTATTTTACATGTGCTCTTTGTACAAAACATACAAGAAAATAGTGGATATTTGACAGCATATAATGTCTGCTCTGGACACATTTCAAATGCATGATTTTGTCTTACATGACAACAATCTCCTCTCTTTGTTTCTTCATAATATTTAAGATCTTCGAATAACATTCTTGGTATCATGACATCTAGATAGTTCATTTGGAATGGCAAGAAACTGAGAAAAATTATTGGAGATTAGCAAACGGAATGCCTTCTTTCCAAACACTTTTGTTTTGAGATTGAGTTTGCTTGTTGTCAGAGTCAGTTATGAAACAGCAGATTAAACTGTAATGCCGTGTATTGATGCAACATGTCCAATGTTGGCATTACAAACTAATGTATATTGAATCAAATTTGTAACCTACTTATTTAGACTGATATTTATATTCCACCTTTCCTCTGGAAATTCTAAGCAATGCAGGTAGAGAAGGTCACCCCAATTCTACCCCAAGAGCAACACTTTCAGGAAAACTGAGTTACAAGAAACTGACTAGCCTGGATGAACTGTTTCAACCAGATGTTCACAGGAAGATATCAATCTGGGTCTCCCAGTCACTCTCCACATTAATCACACTATCTGAGAGTCAATATGTTGTTGGACTAAGAGCAGAAATTATCCTTCAATAATGAGGACAAACTGGAGGACATAATCCTATGCTCTGGACTCAGCTGTTGGATAGAATCTGGCATATAAACAGGGGTGGGAATCTACAGGTTAGCACCTATTCACTAGAACTAGTTATTAACATTCTAAGCAGTTTGGAGAACTGGTTGGTAGAAGAAATTACTGGCCTAATCCTGTAAGGAAGGCAGGAAGGAAACATTCTGGTGTTGCTTACAGAAACTGCCTCTCCGTTAACCCTTATTACATTCTTGGCAGGACTAGACTTCCTGTCTCTGGAACTTCTCTGGAGTTTTTTTCCCGCTACTTTGCTTGTGTGGAGTGACCATTCAAAGTTACAATGGCACTGAAAAAAGTGATATGACCGTTTTTCACATTTACAACTGTTGCATAATCCCCAAAGTCATGAGAGGCTAGGCGAGGAGATGCATGTCTCGATGTGAGTTTGAGTTGGCCACACCCAGCCAGTCACATGACCACCAGGCCACACCCACCAACTAAGCCACACCCACAGAAATGGTTGTTTAAAAATTTGAATCCCACCCCTGCATATAAACATAACAAATTATTGAGATCACCTGTTTTTTTTTTTCAACAATATCTTTTCCTCACTAACTTGTTGGCTGTAAAGGTGCTTTGTTTACATTATTTCTCTATGTATTACATTTTTTTAAATTCTCACCTTCTTTTCTGGAGATCAAGAAATTATGTACCTTCTTCCTCCTCCATTTTATCTTCACAACAACTCTACAAAGCCAAGTTGAGAAACAAGACACTACTCTCATCATATAAATGCTATGATCAGCCTTGCACCTTGGACTAGATAGTTCAATCTAAGTGTATAATTGCTATGGCTGTGCAGCAGTTGTATTTCTGACAGAAAACTCCTTTGAGTTATTGGAATGCTCATGTAACATTTGTCTTCCATTAAAACAAAAACAATTAAGGTTTTTTTTTTAGGTTAGTGATCATCCTATGTGCCCTCATTCCTGGAAAAAGACATGTTTGATTTAATTAGTGCTATGTAAACATTCCTATATACTCCAAAGTACCTTTTGTGCCTTCAAATATAAAGTGTTTCTTAGCTCAAATACTCAGCATGAATCAATGCATCCAGATCATATCTATAGCTGTCAGGATGAATGAAACATAAAATGCAGCTGCCATTCATTTATATTTAATTTAAACTCTTCTATCATTTCAAATCAGTGTTCATTTGAAAAATGTGATTTTAGTACTTTTCTATAGAGAGAACTAAATAACAAATCAATAATATCCATAGCCAGTCTTGCAGCATGCATGCTTTGAATTAAATATGCTTGTACAAGTTTATGTCTTTAGTTTACATATTGCTACACATATAGTTAATATTTTCTATGTCCCTGATCCAAAAACAGCTCTTTCAGTTGTTCAGTTGCTGGAGAATTGTATGTTTTCTTTCAAGCCTTTCTCAGCTGCTACCTTTCCAGCATGTTACTCTGAACCAATAAATAATTCAATGTGCTAATTTGACAGATGACTCTCCAGGAAACCCCCACCCACCCACCCACCATTACCAACATCATTAGGCCATAATATGCATGACGGGCAAAGACCATTCAGCAAATGTCCTTCACATATTTACCCTTAAAGAGCCTCACTTTGCACAATTAACTAATGAAGCATTATAGGTTCCCTGCTTTTCCCTCGCTCTTTCAGTGTAACAGCAGAAATAGAAGAGAAAAAGTGTAACTGGCTCCCCCCCTCCCCCAATGTGGGCCTTTCTGGGGCAACTACAGTCCTCTGTCTGGGGATTACAGGGGAAATTAAATGTTCATAATTATGAATTCAGGAATTATCCATTATTTCTCCTGCAAATAGTCAAGATGTCATATCCTACACAGTTATCATAAAGAAGAAAAAGAACCAGAGTCATATTTCCTGAAAAAGTGAGCTACAATATTGAAAAGACAAATGAAGTATACTGAGAGAAATGTGGTGCTGTTATTATTTTTTCAGCAGCTTTTATTTTAATTGTTATATTCCTTATTTCAGGCCTCCATTTGTTTATAAATGTTATACAGCCAGCCATCTTGTAACAAGCTCTGGGAAGCTCCAAAAACACAATATTAAAATTACAAAAACTAAATGTAGTAAAAACAAAAAAAAAACTGGTGCCAAGTCAAGGTTATTTTTTTTTTTATAAAGTTTTTATTAATTTTCTACAAACAGACAAACATACAAAACATTAAAAACATCTACTCTCATATATACTTCCGGTGTATCGGTTGGTTCATCAGTATTGTGCATTCATTTTATAGTGTCAATTACAATTATATTGCATAACCACTCATATTGTCAATCCATATTCTAATATTACTAAAAAAATAAAAATAAAAAAATCTTTTTCTGACTATACTTTTAATCATTCATGCTTTGCGAGATAACAATACTTCAAACAGTTTATTCTATAATTTATCGTATAATCATAACAAATCAATCCTAAAAACTCTTCATATATATAATATTAATGCTCTATTATTGTATTTTATCATCTAACCATTGATAAAAAAAGCCCCAAATTGCATAAAATTGTTTATCTTCTTGTTCTCTAATTTCAAATGTCAATCTACTCATCTCAGCACATTCCAATATTTTCTTAATAATTTCTTCCTGCAATGGTATTTTCTCATTCTTCCAGTTTTTAGCAAATACAATCCTAGCCGCTGTTAATACATTTACAATCAAATATTTCAAGTCTTTATTATATATATCAGGTAAAATTCCCAATAAAAAGATCTCTGGCTTCAAGTCTATGTGTTTCTTTGTCATTTTTTCCAACCACATGTGAATTTTAGTCCAATATTTTCTAGCATTCTCACAAGTCCACCACATATGATAGTATGAGCCAGGTATCTGATGACATTTCCAACATTTTTCAGATTTATTCTTGAACATTCTTGCTATTCTTGTCGGGGGAAGGTGCCACCTGTAAAACATCTTATACAAGTTTTCTTTATATGCTATTGACATTGTCATTTTATAATTTTGAGACCACAATTTTTGCCATTGCTCTAAATCAATTCCATATCCAAAATTCTTCCCCCATTCCAAGTCAAGGTTCTAATATGCAGACACCTCATCTTATTCCATGGATTGTGGAAAAAGTGATTTATGGAAGACTTGGAGAGTAGAGACTTGTCAAAGTTCAAGGGGTTGAGTATTCCATAGGGCAAGGGGTGCCACAGAAAAGGCACACTTCCTAGTTCCCATTAAATGGACATATTTAATGGAAGGGCCTAGACGTGTTCAGATTCTATCTGACCTGGTAGGATGGATTGATGAACTTAGGGAGAAATGGTTCCACAGATAACCACACCCTGTGCTATATAGGGCTTTAAAGGTGATGACCAACATCTTGAATTGCACCAGAAAGAAAATGGAGGCCAAACAACTTCACACCTGAGGTGTTATGCAAATCTAGAGGCACCTATCACTATGCACACTACTGTGTTCTGGACTAAGTTTCCAGGTGGTCTTCAAGGACAGCCCTGTGTGGAGAGTGCTTTGCAGTAATCTAAACAGGATGTTACCAAGGCATGAATGACTATGAACAAGGTCCTTCAATCCAGGAAAGGGGTGCAATTGGCACATTAGATCAGAGGTCTCCAAACTTGGCAACTTTAAGACTTGTGGACTTTAAATTGAAATCCACAAGTCTTAAAGTTGCCAAGTCTGGGGACCCCTGCCCTAAATGAATCTGTGAAAAACCCTTGCAGATCAACAGATCAAACATGTCAATTTTCTCAGTTATATGAAAGACATCTACAAACATATCTACATTCTAGTACAGTAGTACAACAAGTTTTGTAAAGATTCTAATTCAATTTTATTAATGGCCATATCTCACCAATACAATTTTGCAAAACAAATGTGAATTGTGGGGGTTTTATATCTTGTTTTAAAAAAATTGAAGTTAAAAACATTTTCAAAATGTTCAAAATTCAGTAGAGGTCCTAGATTTTTAGCCTATACATTTTGATGCCATTATTCTGTCTATCATACCCTATATGGTACACTGAGACCCAAATAAAAATAATAAAATAGGGGTTATCAATATACTGCCTACATTTTTTCCACTGGAAAACCATTTAATCCTTTGCTTACTGTTCCCCCACCCAAAGAATATTAATGTTTTTTTTAAAAAATACTGCACATTTTTTAATTTAAATGTTTATGAATTTTCTCTTTACCCTAATTATTCAGTTTACAAATAAAAGCTATAACATAATTATTCAAAGAAAATAAGAAAAAATACATTTCCATAATGATTGCTATCTGATCAATCAGGGCTTCTTTGATGCAAACTTGTTTTTAGTATCCTCTTTATTATTTTTATACATAATTCAAGATGGCCAATATACTCCTTCCTCCTCCTATTTTCCCCACAACAACCTTGTGAAATGAATTGGCCTGAGAGTAACCCAGCTGACTTTCATGCCTAAAGTTGGATCAGAAATTATAATCTCCTGGTTTCTAGCCTGATGCCTTAACCACTACACCAGGGCTGTCAAACTCATGGCCCATGGTCTGGATGCGTCACGTGCTGGCCATGCCCATGCTCTGTTTAGTAAAGGGAGGGGGAAAACATGATGCATCACATGACACTGTCATGACAACGTGAGTTTGAACCCTACACTAAACTGGCAATGTATCAGTATTGCTTTCATGTTTTTTATTCAAAGAAATAAACATATTTCTGGAGGAGCAATTATTATTTTTGCTCCTGATCTTCTCCATTATCACATGAAACATAGTTTAGAGCAATGTTTCATAACCTCAGTAACATTCTGAGAGTTAAAATTCACATATCTTAAAGAGACTGAAGAACATTGGTTTAGAATATTCCTTCCCACTTCTACATTTGAGAAAAAGTAGGACAACCTGCTATCTTAGGACTGTACAGAATCTTGGAAGTAAATGTTTTATGTGGGTCTGAATGAGATAACCCTTCTTGGTGTATTAAAACAACTGTATCATTTTAGTATTATGGTGTATTATATCGTTTCAGTATTATGGTCTGTTTAACTCGTAGATTATTTCACTTTTACATTGCTTAGTATTGATGCTTTATTTAAACTTATATTTGTAGATCAGCAATTTCATGACCTCTTTAAATGCCATATGCTAAATGATAATGGTTTAGTATGTCAACATTTCAATGTTGCATTCTTTCCCATTCTTGCAAATAATTTTATTCATGATTCATGCATCACTAGGTCCACAGCAGAATAAAAGCAGATGAAGATGAAGCACCTTTTTATATTGATTTCATTGTTCCTGAAAGCTGTGATAGCTCTGCTGATCTTAATAGCATGCATGCAGATATTTTAATTAACAGTCAACTTAATATGTCATCACCTTAACAATCTCTTAAGATTATATGATTTATATAATATATGGTATAAAAAGAAATCACATAAGATTTTTCTCTCCCAATGGGTAGCAAAACTTCTTCCGAGATTGATCTATCTGGGCTGGTAATGAAAGTTACTTAATTGTAATAGCTTCAGTCCTACTTGGAAAATTTGTTGTAAGAGCTGCTTCTAGCTAAAATTATTACAGGTATCTTATGCAGATAATCTGATAAATTTGAACGATAAGCTGATAAAATTTATCCTCAATTCTGTTTAATATCTATCTGCATCATTTAGAAGGCTTGCACACTTTTGAAGGCTATCCCAATCCCAAATTGGTTGCCAATATGTTTTGCTGATGATCCAGGTGATATGTTGTCTGTGTCTATGTACTGTTGTGGAGTAACAATTTCACACCCAATAAGCAGAGGAGGTCAACAGGTAAAGAGAAAAATGCATTCTGCAACAACAGTTGGATTGAAGTAATGAGACGGTTACAGGACTTAAGGCATGCATAGATGTATACATTTCTCATTGGTTTAAACTAGGGGTTTTCAACTCACATCGTCACAGGGTGTCATGTGACATATTGAGCCTTTTCCCCTTCACTAAACCACTGGGCATGGCCAGTGCATGACGCATCCAGCCTGCAGGCCTGGAGTTTTAACAGCTCTGGTTTAAACTATCCTTAAATCTAAATGCTACTTATACTGTATATATTTTCATTTTTGCACCTAGAAAATTTATTGGTATAAAATTAAAATTATACTGGTGTAACAAATAAAGAACAATCAACATTTGATCCCATAATCATTGCCATCTGATATGGTGTTGAGTTGGACAATATATTAAATATCCCCTGACTTTTGCATTTTTGCACATAGACAAACCTTTCAATAAATGTGAAATCTTGTTTCTTTTTAACTCCTGCTTTAGAACCAGGGATTCTTCTAACTCAGCATATACCAGTATTTAACTAATATTGAAAAGACAGTGTCCACAGGGGAACAGAAGCAAAAGTCAACAAGGGGAAGGGTAACATAATTTATATGGTTGCGGCTGGTGTTGTATTTTGTAAAACAATGGGCACTTACACACCATGACGGCCTGTATAAACTCTGGACATGTGGCATTTAAGAAAGAAAAGTCCTTGGCTCATCCCACTTTCTCCAGTGGTCTTTTGTTAGTTCACAGCAAGGAACTGACTTTATGGCCTTGATTCTTCTGTAAAAGGAAAGGCTGACTCAGTTCAATTTTCCTCCCTTGCTTTAGTAATAAGGCAACATCCATGTGAGCAAACCCCATGATAATGTACAACAGATGGGTAGTTTTGTGCCTAATTAGATTCCGGACAGCTTGTTTGCTTGTACTAAATGTGCGTATATTTACCGATTTCACACTTATTACACTGACAACAGCAAGGCAAGGAGAAAACGTGATTCCTCCTGCCTCCCCCTTTTTAAGCACCCATGTAGATCTGCAGAACTCTTGATCAAATCAAGACATATAATTCAGTTATGGTTGTCTATCACTTTCCTAGCAGATCAACGAGTGTGAACTTTGACTGGAGAAAACAAGGCTTGTTACTATGTTCTTTTCTTTGTCTACCATATTGACAAAAATCAAATACTATGCTTTAAAAAAATTCCTTATAGCCTTGGAACTTTTTTATTTGAAATGTACAATACAAAGACCTGCTTCAAAATACATTGTTGCTTCTTGTCTTTATCATGTGTTTACTATTTACTTGCAAATTCTAATAACTCTCAGAATGGCTCAAGCAAATGTTTCCAACAATACATTTTAAGTGTCTTTCAAAAAAATATGCTTTTATTATTTTCTGCCAAGACATACTTTGTTGTTGTTGTTGTTGTTGTTGTTGTTGTTGTGTTGTGGAAGCAAGAGTTGGCCCTTACTCTATTCAGAAATTTTAGTTCAATTATTTCCAGTATATTCAGAGCAAATTAAGGTATCAAGATTATAGCAGAGAATATTATCTTTTCTGTTACCAACTTTTTCAATTTTTTTTTAGTCCAGTAATCTTTTAAGTGAGAAACTATTTTTCTCTTCCCTCTACATCTTATCTCCTTCTGAATTTGTGATTGTGTCTGATTTATTATTAGTTACTATTAGGGGTAAGTATTGTTATACACAACACAGAAAGGAAATGACAAAAATAGTAAGTCAAAGAACTTATTTTATTTATTTATTTGATTTGGCAATCGCTTACCAGATAATAGGTATAAGTATAAAGATAAGTATAAATGGTATAAGTATAAATGGTATAAGTATAAATGGTATAAGTATAAATGGTAGGCACAAAATTGTGCACTAATGCATGTCCCTTACAGATCTCTTAGGAATGGGATGAGGTCAATAATGGTGAGTTTGAGGTTAAAGGAGTGGGGGTTAGAGGATGTAATAACAGATTCAGGTAGTATATTCCAAGCATTGACCACTCTGTTGCTGAAGTCGTACTTTCTGCAATCAAGTTTGGAGCGGTTTACACACAACATTATCTGTTGTATGCTTTTGTATTGTTGCAGTTGAAGCTGAAGTAGTCATTGACTGGTAGGACATTGTAACAGATAATTTTGTGTACTACGTTTAAATTCAACTGTAGGTGGGGTAGTTCAAGGTTGTCCAAGCCCAAAATTTGAAGCCTGGTGATATCGGGTACTTTGTTGCGAGCAAAGGAGTCTAGTTCTTTTCTTATGAAATACTTCCGGACTTGCTCAATTGTATTAATGTCCAATATACAGTGCGGATTCCAGACAGATGAGCTGTATTCAAGTATTGGTCTAGCAAAGGTTTTGTATGCCCGAGTTAGCAATTCAATATTTCCTGAGGAGAAGCTTCATAAGATTAGATTTACAACTCTTAATGCTTTTTTGGCAATGCTGTTATAGTGAGTTCCGTTGTTTAGGTGTTTGATATGAGTATTCCAAGGTCCTTAAAGCCAGAGGATAAGAAAAAGTAATAGCAATGCAACTTACTGTGTCTTTCTATTGTTTTTTGATGTCTGAAAACTGTCCTTCTTCCAAATTTCTCACTTCATTGTTTTTCGGAATCTCAGCATCTTATTACTATTATTAGTATTTTGCATATTTAATTTGCATATTGCTCAGCAGGATTTTTGGGGATATTAATTATCTGGGTGGCAATGATAGACACTGTTGTGAAATGCACAGTTGTATAAATTTGCATGTATAAATAAATGAAAAGATTCATTCAGCCATGGCTTTTTAAGTCTTCCTCTTTGTCATGACTCATACCGATATCTATTTATTTTGCAATTTGGCATTACTTTTGTTCTCTCTGTATCCTGAGGTCACCAACTCTTATTACTTTTTTTACTAGTCACTGACTTTTATATTTAGATATTATAAATGAAAAGATTCATTCAGCCATGGCTTTCTAAGTCTTCCTCTTTGTCAAGACTCATACCCATATCTATTTATTTTGCAAGTTGGCATTACTTTTGTTCTCTCTGTATCCTGAGACCACCAACTCTTATTACTTTTTTTTAACTAGTCACTGACTTTTATATTTACATATTATTCATTTAGCTTCTGTTCATTTTTGGCCTTAGCCATTCTTGTTTTACCAGCCATACTTCTTAACTACTCACTTGAATTCAACTTATTCATTTATATTTCATATTTCTAAATTGCCCATCTCCCTCAAACAGGAGCTTTGTATTTCTTTATTTTATGTTTCTTTTAATGAAATATGACATTATACACATTTGTACTTCCTTGGAGAAAAACTAATTGTTCAGACATGCTCTTTACCATTCATTCTTTTTTAGATACACTTAACATAGCATCCACTATGTTGGCTTTCAACCAACATTCGTCCTAAACTGATATGTCTCTTTCAATCAATTTGTCATATAAAAATCCCCATCTATTTCCCTCTATGTTTACTGTATGTTCCACTGTAGTGCATAAATCCATCTAGTTGCTTACTTTCTTGCCCTGGATCAGATAAAAAATTCTGGTGTTTGGAATATTCAGATGTTCCTAACTTCCTCCTAAAACCCATCTAATATATTTCCTTACATATACATTGTTTGCATATAAAAATGTATGCATTTTTTTAAACATAACATTCACTTCACTGTAAGTATCCTTGAAACAGGTATCCATAATACATAAAACTGGAAAGATATTACATAATATTATGTACTTTACATCCTCATTTTTGGAGTAAACATTGCAGCAATCGCTCTCTTATAGACATTGCCCCTCTCTTCCACAGTTTCTTTCACTTCTTTGTTCTATCCAAAGTTCTATCTCTTTTCATCCCATCCCTTAAATTCAGTTCAACACAGTTTTAAAGCAACATAAATCTTTTCACTTTGTTCTAAGCAACTTCATTATCCATTTCCACTGATCATTTAATCTGTTGAGAGTCTGATCGATCTAATACATTTTCATAAAGGATCCATGCTTTCTCCTTCTATATTAATATTCTACTTTGATGCTCATTTATTTCACTCAGTCAGAACTTCTCATCACTCTTGTACTTTCATTAATTTTCTATCTTTCATAATATTTTTATGTATATATTCAATCCTTTTTGTGTGTACTTAGTAATAGACTTCATATCTGAAACAAAAAAAACAAAACCTTTTTTTTTTTAGGTGATAGTCCAAAATTGCAATTGTTATTCATTCTTGAGTCTCCAAAAGATCAAAATTGCTTTTCTATGCTGTCTTGTCTGGTCCCTGCTCATTCATTCTTGTACCTTACAAAATATCTTTTTCTCCTTCAATTATATTGCTTTAACTCACATCTAGTTCTTCTATAATAATCATTCTATGTCTAACCTGTAATAAATCCAACCCATGAATTTCTACATTGATATTCATCATTCACCCAAATTATACTTAGTACCTACCTATTCATATACATTATGCCTTTTCTTTTATAATTAAGCATGCATCTTCCCTTTCCTGCATGTATTCATCAATTCATTCCACAAGATAAGAATACCTTTCTTCATATCTGTTACATCCTCTTTCTCTCAATTGTACAGAACCATAAATTAACTAATCTTCTTTCAATTCATTCATTCAATATTCATTCAATCACTCACTCAGACATCTTCTTTACTATTTATTCTTTTTACACACTAAATCACAGTTTTCCATATGTTTTGGTCAGTTGAGATTGCCCTTTCCTATTTTTTTGGTCAATCAAACTTTAATATAATGTTTTTGTTCATATATATATATATATATATATATATATATATATATATATATATAAGTTTTCGCGGGTACTTACATGTGTGCTGTTCAGCTTCCTTTGGGTATTATCCCACGTCATTGTAGTGCTTTTAAAGCTGTAGCAACATTTCAGCAGAACCTCATCTGCCATCATCAGGCTTCTGGATTGAGTTTGTATGTGGGTCAGAGTCTCACAGCCGTTGGTTTTAAATTTGAGGCTAGCCTATTATTGTGGCAGGATGTTTTTTTCTACATCCTGATTGGTTGGGAGTCTTGGTCTGTGTTTATTGGACTTGGAATTTGTTTAATTTAGTGTTTCTGGTTTCTTCTGTCTGTTTTGTGGCTTTGATTGGCAGGCAACACTCTGTTCCTGTGTTGGAGGCTTTCAATGCAGCTTGGCTTTGCGTGAAAGGACGTCTATTATCTATAAAGAAGCTAGGTTTCATCTGGGTGCCTAATGGGGGTGGCACCAAAACCCTAGCCACTATAGAAAACCCCAGCCACAGAATCATCAGAGAAACCATAGAGATTGAAAAAAGACCTGAAAGCATGAATAGAAGAGATGATTCCACCAGACTGTCAACCATTTGGAAGCCTGCACTCTCAAATAGAAAGATCTCCACACCACAAGCCAGGCAAACACCTGGGCACAAACAAACTCCCTCTGATACCTCCAGCTCAAACACACCCCCACCAGGCACCCAGATGAAACCTAGCTTCCTAATAGATAATAGCCGTCCTTTCACGCAAAGATGAGATTCTGCTGAAACTTTGCTACAACTTTAAAAGCACTACAATGACGTGGGATAATACCCGAAGGAAGATGAACAGCATATATATATATGCTGTTCAGCTTTCTTCAGGTATTATCCCACATCATTGTCATGCTTTTAAAGTGGGATAATACCCGAGGAAAGCTAAACAGCACACATGTAAGTACCCGCGAA
>BLBF01000010.1:21826948-21858997 GCA_015471245.1 Laticauda colubrina | reverse complement strand
ACAATACAATACAATACAATACAATACAATACAATACAATACAATACAATACAATACAATATAACATCACTCCCTGTCCCAGCAGATCACATGAGCCATTTAATGGGCTCCATCCTGCTTTGGGTTTCCCAGGATCACTAGCAGAACCAGGTCTTCAGTGCCTCCCAGAAGAGTATTAGAGTAAGGGCCATTCTAATCTCTGGGGGAGATTAAGCAGAGAGAGAGAGGGAGCCACCATGGAGAAGACCCTCCTTTTGGGTCCTAGCAGGTGTATCTCCCTTAGGGATGGGACCAGCAACATTCCCTGCCTCCCCGCTCTAATGGGTCGGGTAGATGTGACTCGGAAAAGATGGTCTCTCAGATAATCTGGTCCCAAATCATGAAGGGCTTTAAAGGTGACAACCAGGACTTTGAATTGCACCCAGAAGCAAATTGGCAGCAATTCAGCTCCTGCAGGAGAGATGATACATGTGCACACCAGAGTCTGCATAAAACCATGCCATGCACAAAACCAACTGGAGCTTCCGGATGCTCTTCAAGGGAAGCCCCATGTAGAGTGTGTTGCAAAAAATAAAAAGTACTCAGTAATGCAAGAGAAAATAAAAGCATTTTTTTTACTCAGAAGATAAATCCATCAGTGCCTCTTATAGCCTAAAATCACAACAATTATTAGCAGGAAAGGGTAAAATCCAGGCAATCATATTTTCTGTTACACAGATCCTACCAAAAAGATTCCCTCCCCAAGGCATATATTCTGATCTTATTGGTCTTTCTGAAGCCTTTGCTATTCCTTGGGATTGGGATAGTGTTGTGTGAATCTCCCTCTTGGGGATTGTCCTATATTGATTCACCTCCTTAGCTGCCATTTGTTCAGCTTTCATCTCAGTAATTTTTATTACTTATTATCATTCTCTCCTTTAAGTCTTTTGACAAAAGTTGACTTTTAGAAACTGTTTCTGCTCCTCTTCACAATCAGCAGATGTTTAATTGGAATGAGTTTATATCAATGAGATTACATTTTTAAAAGCAGCTAATACTCTTGAATTTAGCCTGAATCTGAAATGGGCAGAAGGAGGCTGAGTATCTGAAATTATATCCTTAGAAGATACAATATCTGATCATCACAAATACATTTTTAGAAACCAAGATATTCTAGAATTTGCTTTATTTCCACTAAAGATCTACTTTACAATTTAATATTGATTCCTTCTTATCTGTAGATTGCCAAGTAGCAATGTTGCCTAGGATTAGGGTTATTTAGCTATTGCAATAGCTACAGCATTACTAAATCATTTGGATTTTAGTTAAATTAGATCTAGTTAGTAACAAGTTTTCCATGCAGTCTCTTGACATTCCCTTTGAAAAAAAATCCAAAAGATCAATTAATTCAAACTAGGTTGATCACTGGTAATCATTTTATTCTGTAAGTGAAATATCTACACTTGTTTTCAATTCAAGGAATTGCATTTAAAACTGTTATTGCTTTAGAATATGACTGTCTTTGTGTGAACTCATTCAAACTTTGAGTTCCAAAGGAGAGACTTCTTGGTATGTTTACTTCAAAGTATGTTTCCTTGACATTAAGGGAAAATGTTCTATTAATGCATGTGCAAAAGCTCAAATAAAAATAAACATCTAATCAGGCTATATATTTAGAACAACAATTTAGAAAAATAATTAAATGCATTTCAAACCAAACAATAATTGTATGAGGTACATAGCTGCTATAAATTATTTTGTTTGTGTGTGCATGCTTTTGAGTCAGTTTTAACTCCTGGCAAGTGCAGTAAATATCTGCAGGGTTTTTTGGCAAGGCTTCTCTGAAGTGATTTGCCATTGCTTTATTCCTAGGACTGAATGAGAGACACTGGTCCAAGGTCATCCAGTTGGCTTTATGCCTAAAATCAGACAAGAGTTCATAAACTCCCAGTTTTTAGTCTGACTTCTTACTCACTACACCAAACTGG
Source organism: Laticauda colubrina (assembly GCA_015471245.1). Taxonomy (NCBI): domain Eukaryota; kingdom Metazoa; phylum Chordata; class Lepidosauria; order Squamata; family Elapidae; genus Laticauda; species Laticauda colubrina. Next base: position 21,857,030 of record BLBF01000010.1, on the reverse strand, counting down.
TTCTATAAGATATTTAACTGCATTAAAATGAACAAATTTAATAAGCCCCTAATAAATATTAAATAAAAAATTACAAAATACCTGAAGGGCCTTCTCTGAAATCCTTACACCAAGATCACAAAGTTACCAAATGTTCCATTACTATAGGTAAAGGTAAAGGTTCCCCTCACACATACGCACTAGTTGTTCCCGACTCTAGGGGGCAGTGCTCATCTCTGTTACAAAGCCAAAGAGCCAAAGAGCCATCGTTGTCTGAAGACGTCTCCATGGTCATGACTAAATGCCGAAGGTGCATGGAATGCTGTTACCTTCACACCAAAGTAATCCTATTTTTCTACTTGCATTTTTACATGATTTCGAACTGCTAGGTTGGCAGAAACTAGGATAAGTAACAGGAGCTCACTCCATTACGCGTCGCTAGGGATTTGAACCACCAAACTGCCTACCTTTCTGATTGACAAGTTCAGCATCTTAGCACTGAGCCACCACATCTTTTATTATATCCATTACTATATCCATTACTATATTACTATATCCATTACTATACATTCATATAATTTTCATTTGTTTGCCAGATTTCTAGATTTCTATCTTCTCTGTCTGAAAACTCAAGCCGGCTTACATGGGGATCTTTCTTCATTATGTATAACAACTCTGTGAGATAGGTTAGGTTGAGAATGACTGGCCCCAGGTCAACCCATGAGTTTCCTTGGCTGAAGGTAAATCTGAGTTTAGGTTTCCTCAGTCATAGTCCAATATCTAAAACAGCATTTTTCAACCTTGGGAACTTTAAAATATATAAATTTATGTCTATACATTTTAAAGTCCACAAGGTTGAGCAGTACTGATTGAAATTTTTAAACCAAGCATTGGCTTTTCACCTAAACAAGAACACATTTGTTTCCATTTCAGAATTTTTGTTGGGCATCACTCCTGACTTAAGAAGAGAGCAGTGGCAAAATGTTTTCTTTTCTGGGCTAGAAATCTCTCCATTTATATCCATGAAATCACCAGGAATCGGTTTCAAGTTAAAGAATACATGACCTTTTTAAACACTGGTTTGTAGGGGGTGTCAAATCTGATGCATAGAAGCAAGGAAGCAAATGTTATTATTTATTTCATGTCACCTTTCCCCTCACCCTAGCCATAATAATATTCTGCTAAAATTAAGCTTTACCAAAAGTGAATATCCCATATGATTTTGTAAAGTGCCTATATGTTATGCGAGAATGGGGAAAAAACCATTTAAGTGCTCTTAAGTCATCTAGAGCTGGTGAATGATTTTTTTTTTTTTTTTTGGAGACCAAAGTATAGTCCCCTGCCCTATTATAAAATATCTCCCAGACCACCACACTGGTTAAAGGATAAGTAGATAGTTGATTGATTGATTGATTGATTGATTGATTAAGAAGATGTATTGTGAAGAGTGTGATATCATATAGGGACTAGTGAGTCAAGGTGTATTGCAATCTTTGATTGTTCCACAATTTTTACACAATAATTTTTGTTTGGACTATGGTTATGGTTTAAGTCTAATATGGACATTAGAGCAACAGCATTTAGGCTTACTGTATATACTGCTCCAGAGGTGAAATTCAGCAGGTTCTGACCAGTTCTGGAGAACTGGTAGCAGAAATTTTGAGTAGCTCAGAGAACTGGCAAATACCACCTCTGACTGGAGATTTTATAGTATCCTTCCCCTGCAACACACACCAAGCCATACCCACAGAAGCGATAGTAAAAAAAAATGGAATCCCATCATTGTACTGCTCCATACTGCCTTATAGAACTCTCTGAGTGGTTTACAATGTAGACTATCTGGATTGACAGTAAAAATAGAAGAGGGAGACCTTGCACCATTCATACATCAGTGTGAGAGAGATTGTGTCTCCCAATTTGATGCAATGCTTCAAATTCTGCTTAAATAAAGGCTTAGTAACTTCTTTGTATGTCCTTTGTGTTTCTTTCTCTAGGTCATTTTTGAGAATGTGGGCTATTAAATGAAAGTGATAATATGTGTCTTCTTTTTGACTGACATGTTGACCTGCGTATTCACCTTAATGTAATTTGACTGGCTGGCTGGTTTTAATCTGAATTTACCAGACTGTTGAAATTGACTCATAAGGCAAATTTAGGTTTTGTTCCACCATTCAATCAAAGCATATGGAAAGTGACCATATTTACAACACCATATAACCTTACGTTCACATTATCATTCTATACTATTGTGCAGTGTAGTGGCCAAGGTATTTAGTCGGGAACATGAAACTTGAGCCTCAAGTTTCCAGTTATCCATGAAAATGCACTGGATGAGATTGGGGCAATCACACTCTCTCAGCATAAGATCCCAATGTGATCCCAATGTGATCTCAGTGACTTGAATTTGTGATTCCTAAACTTGGAGAGTGGCTCTAATAGATCTCAGGAAAAACATTAGAGCTCACTGTCCAGAAAAGTGCAGTGCTAGGAAGAGTTTTGACAGAACCCTAAAACTTTCAATAGAGATCCTAAGAGACACAAAAATAAGATGAATACAAATTGTAACAGAATGAAAAGAGAAGAAGAAAAAAGAAACCTAAAGGTGCAAAAAGAAAAAAATAGCAGAAAAAAGAAAAGAAAGAAAAAATGATATACAGAAGTAGTTTCCAATCTTTACAACAGTTATAATTATAAATTTATCTCTCTTTTTCTAAAGTTACATCATGTCTTTCTACTTTCTGTAATTAGATAATCATCAAAACAATAAATTACCACCAACTAGGTTAGACAAAATGTTTAAAAATATGTCTAGTAAATGTTGGTAATATAACCAAAAATCTGGCATATCTGTGGTGGACTTGTGCTAAAGCAAAAAGAAAATCAGGCAAAAATGCACATGTGGCTAGAAAAAAAAAGTCAGGAAAACATGTAGATCTTAAACCTGATTTGATAAACAAAGTGTATATATTTAACATTGCATGTATTATCAGCAGTGAGGATTGCATTTGCGCAGCATTGGAAAAATGAAGAAATACCACTAGATGAAGAGATAATTAAGAAGATATTGGACTCTGCAGAAATGGACAGAGTTACACTGATGATTAAACAGAAATAAGATATAGAATACTACCAAACATGGAATTTATTTTATCAATGGCTGGAAAAAAGAGGTAAAGATTAGGAATATAGTTTGTATTGTTAAGCAAACTAAATAATCCAGACAACACAATGTTTATTAAACACTAATTAAATATTATAGTAGACAATTAATAAAACTTTATAAAAAACCCATAAATCCTAAGTTCTTTTTTATGCAAAAAAGGCCATAAGGGGTTTCCAATCGCCAATAAATGTAGACATTGTCTATTCTCAAATCAGGCAAGTCACTTCGGCCATTTCAGTGGCTTTTGTCATTTTCATCAGCCTAAGTGATCTCACAGGGTTGTTGTTGTAAAGGAGACAGGAAAGGAATTTCTTTGTGGATTTCCTTGAGCCCCCAGAGAAAAAGCAACATATAAATGCAGTAAATAAACCAAGTTTGCTTTTGAAATCTGCAGTCAAAACTTCATAATTCATGCATTACGTCTCTGTGGGGAGATCTATATCTTTGGGAATCAGCTCTACCTTTTCAAAGGTCAACTTCTCCATGCCAGTGATTTTTTTTTGTGTGTGTGTGTGTGTGTGTGTGTGTGTGTGTACACTAACATGTACATTGCTATTTTAGTACCTTATGCTGATATCAGGTCATCAGCCTGACTCCAGGGACTCACTGTAGCAGATTTCCTTTCTCAAGAGAGCCAGCTGCTCACAAGCTCTTGCCTGAAGCACTGAGACCAGGAAACTTGTTCCTAATGGGGTTACAAATCTTAATCCAGCTGGTGGCTCCTTCCTGACAGAGATGCTTCGCATGGGCCCCATGGACCCATTGAGTATTGAACCTGCACTCTGAACCAGCTAAGGCCCCATATGCTAGCCCTTTTAACCTCTTTCTCTCTGTTCTCCCCCCTTCCCACCTTCCATATGCTCACAAAATGAATGCATTGTTTTTAAAACATCTTCATTGTTAGCTATTTGAACATGCAATTGAAATAAAATTCTTCCAATTTTGCAGATATTTTTTTTTATGTAGGAACCTGCTGGCACTTAGACTGTGCTGATTTTGTGTGCTTTTTTGGGAATTTTTCAATTGGCAGTTTCCTTAAATTGGATCATGCAAAGATGCAAGTGGTAAATCAGATAGTGGAGATTTGAGTTGTCTCCAGGAATTTTGTCCGGAAGTGCAAATGGTCATTATGCTTTCTTCACTTTCTATATAATTTCTGAAATGAACCCTAATTCCAGCAATAGTTACTGGGCATACAGGCCCTTCTTCTGAGCCAGCTTGGTGTAGTAATTAAGATGGCAGATTAAAAGTGGAAGACTATGAGTTTTAGTCCACCATAGACATGAAAGCCAGGTGGATAACTTTGGATCAGTCATTTTGACTCAGAATAGTCTGGACATACCCCAGAAGGTTGTTTGTTATTATGGAGAACATAGAAGGCAGACCATTATGTCTTCCATTATACAAAACAAATTTGGAATACAAGTAAAATAAATAATATAATAAAATAATACAACAAAACAAAGCTATAAAACAAAATGGAATGGAATGGAATGCAACAAAACTTTTCAAAATTATTGACTTCTGCTGTACTACTAGCCCATAGTGCCACAGAAGTCAGGAAGTTCCATAATGCAGCCATACTTTCAAGATTCATACTGATGACAAAACCTTTGGAAAGCTTCTCCAGTATTAAGCTTATACTCTTAATTATTCTCTTTAACGCAATGCTGAAATCTCCTGCCTAATATTTTGGATTGGATTGTATCTTGACGACAAACCAGAATGAAGAATGCCCAGTGCTGGTGTTTTGAATCATCTGTAACACTGAATATTGAATTTTATAGTGTTGCTGCTGTTGGTGGAAACTTTTATATTGGCGATGCTCTCAGATACACCACTCCAGGCAGATCAGATTATAAGATTGACTGCTTGGAAATCCAAACTGGTTTGTACTCTGTATTTGGTTATGGAAAAGTTTGTCATAAAGAACTCCTCTTGTGGGAACGCCATGCTGTACAACCTGGAGGAGTCTCCATGAATGCTTTGATTAAAAGCTATATGTGGAGGCAGAAACTGACTCAGATTTGAAAAGATTGCAGATGTGTGCAGCACACGCCCATGCATTTATTTCCTGCACTACCACCTGGCAGAATTAATGTGAATCATAGTTGTTCTAAGTTACATTAATATATACAATTTTCAGGGGTAGCAGAGCAATATAGTTATGGAGCCACTGACATAAAATTCAGTTTTGGTGCTAGAGGTTATAGGTGTCAGAAGGCAAACGATGTACTCCCTGGAGCGCATCATTCTTTGTATAAAATCATAGTTCTTAGTTAATGGATCCCAACCTAGGCAGGTGTAGTCTCATAATTATATCCTTGAAAATTCTCATTAACCAATCAGCATTGCTTTGTGTCAGTGCCTCCATATTTAATGGAGCTAATCATTTCTACACAAGCTCTTCAAGCAGTTCAGCTAACACCGAAAATTGTATTCAAATATATCCTTTCAACACCAATATATTTGTTTGCCTGACAGTAAATATACACAAGAAGATTGAAATGCAGTTGGGAACAAAGGGGTGTGCAATATATTGGTGGATGCCACCCATTCTTTTGTGGTTGTTTCATGGCCAATTCACACTGCAATCCTGACAGTAGAACATTCACAATGTGGAATTATAGCATGTGAAAAATTGATTGAGTTTAAATGTTTCCTGTTGCTGTATCATGATGTGGTGAGTTCTCCAGATATTGTGCATTGAAAACATGCTATTTTTCAACTCATAAAAAACTTTTGATATTTTGAATATTATAGTAAATGATTTTTTTGGATAAATCAGATATTTTGATAAATCAGATATTTTGTCCCCTTATAATAAAAAGCAAAAAGTGAGTGGTGTTAGTCTAGATCAGTGTTTTTCAAACTTGGCAGCTTTTAATTATGTGGACTTCAACACTAGAATTCCCTGGCCAACATGCTGGTTTATGGTTAAGTTAGTGAATTCTGGGAATTGAAGCTGACACATTTAAATTTGACAAATTTGAAAACATACTGTCTTAGATCTTATTTAAGAAATGCAAATATTCAGTTACAAACTCTAGCTAGGGATGAGTTCCACTAGAATTGGGGGTAATAGAAACAATTCAGCCCTAAATATATATACTTATATATATATTCCAGTATGGATTTAACCTCATGCGAAGGTTTACATTTAAATTAGCCCAAGTTCCTGATAGAGGTAAACCCAACTTTTCTTTAAATTTTAATATATGTGCATGATTTGACTTCAATAAAAGATAGGGAAGTATGAAACAAAATGAATATTTGTTGCTGTTCTTGATAAATATATCTTCTTAGCAAGATTGTGGGTTACAGTTCTCTGCATAAAGGAAAAAGGCATCCATACTAAGCTAGACTCAATTATGTCAAAAACATCCTTGTCAAAATTATTGGGATAAATTATTCATGAGTAACTTAATTCCAATTGAATTCATTAGGTAAACTTCAAATAGAATTACCTCCAACTCACTGAGTTGGGAATTGCTACAGTTCTGCTTTAGTTTAGCCTACAATATTAATTATCCCATTGTGCGAAGAACTTTCTGAATGTCTACATTTTCTTAGGCTTTTAAAGAGGAATCTATACATTGCAAAGTCTAAAGATGTACTTTACATCCAAAAGTGATAAGCTTTCTCCTTTGAATTGGATAACATTCAAGAAAGAAGACTACATTTCAGATATGAAGTCCTTATCCCAATACCAAGCAAAGCCTCTAAAGGATTCTTAAAATAATGATCAGCTTTATATTTGATTTCTGTGCTCATTATGTAGCAAAGCTATAAATCATGTGAGGAAAAATGTTTGTAGTCCAAAACTTTGATTTGTTTAAAAGCTAATGTATATCTTGTAATGTATAACATGGAAGGAACTATAAGAAGTAAGAATAATTTTGCCTGAAGAAAAATACAAAGATACTTGAATAGTGGAAAATAATATTCCAAGAAATTTTGAAAAAAGCAAAGAAAATATTCAGATGACTTGATAAAAAAATTGTCCTGCTGTCCCTGTTGCTTTGCAATTTCCCAAACAATATTTAGAAAGAAATTGGATATTTCTTTGGTTTTTTTTATCTTTCTTGAAGATTCAGTTGTTCCGATAAAATTTCTTATAAGGATTTTACATACACCTTTCCATATCCTAACTTATTCCATATCCATTTTTAATTTTTTTAACATGAACAATAAATTTAATTAATTTAACATTAACAATAAAAAGAAGAAAAAATAGAGAAAGAAAAAGAAAAAAAAAGGAAAAATATTAGAAAAGAATACTTCTCTTGAGTATAAAACAAAAAAAACCATCCTGGATATTTATAAAATATTATACAATTAAAGTCATCTTCCTTAGCAATAAGGGGAAGAAAAGGAACATGAATGAATATACCTTGTTTAAATTTCAAATGTTTAAAATAGAGAAAAATCAGTTATTCACACCAGAATGAGAGTTTCTCCCCAAGCCAGTCTTCTTGTGGCATTTTCTGCAATGATTAGAATGAACACTATCTACCATGTTTCTCACAAAATAAGGCCAGGCCTTATTTTTTTTTGACCCCCGAAAGTGACTTAATTACCCACCCTGCATCCATGGGTGGGCGGGCAGCGACGGTTTGGATGTTGACCTCGGCATTGGTGGGGCACTTCACATCAGAAGACCTTCCGCCACTGTTGCTTTCCCTTCTCCCTGTGCTGCCGTGGCATTTAAAGGAATGCCGCAGCATTTGGCACAGCCATGCATGGCCAGCCAGAGCTCCTCCCTGCAACCGGAGCCCAGTGGAGACACTCGGCTTCAAGTGCTCCTGTCACCGCCTTCCCTTTGCCTTTGAAGGCAAAGCCAATTCTTTTAAAAATGACGCTCTACTACTGGTACAACAAAGACTCCCCTGTCTGAGAGGGCATCCCAACCCCACATGGGGAGGCAAATTTCCTGGGGCCGCAGCACAGGATCAGCCCACCCCGGGAGAAGCGCCCAGGTGCCATCCCTGCCTGGTGCCGGGCAGAACACAAAGAGTTTTGCCTGGGGTGCCCAGCGCAGCTGACAGGTGGGCCTTCCTGCCTGGCAGCGGAACTCTCGCCAAGGCAGTGAGTGCCTCCCCACCAGACCCTCCACTCATCCCACCAGGGCTGCGCCAGAGCCATGTGGGCTGGACAGAGCCGGGAAAGTGAGCTACGGGTGCGCTGCCAAGTGAAAGAGCTGGGCTGACCCGAGCTTGGCTTCCTTCCCAAGTCTCTCCAGCCCAAACCCAAAGGAACCACCGGAGAGGCCGCCTGAGGCAGTGATAGCGCCCACCCATCTGTGAACAGAGAGGCAAGGTGACAACCTGTGCCGCGTCCTCCTCTGAGCTGAGCCCTGCTGAGTGAGTGCCTCTGCCCGATGCCCATGCTGCTGCAGCGTTTGGAGCTGCTGGCGCGTTTGGAGATGCATGGGGACAGGGACGGGGACAGGTTGGGTGAAGGGTGGAAAGGACGGGTGGCTTTTGACTTTCTCCACTGGACCCACCAGCCAGGGAAGCAGCACTGCCATCACCTCGCCTCCCTGTCCACAGACAGGTGAGCGCTATCATTGCTTCGGGCAGCCTCTCCCAGTGGCCCCTTTGGGTTTGGGCTGGAGGGACTTGGGAAGAAAGCCAAGCTCGCATCGGCCTGGCTCTTTCACTTGGCAGGCAGGCACGAACCTGCGGCTCGCTTTCTGGCTCTGCCCAGTCCTCACGGCTCTGGCGCAGCCCTGGTGGGATGAGCGGAGGGTCTGGTGGGGAGGCGCTCGCTGCCTTGGCAAGAGCTCTGCTGCCAGTCAGCTGCACTGGGCATACCTGGTGAAGCTCTTCATGGTCTGCCCAGCACCAGGCAGGGATGGTGGCTGGGCACTTCTTCTGGGGTGGGACGATCCTGCACTGCGGCCCTGGGAGATTTGCCTTCCCACATGTGGTTGGGCTGCCCTTTCAGGTAGGGGAGTCTTTGTCATACCGGTAGTAGGGCATCATTTTTAAAAGAATTGGCTTTGCCTTCGAAGGCGAAGGGAAGGTGGCAACTGGAGCACCTGAAGCTGAGTGTCTCCGCCAGGGTCTGGTTGCAGGGAGGAGCCCTAGCTGGCCTCTTGTGGCTGTGCCAAATGCTGTGGTGTTGCTTTAAATGCTGTAGCATTACTTTAAATGCCACGGCATTGCTTTAAATGCCGCGGCTTCATGGGGAGAATTGAAAGCAACAGTGGCGGAAGGTCTCCCAATACAAAGTGTTCCACCAACACCGAAGTCAACGCAGGTAGCACCATATTTGGGTATGCAACAAAAGTACTTCCTAACAGCAAGCCCCCCCCCCCACATCCCTCCCCATTTCACACGTTTAATATAGGCCTTAATTTGGGGGGAGGGCTTAATTTGATTTTATGCCTATAAAGCATGCTGAAACTTCCTCTTGGGGGAGGCTGTATTGTTGGAGACACACGTGTATTTCTGTAATATATTTCATTTACCAACCATTGATATACAATTCAGAAGACCCTAGAATTCCATTTTTAACCTTCAAAGTATGTGTTATGAAGACCGCAAATTGTTTCTGGATTGCATTTTGTGAGCCACTGGCCCTCAACATTTCTATTATAGATTATTTCTTCTTCAAATAGAACCAGACATGTGTATTTCATCATCCTTGACATATTTCTATATCAAAGTATTGTCCCTGTTCCAAATAGCATTTGGAAGATTTGAGAGAGATGGAAATTAAGAATAATAATATAAAAAAGTGTGAGGAAAGCAGGTGCTTCATGTGTTTATATAAACACATTAACACTCTTTTGACACAGCATGACCCAAACATGTAGTTCAGGCTACTGGTAACAGGGAGAACAATATCTGAGTGTGCTGCAGCAGAATTCATTCAGCCTGTGCAAAATTAGCACCAGTTTATGAATACGCTTGCCACTGGTAATTAATCGTGAAAATTGCTGGAGGAGTTCTCCCACTGTGACAGATATTGGCAGACCTATTTGCTGCTAATAGGCCTTGTTTAAGCACACTCCACCCTCCCTCCCTTATTCAGATAAAATTTAACAATAAACTACAGAATTCCAGTGAGATTATACTGTATATTTTCCTGCCTCAACCTGTTTGTTAGCATTGCAGAATCCACTTAGTACTTTTCCCTTGTAGCATAGATTTAAATTTTGGGTTGTTATTTGCTCATTCAGGACAGCTATTGGGTACTTCTAGATGAAATGAAAATAGAAGAGGAAAAAGAGGAAAAAAATTCATGTCTAGGAGCATGCTTTTTGCTCAACTAATGTTATTCAATACTACCTAGAGTTGGAAGAAGCAAGGAATAGCTGGTGTGTTCAGAAGTGGGTAAGATAATTTCTGAATCTAGTGAGTAATTTTTGTGCTCTATAAAGCCTTTGATATGCCTATCAACCATCCACACACCCATTTTCTTCAGATTTTGCTCAGCCTTGGCTTCCTTTTAAGATAACAGTGGAAATAAAGGAATTTATTTTCTTCTGCTATTAGTGATGTTGTTTTTGTGTTCTTCTGTAGAAAACACAGAAAAATGTTTATCAATAATCCACATGTACATCATGAAAAATCTTACAGAATATAAGACACCATCATGGACAAGGCTGGATTAGGACAAGTGGGATTCGGGATCAAATCAAATTCATTGGATGTCTTTGGAAGTCACTATCTCTCATAGCTGAAGAAAGATGACAGGCTTGCTCTTTCGGAGAAAAAAACTGGAGGAGAAGGTCTCGTTGATGCCATCTTAAGTTTCTGAAAATACAGCAGAAAATAAGCCTAACAAATAAATAAGTTATGAATGTGAATGCTTGTAAATCATGTAATATCTTAAAACACTCTTGAGATGTCCCCGACAAGAATAGCAAGAATGTTCAAGAACAAATCTGAAAAATGTTGGAAATGTCATCAGATACCTGGCTCATACTATCATATGTGGTGGACTTGTGAGGATGCCAGAAAATATTGGACTAAAATTCACATGTGGTTGGAAAAAATGACAAAGAAACACATAGATTTGAAACCAGAGATTTTTTTATTGGGAATTTTACCTGATACATATAATAAAGACTTGAAATATTTGATTGTAAATGTATTAACAGCGGCTAGGATTGTATTTGCTAAAAATTGGAAGAATGAGGAAATACCATTACAGGAAGAAATTATTAAGAAAATATTGGAATGTGCTGAGATGAGTAGATTGACATTTGAAATTAGAGAGCAAGAAGATAAACAATTTTATGCAATTTGGGATCTTTTTTATCAATGGCTAGATGATAAAATACGATAATAGAACATTAATATTATATCTATAAAGGATTTTTAGGATTGATTTGTTATGATTATATGATTTGTTATAGAATAAATTGTTTAAAGTATTGTTATCTCACAAAGCATAAATGATTAAAAGTATAGTCAAAATTTGTTTTCTTTTTTTTTTCTTTGTTTTTAGTAATATAGGATATGGATTGATAATATGAATTGTTATGCAATATAATTGTAATTGACTATAAAATGAATGCACAAAACTGATGAACCAACCGACACACCGGAAGTATATATGAGAGCAGATGTTTTTAATGTTTTGTATGTTGCGTGTTTGTAGAAAATTAATAAAACTCTTTTCAAAAAAAAACAAAACACTCTTGAGATGTTTATCAAAGAGCAGAAAAGAGAAAATGGTGCATGCTAGGCCTGGCATATATTTGTGGACTGAGCAGGAAGATCTATATGGGGAAACATGCATGTCTGTTCGAAACATATACTCAAGATTAAGAATGTTGAAAGCTGAGAACTTTGAAAGAACTGTCTTCAACAGTAAAGGGACACTTCCTACAGCCAAGAAGGCTCCACACACATGAACACTACTCAGGTGACTCTGAGGACACAGATAAACTTCCAAGCAGCCTTAACAACTCTCTGAAAGAATACAAATGACCAGCTGTCTGCAAAGAATATAGATCCTTCCATTCCCCATCATACACTCAGAGCTGAAGAAGTTTCTTGGATAGGAAGCAGTGGTGGAATTCAAATGTTTTTATCGCTGGTTCAATGGGTGTGGCTTGGTGGTCATGCTTTCTGCATGTGAACACACTTTTCATGTGTGCTTGTGCCAAACATGCACTTTGCGCAGGCGCAGAGGCGTTTGTGCAGGTGCAGAGGCGTTCTAACTCACCTCCTGCAAGCCTGCACTTCAGCAGCTGCTGCGCAGCACTCTCCTCTGCAACGCAAAGCAGCTGCGCTTCAAATTTAGAGGATAAAGATAAGTATGGGAGCTTGGGTGGGCAGGTGGCCCAATAAGCGAATGGTGGAGAGAACCGGTTTGGTCTCTGCTGCTTATCGCCACTACTGGCTCTGCAGAATCAGGCCGAATCAATAGAATACCACCACTAATGGGAAATGAAATGTCTTCAAAGAAAAACAAGTAAGTCCAGTTGTCTCCTGAAAAAGCACCTTTGAGACAACCATGATCTGGATGACAGAGAATCTCCACAGACATTTGGAAGAGCTGTGTTTTCACTGTACCTCCCAGCTTAGACTGACTAAAGTCGGAATTTGGACATTTCTTGGAATTTTCCAATACTTCCTTCATCATTACAACCATTTTATACATTATTTCATTGTCTAATGCAAGAGTCATTAAAATTCTGACATTATAGGAAGCATTGCCACCCTTTTCCAAATAAAATAATTTCAAACATCATCAAACTCTGTGAGAATCATAAAAAACAGTGAGGCTTTGTGCAACACTGTCAGATAACATGTGGTTTCAGGTATTTTACAAACTGATGAAATATCTACAATGTACATTATGTGTATGCATGTGCATTATTGGTTATTGAACCCTGTTCATAATATTTGATAATATTAACCAAAGGAATTAAAGCCCATGTCACACTGAACCAACGGATGCAAAGAGGATGTAAAACGGACAAAAAAGCTTGCCATCCATTGGAAAACGCGATGTACTCACTGCCTCCGTTTTGCTTCCTCTCTATCCGTCCAGCATCCATTTATTGACGTTTCATCCGCTCCGAAAGTTTTGAGCTGCCCAAAACTTTTGCGCGGAAAATGTATCCAGTTCGTCCATTCTGCATCTGCTACGCATCCGCTAGCATCCGCTACGCATCTGTTACGCATCCGCTATATCCAGTAGGCATCTGCTATGCATTCGCGCAGCTCCATCCACCCGGACGTAGGGGAGGAAAAAGAACGGACGCAGAACGGATGCAGAACGGATGCCTAGCGGATGCAGCACAGAAACAAAGTGTTTAAAATGGAAAAAACGTTCGCAGAGGGGACCTATCTCAGATATTAAGGATGTCTAGAGGATGCCTAGAGGATGCCTAGAGGATGCCTAGCGGAAAACCTATATTTCCTATAAAAAGGGGGAGCAACTCATCTGCATCTCACTTTCAGAACAGCACCCCAGCGGTGCAGACCTCTGCAGCCTTCATCTGGCTCTTCCTCTTCCACAGCATCCAGTCATGTCCACCGTGGATTGTAACAAAGTCCTTTCAGCAGCCACCATCGTTCTGCAACAGTGCGAAGCCATCTACAGGCTCTGTGAACTCTATTACGGGAAGAAAAAGAGGCGGCCAAGAAGCATCTGGGTACGAAGATGGTTCACCAGAAGAGCAGAGGATGGACTGTACAACAAGCTGATGGTGGAGCTCAGGAACGAAGACACTCGGGCGTTCCAAAACTTCATGAGGATGCCTCCAGCCATGTTTGACAAAGTTGTGCAGCGGCTGACATCCAGGTTGACCAAGCAGAGCACCAACTTCCATCCCAGCCTGGAACCTGGGCTCAAGGTGGCACTCACTCTGTGCCACCTGGCCTCAGGGACCACCTACAGGAGCATGCAGTATGACTGGAGGGTACCACACAACACCATCAGCATTGTGGTCAGAGAAGTGGTGCAGGCCATCATCGAAGAATACCTGGAGGATCTCCTCCAGTGCCCCTCCACTGATGAATGATGGAAGAAAGTTGCAGAGCAGTGGTATCAGAGGTGGAACTTCCCACACACCGTTGGAGCCATAGATGGCAAGCACGTGGCTTCAAAGCACCACCCAAGTCAGGGTCCACTTATTTCAATTCCAAGGGCTTCTTCAGCATCATCCTCTTCGCCATGGTCGATGCTGACTACAAGTTCATGTACATCGATGCTTCAGGCAATGGGTCAGCTTCAGATGCCCAGGTATACAACGCCAGTCACCTCAAGGAGCAGCTGGAACGCAACCTCATCGTAGGCTTCCCAGATCCAGAACCCCTGCCCAACGACACACAAGATGTGCCCTACTTCATCGTGGAGGATGACGCCTTCTCCCTCAGAACCTACCTCATGAAGCCCTACACTTCCAGATGCCTCACCCGTGAAGAGAGGATCTTCAACTACAGGCTGTCCAGGGCAAGGCGGGTGGTGGAGAACGCCTTTGGCATCCTGGCCAACATGTTCCAGGTACTTCTCACCACCATGCAGCATTGCCCAGAGACCGTGAGGAGGATCATGGAAGCTTGCTGCATCCTGCACAATCTCATGCGCATCCGCTACCCAGTCTTGCAGAACAGGCTTGTGGACCTCCAACAAGGCAATGGGGACATGGAGCCTGGGGAATGGAGGCAAGGGCAAAATCTGATCGACACTGAGGATGTGCAAGGCCCCAACAGAGCCTCACGTGAAGGGAAGCAGCAGCACAACCTCCTGAGACACTGGTGCAACTCCCCAGCTGGAGCAGTGGAGTGGCAAGACAGGATGGTAGATGCTTAATGGATGCTTCCTTCAGCCTGTCTCATCACACGGATGAGATTGGGCCATATATGTTTGGTTGGCCTACAATGAACAGGGCGTTTAATAAAAAGTTGTGTTTATGTTGACATGTGTGGATAATTATTACATTATTATTGATAATAAAGGGCCATAGGTGTGGCACCTGGGAGGGTGGACCATCCAGTCCCACTATGCTTGCACTGGAGGTTTATCTATCCCACTGCTATCCTAACCCATCCCACAGGTATCCAAACCTATCCCAAAGCTATCCTTACCCATCCCACAAGCATGCAAAGGCTTAAACCATTTCTAAAAGTTTCCAGCAAGACTTTATTAAAAAAAAAGAAATGAAGCTAGTGTGTGAATCAAAAATAGACTTTATTAACAACAAGCTATAAAACAAAAATGAGTCTCTGGCACTCCTCTTGGTCACTCAGTCTCAGGGCTGAAGGATCCAGGTGTTGTGGAGGTGGCTGGTGCTGGAGTGCTTTTCATCAGCTCCTCCAGAAGCAGAAGCAGCAGAAGCGCCAGCCCCAGAAGAGCGAGCCCGTGCTGCAGAAGCCCCAGCAGAACCAGAGTGAGGGCCAGGGGGCGGGATGGTAGCCCTGTCCCTCTTGCAAGGGCTGGCAGCAGATGGCTGAGGCTTGCTGTGCTTCCGCATGGTTGTGGGGTTGCTGGCTGGCAGGGAGGCTGGCAGGAACCAAGGCTGGCAGCAAGGCTGGCAGGGAGGCTGGCAGCAAGGCTTGCAGGTAGGCAGGCACCAAAGCTGGCAGGCAGGCAGACAGCAAGGCTGGCAGGAAGGCTGGCAGGCAGGCTTGCAGGCAGGCAGGCACCAAGGATGGCAGGAAGGATGGCACCAAGGCAGGCACCAAGGCTGGCAGGGAGGCAGGCACCAAGGCTGGCAGGAAGGCTGGGAGGCAGACATGAACCAAGGCTGGCAGGAAGGCAGGCACCAAGGCTGGCAGGCAGAACGGCTGGCAGCAAGGCTTGCAGGCAGGCTGGCAGCAAGGCTTGCAGGCAGGCTGGCAGCAAGGCTGGCAGCAAGGCTGGCAGCAAGGCTGGCAGCAAGGCTGGCAGCAAGGCTTGCAGGCAGACATGCAGGCAGGGCAGGCAAGGCAGCCAATCCATCCGGCAGCAGGTTTTTCCTCTGAATGGCGACCTGCTTCCCAGCTGCTTCAGTTATATCTGTGGGGCTGACGCAATGCATCTCCCCCGCAGGCGCAATTAACGCCAGGCATCCGTTCAGCTTCCGCTGTGCATCCACTAGGCTTCCGCTGTGCATCCGCTTCATCCGTTCGGTGTCCACTCTACATCCGCTGTATCCGTTCCGCGTCCGCTTTGCTGAGGTCCCCCAGAAGCCTAGCGGATGCGCCATCCACTCTCGTCCGCTTTCATCTGCTGGACTTCCGTTCCGCCTCCGCTTTCCATCCGCCCTGCGTCCTCCCCGTGTCCATGTTAACTGCTCCAGTTATGCAAATTTTTGCCCTTTTGAGAGCGGATAACAACGGATGGAACATTTTGCTTGTCTGTTGTGTCCTTTTTTCATCCATTGGGCAGTGTGACATGGGCTTAACATCATAATGTCATACGTATGAAAATTCAGACAGAAATCTCTACTGCTTAGGCAGCAACCCCAAAACAAAAGTATTAATTTATGTGCATTACTTATACTTGAACAAATATGGATGTTTGTTTGCACACACTTTTTACTGCATGTTCTTCTTCCTTTTATATTTCCCTGAAATGTCACCCGATATGGTTAAATCCCTTATTTGTTCTATGGTAACAGAAAAGGGAAAATGTAGCAGAGTATAAGTGAAATACGATCTCAGCATTTGCTTCTCTCTTTTTTTGACAGATGAAACAACTTTGAAGGAACCATTAAGAGCCATCATGACAAAAAAGCAGGCTATTTAAGAAAGTGTGCTTTTGTACAGTTTTATACAATAAACTGTGTAATTACAGCATATGGGGTAAATCATACATGTTGTCAAAATTAGTATGCATGCCAGAATACATGTTTATTTTAATGACTGAAACAGTACAGTTCGGTAGAGTACAGATTTTAGGTATTTATTTTGGTCTATCAGTAAATAACACAGTTCTACATGCAATAGAAATGTATATTATTGTGAAGCATGCGTGTTATTGTATAATAATCTGTAACAGCAGTAGAAAAAAATAAAATAATTCTGCTGTATCAGTAGAGGTTTATAGAAAGGAGAGCACCAACCACAAGATTTAGTTAACTTCTTTTTTGATTGATAAGAAAAATAGTTTAGATAATATTTGAACCCAGGGTCAAATATAACATGATATTTGTAAGTCTACCTGAACAAAAGACTTTGCAGGGTCAGGGCAATCCAAAGCTGAGGAGGAAGAGTGCTCTAGAGCAAGGGTCTCCAATCTTGGTAACTTTAATCCTGGAGGACTTCAAGCAAAGCTGGCTGGGGAATTCTGGGAGTTGAAGTTCTCCAGGCTTAAAGTTGCCAAGGTTGGAGATTACTGCTCTAGAGGACAGGGTCTACTCCTGAGAAGGCATCTACCATTTCTCAGCTGATAGGACTTGCAGCATCTCCAATCTACTAGACCAAATTGGATAAGTATAAACTATTGGGAGAAGATAGTAACTTAGATAAACTCCTCCCAAGCTAGAGCTTTAAAGATGACAACCAGCTTGTTGAATTGCACCTTGAAACATACCAGCAACCAGTACAGTGCTTGGAGTAGTGGTGTTATAGATTGTCAGACCCAAACCTATGAATGGCAGTTCTGCTAGGTTGAGTTCTTTATTATTTCACACTTATAGACAAAGTCTTAACCAGACTGAAGACTGTGCTATCTGAATCTGTAACACACTCTGTGAACTATTAGGGAGGGACTGTCTCCACCCTCCTTCTCTCACACATAGTATCTGGGCTGAGTTAGCTCTTACTCATCTGGAACATACCTTCCTGAGCATCCATCTCCTCATTAAATCCCATCACATATATATCATACAGAGTGATGTAAATTACATTTAAATTGTCATGTGGCTTCGCCTGGAAGAAAGAATTATTTTAAATTCTCTCAATGGAATATATATTGTTCTGCTCAGAAGTAAATTGAGGTAAATGGATTAGTTGATTAACATTCCCCAGATCTTCCAGTAAAACAAAAATATTGTATATTTAAGAAAGACTATTTGCTTGTTTTCTCCATTTGTGAAGTGTCCCTACAATTCATAATGATGCATGTTTGTGGGGATTTTAATGGCCCTTGTACCATCTCTGATCATTTTGTGCTTGCAACTTTTAAATACAGTCTTCAGCATAGAGCAATGGTATCTCGTCACCCACAATATTCACAAAGTTGGTTTTTTCCCATCCTAGCCTGCTTTAGAGGCTTGGCATGAGAATAAGGCAATGCAAACCATATTGTCCTCTTTATAAACAGTTATGTGCATTTAAAACTTAAAGAAAGAATTATTTGAAAATTACATTTAATGAAGTTTCCTTCCAAAGAAGTTTACACATGTCTGGTACTGAAAATATGTGAATGTGAGGCATCATCCCAGAAAAGAAAAATCTTAAATGTAAGTAATTTGTGATGAGGATTTCTCCTGTCTAGATGTTTCATTTGCCCTTTTATGGTTTTCTGGTCATCCTCTCCTATTAGTAAGGCACTCTGTCCTAGAACAGAATTGGAATGCTTACTGTCCTTCATTGTATTCCAGGATGATAAAGACTTGGAGCAATTTCCTAGGCTTGCACAAAAGCAGAATGCTGAAAAGAGAGGCAGCATCATGGCAGACAGGCACCATTTTCCCCTCATAGTGCAATTGGTGGCATTTGAAACCCAAAAGCAGCCAAAGAGAGTTTGCATTGGCAGCAGAATTGCCTTTGCTTTCTTCCATAGCACTTAAGCATCATTTTAAGCCTGAGGCAGGAAAGACTTGCTCTGACCTGCTCTGACTGGAATTATGTTGACTGTTTCCCACTCCAAAAGTGTAAGGCAGGATCCTTCTGCTTATCAATCAAGCAGATTGCAGACTCAAATTTCCCCTTCCGGGCAGCATTGAATTTGTTCATTGTGTGGCATGACAATGTAATTTCAAGAGAAATCTGCAGCTTGGATTCCTTTTTTTTTTCTCTCCCACCCTCTGGGCTTGTAGTCAGCATTCTTCGGCTTCCAGAAATTGCCCCAAAAGCTGCTAGAAGCAGTGTTCTTGGGAGACATCAAATTCAGCCTGGGCTTCTCTCTTGATGAGGTCCTACAGGTGTTCTTGCCAGGAGAGAAAAGGCACAAGTAAGCAATGTCTGTAGGGGACAATTGCTCTTGGCATTCACGATTACAAGCATGGCATACTGACTTTAGGCACTCAAAATTTGTTCAGAGCAATGAATCCATATGGCAGGAGAAACTTTAGAGATGTGTGTTGTGGCAAAAGCTCCTGTGGGAGAACATAGCTACTTTTAGTTCATGGTTCCCAGTGCTTCAGTGCTTCCCTGTATAGCTGTGTCCTTTTCAATAGTGCTTTTGCCCATATACTCTCTTAAAAGAAGACATAAGTCCATTATTTTATTTGTATCAGGCAAATAATAATCAAAACATGAATTACTGGGTCATTTTTAGAGACTAGTTTCTTTGTATTCTTTTTAGGTGCCTACATAGTGCTGCTACAACTGGAGCTTTGAGGCTATAGTCATTCAAAGCTAACATAAATGTGAACAGTCACTGAACTGGTCATTTAGCTAAGTTTAAAAGGCATAAAAATTATGCAGCGATTCTACAAGAATAGGAAAGACTCATCAATACATAAGTTTCCCTTCCAAAGTGTGTATTGTATTACAAAAGACAATGAACATGCAACATGGGTAAGGTGTCTTGGCTAATTGGTTATATTTCATGAGTTATAAGTTGGTTATATTTCATGAGTTTCATGAGAAATATTGGTTATATTTCATGAGTTATAAGTTGATTTTGTTTCTCTCTCAAACACTGAAATTTTAAAAATAATTTATTTAAGGTAGGGTCAAAATTGAAACAATTTAGAAATAGTTCAATATGTCTGTTTCTTTCTTAACATTCAGAGAGGTTATAGTTAACAGGAAAATAAAATCACACTGATAACATTATTTATCTGAGTACAAAGTGCCATACAACAAATTATGGGAACAAGGATTTTTACAGAGTTCTGACACAACAAAAATTTTTGATGCAAAAATTAAGGGTAATGTACAAAATCTTGGAAACTTTTATAGGAAACTTCAGTCCTCTTTTGTCATGAAAGTGGAATCTCTTAGAATGTTTTAAATCCCTTCCCAAGCTTGGTGCATTCTGGATTGAATTGCAATTTATTAGATAACCAGTTAATGGTGCCTTCTACTGTTGATTGCTTCTATCTGGAATTCATTGTATTTCTTTCTCAGTCTCTTCCCAATCTCTCATATTTCTCACAGGTGGGAATCAGGGGTCTCCCTATGTTGAACTACACCTTCCAGCATCTTTTATCACTGGTTGTGCTAGTAGGGATGCTGGGAGTTGCCTGTGTTTCATCTACTGTCACTGTGGAAGGATATAAATTGCTGATGAAAAATTAATTCCAAAATACCTGGGAAGTTGGTGTGGAAAATTGGACTTTGCTGAAGTAAAACCTGTTTCACTTCTTCACTTATCATGATGATCTCTACATAAATTTGATGCTTTCAGTCTCAACTTTGCTTCCTAAAATTTTTATGTGTGCAAAATAAAGAACACACCTACAGTTCTAAAACATAGATGAATAAACTAAAATGGCTTCCAGGTTCATAATGTGTGCAGCTTTTTAATATAAACATTTATTCAATTTTTGGAGGAGTTATTCAGGAAGAACCACCTTATACACACAGTATTATTTTTAGTCTCTATTCAACAAAATAGCTGTAAAAAACTAAGAGGCATTAGTTCTTGCAGAGCAGAAGTTAACTTTCTGATTTGATCTTAACCCCAGATTCTTTTGTAGACGATGGTTTTATGAGTGCTTTTGATCTTCACTATGAACATCAACCAATGTTTACTCCACTTACTTGTTTTTTTTTCCATCTGGTTCTAATTCACAGCAGTCTATGCTTTGTTTCTAGAGGTCTTCTGATATTTTCCTTATTTTCACAGAGAAAGGTCATGCTATGTTGTCTTGAACTTTTCTCATATTCACTCATTCATATATTTTAATATACAATTGCAAAGGCTTTGCTTTTCACTGGTTGAAAAAGAACCAACCACACAGTTTTGGTTAATGTATATTGCTTGAGACTTGTAAAAGGTAACATATTCCAAAAGACTTTTCCCACAAATTTCAAAAATAATGCATTTTAATCTATTCCTTTGAGATCTGGCATCTGGCTTTCACTAAAACCTACATTTAAAAAAACTGAACTTAAAAAAAAAAAAAGCTAACATATGGACATGCAAATCAAGAGATCTACTTATCTCTGTAAAGTTATGCATGGGTTTAAAAAAAGGACTCAAACTTTCTGCTCCTTCTACTGAATAATGTTAATAATTAATTATTTCTAAAGGTCTCTTAATTTCTAACATGAGTATTGCCATTCATTTCAGATTATTATTACCTATTTCTTGGATAGACCTGTTAGTGAACACTTTTTCACAGATTTTTCAAGGATGCTAGGTAATAAAAACAGATTATAAATGTTCAGATTTATAAATTTCCTGAAACTATACTCTTGACATTAAAGAACATATAATAAAAGAACATTCCATTTAAAAGAATGCCTCCTAGAAAATAAATAAAATACTTTGGCATCTTAATCAATGTACAATTTTTCTTGAATAAATTGATTTTGCATTTGCAATTCTAATGTGATTATCAGTTTTGCTAGCCGCATTGTATGTATTTAAAGGTTGAGAAAGCAGGATACAGCTGTAAAAAGGATTCTTTGAGTGAATAGCTATAGATATCAATGTACAATCAAGGATAAGACAATTAGCAAGACCTGCTACCCAAAACATACATTATGATGGGTATCTGATGATCCATATGTATGATTTTATCATAGAAACTTTCCCTGATCTGAAATCCCCATGCAAAAGTCCATGCTAGGATGGATGAATTAGTATATGTATATCCAAACCATTTTAGAACTGAATGTGTTTATTCATGTATTCGTTATTTACATCCTGTTTCTGTATCAATATGATTAAAAAGAACAAAAAAAAGCTGTATTGAAATACAAATTTAATTATGTATTTTGGCTGGATATGCTCACAAAATATGAAACATTATATACTCTGTCTTAAAATTATCAAAATATATGTTATGTTGCTTTCTGTATTTGCTCAGAATTACAATATGATTTGTTTTGTAATGTGCATAATCTGAAACCCTAATTTCATCATGATAATTGACTAATAGAGTAACTGCTGCTCAGATTAATTAATCTTGAAATGTAGAAAAAATAAACAGAAGAAACTCCATTTTTAGGATTCTCTCCTTCTGATATTCATGCTAACATGGGATCATGAGTGAATGGACTTTGGATATCAGAAGCTTTGTGTTATTCAGAAGAAGCCCAAATCATAGTCCTAATATCTGTTATTAACTAGAAAGGAAGTTTCAGTTGACTGAATTGAGGTATCTCCTAGCAATAGTTCGTAAGTATAAATTCAATATAATAAATGTGTTTTGAATTCAGATTTCAAGCTTACAACATCTGCAAAGTTGAATATGTATGATGATGCATAGCAAGGCTTAGATTATGGTACTTCAAGTACAAGTACTTCAAATATACATAGTAAAGAATTGGAAATGAACTCCACCATTTCTTCATAGTCATTTGCCTGAAGTACATTACTTAAAATACATTGATCTGCCACTATGGCTGTCCATTCCCTACCCATCCCTATGGAACAGCCAGTTGCTACAACAATTTCATAGACGTTCTTCATGCTCTCTGAGCTCAACTGTTTTCTTTCTGTTTTTAATTTTTTTTAATTAAACAATTTTTCTTATATATAACATCATTTCCATTCATTACAATGCTTTCGTGATGGTATACATACTTTTACATAAATCTTAACTGTCTATACACTTGTCGATGTTGCTTTATCTATCTTTATCCACTGTATCTTTTATCTTTATTATCTTTTTTTCTTTTGGTTAAGTTTTATTGATTTTTAAGGAGAAACAAAAACAAACAAAACATAAAAACATCCAACTTTCTTCCATAAGTGTACAAACAGTGTGTCGGTTGGTTTACAAATTTTTTGTGCATTGATTTCATAGTCTCAATTACAGTTACAAACGTGTCACCAGTCAAGATAATACTTTGAGATTTTTTTCCCCAATACCACTATCTTCCAGAATAAAACAGTTGTCTTCTGGAAATCAGTAAATATGTGCAATTTATGAAATTGTTTGTTTGTTTAAACAGGTGACATCAAAGAAGGTGACATTTAAAAAGCCTGCAGGGGGACATTCACACGTCAAAGAATAAAAACAGGATAATTGGCATTTTTTTAACAAAATTCCTTACTGATTTATGTTAACAGCTGTGTAAATTAGGACAATATGTATTCTTATCAAAAAAAGTACCAGAAAATGAAATATTTTCAATGGATTTTTACACAAACCAGAGTAGAAATAAACTCAAATACATATGCTTCCATCAGAAAGGAACCAAAAGGGCAGCTAAAGCCCCTGTCACACTGCACCAACGGATGCAAAGAGGATGTAAAAGCTTGCCATCCATTGGTTAACGCGATGTACTCACTGCCTCCGTTTTGCTTCCTCTCTATCCGTCCAGCATCCATTTATTAACGTTTCATCCGCTCAGAAAGTTTTGAGGTGCTCACAACTTTTGCGCGGAACGGATGCAGAACGGATGCCTAGCGGATGCAGCATGGAAACAAAGCATGTTAAACGGAAAATACGTTCACAGAGGGGACCTATCTCAGATGCCTAGAGGATGCCTAGAGGATGCAAAGGGACACCTATACTGCCTATAAAAAGGGGGAGCAACTCACCTGGATCTCACTTTCAGAACAGCAGCCCAGCAGTGCAGACCTCTGCAGCCTTCATCTGACTCTTCCTCTTACACTGCATCCAGTCATGTCCACCGTGGATCATAACAAAGTCCTTTTGGCAGCCACCATCCTTCTGCAACAGTGCGAAGCC
Source organism: Laticauda colubrina (assembly GCA_015471245.1). Taxonomy (NCBI): domain Eukaryota; kingdom Metazoa; phylum Chordata; class Lepidosauria; order Squamata; family Elapidae; genus Laticauda; species Laticauda colubrina. The sequence continues at coordinate 21,832,950 of BLBF01000010.1, read as the reverse complement.
ATCTACAGGCTCTGTGAACTCTATTACGGGAAGAAAAAGAGGCGGCCAAGAAGCATCTGGGTACGAAGATGGTTCGCCAGAAGAGCAGAGGACAGACTGTACAACAAGCTGATGGTGGAGCTCAGGAACAAAGACACTTGGGCATTCCAGAACTTCATGAGGATGCCCCCAGCCATGTTTGATGAAGTTGAGCAGCGGCTGACACCCAGGTTGACCAAGCAGAACACCAATTTCTGGCCCAGCCTGGAACCAGGGCTAAAGGTGGCACTCACTCTGTGCCACCTGGCCTCAGGGACCACCTACAGGAGCATGCAGTACGGCTGGAGGGTGCCACCCAACACCATCAGCATTGTGGTCAGAGAAGTGGTGCAGGCCATCATTGAAGAATACAAGGAGGAGCTCCTCCAGTGCCCCTCCACTGAAGAAGGATGGAAGAAAGTTGCAGAGCAGTGGTATCAGAGGTGGAACTTCCCACACACCTTTGGAGCCATCGATGGCAAGCACGTGGCCTGCAAAGCACCAGCCAAGTTGGGGTCCACTTATTTCAACTACAAGGGCTTCTTCAGCATCATCCTCTTCACCATGGTCGATGCTGACTACAAGTTCATGTACATCGATGCTTCAGGCAACGGGTCATCTTCAGATGCCCAGGTATAAAACGCAAGTGACCTCAAGGGTGGGCTGGAATGCAACCTCATGGTCGACTTCCCAGATCCAGACCCCCTGCCCAACGACACACAAGATGTGCCCTACTTCATCGTGGGGGATGACGCCTTCTCCCCCACAACCTACCTCATGAAGCCCTACACCTCCAAATAGCTTGCCTGTGAAGAGAGGATCTTCAACTACAGGCTGTCCAGGGCAAGGCGGGTGGTGGAGAATGCCTTTGGCATCCTGGCCAACAGGTTCCAGGTACTTTTCACCACCATGCAGCATTGCCCAGAGACCGTGAGGAGGATCATGGAAGCTTGCTGCATTCTGCACAATCTCATGCGCACCCGCTACCCAGTGTTGCAGAACAGGCTCGTGGACCTCCAGCAAGGCAATGGGGACATGGAGCCTGGGGAATGGAGGCAAGGGGGAAACCTGATAGACACTCAGGATGTGCAAGGCCCCAACAGAGCCTCACGTGAAGGGAAGCAGCAGCACAACCTCCTGAAACACTGGTGCAACTCCCCAGCTGGAGCGGTGGAGTGGCAAGACAGGATGATAGATGCTTAATGGATGCTTCCTTCAGCCTGTCTCATCACACTGATGAGATTGTGCCATGTATGTTGAGTGGCCCTACAATGATCAGTGCATTTAATAAAGAGTTGTGTTTGTGTTGACATGTGTGGATGATTATTACATTATTACTGATAATAAAGGGCCATAGGTGTGGCACCTGGGAGGGTGGACCATCCCGTCCCACTATGCTTGTACTGGAGGTTTATCTATCCCACAGTTATTACCCATCCCAAAGGTATCCCTGCCCATCCCACTGTTATCTTAACCCATCCCACAAGCATGCAAAGGCTTAAACCATTTCTAAAAGTTTCCAGCAAGACTTTATTAAAAAAAAGAAATGAAGCAAGTGTGTGAATCAAAAGTAGACTTTATTAACAACAAGCTATAAAACAAAAATGAGTCTCTGGCACTCCTCTTGGTCGCTCAGTCTCAGGGGTGAAGGCTCCTGGTGCTGTGGATGTGGCTGGTGCTGGAGTGCTTGTCATCAGCTCCTCCAGAAGCAGAAGCAGCAGAAGCCCAAGTCCCAGAAGAGCGAGCCCATGCTGCAGAAGCCCCAGCAGAACCAGTGTGAGGGCCAGGGGGTGTGATGGTAACCCTGTCCCTCTTGCAAGGGCTGGCAGCAGATGGCTGAGGCTTGCTGTGCTTCCGCATGGTTGTGGGGTTGTTGGCTGGTAGGGAGGCTGGCAGGAACCAAGGCTGGCAGGCAGACATGAACCAAGGCTGGCAGGAAGGCTGGCAGGCAGGCAGGCACCAAGGCTGGCAGGCAGGCTGGCAGGCAGGCAGGCACAAAGGCTGGCAGGAAGGCTGACAGGCAGGCAGGCACCAAGGCTGGCAGGCAGACATGAACCAAGGCTGGCAGGAAGGCAGGCAGCAAGGCTGGCAGGCAGGCAGCCAGCAAGGCTTGCAGCAAGGCTGGCAGCAAGGCTTGCAGGCAGGCATGCAGGCAGGGCAGGCAAGGCTGTCAATCCGTCCAGCAGCAGGTCTTTCCTCTGAATGGTGACCTGCTTCCGAGCTGCTTTCCTTTATATCTGCGGGGCTTACACAATGAATCCTCCCCGCATGCGCAATTAACGCTCGGCATCTGTTAGGCTTCCGCTGTGCATCTGCTAGGCTTCCGCTCTGCATCCGCTTCATCCGCTGTGCATCCGCTATGCATCTGCTGTATCCGTTCCGCATCCGCTTTGCTGCGGCCCCCCGGAAGCCTAGCGGATGTGCCATCCACTCCCATCCGCTTCCATCTGCTGGGCTTCCGTTCCGCATCCACTTTGCATCTGCCCTGCGTCCTCCCCCCATCCATGTTATCCGCTCCAGTTATGCAAATTTTTGCCCCTTTTGAGAGCGGATAACAATGGATGGAAAATTTTGCTCGTCCGTTGTGTCTGTTTTGCATCCGTTGGGCAGTGTGACAGGGCCTTAAAGGTGATAGCAGTAGGTGTTGTTCTATGGGAAGCTTTATTCCTTTTGTAGTATACATGTATCATGCTATTATATGCACATAGCAAAGAGATAAAGCTTGCTATTATATGCACATAGGAAAGAGATAGAGCACATAGGAAAGAGATAGGTGCAATATTGCTTTTATCTTTGTAATAAAAGTATCCCATGACCCAAAGTTGTTTTTTTCAAGAGGCAACTGGACTTTCTGATTTTTCTTTCAAGATGTTTTGCTTCTCTAGCTTCTTCAGCTCTACTGAGCTTCTTGGATGAGGAACAAAATGTTTTCAAAGAAAAACCAGAAGTCCAGTTGCCTCTTGAAAAAGCACCTTTGGGACAACCATAACCTGGATTGAGTCTCCATAGACAATATAGCATCAGATCTTGGAGACTCCTCAAATTTTCATCCTTTTGGGCAGCTGAAACAACCACCACTAGTTTTTCTCTGCCTTCTCTTTCTCTAGTTCACTCCTATCAAAATCTAAGCAATATTAAGACAATTGAGAATGTCCAGAAATATTTCACAAGAAGAGTTCTCCACTCCTCTACTCATAGCAGAATACCTTATGCCACCAGGCTCAAAATTCTAGACCTAGAAAATACAGAACTAAATCACCTTCAGTCCGATCTAAGTGTAGTGTATAAAATCATTAATTGAAATGTCCTACCTGTCAATGAATACTTCAGCTTCGACCATAACAACACAAGAGCACACAATAGATACAAACTCAAGGTTAATCACACCACACTTGATTGTAGGAAATACAATTTCAGCAACAGAAGTTGGTCAATGTCTGGAATACTCTACCTGACTTTGTGGTTTCTTCCCAAACCCCAAAAACTTTAACCTTAGATTGTTTACTATTGATCTCACCCCTTTCTTAATAAGTCATAAGCATACCAACATGCCTATCGTCCCTGTCCGATTGTTTCTTTTTTATTCATATCCATTTCATGTATTCATAACCATATTTATACTTATACCTGTTATCTAATACTTGCTTGACAAATAAATAAATAAACTAAGACTGCTGAATTACTACTTTTTTGACTGAAAAGTGGGGCAAGAATACTTCCAACAAATATATCACCAAATTTCAAATTGCATTTATAACATTTTTCTCTAGGACACCACCACAGAATTGTCCTATATTTTTGTTTCCTATACAGTTTATTTTATACTGCCTTCCTATGTAAATACCCAAAACTTTGATATATTTAGAAGCAGGGGGAGGGGAAGAGGAAACAATAAAAAGCAAATAATGAACAATAGTTCTGGACATATGTTATAAATGTATACAGATTAAATAAAGGGAGGAAGAAAACAAATAGTATCTAGAACAAAAATGTAATGAGGAAAATCATATTCAAGAGGCAACTAAAAGGAGTACATAGCAATAGATGGGTCAACCATCTATTATGATGGGACAAGTATGATTGAAAATCTCCATAGACATATAGTAATAGATGGTTCCCAAAGATCAGGGCAAAAGCAGAGAGCAGATACCAACACAAAGAAGGCCAGTTGTAATTGCATGATGAAAATCTGTAAGCTATACACCATAGACCAGACATCAAGTAAAAACGTATGTTATGAAACCGAAGGTAGTCAGTCAGTCGATGAAGGGAAAATAATAAGGCACTGAATATTAAAACTGACAGTACAGATGAATCAGGAAAAATGATGACTAACTATGGTCCAAAACCAAGTTTTGTTCTGTGGAGTCCTTGGCATTCTCTGAGCTGGGTTGTGTTCTTACAGACTTTTCATTACTAAACTAGCTAACATTTTCAGTGTGGTGTAAGGGAGTGGGGTTTCCTTTTTGTTCATGTACAGTGGCTTACCCTGTCTGTGTTGGTGTGAATGTTGTTTTCTTCTTGGTAGATCATTGATTATATTGTTGTCTACTGTTTGATTCTTTGTTTGAATAGGTAGTTTTTTGCCTGGGCTATTGTTTACTACTTGTTTATTGGTCTGGTCTGGTCTGCTCACTGACAAAAATGTTCCAGTACTATCCTTTCAGTTGAGGACTATGGCTGGATTTGAATAAAGACACCGCTTACATTTGATAAATGTTCTTGAGATAAATACATCTGCTCTCAAGAATAAATGGAGAAGCTCAGGTTTGATTCATTGAAGACAAGTCTGTTTCAAAGCAAAATTAGTAGCTTGAGTGCCCTACTACTGACCTCGAGAAGGAATTGACTGGACCACCCTTATGAGAATGGGAGGTAATAAAGTCCCACGACTGGCTCTCCAGTCTGAGACAAAACTAAACAGAAGTCATCAATCAACAAAGAAGGAACTGCTGTTGTTGGGTGATGTGGACATTTCCTGAGTAGTCTACGTATTTAAGAGACTGGGATTTTCAGTTAATTTTCCCAAAACAGGGATTAGATGATAGCACACAAGTGTAAAATTGAAGGGGTCTGCTATGTATCTGATTTTTTTTCATGCTTTAGAAACAATTCATGACCAGTAAAACTGTTTTTAGCACCTACAGTCTTTTTAACATGACTAAGGCCTTTGCAGTGCCTCTAATTCAGTTTCCATGTGAATTATATCACCATCACTGCTATTTTATAGACAGACTGAGACTGCAGTGCATTGCTCATGATAATCTGAGTGAAGATTCCTTGTTACACTTTTGGCTTTAAGGAATTATGTTTTGAGTTTTCTATTATTTAACAGATATTCCAGTATTTTAGAAATATTTAAAACTAATCAAAGAATTCTAATGTTTAACTGCAAAACTCCATGAAACCAGCCTATATTTTTTCCAATAACATTGAAAAATAAGAAATATAGTGCTTATTTTAGAATTCAATTTGATTATGTTCTTGCACACTTTTCATTACTGAACTCGCTAACATTTTCAGTGTGGTGGAATGGAATGGAATTTCCTCTCTGTTTATGTACAAGTGGTTTACCCTCTCAGTGTTGGTAGGAATGTTGTTTTCTTTGTGGTAGTTCCTTGATTACATTGTCATTGAAATTTGACCATAGAATTGAGATTCTATAGAGATGTCAGTAACTTATTAACAAGGTACTATATAGACTAAGCGTATGTCATAATGTTAATTCAGGTCAGCAGTAGGGTTTTTGTTCTTAGCAGATGGAAGTAAAAGGAAAAGAAAAGTCTTGGAGGCAGAAAGTAACTAGACCTAAAAGTAATGAGGTATAATGGCTTGAAAAGACAAAAAGTGGTGATAAGATGACTGGATGCCTTTATCTGTCAGACAGACAGACTTATCTGTCAGACAGACAGACAGTCTGTCTGTCTGTCTATATATCATTATCTATCTATCATCTATCTATCTATCTATCTATCTATCTATCT
>BLBF01000010.1:21768844-21826938 GCA_015471245.1 Laticauda colubrina | reverse complement strand
ATCTATCTATCTATCTATCTATCTATCTATCTATCTATCCATCCATCACCTATCAATTTATTATCTATCATCTATCTATTTCAAGCTGTCTTTTCCTTATCATTGGAGTGGAAATTTCTCTCCAGAGCAATATATTTTATGAAGTCTCCATAAACTTTGTCTCCTTGTGATTTCATGGTTACATCCATGTGAGTTTAATAAGCAATAATTTGGAAGTTGTTTACCATTACTTCTCTTCACTGCTCAGGAGGCCTTTGTCAAACAGGTGGGGCCTAGATCTAATGTACAAGTGGTTGGGTTAACAGCTCAAGAACCCTTTCCCAGCCTCCACAGTCACATATTTAAACAGATAACAGAGCAAGACCTAACCTTAGCCAACCTGCTTGTACCTGCCATATCCAGCCCAACACAAAAGTAAGTAATCTTTTTCAGTCAAGTATCACAAATAATCCTCACAGTGGTCCTGAAGATGTCCCTATGCTTCTTCTCTTCCCCAAAGAGAGCAGATCACTCTAAATGGGTCTTCTGGCTGGTAGTAGACAGATATAAGTGCAAAAATAATTACTTTTTGCAACTGTTGTCACCCCATGTCTTCCTTCATAACATTCTAGGTATCTCTTCTGTAACTTATTGATCAGGAGATACTTGTTAAACCAAGAAGAGATTGATGAAAAGAAGGATTCCACACACATGTAATCCAATCTAAGATCCATTTCACAAACCCATTCCAAATAGAGATTAAGACTTCATCCAAAGACCTCATCTATTTTCTAAAGAAAAGAGAATTAACAAAAAACAGAAAGCAGAGAACTTACCTTCTCTACTGAAGCATCTACCTCTGGAACAACATCTCTGCAGAGACTATGCAGATTTTACTCTGTGTGGGCTGCTGTTGGGTTTGCATGGGTTCGGGCAATCCTCTAGCTAAAGGGCCTGTAACATAGGACGACGGATGCAAAACATATGTAAAAAAGACACAGCGGACGAGAAAATGTTCCATACGTTGTTATCCGCTCTCAAAAGTGCCCTGAATTTGCATAAACAGAGCGGACAACAATGGAAAGGAACGGACGGAGGGAGCCAGGATGTTATGCGGATGCTCCACGGAAGCCTAGCGGATGGAAGCGGATGGCACATCCGCAGAGTTCCCAGGGCAGCACAGAGAAGCGGATGCGCAACGGAAGGAACAGATGCAGACCGGATGCAGAGCAGATGAAGCAGATGCAGAGCAGAAGCCTAGCGGATGCCTAGCGGATGCAAAGCGTTCACTGCGCATGTGGGGAGGATATATTGCATCAGCCCCGCAGATATAAAAGTATGCAGCTCGCAAGCAGGTCACCATTCAGAGGAAACACCTGCTGCCAGACACAGCTCCAGCCAGCCAACAACAATGGGGAAGAAGAGGAAGCCTGTGCCATCTGCTGCCAGCCCTGGCAAGAAGGACAGGGCCACCATCCCACCCCCTGGTGCTGACTCTGCTTCTGCTGGGGTTTCTGCTGGTCGGGCTGACTCTTCTGGTGCTGGAGCTTCTGCTGGCACTGCTCCTGGTGCTGGGGCTTCTGCTGGTGCTTACTCTGCTGGTGCTGCTCCTGGTCCTGGTGCTTCTGCTGGTGCTTACTCTGCTGGCACTGCTCCTGGTCCTCCTGGTCCTGTTGGTCTTGCTGGTCCTGCTGATGCTCCTGGTGCTCCTGGTCCTGCTGGTGCTGCTGGTGCTCCTGGTCCTGCTGGTCCTGCTGGTGCTCCTGGTCCTGCTGGTGCTGCTGGTGCTGCTGGTGATGGTGGTGCTTACTGTGCTGCTGCTGATCCTGGTCGTGCTGGCGCTGCTGGTGCTGCTGGTCCTGCTGGTCCTGCTTTTGCTGTCTACTGTTGTTGTTGCTGCTGCTGCTGCTCGTGGTATGGTGGAGCAGCCCCTACAACCTGGAAGCCCCTCTGATGAGGGCCCAGATGGCCCTGCCAGAGGGAGGAAGAGGCATACACGAGAACGGGAGAGGAGGCAATATTCCATCAAAGAGGAACATGAGGATGAGGTGCTGGAATGGCTGAGGGAGAACGAGTATCTATGGCAGAAGGGACACAGGCTCTATCGAGACACCAAAAGGAAGCAGGCTGCTTGAAGAGAGAAGGTGGAGAGCCTGGGCTACACTTTGGAGGTGCTCCTCGGCTGGTGGAAGAACATGCACAACTGGTATGGGAAGCTGCACCTCAAGAAATCTGGCCAGGCCACGGTCAAGCTGATGGACAGAGAGACCTATGTGATGGCCAAGTGCAGCTTCTTCGAGGGTGAGATCCGCCACTGAGGAGCAGTCCCTCTGACAACCCTCTCTGTCAGGCAGCCCGCAGAGATCCAGTCCTGTTCTGGCCAAGTGTCAGCTCCTGTGTACAGACAGGTATCTTTGAAGCGTACCATGATGGAGATCCCCCCAACAGCTGCACTCCCCATGGCGGAGTGCATGGAGGACCCCCTGATGCAATGGGAGCAAGGAGAGGGCACTTCCACCAGAGACCAACCCACATCCACCCCCAGCTCCACCTCCACAGAAAGCAGGAAGAGAGCCAGACCAGAGGGGCAGAGCCACACTGTCCTGCTGGAGATCAGGGACACCATCAGAAGCAGCGTAGATCTCCTCTCTCAGCTGTTACACACTGACATACCATCCTCTAACCGCAAGCCCTTCCTCACCTACGTCAACCAGACCCCCCTGGACATGTCCGAATCACAGTATCAGGTGATCAAGGACAGGATCACCGGTCTTCTTCACAACCCTCCAGACCCAGCTGAACCTGCTCTGACCCAGTCCAGGTCTGCTCCGCCACTCCAGGTGATGTCACAACCCTTCCAAGGCTTTCCACAGGCCCTCATCTACCAAGGGTACAGCTACCAGGAGTTCCAGCAGCACAGGCAGCCCTTCCCAGTCCAGGCACAGGTTCATCGTACTCCACCGGTGCCACCCATGCCACAGATGCCACCCACGCCACAGATGCCACCCATGCCACAGATGCCACCCACGCGACAGATGCCACCCATGCCACAGATGCCACTGACGCCTCACCTTCCTCACCTGCAGTCCAGACAGCCCCACTATGCTCCTCCTTCCTCCACCCCACAGCCAAGCCTGGCCTCAGAACATCTGTCATCGGTCTTGGAACTGACACCCCATGTCCTGGAGGAAGGGGCTATCAACATCACAGGACTGAGCCAGCTCTCTGAGAGATTCCTCCACACACCGTCCCCTGTTGTCCTCTCGGGGCCAGGCACCCCAATGGCACCTCAGACCAGCACTCCAGCCACAGCCACCTCCACAGCACCTGGACCCTTCACCCCTGAGACCATGGGCACACCTCAGAGTGACTGAGAAGAGTGCCAGAGACTGGGTTGCTACCTGATGACTTTATCTTTGCTTGGGACACTTGGGTCATTTTGCTTTTACAATTTGTTATCAAAAAAGATTATCCTTCCTTCACACACTTGCTTCAGTTCTTTTAGTCAATAAAGTCTTGGTGGAAACTTGTAGAAATGGTTTAAGCTTTTGCATGCTTGTGGGATGGGTTAAGATAGCAGTGGGATGGGTTAGGATACCTGTAGAATGGGTAATAGCTGTGGGATAGATAAACCTCCAGTGCAAGCATAGTGGGACTGTATGGTCCACCCTCCTAGGTGCCACACCTTTGGCCCTTTATTATCAATAACAATGTAATCATTGATCCACACATTTCAACATAAACACAACTCTTTTATTAAATGCCTTGTTCATTGTAGGGCCACTCAATATACATGGCACAATCTCATCAGTGTGATGAGACAGGCTGAAGGAAGCATCCATTGAGCATCTACCATCCTGTCTTGCCACTCCACTGCTCCAGCTGGGGAGTTGCACCAGGGTTTCAGGAGATTGCGTTGCTTCTTCCCTTCATGTGAAGCTCTATTGGGGCCTTGCACATCCACAGTATCTATCAGGTTTCATCCTTGCCTCCATTCACCAGGCTCCATGTCCCCATTGCCTTGTTGGAGGTCCACAAGCCTGTTCTGCAACACTGGGTAGCGGGTGCGCATGAGATTGTGCAGGATGCAGCAAGCTTCCACAATGTTCCTCAAGGTCTGTGGGCGATGCTGCATGGTGGTGAGAAGTACCTGGAACCTGTTGGCCAGGATGCCAAAGGTGTTCTCCACCACCCGCTTTGCCCTGGACAGCCTGTAGTTGAAGATCCTTTCTTCACAGGTGAGGCATCTGGAAGTGTAGGGCTTCATGAGGTAGGTTCTGAGGGAGAAGGTGTCATCCACCATGATGAAGTAGGGCACATCTTGTGTGTCGTTGAGGAGGAGGTCTGGATCTGGGAATCCCATGATGAGGTTGTGTTCCAGCCCCTCCTTGAGGTGACTGGCATTGTATACCTGGGCATCTGAAGATGACCCGTTGCCTGAATCATCGATGTTCATGAACTTGTAATCAGCATCAACCATGGCAAAGAGGATGATGCTGAAGAAGCCCTTGTAGTTGTGATAAGTGGACCCTGAGTTGGCTGGAGCTTTGCAGCCACGTGCTTGCCATCTATGGCTCCAACGGTGTGGGGGAAGTTCCACTTCTGATACCACTGCTCTGCAACTTTCTTCTAGCCTTCTTCAGTGGAGGGGCACTGGAGGAGCTCCTCCAGGTATTCTTCGATAATGGCCTGCACCACTTCTCTGACCACAATGCTGATGGTGTTGTGTGGCACCCTCCTGGCATATTGCATGTTTCTGTATGTGGTCATTGAGGCCAGGTGGCGCAGAGTCACCGCCACCTTGAGCCCAGGGCCCATGCTGGGCCAGAAGTTGGTGCTCTGCTTGGTCAACCTGGGTCTCAGCCACTCCACAACTTCGTCAAACATGGCTGGTGGCATCCTCATGAAGTTCTGGAATGAATGAGGGTCTTCGTTCCTCAGCTCCACCATCAGCTTATTATACAGTCCATACTCGGCTCTTCTGGCGATCCATCTTTGGACTCAGACACTTCTTGGCCACCTCCTTTTCTTTGTGTAGAACAGGTGAAAGAGCCTGTAGATGGCTTCGCACTGTTGAGAATGATGGTGGCTTACAAAAGTAGTGTGTGACGATCCATGGTGGAGATGACTGGATGCTGTAGAAGAGCCAGAGCCAGATGAAGGCTGAAGAGGTCTGCACCACAGGGCTGCTGGACTGAAAGTGAGATCCAGGTGAGTTCCTCCCCCTTTTTTATAGGAAATATAGGTTTTCCGCAAGGTGTCTTTTTGCATCCTCTAGACATCCTGCAGACATCCGAAATATCCAAGATACGTTCCCTATGCAAACGTTTTTTACGTTTTAATGCTTTGTATGTGAGCTGCATCCACTTTCATCCTTTCTACATCCATGCTACTAATTCTGCGTGTCCGTTCCGCGTCCGTTTCACTTCCTCCCTGTGTCCATTTTCCACTGGAGCGGATGTGAGTTGCGCTAATGCACAGCGGATGCCTAGCGGATATAGTGGACGCGTAACAGATGATGATGGACATCTAGCGGATGTTCCCCGTATGTGTAGCCGATGCAGAACGGACACATTGTATACATTTTCCGCTCAAAAAGTTTTGTGCAGTTCAAAACTTTTTGAGTGGATGAAATGTCAGTAGACAGATGCTGGACGGATAGAGAGGATGAAAAATGGACGCAGTGAGTATAGAACGGAAGCATCGCGTTAACCAACGGATGGCATGTGTTTCTCTCCGTTTTACATTCTCTTTGCATCCATTTGTGCTGTGTGACAGGGACTTAAGATTCCACATGGTTCGGTAAACCCTCAAATTCTGCTCCTGTCTGGCCCCACCCTGCCTATCCTTCCCCTTCCAGGAGTCTCCATGTGGCCCATTTTGGATGCCAGATAAGTACAGGGCCTGTGCATAGGCTCAGGGAGGGTGAAAAATGGGCCTCCCAGAAGTTTCAGAAGGCCAAAATGGGCCCCCAGAGCCCTAGGAAAGCTGTTCTTGTCCTCCTGAAGGCTCAAGGAAAGCCTCCAAAGCCTGAGAGAGGGTGAAAATGTCCCCCCCACACACACTATGGCGTAGAAGACCAACTAGGCCATGGCCATCATGGCCATGGCCACCCAGCAACTGGGCAGAGAACCAGTTGCTAAAATTTTTGAAACCCACCTCTGCCTTGATAATATTTTAAAGTCCTTGAAAACTTGGCTATTTTCAGTTGAGCCCCTGTCAATGAGCCCTTATTGTACCATGGATTTCCTTCATGGACATACATGATTTATTTTCTCAATGTTATTGTTGATACTTTTTAAATGTGAATGCTTCCAGTCTGCCAACCTGTCAAGAGAAAGGTGGGGGCATGGAGGAAGGATAGCAGAAGGAATTGGAGAGTCAATATCCTTGGCTTGGTATAAATCAATAGAGAAGAACTTAGCTGAGCTAGATGAAGCGACAGCAACATAGAGGGAAAATGAACATGGGATTTCTAATTTTGGGAGAAAGTAAACTAGAATAATCCAGTGTGCGTTTTGGATTTCAATAAAGTGGACCAATCATTTATCAGAGCAATGATAAGAAGGATGCATTAGTGGGGAACACTAATGGGAAAAGTAGCTCAAGATGGTGGAAGTTCCTAAAACACAACTGCAAACAATTTCAACCAGAAAAAATAAGGGCAGCAAATGAAGTCCATGTGGCTATATAAAAACCTTCCTGAAGAGCTGAAAACAGAAAAAAAGGGAAAAAAAAGAAACATTACAGAACATTGAAAGAGAGCAAGGTCACATAGATTGGTACTCAGGAAAGAGAAAGTGAAAATTCAGCATGATATGAGCTTAACAAAGGAAGCCAAGAATAGCAAAAGGAACATTTTACATATATTCGAAATAAAAAGAGATGAAAGGAAGAAGCATAGTAGCTATATGTAAATGCTAACATGTAACAAAGAAAAGACAAATCTCCTCAATTCACATTATAATTCGTTCTCAGAAAAACAAAATAAAACACTGTGTTTCCCCAGGAAATTGTGATGGGTAGGATAAAAGGATAGGATTGAAGTTTGAGATTGGCCAAAACATAGTAAGAAAATAATTATTTAATTTGAATGATTTGGATTTCCAGAAACAGATGACTTGCATCCTTGCTACTGAAGAAAACATCTAATGGCCTCAGTGAATTCTTGCTATATTATATTTGAAAAATCTTGAGAGTGAGCCATCATCAGATAACTGAAAGAGAAAAAATATTGTCTCTAGTTATAAAAATGGGAAAAGCAAAATCCATCAAAATACAGACCAGGGTTATTTTAAGAGATGATGAATTCTACAGCAGATTTGTAAGTACATTGAAAACAGTATGTAATAACCAGTATTAGCATGCATGTGTCTGTCTGTCTGGATATGTATATATATGTATATTTTCTAATGCATTCCTTAACACACACACACACACACACACACACACACACACACACACGGCTAATGTACTCCTTTAATGACTTAATCTTTCAAAAGATTGTGAGAAACTTGTAAACATAATATATCTTGATTTTAGCAAAGTATTTGACAAAATGCTAACTGCCTTGCTGATTAAACAGTGAGATACATAGGAGCTGTGTGACATGACAATTAACGGAAATATTAGCTCGACAATTTTATTCAAAGAGTACTCTTTAATGGTTCCTCATCCTAGTGGAGAAAAGTATCCAGTTTGAAACTTTGGGACAAAGAAATAGTTCTTGCTTTTTTATTCTGCAATATACTTGTTAATGATTTAAATAAAAGAACAAATGGACAATTTATCAAATCTGAAGATATAAAATTAGTTGGGATAGCAAATGCCCTTGGAGAAAGATATAATATTCAAAATAATGTTTAATAGGGTGAAAATAAGGAAATGAAAATTAACAGAAACAAAATGTACATTTCTTTACTTAGAAAACAAAGATCAAAGGCTCATGCATGGACTATGGCAATGAATATGAATCAGCAGGATCATGTGACTATAAATGCAACCAATGAATGCAGATATAATCACCAGACAGCTGAAGCATCACGAATGGAATTTCCAACTCACAAAAAGTACTGTGATTGTGTTTTCTGCTATGGTTGCAATTTTTTTTCTGCTATGGTCTTGCGACTTTGAGTAGTAGAATATTTATAAGCACTACACATTAAGGATGTGACACATTGGAATACATTCACAGAAAAGGCAGTAAAAATGATCAAAGATTAGAAAGTACAGCTTGTCCTTAACTGATGAATGCAATGGAGCCTGTGATTTCCATTCAAAGTCATGATGGTCATACATCGAGGCATCCATGTGATTGATCCAACTTTAAAACTATTTTTGTGGCAGTTGTTAAACAAATACCACAATTATTAATTGAATGCATTCATTCCTATTAATGTATTTTGTCATAAACCAGCCAAAAGGGTTAGAAATTGGCAAAAAACATTGTAAAGGTGAAATGTTTTGTCTGAAGTGTGGTCATGTGACCATGAAGAATGCCACAGCCAGAACTCCCAAAAACAATTATTAGTAGCTTTTGGGGGAGTCCAGTTCATCACAACTTGAAATGGTTACTAAAACCCATGTCACACTGCCCAACGGATGCAAAAAGGATACAGCGGACGAGCAAAATGTTCCATCCGTTGTTATCCGCTCTCAAAAGGGCCAAAAATTTGCATAATCAGAGCGGATAACACGGAGGTGGGGAGGACTCAGGGCGGATGCAAAGCAGATGCGGAATGGAAGCCCAGCGCATGGAAGCGGATAGAAGCGGATGGCACGTCCGCTAGGCTTCTGAGGGGCCACAGCAAAGTGGATGCGGAACGGATACAGCAGATGCAGAGCAGACGCCGAACGGATGAAGCGGATGCACAGTGGATGGACAGCGGATGCACAGCGGAAGCCTAATGGATGCCTGGCATTAATTGCGCATGCGGGGGGGATACATTGTGTCAGCCCCGCAGATATAACGGAAGCAGCTCGGAAGCAAGTCGCCATTCAGAGGAAAGACCTGCTGCCGGATGGATTGGCTGCCTTGCCTGCCCTGCCTGCATGTCTGCCTGCAAGCCTTGCTGCCAGCCTTGCTGCCAGCCTCCCTGCCAGCCTTGCTGCCAGCCTTGGTACCTGCCTCCCTGCCAGCCTTGGTGCCTGCCTTGGTGCCAGCCTTCCTGCCAGCCTTGGTGCCTGCCTCCCTGGCAGCCTGGGTGCCTGCCTTGGTGCCAGCCTTCCTGCCAGCCTTGGTGCCTGCCTGCCTGCCAGCCTGCCTGCCTGCCTTGGTGCATGCCTCCCTGCCAGCCTTTCTGCCACCCTTGGTTCCTGCCAGCCTCCCTGCCAGCCAGCGACCCCACAACCATGCGGAAGCACAGCAAGCCTCAGCCATCCGCTGCCAGCCCTGGCAAGAGGGACAGGGCTACCATCCCGCCCCCTGGCCCTCACTCTGGTTCTCCTCAGGCTTCTGCAGCACGGGCTCGCTCTTCTGGGGCTGGCGCTTCTGCTGCTTCTGCTTCTGGAGGAGCTGATGACAAGCACTCCAGCACAGGCCACCTCCACAGCACCTGGACCCTTCACCCCTGAGACTGAGCGACCAAGAGGAGTGCCAGAGACACATTTTTGTTTTATAGCTTGTTCTTAATAAAGTCTATTTATGATTCACACACTTGCTTCATTTATTTTTTTTAATAAAGTCTTGGTGTAAACTTTTAGAAATGGTTTAAGCCTTTGCATGCTTGTGGGATGGGTTAAGATAGCAGTGGGATGGGCAGGGATACCTGAGGAATGAGCAGGGATACCTTTGGGATGGGTAGTAGCTGTGGGATAGATAAACCTCCAGCTCAAGCATAGTGGGACTGTATGGTCCACCCTCCCAGGTGCAACACCTATGGCCCTTTATTATCAATAATAATGTAATAATCATCTACACATGTCAACACAAACACAACTCTTTATTAAACTGTTCATTGTATGTTCACCCAACATACATGGCCCAATCTCATCCGTGTGATGAGACAGGCTGAAGGAAGCATCCATTAAGCATCTACCATCCTGTCTTGCCACTCCACTGCTCCAGCTGGGGAGTTGCACCAGCATCTCAGGAGGTTGCGCTGCTTCTTCCCTTCACGTGAGGCTCTGTTGGGGCCTTGCACATCCACAGTGTCCATCAGGTTTCGCCCTTGCCTCCATTCCCCAGGCTCCATGTCCCCATTGCCTTGCTGACGGTCCACAAGACTGTCCTGTAACACTGGGTAGCGGGTGTGCATGAGATTGTGCAGGATGCAGCAAGCTTCCATGATCCTCCTCATGGTCTCTGGGCTATGCTGCATGGTGGTGAGAAGTACCTGGAACCTGTTGGCCAGGATGCCAAAGGCGTTCTCCACCACCCGCCTTGCCCTGGACAGCCTGTAGTTGAAGATCCTCTCTTTACGGGTGAGGCGTCTGAAGGTGTAGGGCTTCATGAGGTAAGTTGTGAGGGAGAAGGCGTCATCCCCCATGATGAAGTAGGGCACATCTTGCGTGTCGTTGGGCAGCGGGTCTGGATCTGGGAAGCCTACGATGAGGTTGCGTTCCAGCCCCTCCTTGAGGACACTGGCGTTGTATACCTGGGCATCAGAAGATGAGCCGTTGCCTGAAGCATCGATGTACATGAACTTGTAGTCAGCTTCGACCATGGCGAAGAGTATGATGCTGAAGAAGCCCTTGTAGTTGAA
This sequence comes from Laticauda colubrina, assembly GCA_015471245.1. NCBI lineage: Eukaryota > Metazoa > Chordata > Lepidosauria > Squamata > Elapidae > Laticauda > Laticauda colubrina. The sequence continues at coordinate 21,816,256 of BLBF01000010.1, read as the reverse complement.
ATAAGTGGACCCTGAGTTGGGTGGAGATTTGCAGGCAACGTGCTTGCCATCTATGGCTCCAACGGTGTAGGGGAAGTTCCACTTCTGATACCATTGCTCTGCAACTTTCTTCCATCCTTCTTCAGTGGAGGGGTACTGGAGGAGCTCCTCCTTGTATTCTTCGATGATGGCCTGCACCACTTCTCTGACCACAATGCTGATGGTGTTGGATGGCACCCTCCAGCCGTACTGCATGCTCCTGTAGGTGGTCCCGGAGGCCAGGTGGCACAGAGTGAGTGCCACCTTGAGCCCAGATTCCAGGCTGGGATGGAAGCTGGTGCTCTGCTTGGTCAACCTGGGTGTCAGCCGCTCCACAACTTTGTCAAACATGGCTGGAGGCATCCTCATGAAGTTCTGGAATGCCCGAGTGTCTTCATTCCTGAGCTCCACCATCAGCTTGCTATACAGTCCGTCCTCTGCTCTTCTGGTGAACCATCTTCGGACCCAGACTCTTTTGGGCTGCCTCTTTTTCTTCTCGCAGTAGAGTTCACAGAGCCTGCAGATGGCTTCGCACTGTTGCAGAACGATGGTGGCTGCTGAAAGGACTTTGTTGCAATCCACGGTGGACATGACTGGATGCTGTGGAAGAGCAAGAGTCAGATGAAGGCTGCAGAGGTCTGCACTGCTGGGCTGCTTTTCTGAAAGTGAGATGCTGATGAGTTGCAATCCCTTTTTATAGGAAATATAGGTTTTCCACTAGGCATCCTCTAGGCATCCTCTAGGAATCCTTAATATCCGAGATAGGTCCCCTCTGTGAACGTTTTTTCCGTTTTAAATGCTTTGTTTCCATGCTGCATCCGCTAGGCATCCGTTCTGCATCCGTTCCACATCCGTTCCGCTTCTTCCCTGCGTCTGAGTGGATGGAGTTGCGCGGATGCGCAATGGATGCCAAGTGGATATAGCGGATGCGTAGCAGATGCGTAGCGGATGCGTAGCGGATGCGGAACGGACAAACTGGATACATTTTCTATGCAAAAGTTTTGTGCAGCCCAAAACTTTCTGAGTGGATGAAACATCAATAGATGGATGCTGGACGGATAGAGAGGAAGCAAAATGGAGGCAGTGAGTACATCGTGTTTTCCAATGGATGGCAAGCTTTTTTGTCCGTTTTACATCCTCTTTGCATCCGTTGGTTCAGGTGACATGGGCTTAAGAGAAGTTGTTCAGTGAGGACTATCTATAATCCTGATGAAATGAGAACACAGAACTGGGGATTTGTCTAATCTTGACCTTGCCCCTTCCAAAAACCCAGATAAAACTCAAATAATCAAGTCCCTGAAGCAAAAGAAGACAACCAACACTTGTTTTCTTTAATTCTGAAGTAGAGGATATGGAATAATGGATTGAAATGACAGGAAAGCAGATTCTAATTCAATGTTAAAAAAAGGGGGAAGGGGAAATCATAACAACAACAAAAATTCAACAGGGAGTTTTTTCATCCTAAATGCAGTTATGGGATGTTCTTCATGGAAAATATGCAAAAGAAAGCCAAATAAACTTCATTCTGGATTCCTGAAATGAGCAGAGGGCTGGACTCTGTGACCTAAACATTCACATCTAATTCTGTAATTCTATACAAATTATTTAACATTCCTTGCCATAAGATTGAACATCCTATATAAATATTCACAATGAGTAAATGGGAAGCTTTTAGTCTTAACTCCTTTCCCTCCTACTTAGTTTTCTTCCTTTTTCTCTTTCTTCTTCATCTTCCTCCTTCTCCTACTCCTTCAGTAAAAAAATGTAACTGGATCAGTCATAGTTTTTGATATCACACTGCTTTTATTCAGCCCTGAGGATATGCTAAATACTCAGTTTTCATTTTGGTTGACACAGAAGAATTTTCCTCACCCATCTTTGAGAACCAGCTGTTCTCCTAATATCATGATTCAGTTTGTGATACAGGTTTTAATTCATTACATCTAACTAATAGAACTTACACAATATCACAGAAAGTTTTGTATCATTTCAAATTATTAGAGAGCCTATTTGATCTAGTGGTTTAGGCAACAACTTAGAAACCAGAAAATAGTAAGCTCTAGTTCCATCTTAAGGGCCTGTCACATAGGCCGACGGATGCAAAACGTATGTAAAAAGGACACAGCGGACGAGAAAATATTCCATTATTGTTATCGGCTCTCAAAAGTGCCCCAAATTTGCCTAAACAGAGCGGACAACATCGGAAAGGAACGGACGTGGAGAGGACGTAGCGAGGATGAAAAACGGATGCTCTACGGAAGCTGAGCAGATGGAAACAGATGGAAGTGGATGGCACATCCGCAGGGCTTCCGGGGGAGCACAGCGAAGCGGACGCGCAGCGGAAGGAGTGGATGCCGAGCGGATGCCGAGCGGATGACGCGGATGCATCATGGATGCCTAGCGGATGCCGAGCGGATGCCTAGTGGATGCAGAGCATTCACTGTGCATGCGGGGAGGATGCATTGTGTCAGCCCCGCGGATATAAAAGGATGCAGCTCGCAAGCAGGTCACCATTCAGAGGAAACACCTGCTGCCAGACACATCTCCAGGCAACAACCATGGGGAAGAAGAGGAAGCCTGTGCCATTTTCTGCCAGCCCTGGCAAGAAGGACAGGGCCACTATCCCACCCCCTGGTGCTGACTCTGCTTCTGCTGGGGCTTCTGCTGCTCGGGCTGACTCTGCTGGTGCTGGGGCTTCTACTGGTGCTGCTGCTGGTGCTTATTTTGCTGGCGCTGCTCCTGGTGCTGGTGCTTCTGCTGGTGCTTACTCTGCTGCTGCTGCTCCTGGTCCTGCTGGTGCTGCTGGTGCTGCTGGTGCTCCTGGTGCTGCTGGTCCTGCTGGTCCTGCTGGTCCTGCTGGTGCTGCTGGTGCTGCTGGTCCTGCTGGTGCTGCTGCTGCTGTTGTTGCTGCTGCTGGTGGTGGTGGTGGTGGTGGACCAGCCCCTAGAACCTCAAAGCCCTTCTGATGAGGGCCCAGAAGGTCCTGCCAGAGGGAGGAAGAGGCAATCGCATGAGAGGAGGCAGCACTCCATCAAAGAGGAACATGAGGATGAGGTGCTCAAATGGCTGAGGGAGAATGAGTACCTCTGGCAGAAGGGACACAGGGTCTATCGAGACACCAAGAGGAAGCAGGTGGCTTGGAGAGAGAAGGTGGAGAGGCTGGGCTACACTTCGGAGGTCCTCCTCAGCTGGTGGAAGCACATGTACACCTGGTACGGGAAGCTGCACCTCAAGAAGTCTGGCCAGGCCATGATCAAGCTCAACGACCGGGAGACCTATGTGATGGCCAAGTGCAGCTTCTTGGAGGGTGAGGTCCGCCACCGAGGAGCAGTCCCTCTGTCTACCCTCTCTCTCAGGCAGCCCACAGAGAGCCAGTCCTGTTCTGGCCAAGAGTCAGCTCCTGTGTCCAGGCAGGTATCTGTGGAGCGCCCCATGAAGGAGACCCCCCCAACAGCTGCACTCCCCATGGCGGAGCGTGTGGAGGACCCCCTGACGCAGTGGGAGCAAGGAGAGGGAGCTGACACCAGAGACCAACCCACACCCACACCCAGCTCCACCTCCACAGACAGCAGGCAGAAAGGCAGACTGGAGGGGCAGAGTCACACTCTCCTGCTGGAGATCAGAGACACCATCAAAAGCAGCGTAGATCTCCTCTCTCAGCTGGTACACACTGACATACCATCCCCCAACCGCAAGCCCTTCCTCACCTATGTCAACCAGACCCCCCTGGACATGTCCAAATCACAGTACCAGGTGATAAAGGAGAGGATCAAAGGTCTTCTGCACAACCCTACAGGCCCAGCTGAACCTGCTCTGACCCACTCCAGTTTGCTCCTCCACTCCAGGTGATGTCACAACCCTTCCAAGGCTTTCCCCAGGCCCTAACCTACCAAGGCTACGGCTACCAGGAGTTCCAGCAGCACAGGCAGCCCTTCCCAGTCCAGGCACAGGTAAATCGTACGCCACTGATGCCACTGATGCCACCAATGCCACCCACGCCACAGATGCCACCCACGCCACGGATGCCACCCATGCCTCACCTTCCTCACCTGCAGACCAGACAGCCCCACTACACTGATCCTTCCTCCACCCCACAGACAAGCCTGGCCTCAGAACATCTGTCATCGGTCTTGGGACTGACACCCCATGTCATGGAGGACGGGGCTCTCAACATCACAGGACTGAACCAGCTCTCTGAGAGCTTCCTCCACACACCATCCCCTGTTGTCCTCTCAGGGCCAGGCATCCCAATGGCGCCTCAGACCAGCACTCCAGCAGCAGCCACCTCCACAGCACCTGCACCCTTCACCCCTGAGACTATGGGCACACCTCAGAGTGACTGAGAAGAGTGCCAGAGACTGGGTTGCTACCTGTTGCCTTGGGACACTTTACTTGGGTCATTTTGCTTTTACAATTTGTTATCAATAAAGATTATCCTTCCTTCACACACTTGCTTCAGTTCTTTTAGTCAATAAAGTCTTGGTGGAAACTTTTAGAAATGGTTTAAGCCATTGCATGCTTGTGGGATGGGTGAGGATAGCAGTGGGATGGGCAGGGATACCTGTGGATTGGTAATAGCTGTGGGATGGGTTAGGATAGCAGTGGGATGGGCAGGGATACCTGTGGGATGGGTTAGGATAGCAGTGGGATGGGCAGGGATACCTGTGGGAAGGGTTAGGATAGCAGTGGGATGGGCAGGGATACCTGTGGGAAGGGTAATAGCTGTGGGATGGGTTAGGATAGCAGTGGGATGGGCAGGGATACCTGTGGGAAGGGTAATAGCTGTGGGATGGGTTAGGATAGCAGTGGGATGGGCAGGGATACCTGTGGGATGGGAAATAGCTGTGGGATAGATAAACCTCCAGTGCAAGCATAGTGGGACTGTATGGTCCACCCTCCCAGGTGCCACACCTTTGGCCCTTTATTATCAATAACAATTTAATCATTCATTAACACATTTCAACATAAACACAACTCTTTATTAAATGCCCTGTTCATTGTAGGACCACTCAACATACATGGCACAATCTCATCAGTGTGATGAGACAGGCTGAAGGAAGCATCCATTAAGCATCTACCATCCTGTCTTGCCACTCCACTGCTCCAGCTGGGGAGTTGCACCAGTGTTTCAGGAGGTAGTGCTTCTCCTTCCCTTCACATGAAGCTCTGTTGGGGCCTTGCACATCCACAGTATCTATCAGGTTTCGCCCTTGCCTCCATTCCCAGGCTCCATGTCCCCATTGCCTTGTTGGTGGTCCACAAGCCTGTTCTGCAACACTGGGTAGCGGGTGCGCATGAGATTGTGCAGGATGCAGCAAGCTTCCACGATCCTACTCACAGTCTGTGGGCGATGCTGCATGGTGGTGAGAAGTACCTGGAACCTGTTGGCCAGGATGCCAAGAACGTTCTCCACCACCCGCCTTGCCCTGGACAGCCAGGGCAGTAGTTGAAGATCCTCTCTTCACAGGTAAGGCATCTGGAAGTGTAGGGCTTCATGAGTTAGGTTCTGAGGGAGAATCGTCATCCCCCACGATGAAGTAGGGCACATCTTGTGTGTCTTTGGGCAGGGGGTCTGGATCTGGGAAGCCCATGATGAGGTTGCATTCCAGCCCCTCCTTGAGGTCACTGGCATTGTATACCTGGGCATCTGAAGATGACCCGTTGCCTGAATCATCGATGTACATAAACTTGTAGTCAGCATCGACCATGGTGAAGAGGATGATGCTGAAGAAGCCCTTGTAGTTGCGATAAGTGGACCCTGAGTTGGCTGGAGCTTTGCAGGCCATGTGCTTCCCATCTCTGGCTCCAACGGTGTGTGGGAAGTTCCACCTCTGATACCACTGTTCTGGAACTTTCTTCCATCCTTCTTCAGTGGAGGGGCACTGGAGGAGCTCCTCCAGGTATTCTTCAATGATGGCCTGCACCACTTCTCTGACCACAATGCTGATGGTGTTTTGTGGCACCCTTCAGCCGTACTGCATGCTCCTGTACATGGTCCTGGAGGCCAGGTGGCGGAGAGTCAGTGCCACCTTCAGCCCAGGGTCCATGCTGGGCCGGAAGTTGGTGTTTGTCTTGGTCAACCTGGGTCTCATCCGCTCCACAACTTCATCAAACATGGCTGGTGGCATCCTCATGAAGTTCTGGAATGCATGAGGGTCTTCATTCCTCAGCTCCACCATCAGCTTGTTATACAGTCCGTACTCTGCTCTTCTCCCGATCCATCTTCGGACCCAGACACTTCTTGGACACCTCCTTTTCTTCGCGTAGAACAGATGAAAGAGCCTGTAGAGGGCTTCACACTGTTGTAGAATGATGGCAGCTACCAAAAGGAGTGTGTGACGATCCATGGTGGAGATGACTGAATGCTGTGGAAGAGCAAGAGCAAGATGAAGGCTGAAGAGGTCTGCACAGCAGGGCTGCTGGACTGAAAGTTAGATCCAGGTGATTTCTCCCCCTTTTTATAGGAAATATAGGTTTTCCACTAGATGTCCTTTTGCATCCCCTAGCCATCCTGCAGACATCCTAAATATCTGAGATATGTCCCTTTTACGAATGTTTTTTCCGTTTTAATGCTTTGTATGCAAGCTGCATTCACTTTCTACCTTTCTATGTCCGTGCTACTAACGTTGTGTGTCCGTTCCGCGTCCGTTCCACTTCCTCCCTGTGTCCGTTTTCCACTGGAGCAGATTTGAGTTGTGCGGATGTGCAGTGGATGCCTAGCGGTTATAGCGGACGCGTAACGGATGACGATGGACGTAGAACAGATGTTTCCTGTATGCGTAGCGGATGTATTACGGACACATTGGATATTTTATCCACTCAAAAAGTTTTGTGCAGCTCAAAACTTTTTGAGCAGAAGAAATCACACTAGACAGATGCTGGACAGATAGAGAGTATGAAAAACGGATGCAGTGAGTACAGAATGGATGCATCGCGTTAACCAACGGATGGCAAGTGTTTCTCTCCATTTTACATCCTCTTTCCATCCATTGGTGCTGTTTGACATGGGCTTTAAGCCTGAAAGTTGACTGGGTGACCTTGGACCAGTCTCCCTGAACCTGACTCATCTCACTGGTTGTTGTGAGAAAAAAAAAAGAGGAGAGAGGAATATTGGTTCACTGCCTTGACTTGTGAACTTGTGAATATTATTTTATTATAAAAATAATAAAGATGGTATTTAAATAAAAAAAATCTATCTATCTATCTATCTATCTATCTATCTATCTATCTATCTATCTGTCATCTACTGTAAAAGTGAAATACCACTCATGCATCATCACAAAACCTGGCATGTATGTTCCTCTTGGCTTCTAGGTGCTCACTAAGAAAGGATTTTTCAACATGACCATCAGAACATTAGTACTTTGTATATTATTATTAACATGCTCTGATGCTAAGGAGTTCTACTCCCCCTCCCCATCTGAAAAGAAATCTGTTCCAAATGCAAAACACAAGCTGAGTTTCACTTTCAGTTTTAGTTTCAGAACACCAGGCAGCTTTAGTACAGAACAGGACAGCCATGCACAGGCTTCTTCCTGTCTCCTTCTTGCTCGCACAGCATACACTGCTTCAGTTTCCAAATAGCCCTCAACTCTCTCACACATTGACAGGACGCTAACCAGATGAATACCAATGGATGCTGGTAGGCAGAGGCACAATTTTTTTTCCTTATTTTCCTCTCCAAAAACTAAGCCCGATCACATAGTTTCATAGTGAAGCACGGGTATAGAGCTAGTAAATAATAATATTAATTACATGCATAGGTCACTCACTCATAACAACTAAAATTACAAATTAAAAAAAAACCCACCCACACCATAAAAAGAAAAGATGGCCAAACCGGGAGACAATAGCACTGCAGTAGCAAAACAAACATATCATGACCCTCCCACTGTCCTTTCCTGGGGAAAGATCCAGGTCTTTGAGGTTTTCTGAATGGGAGCAGGCTTGAGGCTATTCAGATCTTCAGGTGCACTGATGCCATGATACACAAGGGATGCCTCTGGGATTGGATTAAATGGCTTCATGGGACCTGAAGCGTAGGAGTTGCAGTGGTGCAGTGGTTACAATGCAGTACTGCAGGCTAATTCTGCTGTCAGCTGCCTGCAATTTAGCAGATCGAATCTCACCAGGCTTAAGGTTGACTCAGCCTCCCATCCTTCCAAGATCGATAAAATGAAGAACCAGCTTGTTGGGGGTAATATCCTGACTCTATAAACTGCTTAGAGAGGGCTGTAAAGCACTGTGAAGTAGTATATAAGTCTAAGTGCCATTGCTGTTGCTATATTGCAATCTATCTGATCTTACAGACTTAAATCATGCACGCTATCAGCTCTTCCTGTTCAACAGATCACGGTTAAGCAAACCAGGGCTTAATATGAAGAACTCACACTTTTGTATGTAGCATAATGAAAAGAGTACTGTTTGTTTAGCAATTCTGCTACTTATTCAGATACAAAAAGATAGCAAGAGTCACACATCTTGCCTATAAGCTATCATCTGATTTGAATGTCAAGGACTTCTTTCTAAGCTGAACTGATATCATGCATGCTTTATTAAGTCTGTAAGATCAGATAAATTGCAATATAGCAACAGCAATGGCACTTAGACTTATGTACTACTTCACAGTGCTTCACAGCCCTCTCTAAGCAGTTTGAGACAACAGAGGCTTTCCAACCTTTAAAGAGAATGGGATATGCCAATTGAATATGCCTTCAATGTCCATTTTGTTTCTAGATTCTATATATACATGTATTATGTATACACAGAGTGTGTATACACAGAGTGTATACACTCTGTATACACAGAGTATGCTTAGACAAAGACTTTTGTGTGCATAAAAAAGTTAGTCAATGTATTACTGACTATATTTTACATTCCTTTTATTTGTTGCAAACTGATCCTTGATTTTCTTGATAAAATACCAAAACTATTAAAAAGCTTGAAATTCGATAATAAGGAAGAGAGAGCATAATTTTTCTCCTTTCATAGTAATCGCTCCAAGACGGAATGTATGTATGTATGTATTTTTATTTACATGACATATATAGCCACCCTCTCAAAATGCTCAGAGTGGAATTCAGATAAAAAATAAAACATCATAAAATATAATAAATAATAAAAATGATGTATAAACATACTGCCAAAACCATTCAATAATCTCACAATTACATGAAATGGGAACCAACATCTTCCTGACCCAGTGCTTTAGCAAAGCCAGGTCTTTAAGGCTTTATAAAAGTAGGTAGGATCAAGATCAGTGGTCTCCAAACTTGGCAACTTTAAGACTTGTGGACTTCAACTTCCAGAATTCCTCAGCCAGTTGAAGTCCACAAGTCTTAAGGTTGCCAAGTTTGGGGAGCCTTGTTCAAGATTATCATGGAGATGAATGCTATTTCATAGGGCAGACTCAGTAACAAAGATGACATGTCACCTGGGTACCATAAGGTATTTAAGAGATAGGACGCATAGTACGCAAATCTTACTCAACATGCTCTTCATGGGACTGCCCTTGAAGAACATCCAGAAGCTCCAGTTGGTGCAAAATGCAGCAGCCCACATGTTTTTGTGCAGACCCCAGTGTGCACATGTTTCACCTCTCCTGTGGGAGCTGCATTGGTTGCTGATTTGCTTCCAGGTGCAATTCAAGGTGCTGGGTGTCATTTTTAAAGCCCTTCATGGCTTAGGACCAAGTTATCTGAGGGAACGTCTCTTGCCGGTCACATCTACCCAACCCACTGGAGCAGGAAGGCAGGTAATGCTACGGGTCCCATCCCTGAGGGAGATATACCTGGTGAGACCCAGAAGAAGGGCTTTCTCTATGGTAGCTCCCTCTCTCTGGAACATCATTCCCCCAGAGATTAGAATGGCCCCCTCTCTAATACTCTTCTGGAAGGCACTGAAGACCTGGTTCTGCCAGTGGGCCTGGAGAGCCCAGAACAGGATGGAGTCCATCAAATGGCTCATGTGATCTGCTGTCTTTGGGATGGGAGATGGGAATTGGGGGGTGATTTTTTATTTTTTTTACCAGATTTTGTTCTATTGTACTTAATTAATTTATTTGATTCTTTTTGTTAGCTTTTATTGTGTTTTTTAAAAATATGATTTAATTTGGTAAGCCACCTCAAGTTATCATCGGCAAATATGCAGCAATATAAATTAAATAAATAAATAAACCTAGAGCTGACTGAGGACAAAAATCAAACAAATTCATTAAACTTGATTTTCAGACAGTCTGTTTGTATTTAAAAAATGAATTTCATACTATACAACAAAGGAAAGTGTGAAAACATTTGGCTATGAGAAAAGAGAACACAAGTATCTTCATTCCAGCAATATCCTAATAGCTTTATATATATAAAATCCTGTCTACCCTACAATGCTGGGATTATTTCTCCTATCTGTATCCTTAAGGCCCTGTCACACTGCCCAACGGATGCAAAACAGACACAACGGACGAGCAAAATATTCCATCTGTTGTTATCCGCTCTCAAAAGGGGCAAAAATTTGCATAACCAGAGCGGATAACGCGGACGGGGGGAGGATGCAGGGTGGATGGAAAACGGATGCAGAGCGGAAGCCTAGCGGATGGAAGTGGATGAGAGTGGATGGCACATCCGCTGGGCTTCCGGGGGGCCTCAGCAAAGTGGACGCGGAACGGAAAGCGGATGCAGAGCGGACGCCAAGCGGATGAAGCGGATGCAGAGCAGATGCACAGCGGATGATGCGGATGCAGAGCGGAAGCCTAGCGGATGCACAGCGGAAGCCTAACGGATGTCGAGCATTAATTGCGCATGCAGGGGGATGCATTGAGCAAGCCACATGGATATAAAGGGAAGCAGCTCGCACATGGCCAATATTCAGAGGAAAGACCTGCTGCCGGATACATCGAGTCCTTGCCTGCCCTGCCTGCATGCCTGCCTGCAAGCCTTGCTGCCAGCCTTCCTGCCAGCCTGCCTCCAAGCCTCCTGGGCAGCCTCCCTGCCAGCCAGTCTGCCTGCCAGCCTTGGTGCCTGCCTGCCTGCCTGCCAGCCTTGGTGCCAGCCTGCCTGCCAGCCTTGGTGCCTGCCTGCCTGCCTTCCTGCCAGGCTTCCTGGCAGCCTTCCTGCCAGGCTTCCTGGCAGCCTTGGTGTCTGCCAGCCTCCCTGCCAGCCTCTCTGCCAGCCAGCAACCCCACAACCATGGGGAAGAAGCGAAAGTCTCAGCAACCTGCCACCATCCCTGGCAAGAGGGACAGGGCCACCCTCCCGCCCCCTGTCCCTGACTCTGCTTCTGCTGGGGCTTCTGCTGCTCGGGCTCGATCTTCTGGTGCTGGAACTTCTGCTGGCGCTGCTCCTGGCGGTGGTGCTTCTGCTTGTGCTTACTCTGCTGAAGCTGCTCCTGGCGGTGGTGCTTCTGCTGCTGCGTACTCTGCTGAAGCTGCTCCTGGTCCTGCTGGTCCTGCTGGTCCTACTGGTCCTGCTGGTCCTGCTCGTGCTCCTGGTCTTGCTTGTCCTGCTCGTCCTGCTCGTGCTCCTGGTCCTGCTCATGCTCCTGGTCCTGCTGCTGGTGGTGGTGCTGCTGGGGCTCCTGGTGCTTACTCTGCTGCTGCTGATCCTGGTCCTGCTGATCCTGCTGCTGCTGCTGCTGCTACTGATGATGATGATGATGAAGATGATCCTGCTGCTGCTGCCGCTGCTGCTGCTGCTGCTCCTGATGATGATTATGATCCTGCTGGCGATGATGATGATGATGATGATGATGATGATGATGATGATGATCCTGCTGGTGCTGCTGCTGCTGGTGGTGTGGAGGAGCAGCCCCTACCACCTGGGAGCCCCTCTGATTAGGGCCCATCTGGTCCTGCCAAAGGGAGGAAGACGCATATGCGGGGACGGGAGAGGAGGCAATACTTCATTGAGGAGGAACACGAGGATGAGGTGCTGGAGTGGCTGAGAGAGAATGACTATCTGTGCCGGAAGGGACACTGGCTGTACAGGGACACCAAAAGGAAGCAGGCTGCTTGGAGAGAGAGGGCGGAGAGTATGGGTTACACTTCGGAGGTGCTCTTCGGCTGGTGGAAGCACATGCACACCTGGTACGGGAAGCTGCACCTGAAGAAATCTGGCCAGGCCACGGTTAAGCTGACGGACAGAGAGACCTACGTCATGGCCAGGTGCAGCTTCCTGGAGGGTGAGATCTGCCACCAAGGAGCACCAGCAGCCCCTCTCACTACCCTCTCCCTCCGGCAGCCTGCTGAGAGCCAGTCCTCTTCCGGCCGAGAGTCAGTCCTGTCTCCAGGCAAGTTTCTGTGGAGCGTGCCATGGCGGAGAACCCGCGGACAGTTGTTGTAACCATGGTAGAGCGCGTGGAGGACTCCCTGGTGCAGTGGGAGAAAGGAGACATCGAGTCCACCACAGTCGTAGCCGCATCCACCCCCCCCCCAGCTCTGCCTCCACAGAAAGGCAGAGAGCCAGACAGCAGGAGAGGTAGAGCCACACTGCCCTGCTGGAGATCAGGGACACAATCCGCACCAGGATAGATCTCCTCTCTCAGCTGGTCCACACCGACTCCTCATCCTCCAACCGCAAGCCCTTCCTCACCTATGTCAACCAGACCCTCAAGAACATGGAGGAACCCCAGTACCAGGTGGTGAAGGACCGGATCACCAAGCTGCTTCACAACCCTCCAGATCCAGAGGAACCTGCTCCCACCCAGTCCAGGTCTGCTCCTCTACCTCCACCACAGGTGATGTCCCTCCCATTCCAAGGCTTCCCACAGCCCCTCACCTACCAGGGCTACGGCTACGAGGAGGTCCAGCAGCACAGGCAGCAGCCCTTCCCAGTCCAGGCACAGAGTCATCGGACGACACCATTGCCACCGGTTCCACTGATGCCACGGATGCCACCCACGACAATGATGGCACCGACTACAGCGATGCCACCCACGCCAGTCCTCACCCAGCTGCAGACCAGACAGCCCCACTACACTACTCCTTCCTCCACCCCACAGCCAAGTCTGGCCTCAGTACATCTCTCATCAGTACTGGGGCCGACACCCCATGGCATGGAGGAAGGACCTCTCAGCATCACGGGTCTGAGCCAGCTGTCTGAGAGCTTCCTCAACACACCGTCCCCTGTTGTCCTCTCCGGGCCAGGCACCCCAATGATGATACAGACCAGCACTCCAGCACCACCCACCTCCACAGCACCTGGACCCTTCACCCCTGAGACTGGGCATACCTCCGAGTGACCAATAAGAATGCCAGAGACTGGGTAGCTGGCTACCTGTGGACTTTATTTGGACACTTCACTTGGGTCATTTTTTTTTTACAGCTTGTTGTTCAATAAAGTTTATCTTTGATTCACACACTTGCTTCATTTCTTTTTTTGTAATAAAGTCTTGGTGGAAACTTTTAGAATTGGCTTAAGCCTTTGCATGCTTGTGGGATGGGTTAAGATAGCAGTGGGGTGGGCAGGGATACCTGTGGAATGAGCATGTACCTTTGGGATGGCTAATAGCTGTGGGATAGATAAACCTCCAGTGCAAGCATAGTGGGACTGTATGGTCCACCCTCCTAGGTGCCACACCTTTGGCCCTTTATTATCAATAACAATGTAATCATTGATCCACACATTTCAACATAAACACAACTCTTTTATTAAATGCCTTGTTCATTGTAGGGCCACTCAATATACATGGCACAATCTCATCAGTGTGATGAGACAGGCTGAAGGAAGCATCCATTGAGCATCTACCATCCTGTCTTGCCACTCCACTGCTCCAGCTGGGGAGTTGCACTATGGCCTTTTATTATCAATAATAATGTAATAATCATCCACACATGTCAACACAAACACAACTCTTTATTAAATGCCCTGTTCATTGTAGGCCCACCCAACATACATGGCCCAATCTCATCAGTGTGATGAGACAGGCTGAAGGAAGCACCCATTAATCATCTACCATCCTGTCTTGCCATTCCACTGCTCCAGCTGGGGAGTTGCACCAGTGTCTCAGGAGGTTGCACTGCTTCTTCCCTTCATGTGAGGCTCTGTTGGGGCCTTGTACATCCTGAGTGTCTATCAGGTTTCACCCTTGCCTCCATTCCCCAGGCTCCATGTCCCCATTGCCTTGCTGGAGGTCCACGAGCCTGTTCTGCAACATTGGGTAGCGGGTGCGCATGAGATTGTGAAGGATGCAGCAAGCTTCCACGATCCTCCTCACGGTCTCTAGGCGATGCTGCATGGTGGTGAGAAGTACCTGGAACCTATTGGCCAGGATGCCAAAGGCGTTCTCCACCATGCCCTGGACAGCCTGTAGTTGAAGTTCCTCTCTTCACGGGTGAGGAGTCTGGAAGTGTAGGGCTTCATGAGGTAGGTTCTGAGGGAGAAGGCGTTGTCCCCCACTATGAAGTAGGGCACATCTTGCGTGTCGTTGGGCAGGGGTTCTGGATCTGGGAAGCCCATGATGAGGTTGCCTTCCAGCCCCTCCTTGAGGTCACTGGCGTTGTATACCTGGGCATCTGAACATGAGCCGCTGCCTGAAGCATCGATGTACATGAACTTGTAGTCAGCATCGGCCATGGCAAAGAGGACGATGCTGAAGAAGGCCTTGTAGTTAAATAAGTGGAGCCCAACTTGGGTGGTGCTTTGTAGGCCACGTGCTTGCCATCTATGGCTCCAATGGTGTGTGGGAAGTTCCACCTCTGATACCACTGCTCTGCAACTTTCTTCCATCCTTCATCAGTGGAGGGGCACTGGAAGAGCTCCTGCAAGTATTCTTCGATGATGGCCTGCACCACTTCTCTGACCACAATGCTGATGGTGTTGTGTGGCACCCTCCAGCCGTACTGCATGCTCCTGTACGTGGTCCTGGAGGCCAGGTGGGGGAGAGTCAATGCCACCTTCAGCCCAGGGTCCAGGCTGGGCCTGAAGTTGGTGTTTGTCTTGGTCAACCTGGGTCTCATCCGCTCCACAACTTCGTCAAACATGGCTGGTGGCATCCTCATGAAGTTCTGGAATGCCCGAGTGTCTTCGTTCCTGAGCTCCACCATCAGCTTGTTGTACAGTCCGTACTCTGCTCTTCTCCTGATCCATCTTTGGACTGTGTTACGATCCACAGTGGACATGACTGGATGCTGTGGAAGAGGAAGAGTCAGATGAAGGCTGCAGAGGTCTGCACAGCTGGGCTGCTGGTCTGAAAGTGAGATGCAGACAAGTTGCTCCCCCTTTTTATAGGCAGTATAGGTGTCCCTTTGCATCCTCTAGACATCCTTAATATCCGAGATAGGTCCCCTCTGCAAACATTTTTTCCGTTTTAAACGCTTTGTTTCCATTCTGCATCCATTCTGCATCCGTTCTGCATCTGTTCCACATCCGTTCCACTTCCTCCCTGCGTCCGAGCGGATGCGAGTTGCGCGAATGCATATTGGATGCCTAGTGGATATAGTGGATGCGTAACAGATGCAGAACGGATGCGTAGCGGATGCGTAGAGGATGCAGAACGGACGAATTGGATACATTTTCTGTGCAAAAGTTTTGAGCAGCTCAAAACTTTCTGAGTGGATGAAACGTCCATAAATGGATGCTGGACGGATAGAGAGGAAGCAAAACGAAGGCAGTGAGTACATCACATTAACCAATGGATGGCAAGCTTTTTTGTCCGTTTTACATCCTCTTTACATCCATTGGTGCAGTGTGACAGGGGCTTTAACAGAAGTTACTGTACTTACCTTTTCAAGATGAGACAAATTCATGCAGGTGCAGAATAAATGATGAAACTGACTAGCTATAGTCTGGCTTTTCAACTGGTAGAGCACAGGAACTGACAGTGAAGTTAAAAGGTAAGTTTTTTTTTAAACATTTATTAAATTTATTATAGCTCTGGCTAGTTTACAACACTGCATCAAAACAGTTAGAAACATGAGAACCAAAAAAAAGCACTCATGAATAACAACATTATGTTGCATGAATAGTGGCACTTTTTGCTTTTGTTTTGTTTTTGCAATTTTATTTTGATAAGAGAGTTAGATTTTTGTGTTCTTGGATTTTGGCTTTTTCCTATAAACATTACATTGGCAAATTAGTAATATCATCAATGCATTGATGATGGTGATAGCCAGATGTCTTAAGAAAGCAATATAATTCAGAAAAGACCCCACAGCTTAACCTTGAGAGACATATACTTCTACTATCCCTCGCTTTTTCAGAAGCATAGCTAAATGATTGGGCATGTGAATGCTCTTCAAATGAGTCAGAGAAATCTTGAGCTTAATTAAAATTTATTAATTAGTTAATTAAACATATTTATATGGCTGCCATCTCACAGAAAGTGACTTTTAGTTCTCTCCCAACCTCTGGGGTACCCAGTGAGTTGTAATAAAAGTATGGTTTTTCAAGAGTTTGAATATATGCTGCTGTTTCTGCACAGAGTGATAGGAGATAGCAAAGATGGATAATATGCAGGTAGTTCCAGGGAAAAGAGGCGGAAGGGAGGGAGGGAAGGAGAGAGAGCGGGGGGAAGCAGGAGAGGGGACACAGAGAGAGAGAGAAGAAGGGAAAGGAAGAGGAAGAAAGAGAGATTATTTTTTTCCTGCTCCTTCACCACTGACTATGTTTAATCCCAAGGTTTACCAAGTGTAATAATATATACTTTGGGGCATTTTATTATTTTTGTTCTTATTTTCTTATTTGATATGTGAGTAGAACCGAAGTCATGTTGGATGGCCCATTGAATTAAATAAGGAAGTGTGTCTCAAACTCAGTAGCTCTGCTAAATAAGAAAGTGTTCCAGTTTGTGCACAAGAGAAAAAAAGCAAGATGAGGCTAGAACAATGAGGAATTGTAATAAAGTGCTGAGGTGTCAGAAACCATGTAACTGCTTTTGCTAGATAGGGAGCCAGCATAAACCTTCAAAATATATGTGTCAATTTGAAAACAAAAAGAATGTGAGCCAAGCCCTTGTACGAGGGGGTGGACAGTTAGGGTATAAAAATGCTGCCTGAATTTTGCTCTGTGTTCCTTCAATGCCTGAGGGAACCCATCTCTGCAGACACGTGAATAAAACCTTGTTTTCCTTGGATCAATGAATCTTTTGGTGGTTTTTTATCTGCTTCCACCTCACAATTTGGCACCCAACGTGGGGCCCGATGGAATTTCGACAGGAGAAAAGGGATTGGGTAAGTGTGGCGCCACCGTCTCCCATTGTAGAGGGGCCCCTCCCTTCTCTCAGTTGGATCCCGGGGTAACTGCACTCAGCAGACGATCCTTGGAAACGAGAGAGAGAAGCTGGCCTGACGCTCTGGGAGTGTCATTGATCACCTGAAGCGGGGATGCCCACACTCCTTTTGTCTCCGGGAGAGACCAGGGGTGTATCAGGTGAGTTTGTTGCCTTTTGGGATAGAAGAAGGGATATACTGTCCTTAAACTCTGGGAATCCAGCGACTGCTGGAGGACAGTGTAAATCCCTGAGTTGGGAATCTCTGGGAGATTGTTGGCGGGTAGCGTGGAGAATGGGAAAGGGACAAAGCAAGTGTGAGATGTTCCAAGAGGGAACGGGTATTGAGATAGAAAAGACCCCGAGAAGGCTGATTCCGACTGACTCCCCATTGGGTCAACTACTACAACAATGGTCGTTGCCCCATCTGAGGACTTACACTTGGAGTCTAGAGAAAAAGAAAATATTCTACCTATGCCAATATAGGTGGCCGAAGTATCCCCTAGTAGACCCTGAGTTTCCTTACCACTGGGATCCCGAAGGGAATACCAGCACGTACTGGATAACTCAGTTGAAAGAGTATATAGTGAAACACCAGATGAAGGAGCAAATACCCTATGTGGAGGTATGGTATCATGTTCACTTTGAAGGTCCAGTTCCACCAGAAACAGAAGTAGGACAGTTTGTCAGCAAGGTGGCGGAAAGTGAAATTGAGAACTGGATGGGGAGTCCACCGGCATCGGCTCCGGCAGTCCTGGCACCACCGCCCCTGCCAGCTCCAGTTGCCCAGGCCCCACCTCCACCTGTATATCCAGGACTCAGAAGGGAACTGGCTCAATTAAACAAGGACCTAGAGAATTTGCCTCTAGGAGGAAGGTCGGCCAATCCCGTGTCGGCCTTCCCAGTCAGAGAAGTCCCAAATGGCATGAATGTACAGGGGAATCCAGTTACCGTTTTCGTGGCCATCCCCATAAAATCTGCTGAGTTACGGGATCTGAAAAAGACCCTTCTGAAACTCCATGAGAATGCTCATGAAGTGGCGGAAGAGTTGGAATTGTTTCTGGGGCCCAATGAATACACATACCAAGAACTGATGTATATTCTTGAACACCTTTTCACCCCCGAAGAGAGGAACCTCATTAGGACGGCAGCAATGGCTGCCTGGGATAGGAGACATGCAGGGCAACAGGGAGCAGTGGCTGCAGACACAAAGTTCCCCATAGCCGATCCAAATTGGAACATCAATAATAACACTCATAGGGAGCACATGAGAGATATGAAACACATGATCATTGAAGGAATTAAATTGGCCATCCCTCAAGGGAAAAACTTGACCAAATCATTTGAAATAATACAAGGAAAGGATGAGTCCCCATGGGATTTCTGTGCTCGGCTCCGTGAAGGGTTAACCAAGTACTCCGGAGTGGAGCCAGAAACCCCTGCCTTCAAGACTCTCCTGAAGATGCAATTCGTCACCAAAGCATGGCCAGATAACCAGAAAAAGATCCAGAAGACAGAGGGATGGACTGATTTGGGCATGACAGATTTGATGAGAGCAGCCTAACAAGTTTTTGTGAACCAAGACTCAGTTAAAACTAAACAGAAGTCTCAGATGATGGTAGCTGCTGTGCAAATGGCAGCCAAGAATGAAGCTAGGAAAAACAGGGAGACCCAGATGTCAGATCTGAGGCCAAGGTGGAGAGATGAAAGATCTCCCAGCAGGGAGTGGAGACCCCGGTTAGGCAAGGAGGTCCAGGGGGCAATCGAGGTGGTCGATTCCAACGGCCATCCCAGAGTAGAACTTGCTTCAGATGTGGGAAAGAGGGACATTTTGCGTGCAAATGTCCCAAAACCCCAGAGGAATGAAGCTATGCCCTATACGATTAGGGAGGTTCCGGCTCCCCAAGAGGGACCTGTGGGGAGCCATTGGTAAATGTGTTAGTGGGTCCTGACCATCAGAAATGGCTGTTCCTGATTGACACCGTCGCAAGCCAGACATCTGTATGTGATCCGGTAGAGGGAGCATACAGGTCAAAGCTGACTTTAAAGGTGGTTGGGGTGAGCGGGAAATCCCAAGAGGTCAAGATTTTGGAAGAGGTGAGATTGGAATTGAATGATGTGGTTACTGAAACTGAAATATTGTATATTCCAGATTCAGGAGTGAACTTGCTAGGAAGAGACTTGTTGGATGTTTTTGGAATAGAATTGTGGGATAGAAGGCAGGAAGTTCACATGTGTATGTTAACAACGGAAGATGAGGAGAAGATATCATCAGATGTGTGGGCAGGAGGTGAAGGGGTTAGTAGGATGGCAATACAGCCCATTCAGATCAAGATACAACCAGGAATAACTAAACTGTGGACTCCACAATATTCTCTGAGTAAGAGAGGTAGGGAAGGGTTGAAACCAGTGATTGACAGATTATTGAAACAGGGACTGTTGGAACGTACTATGTCACTGTTCAATTCACCGGTTTTAGCAGTAATAAAAAAGGATGGGAAGTATAGATTGGTTTATGATTTGAGGAGGATCAATGAGATAGTGGTTCCTAGATTCCCAGTGGTTCCTGATCCCTATACCATCTTGGGGCGGATCCCTCCCAAAGACAAATGGTTTACTGTGATAGATCTGAAGGTGTGCCCCTTGGAAGAGGGGAGTAGAGACTTGTTTGCCTTTGAATTGAATGATCCTGAGAGTGGAAGGAAACAGCAGTTGAGGTGGATGGTACTTCCTCAGGGGTATACTGAGAGCCCTTTGTTGTTTGGACAGGCGTTGGAAGAAAAGTTGGTGTCGTTTGAGAGAGAGAAAGGACTCACCCTAATTCAGTACATGGATGACTTGTTGTTAACTGGGGAGAAAGAGAAGGAAGTGAGAGAGGCTTCTGTGAGACTGTTGAATTGGCTGAAGGAGCAGGGGCTGAAAGTCTCAAAAGAGAAGCTTCAGTTTGTTGAAAAAAAGGTGGAATATTTGGGACATTACATTCAGCAGGGGGTGAGGTCCTTGGACCCTGAAAGGGTGAAGGGGATCATGAGCTTGGCTCCTCCCAGGAACAAGACAGAGGTGCAGAAAGCATTGGGATTATTGGGGTATTGTAGAATCTGGGTAGACCAATCCACAGTGTTGGCATAGTTTTTCATAGAAAGTTGCCTGGAAAGAGAGTTCATAGAATGGGAGGAGGGAGATAGTGAAAGGTGGGAAGAGCTGAAGAAGGCTTTGTCAACTGCTCGGGTTTTAGCCTTGCCAAACCTGAAATTACCGTTTCATTTGTATGTGGCGGTGGCTCAGGGAGCAGCAGTTGGTGTCCTTGCCCAAAAGAGGGGGGGCAGTACCAGCCGGTAGCCTTCCTAAGCAAGAGTTTGGAGCCGGTTGTGAAAGGATGGCCAGTTTGTGTTCAGGCTGTGGCAGCAACAGCGATGTTGGTGGTGGAGAGCAAAAAGTTAACCTTTGGGGGAGCTTTGGTGGTGCATTCGCCTCATCAGGTCAACTCAGTGTTGAGCCAGCTGGCTACCACTTGGATGACCGAAGGGAGGATATTGAAGTATGAAGCCATTTTGAGAACCAGTCCTGATGTGGTAATAGGAACAGACAAGAATCTAAATCCAACAGAATTCTTGGAGGGGAGAAGGCAGGCGTGGGAACCGGAAGACCATGATTGTCTATTGCAAGTGGATCTCATGACGAAGGTTAGAGAGGACTTGGAAGAGACTCCATTGGAGAAGGGAGAGAGGTGGTTTATAGATGGATCTAGCAGGGTGGAAAATGGAAAGCGAAAATCTGGGTTTGCAATAGTAACCGGGGAAGGTGAGGTAATAGAGAAAGGGTCACTCCCAGCTGCTTGGTCAGCCCAGAAATGTGAATTGCTTGCCCTGACCAGAGCCTTGGAATTGGCTGAGGGGATGGAAGTAACGATTTGGACTGATTCCAAGTATGCAAGGGGGGTGGTGCACATGTTTGGGAAAATCTGGAAAGAAAGGGTATATCAAGGCGGATGGGAAGCAAATAGAGCAAGTGCAGTTAGTAGAACAAGCCTTAGAGGCATTGCAACTCCCCAGCCGAGTATCAATTGTCCATGTGAATGCATATCAGAAGGGGAACACACCGGAGGTTGTGGGAAACTGACCGGGAATTGAAGAAACACTTGACCAAACTACAACTTGAAAATGGCTTGCCATGGACAAAGAATCTTCCCTTAGCTCTGCTCAGGATCAGAACTTGTCCAAGGAAAGACACAGGGGTTTCTCCCTTTGAAATGCTGATGGGGAGACCCTATTTGGCCAAACTAGGCAATCCCATTCCAGAGTTCAGGGACTTTTCCTTCGGAAATATTTGCTGGCACTGTCTCGGTCTTTGCTTTCTCTTCACAAACAGGGACTGTTGGTGCAACAACCAGCTTTGGCTGATAGCCAACACCCACACGAGGCTGGAGACTGGGTCCTGATAAAGACTTGGAGAAGTGAAAAACTGCAACCTATCTGGGAAGGTCCGTACCAGGTACTGCTGACGACTGAATCTGCAGTCTGTACTCGGGAAGAAGGCTGGACACATTACAGCAGAGTCAAGAAAGCACCGGAACCTGAGAAACCTTGGAAGGCAATCCCAGTGGACGGTCAGCCGCTAAAGGTAACCTTGAAGAAATAGCCAGCAGAAACCACCATGGAGATGTCGGCTGAACTCTGGAGAGGACTATTTGTTGCAACTATATTTACATTAATACATCAAAGAAGTTCACAATATGTTGGACCTGCGGGTGACTTGGGAACAGACTTGTGGGATGACAATGTGTTCATAAAGGATCTCAAGAAGGTCTCACATTCCTTGAACATCACCAATTGCTGGTTATGAATGCACATGCCAGGAAGAACAGGTGAAGGATTAATCCTACACGCAATTCCACTTGATCAGAACAGACTAAGACCACAGGGGCATGGGACAGAAAAATATGGTGTAGAACAAAATATAACAGGAAGGATTTTTGTTCATTTAAGGGAAACGGCGTATGTGTGTTTTAGGAGAAATGAAACTAGAGGGCTCCATTTAGGAGATTGGGAAAAATATAATAAGACTTTTAATATGCCATCATCCTGTAGTAACCATAGCTATACCAAGAGTTATCATAAATTAGATTATTTTAATCAAGATCAGTATCAGATGTGTATGCATTTTGAGGAAATGATCAATTGGACCCGAACGTCACAACAGACCTATGCTATGGAAAACTTCAGGTGGGTATTGTGTGGGAAATATGCATACAGGGAGATGCCACCTTACTGGAGTGGCACATGTACACTCGGGTATGTGATACCGGTGATATATAAACTTGATGGCTTTCCCCAAGGCCGGATACATAATAAAAGAGACTCAGAATCTGGCCTTACCCAGAGACTCTGGACCCAAATCTCCCGTGGTATAATAACACCATTGGGAGTAGCCATGAACTACCGATATATACATATTCTAAATAACTTCACGGTAACAATGTTCAATGATATAATAAAGAATATTAAAATGATTAACACCGAGCTTTCTGAAGTAAGACAGGTTGCTCTACAAAATAGGTATGCTTTAGACATTGTATTAGCTACAAAAGGGGGTGTGTATGCTCTGATTCATTCACATTGCTGTGTATGCATCCATGATTTCCATCCCAATATTACAAAGACAGTAAAAGTAATGGAAGAATGTATTCGCTCTAATCCATTATCACAAAGAGGTGACTCCTCATTGCCAGACCTGTGGGGAGCAATATGGTCTTGGCTTCCCAGTTCCACTTGGTTTAGATCTACCATAATGGGAATTATATTGATTATTATATGCTGTGTATTGTGTTGTTGTGTTCAGTGTCTCCCTGATGCTGGAAAGATAGGGAAATCCTTGGGTTCAAGATTTGAGAAGAAGCAGGAAGCAGAACTTCTAATGATGTATCAGAGAGAAATCACTCTGAAAGAAGCAGAGGATCTGCTACCTGAGTTTGAGACAAGAGTGGAAAAAGAAAAAGGGGGGATTGTGAGCAAAACCGAAGTCATGTTGGATGGTCTATTGAATTAAATAAGGAAGTGTGTCTCAAACTCAGTAGCTCTGCTAAATAAGAAAGTGTTCCAGTTTGTGCACAAGAGAAAAAAAACAAGATGAGGATAGAACAATGAGGAATTGTAATAAAGTGCTGAGGTGTCAGAAACCATGTAACTGCTTTTACTAGATAGGGAGCCAGCATAAACCTTCAAAATATATGTGTCAATTTGAAAACAGAAAGAATGTGAGCCAAGCCCTTGTACGAGGGGATGGACAGTTAGGGTATAAAAATGCTGCCTGAATTTTGCTCTGTGTTCCTTCAATGCCTGAGGGAACCCATCTCTACAGACACGTGAATAAAACCTCGTTTTCCTTGGATCATCGAATCTTTTGGTGGTTTTTTATCTGCTTCCACCTCACAGATACATCCTATTTTCCCCCTATAAATGCAAGGCAGAATAATAATGTCTCTTCCAACAAACCTATGAGGTATGAAGGTAAATGGAAGGATTGTGACAGGCCCAAGGTATACAGTGAGTTTTCCGGATGAGAATCGACTTCAATAAAATTTTCCTGCTATAAGTCCAACCCAATTCAACACAAAACTGAAAGTTTTCTTTGAATTGATCCTCCATGCTTCCTATAATGCTTGAAACTGGCCTTGTTATACAAATTTGAAGTATGGTGTAGCTGTAAAAAAATTCTAGATTCCGATCAGAGGTGGTATTCAGCAGGTTCTGACCAGTTCTGGAGAACTGGTACCAAGAATTTTGAGTAGTTCAGAGAACCAGAGGAGTGGGGAGGGACTAGAGATTTTACAGTATCCTTCCCCTGCCACACTCATCAAACCACACCCATCAAGCCATACCACACCCACCAAGCTACACCCACGGAACCCATAGTTAAAAAAGTTTGAATCCCACCACTGATTCATATCTCCTGTTGCAAACAATGCAAAACTTTCTGGCAAAATATATTTTGAAGCCAATTGTTCTACTCACTTGAGTAATGAAAACAGAAGGGCTCCCCCCCCCACTCATCTAGTGAATCTAACTGGATAGACATGTAAATTGACAGGTGTCATCTATGGTCTTTGTTTGCATTGGGGATATGAAAGTTTTCCCCAAATTATAGGCAATCAATTTCCACACATTTGCTTCGTTATTATTGTTCAAAGCATGAGAACTAAAAGCACTGCCTACTGAATGTATAACGTGCGCTGACTATAGTCATCAGGTCTTTCTTACTATGGCACAATAGAGGAAAAAATATCACAAAAGGGAACCCTCTGAAGCAAAACTACTCTTAATAACATCAAGCTGAGGCACAATACTTTGGCCACTATTATTTTCCTCCTTGCTTAGTAATGTAATAGCTTTCATGATGACAGACCCAGATATTCTGAAGTGTAATGGAAAGGTTCAGAGTGTATGTGAAGCCATCTTCTTCTATTTTTTTCTAACAGCAATCAACAACAACAACAATATTAATAGTTCGGTGTTGCATATGTATGTTCCTTGGTTTTTCAGGGCTCTTTAAAAATATGAAACCAGACACAAAATGTGTAGTTCTAGTGGAGTGTGGGGGGAAATACCTTTCCTTTCTAAAAGAAAATTGAGCAGTTAAAAATGTTAAGTGATGCTACTGTGTTTAGATGTTAGCATGCAATATTTATAAAAAGCTACTATCCCAGAGATTCTGAAACACCAAACCTTAATCAAGGGGCCTTCTTCTTTCTGATAGATATTGCTAAGGAGGTTTCTCCTACTTTCCACATGTTCCCACCAACAGAAATAAATTCTGGAAAATGGTTGTGTGAAGCTGACTGTGTTGTGAAGGAAGGACTGCAACGCCATCTTAAAATAATTTTATTGAAATAAAACTACATTAAGTATTTCTACCCAGCACAGCAAGCCCACCACTTTGGTTTCCAGTAAGAAAATAAAAAAACTGTCTGTCTGTCTCTCTCTCTCTCCCCTCCCTCCCTCCAATGGAACAGCTTGCCTGCAGAGGTTGTGGGTGCTTCATCACTTGAGGCTTTCAAGAAGAGATTGGATTGCCTACAAGGTCCCATCCAATCTACCTAATATATCTATCATCTATCCATCCATATCTATCATCTATCATCTATCGATTTATCATCGCATATGCAAGATGTAAGATATGCTATTTGCATTCTGCAGAGTTATTATATAGAGGTAGTCTATAATAAGTACATATTTTTTATAAACCTTTACTGTTGCTGCTATTAAAATCCTGTTTTTTTTCCTGCCTGCATGATACAACCTGTTTATGTATATGTATATGCATTTGTGTGTGTGAGAGAGGGGGGGGGGGGAGAGAGAGAGAAACTATATTTAGGCAGATAAATATGTGGCTTATATTGTATGACACAGAAATATTATTACCTGGAATGTTAATTGGATGTCAAGAATAGAATTCATAAAATTGAAGAATACACTGTTTTGCTTCTAAATGGGTGGTAACTGACTTATCTAGTAAAATAAAGATATGTGGCAAATGCCACATGCCTTTTAATGACACTTGGGGTTCACGTTAAGTTTGGCAGAGTAATAAAAGGCTTATCTCTGGCTGCCCCTGTTATTGCAAAGATTTAAACTACAGTCTCGGAGGCAGTTTTACTATCTTTTTTCAATCTGTCCCATAAAAGTGAGACTTGATTTGCTTAGCATGAGAACAGATCAATAAAAGTTAAGTTATACAGCAGATTAGATCACTAACTCAGAGATCAAAGATGTTGGTTGGAGGCTGCATTCAACTGACCAAATCAAAAGTGCATTTTGGATAAATTGGAAATGTTTGCAGAACTTCAAGAAAGTTTCAACCTTATACAAGGAATTAAATAACCATTGCATTGCATCTTCTTGTTTGATTTTTGATATGACAAACACAACAATGCTTGACAAACCCATATCTTTCCAATAGGAAAACATTTTTAAATATTAATACTTTTCACATAGGTAGATTGAAACTTGTAGATTTTAAACCTTCAGGAGCAACCACAGTAAAGAGAAGCCTGCAATTGATTAATATGGCTTTTCCAAAATAACCAAAAATATTGTTTACAGTCCAAACTGATCAAACATGCAATTTTCTGATGTTGTGATTTTGCCAATATGACCCCTGTGTATTTGGGGCTGACCATTATAATAGATGGAGTGAGCATTTCCTTACTGTAATTTGGTTTGAAGAATTTAAATACATTTCCCAGAAATCAATATGACCACAAATATTATTATAATGCTATAATTTTATGAAGGAGCAAGAGAAGGTTGATTTTGTTGATATGTACATATGTATTTATGTGTGTGTATACATGTGCATATTTGTGTGTGTGTGTGTGTGTGTATTAGTTAGATTATCAGCTTTCAATGGGTTTAGATCCTACTGTGAAACTTGCCAAATTATTAAATTGTTAACACAATGACCAAACAGATCAAACAAATAATCAGAGTTGGAGGGACCTTGTAGGTCATCAACCCCTCGCCCAAGTGGGAGACCCTACACCATTTCTGACAAATGGCAGTCCAATCTCTTGTTGAAAGTGTCAAGAATGATAGCTTCAGACTGTTATTTTGAATTGTTTTTGCTTACTTTGTAGAATTTCTGGATCTCCCAGTTTCTAGCTTGGTGCCTTCACTACCACACCAGTCTTCAACTAATAATACAGGTGGATACATTATTTCTGTCTGTGCTGTAGTCTTTATCTGACCCTGTTAGCTCAAGATAATGTTTTCAATGGTACCTCTATTTGTGATAGAAACCTGAATGTAGGTCTTCACTCATGCTTAGCCATGGTGGCGTAGTGGTTAGAATGCAGTATTGTAGACTAACTCACTGCTCATTGTTAGGAGTTCAATTCTGACCAGCTCAAGGTTGACTCAGACTTCCATCCTTTCAAGGTCGATAAAATGAGAATCCAGATTGTTGGTAGCAATATGCTGATTCTACAAAGTGCTTAGAGAGGGCTGAAAAGCCCTATGAATTGGTATATAAGTCTAAGTGCTATTGCTATTATTTAATATGCATGCATTGGGCTAGAGCTGGATCAAAACTGTTTGCTTGCTTGTTTGTTTTAAAGTAAAATCTCTTGTCACTCTAGCATCCTATCTCAAGAACCTCTGAACTAGGAGACATTAGAAAAGTAATGTCTTCCCCAGCTTGGTGCCTTTCATATGTCCTGGGACTGCAAGTTTCCAAGAGTTGGAGTCACAATACATCTGGAGTATACTAGATAAGGGAATGCTGTCATAGATAAAGGATCTAAACATTCTGGTTTGTAAGAAAAATTGAGAAATCCCACACTATCATCTGTTACTTGCCTGGATCTTTATAAGTTACAGATTTCTTAGCTCTGAGAGCCTTTCCATGCAATTATTTTTTTTTACAAAAATGTTTTCCTGGGAAATCCAGGTATCTTTTAGGAGACATAAAAGATAAGCTTCATAGACTTCTCATTCCATCTAAACCAGGTTTATGTGGCCGATAGCAGAGGAGGGACTGACAGATAGTGGTCACTGTGCCAATTTGTGGTTACTTGGCTCATACTGTAATTCACTTGCCACATGTGCGCTAGGCTTTATATGTTCCTTGAGGAAAAAATGTTGAACAAATGAAAGGAAGTGTTCCTTGATAAGAGAAGTGCCATTAATAAAGTTCTTTTGAAATTAATTGGATTTCTCTCAGTTGTTCCATTTTTTCTCATCTTTTTTACTAACATGTTCATTTCATCAGAAAGCAAAGGAGATACCAAAATTATTTTAAAAATGGGAACAGCTGAAATCAAACTTTCTATCTCTTCCATTTTCTGATCCTCAGAAGTCTCAGATAACATGTTTCAGTCTACTTCAGCCATAATGGCAACAAAGGAAAATATGTTTTCAAAGGGTTGGGAGAAAAATTTGTCCAATGCATTGTTGTTTTCACGACAACCATGATTTAAATTTTACTCTTTCTTTTTCCTTCCTACTAGGCAGTTGCCGTGTTTTTGCCATTGTTATGTTTTAAACTTTCTCTTCTTTTCTTTCTAACTTACACAGCTTCCAAATAGCCTGCAATTATACTTATGGTAGAATTGTTTCTTTTGCAGTTTTGTTACAAGCAGTGAAATAAGGTTTATTTTTCAAGGAACGTTAAAAGCAAAGAATGCATTTTTAGAAAACTTTCTTAAACATTCCAGAAAAGACATGGATGAAGAATTTCATTCCTGTTAACTTTGCTTTGGGAATGCTTCTGCTATAAGATGTCAGGTGATATTTAGATTCAAATTCCTCCTTTCCTCTGAAAAACTGGTCAGAGAACTGGGGAACTTTGCATGGAAAATTAAGGTAAATTAAAAATAAGCAAAATTAGGGAAAATAAAGATTCCTCCCTCCCTCCTTCCCTCCATCTTTCCATCCCCTGTTGGAACAGCCCTTTGAAAAAACAGGATTTTCTTTTCTTCATTTGGACAGAGGACGACTTACTTCCTACCTGTTGAGGAATGTATTGCTTGGTGTGTCCTACAGAAAGGCAGTAGCAAGGCTTTCTCATTTAGGTGACAACACAGGAAAATTGAGAGCAATGGATAAACAGCATAAAAGGAAGCACAACATTTTTTTCTATTCTTATATCACCTAATGAAGAGGCCAGACCATAAACAAGCAATTGTGATATAAACAATCCAGTAGAAAATAGAAAACCTGTGGCCCTCCAGATCTTGTTGAATTGTATCTCCTGGGCACAGTAGGGATCCCAGAGAAGAGCCCCAATGCAACAGTACCCGGAAGTCTATATAATTTCCTCCTTCTCAAAAAAGAAAAAAAAAACAGATGTGAAGGTGGAACAATATCTTACAACAAATCTCTTTTCTGGTTATAATTCATAGTTATGGACAGTTGCAAGATGTTTGATAGGTATAACTGCATAATTTTCTGGAAGAGAACCAAGCTGATAGAGAAAAGACTCCAGTGCATCTGTACCCATGAGAATGACATCCTTGATGAGTAGTGAAGCAACACATTAAACAGCAGAGAAGTACAATGCTGACATCCTTTGGAATTTCTCCAAGGTCATTCATTTTTGCTTATGAGCTAATAAGCACAGGCTAAATTTGCATGGAATCCTCTATTATGTGTGTCTGCATAAAAGCTTTGGATGGAAGACAAATGTTTTTTTTTAATGTATGTTGGAGGGGGTATAGCTTGAACTTGCTTTAGCTAGCCACCTGCTGTTAACTGATTTTGCTGAAATGCTCTAAAATGTCACCTCTGAAGAACCATTTTAAGGCGATGTTTATTTTTTTAAAAATACACATCTTGTTTTTCCTGCTATATTAGATATTGGGCCAATGTGAACGTTTCAGTTTGACAAAGCACACAAATAACAGCTAATTATGGAGAAGATATGAAGAAAAAACACAGCTGATACAAAAATAAACTAAGTAATAAATATAAACAAATGAAGTAATTGACTATTACAGTTAATTAGCATGAAAGAGCAACTCATATTAAATTCAATATTTTCCAAGGGTAGTGACTTTAATTATATAATTAAAAGTGATGGAAAATGACTAAGCTGATAAAGCTAACCCCCCCCCCCCTTAGTAATTTGCTCATTAAAGAGGCTTATATTTCTACATCTATATCAAAGTTACTTGGTGTTTAGTTTAATATTACAGAGGATAAAATAATTAAGGTTAATTGACATTTTAATCATGAGCATCTTTCAGATGAAAATATCTGTTAGGAAAAAAAACTATACAGCCAGCTTTTGGGAGGATCCACTTAATATAGAAATGGAAAAACAAAGTACAAAACATTCTTAAGTTAATATTCTTCCTAGAAATTCAATATGTATGCTTATAAAGTATTTTATCTTTCATTGGAATTAGCTATTTGTTCAAATTATCATTTTTACAGGTAAAATGCAACATTTCTGATTCAGCTATGCTATCAGTCAAGACATATATATTTGATATAAAATGGAATAGATTCTTTCTTACTGTGAATCCAGATTCTGTGACACATATTGCTTAGATGCTTGAATAGGAGAGTGGCCAATATCACTGATCAACTTATAAATGTACACCAGTCAAAATGATAATTCCGATACGAACCAAATATTTCACATTTTCAGATCCTTGTGGAACATTCTTGATTAAATACTTAGTAACTTTGATTCAAATTTAATGTAATAACATATTAACCACAACTAAGCTAATAGAGTGACCCAGATGATTTATGAAATCGATGAATTATGGTTGTTCAGTTCAATTTTCTGATCAATGCAGGAACCCAAATTAAATCCTTCCCAACAGATGGCTCATCAACCTCTTGAATATATCCAGCAAAGGAAAACTCACCAACTTCCCTTCTTACTGGTTTCACTACTGATTTTTAAATGTTGATTACCTTATATACTAACATATAAACCCATCTGAAGATAACCCAACCTTTCGGTATGTTTTAATTTTCACAAATGTTCATTGCAGGTGACATTTTTCTGATTTTTTTCATGGTTATAAATTCAAGGGTCAGCTTAGGTGTGAATATCTGCTAGTAAATATGACATATAAGGTATTTTAAAAAGTATTAGTCATATATACTCACAGATAACCCATTCATGAATAAGACAAACCCAACTGCAGATGACACAAAGCTGGGAGGATTTGCCAACACTTTAGAAGATAGGCTCAAGATCCAGAAAAATCTTGACAGGTATGAACACTGGGGCCTATCCAACAAAATGCAATTCAGAAGTGAGAAAAGATTAGGCAAGAAAAAACAAATGCACAAATATAGAATAGGTGGAACTTGGCTCAATAGCAGTAACCGTGAGAGGGATCAAGGACCTAGGAACTAACCACTTAGCTATAATTCAGTAATGTGTTGCTGCTGCTGCAAAAAAAAAAAAAAGCCAATGAAATGTTAGGGATAGTATCAAGATCATGTGAAGTGTTAAAAATACACTATACTGCTTTGGTAAGACCATACTTAGATGTATGCATGCGGTCATCATGATATAAAAAATATTTTATTTTATTTAACGTAAGGCAAATACATGGACTTACAGTGGTTCAAATGTTAATGTCCAGTCCACCTAGCTATTTAAGGCAGTGGTGGGTTTCAAATATGTTTCCTACCAGTTTTGTGTGAGCTGATCATCGGAACGAACCAGTTCACTCACAGATGAACCTTGGCGCTATTGGTTCAGCTGAACTTGGCTGAACCAGTAGAATACCACCACTGATTCAAGGACAGGGTGGTCTATGTAGAAAAAAATCAGACTTTGGGCTGGTGTAAGCTCTTGATGGACATTCAGATACCATGTGATGGATATTTCATCAAGGAGCACCACAGTCACACTGAGGGGTAGAGACAAGACCCCACTTAAACAATGAGTCCTGGCAGACACCATGTTGGGTATGGATCAAGGGTTCAGTGTTGACCAATCCTGGTGAGGAAGGTCAAAATCTGACTCCTTTTGTGTAGGGTCAGCTTTGTAACTGCTTGTATCTAAGTGTTCAGTAGCTTGGAGTCACATTCAGCTTGAAAAAAATATTGTATTTTTATTACTTTTGAATAGTATAATTATATTTGGGTTTCAAAGGATCATGTAATTCATGCTGGAAAACAGTGTGATTTGGAAAACCTTCCTTCAGACCAAAAAAGAAGTGGTTGAGATTGAGACATGAGGATAACAATGAGAGAGATGTGAAATTTGTGGATTTTTATCTGTCATCAGAAATTCAGAGGTGAAGAACTGCTAGGAACTCACATGTGGCTACAGATTTCCCATCTCTGATTTAAATCCCTGCCTCCTTCTCTGAGCTGCATTATTTGGGGACATCATGATGATTTGAAATGAGTATCAATAAATTCAGAAATGCTGATTTACTGCTGCTGTTAATATTGATAGTTCTTGACTTGTTTTGAAATTTTGATAATAACAAGAAAATACATTACAAAAGGGTGCTCAATCAAAGGGTTCCTGAGACATGTCCTTTGTGGTTTTGAGATAAGGGTCAGATAAAGAGCTCTGTGTGATAGGTTATATGATTCTTATGGATAGCAAGAAAAAATATTCAAGGTAGGTGTTTATAAAGAAAGGAATAGATAAATGGACAAGTTCCAAGTTTGGAAGTGAATAGGCTTGTATGCATCAATAAAGTATTGAGACTTGCAGAAACAGTTTCTTTACTGTTATATCTGATGTTGCCTGCCATGCCCCAGCATATAACTTTTACATACTGTTGTTGCTCTCTAGCCCCATCTAGTGGCCAGAGGAACAAATACCAATTATATTGTTTGGAGCTGACCCAACCTCTTTATCCATCAGCCCACACTCTCAAAACAAGTGCACAATGGGAAGCCAGACTCCATTTCTTTTAGCATTTGGAAGAGACAGAAGCACAAAGAAGAATCCATTTTAATCTGTGGTACATGGTCATCCAAAGACAAATCCACATCCTACAGTAGATCATTGCTGGTGAGATTTAGATTATTTGTATTTATTAATTGTTGTGTTCAATAGTAACTGAATACTTGTATTTGGTTCTCATTCTATGTTTCTATTTCCCCCAGTTTCACCATATCCTGTTCTTTCAGTAAAACACCCAGATCTGACAGATTTATACACACACAGTCTGTTTTATTGAAGGATAGTAGGTTTATCTGCATGTTGAACTACATACAGACTAACATGTAATGGGGACAGAATATTACCAGTTCATCAGTTTAAATTCCTATTTGTTTATGATATTAACTATTATTTTTTGGAATTTCTGAATCCATTAAATTCTTTTAATAATGCATCTTTGTTGTATTGCTCTCAAAATAGCTTGTGGGGAGGGGGGGAAGAAATGAATTAAGTCTGAAACATGTAAAAAAAAAAAATCAGCATCCTCTATTTTTGTTAAACAATTTGAGAAAAAGGAAGTGAGTCTGAATCTTTCAGCTGAAAATTCCAATGCCTGCTTCGGTTCACAGCATAATGAATTCCTGCAATACGATAAAATAGTTAAATTGTTTTCTTCGTGTGCCTAACAATCTGTTAACAAACATGTGTGATAAGGGGTTTTCAGAAAGAAAATTCAAGAGGTAACCAGAATTTTTCTTTTGAATGCACCAAAATAAATAAATAAAACCAGGAAGTTTTGAGGACTATGTCAATATTGCAGATTGGCAGGAAAAAGAAAAGAAAGAAAGCAAAAGAAGAAAAGGTGATATAAGATAGACCACTTCTTTCCTCATCTCTACACTTTCTCTGTAACTCCAGAGCAGTTCTCTCAAGCTTGGATATAACTTTTAAGCCTTGTGAAAGCTTATTCTGAAGGAGATGTAAACCTTTTAAGCCCATGGGTTCCTTTCCAATTCAAATAAAAATTCAGGAGAATCTGGCCACCGTGATGATTGATTGGTCTTGGTCGGCTCTTGAGACATACAAGGAAACATATCTCACTTAACTCTACTGGCTGGTGGGAATCACAAGAATACCAATTATCTATTGGCACAGAAATAAACATGAATACAAATATAATGAACCCAACTTGCTCTCCCCCCAAAACTTTGAGTGGGTTTTCATTATTAACAATATAAAGATCACCTGTGCACACAGGGCATTGCTATCAGATCAGGTGGATGCATCAATGGGCACAGTACACCCTTACATGTTTGATTGCAGGTGCTCAGGATACATACGTGAGAACTGCTAGTAGTTATTAAAATATAAGGAGGATGTGTAAGTTCAGCTCTTTTCCTTTAATAATGCCTAGTTTCGTTCTGCCATGAAAAAGCTATGTGGCATTAAGCAAACTTTTCTTAAAAGTCCCATGTTTATCTACCTCAGATTCAGGTAAAAAAATTTGGAGAGGAAAAAAAAGACTAAAAACATAATGACAGCATCTTCCTATTTTCTTCTCAATGGGATACTCCTGTAATATATACTAAAAAGAAGCTTTTGTGCACAACGATCATTTTGCCTGAATACATAAGTGGGGTGCAAAACCAGGCATATTTTTTGTCTCCAAAGAGATTATTATTGTGCAGTAAGAAGCATGACTTATTTATCTCACCATCTGAAGAGTCATCTCTCTTCCCACCCAGCTGACTCTGCCAACTAACAGTGGGAGTGACAAAAATGGGGCAGAGAATTGGATTCAGATAGAAAAATCAATGCAATTCTTTCTTCTCATGCCAAAAACCTGTAACTGGAAGAAAGAATTGACTATTAATGGCTCAGAGATATATGATTATCCTTTCATCAATTCATACATCTTTGTGTCGCTGAATAATTTAGATCTAAATGTGTAAACAGAACTTTGCTTAAAATTGTGTTGCCCAAGTCTATGACACAGGTACAAAATGTTTTCTTTTTCTCTTCCTGTTGTTTCAAAGCTGCTTAATGACTGAATGCTGACTACTGGGAACAATCATAAGCACTTAGGACACAATTAAAAAAAGAGGAGGGAAAGAAATGCAAGCCATTTATGTTGCTTACTTTTTCATATGGAAAACAAGCTTCACAAAGAATTTTCTTTTGTGATTCATCAGACTCTGTTAAAAGTGTCTTCCCATTACTTTCAAGAGATGATGTATAGCTCTGAAAAGAAGGTAAGAGCTGAAGGGAAAGGGAAGAAGGAAAGAGCTGAAGGGTCTTCGAGAAAGATTTAATGGAAATGTTAATAAACTGTATACCTTCTTGCTGTTAATTAACATCCTGAACTTAAATAAAATGTTGCTGTCATAACACTGTCTCCTGGAAAAATGGTGTGTCCTGACTATGATTATTAATAAGATGTTGCTCCAAGGGACTTCCTGTAGATGATTGGATCAAAATAGACACATTGTTTGAGATGTGTGCAAGGTCTGCTTTATTTCAATCAAAGGTTTATCCAAACAGTGTTTTGATGTGTCTACAAAATTAAAAAAAACCCTCACTTTTAGTTGCTGCATCAGAGCCATTGTGTCGTTCTGTGTCCTTGTGTTATGAACTGACCACTCTGTATCTCTAGCCTTCAATAGTGTTCAAGTTATGTTGTTCATGTGCAGCACACATCTTCACTTATATCAAACAGCCTGGTAAAGCAAAGTAGTCCATCCAGTATCTTTCCATGGCAAAGACAATCTCAAAGGAGTATACTTTTGGTGATCACAATTGTAATAGTTCTGTGAATCAAGTGCCCTTTTTTCCATAGCCCTTATAAATCCATCTGTCTCAAACCTTCAGATAAGTTTCATGCTTTTAGGGGGGGGGGGGAAATCACACGAATTAGTATATAACAGTTAAATTGGTATATAACTCATGATTTCAATTACTAGCAAAAAGGGCTACTAGAAAGGAAAATTAAGTGCCTCTTTCCAGGAGCACCTTCGAACAACCAAGATGACCATTGTTGAAAGAAATATCCATCTGGTTCAGTTCCAAGCTGGGAGAAAGACACTGGAAACATGGAGGCTGATTGGAAAGATGGTTTATTGATGAAGCAGAACCATCAAGCACATGGTACTCAGGTGCAGCTGACCACATGGAGTTGAGAGTGAAGGGTATTTATACCTTCTCTTGGGCTTTGAACTTGAGCTTCCTGTTCCTGTGCAAGAACATGTATTTTATTGGCTATTGTCAGACTCCCATGGTGCCATGTACAAATCCTTTGAGTTTGTCTGAGCCAAGCTTGGCTGAAGTTTGACTCATGCAATATCTTTAGGAGATTGTGCAATTTAGTGAGCTCTACTGCTGGTGGGTTAATCCTATTATGTCCTGGAGGGTCATGTCTTAATCTCATCATCCTGGAGCTGAAGGTCTTTTATTTTGTAGATAGGAGGTCCCAATCTTTCTTAATGGGCAAAAAATACCTTCTGGCGGCTATTAAGAAAGGTGAGGGCTGTCTCTTTCTGCCTCCAAGAGCATGTTTTTCCATTCCTCCTTTAAGGAAATATAATATTCTATTTTTTAACATTTCTCAAAAAATTCAATTCTTCTAGGAGTGGGAGGCGGGTCTTCTTCCCTCACCATTGAATGTTAAGCCCATGTCACACTGCACCAATGGATGCAAAGAGGATGTAAAATGGACAAAAAAGCTTGCCATCCGTTGGTTAACGCGATGTACTCATTGCCTCCGTTTTGCTTCCTCTCTATCCGTCCAGCATCCGTCTATTGATGTTTCATCTGCTCAGAAAGTTTTGGGCTGCCCAAAACTTTTGCGCGGAAAATGTATCCAATTGGTCCATTCTGCATCCGCTACGCATCCACTAGGCATCCGTTCTGCATCCGTTACACATCCGCTATATCCGCTAGGCATCCGTTCCACATCCGCGCAACTTGCATCCGCTCGGACACAGGGAGGAAGTGGAACGGACGCAGAACGAATGCAGAATGGATGCCAAGCGGAAACAAAGCGTTTAAAATGGAAAAAACGTCCACAGAGGGGACCTATCTCGGATATTAAGGATGTCTACAGGATGCATAGAGGATGCCTAGAGGATACAAAGGGACACCTATACTGCCTATAAAAAGGGGGAGCAACACATCTGGATCTCACTTTCAGAACAGCAGCCCTGCGGTGCGGACCTCTGCAGCCTTCATCTGCCTCTTGCTCTTCCACAGCATCCAGTCATGTCCACCGTGGATCGTAACACAGTTCTTTTGGCAGCCACCATCCTTCTGCAACAGTGTGAAACCATCTACAGGCTCTGTGAACTCTACTATGGGAAGAAAAGGAGGTGGCCAAGAAGCCTCTGGGTACGAAGATGGTTCGCCAGAAGAGCAGAGGACGGAGTGTACAACAAGCTGATGGTGGAGATCAGGAACGAAGACACTCGGGCATTCCAGAACTTCATGAGGATGCCTCCAGCCATGTTTGACGAACTTGTGCAGCGGCTGATACCCAGGTTGACCAAGCAGAGCACCAACTTCCAGCCCAGCCTGGACCCTGGGCTCAAGGTGGCACTCACTCTGCGCCACCTGGCCTCAGGGACCACCTACAGGAGCATGCAGTACGGATGGAGGGTGCCACATAACACCATCAGCATTGTGGTCAGAGAAGTGCTGCAGGCCATCATCGAAGAATACAAGGAGGAGCTCCTCCAGTGCCCCTCCACTGAAGAAGGATGGAAGAAAGTTGCAGAGCAGTGGTATCAGAAGTGGAACTTCCCCCACACAGTTGGAACCATAGATGGCAAGCACGTGGCCTGCAAAGTGCCATCCAAGTCAGGGTCCACTTATTTCAATTACAAGGGCTTCTTCAGCATCCTCTTCTTCGCCATGGTTGATGCTGACTACAAGTTCATGCACATTGATGCTTCAGACAATGGCTCATCTTCAGATGCCCAGGTATACAATGCCAGTCACCTCAAGGAGGAGCTAGAACGCAACCTCATCGTGGGCTTCCCAGATCCAGAACCCCTGCCCAATGACACACAAGATGTGCCCTACTTCATCGTGGGGGATGACACCTTCTCCCTCACAACCTACCTCATGAAGCCCTACACTTCCAGACTCCTCACCCGTGAGGAGCAAGGCTGGTGGTGGAGAACGCCTTTGGCATCCTGGCCAACAGATTCCAGGTACTTCTCACCACCATGCAGCATCGCCCAGAGACCGTGAGGAGGATCATGGAAGCTTGCTGCATCCTGCACAATCTCATGCGCACCCGCTACCCAGTCTTGCAGAACAGGCTCGTGGACCTCCAACAAGGCAATGGGGACATGGAGCCTGGGGAATGGAGGCAAGGGGGAAACCTGATAGGAACTCAGGATGTGCAAGGCCCCAACAGAGCCTCACATGAAGGGAAGAAGCAGCGCAACCTCCTGAAACACTGGTGCAACTCCCCAGCTGGAGCAGTGGTGTGGCAGGACAGGATGATAGATGATTAATGGATGCTTCCTTCAGCCTGTTTCATCACATGGATGATATTGGGCCATGTATGTTGGGTGGGCCTACAATGAACAGGGCATTTAATAAAGAGTTGTGTTTATGTTGAAATGTGTGGATGATTGATTACATTATTATTGATAATAAAGGGCCATAGGTGTGGCACCTGGGAGGGTGGACCATACAGTTCCACTATGCTTGCACTGGAGGTTTATCTATCCCACAGCTATTACCCATCCCAAAGGTATCCCTGCCCAACCCACTGCTATCTTAACCCATCCCACAATCATGCAAAGGCTTAAACCATTTCTAAAAGTTTCCACCAAGACTTTATTAAAAAAAAGAAACGAAGCAAGTGTATGAATCAAAAATAGACTTTATTAACAAGAAGCTATAAAACAATAATGAGTCTCTGGCACTCCTCTGGGTCGCTCAGTCTCAGGGGTGAAGGGTGCAGGTGCTGTGGAGGTGGCTGGTGCTGGAGTGCTTGTCGTCAGCTGTGGTGGACTCCCATGGAAAGAATGAGACACAGAGGCTGGTGTACTCGGGATGGGAGTCTAGAGCAAATTCTAGTGCCCCCTTTTATTGAGAAATTCGTACATAGTAAGCATACACATTGTGGATTACAATAATTAGATATAGCACACAAAACTGTTTACAATTGTCTGAGCTGCTTAATTGTTTCTGGAGTTTGTTTTTAATTTCCTTGCTTATCTCAGTGACCCTTAGGCAGACATGTATGTATAAGGTCTTAGACTAATCATTACCCAATACTGAAGTCAAAGTTTTATTCCCACATCTCCCCTGTTTTAGTTTTTTGATGATCGCGGATGCCTCGGTAGCTTTTCGCCATCTGCAACAACAGTTCTCCTTCTGTAGGCTTCACCCGACACATTCCTAAAAGTCCAGGGAGACACTGGATACACAAAGAGAAAGTATAAAAAGCAATATCACTCCAACAATTAGGTGACGAATCCATGAACCATCTGGCAACCAGGACCAAAGTGCAGACCACACGTCCAGTCCCTCGTCCTCCGATTGTAATGGATTCTCACTCAGGGTTTGTTCCATATGCTGTATAGTAGCTGTAATGTTTGGAGAATAAACAGAAATATACATGCAACAATGTGTATGAATCACAGCGCAAACTCCCCCTTGCGCAGCCAAAATAGTGTCCACCGCATATCTGGTTTGCAGGACAAAGTCAAGGATTTTTCCTTGTTCTTCTTCAAGCAGCTTTAGTGTTTTAATGGTGTCTTTAAACATAGTAACTGTCCAATTGTTTAAACGATGCAAATCTCTATAGTTCATCATGACTCCTAAAGGAGGAATAACTCCCCTTGATATCTGTGTCCAGTAGTCATGATTCAAAACAGAGTTTACTTCCGTTGCGGAACTCGCATTGCGGATATGAGCAGTCCCCAAAGATTTTAAAATGACATGAGATGGGATCACTTTCCCAAAGGTGCAGACTCCTTTCCATCGTGCTGGCATGCGACCATAGGCCATCCGTCCACACAGCAACCATAGATTTTCTCCCAGGAGATGACCAACCGTATTTGGTTCAGCATAGATTAATCGTACAAAAGATTCCATTAACATAGCCAAATAAGTGGGCGGTGGTGCGTATTTCCCATTTGCACATTTGGGCAGCTGGTTTTCTATCATGATGGGACAACATGTGGCAGGGATAATTGGACACCCATTTTCATTGATCAAAGATATGATATCAAATTTAGAAATATTATTTACAAAGTAAGTGAGATTTTTAGTTTTCATGTCATCCGGATAAACCCGACTTCCATTGCTAATAACAATTGTTTTGTTACAAAATGGATATGTTCCCAAGTAAGTCATATTCTCTACTGTCTCATTGTGAGTCCAGCAGATACCCGCCACCTCTTGGATTCGGCTTCCAAGATGCAATGTATTTATGTTACTTTTAGTACAACTGTTAGACCACATCCCTGAACAACCATAGCATTGTCCCTTATACCAGTCACCTTCGGCCAAAGGTACTGCAACCATTGGAAGCCCTGATGTTTTGTGAGTTGGCATGTACATACATACCCAACAATCAGTTTTATTATGAAGGTTTGCTAGCTTCCCCATGTCCTGGATCAATGTGTTTCTTTTCCATTCCCCCAAATCCATCCCCTTGCCCCTTTGGCTGATGATAAGGACGCACACAGCGAGCAGGAACCCAAACAACTGTCCCCTCATCTTCAACAGCAGCGTATCCTCGGCCCCAAGTTATCAGAGGGACAGGTCCTTTCCACGTTGGATCTGGTAGTCTCTTATACCGAACTTTTGGTCTTGGTGTACCTGCAGAAGGGGAGGAAGCAAAATGCCTACTGGCTGCCGTAGTAGCGGGAGATCCTGTCATGTTTAAAAAATTTAAAGTGTATAAGGTAATATTAAGAATGTTTTGTATGTAAGGCAAGCCATAATCATCCACTTCCCCTGTTTTTGTTTTTGTGTGAAGGAGTGCTTGTTTTAGCGTCTGATGAGCTTGTTCCACAATGGCCTGACCAGTGGAATTGTAGGGAATGCCAAATTTATGTATAATTGACCATCGATGACAAAATTCCGCAAAGGCGGTGCTAATGTAAGCAGGGCCATTATCGGTTTTTATCTCCATTGATGGCCCCACATGTGTGACGGTACGGAGGCAATGGTTGACTACATGTTTTGTAGCCTCTCCTCATTGAGGTGTTGCCATAATAAATCCTGAATAGGTATCAACAGTGACATGCAGATGGTGCCATGGTTTGAAGGGAGGGTGTTGTGTGACATCCATCTGCCATAGTTGACAAGCAGATGTCCCCCGAGGATTTACTCCTTGAGGAAGAGCAGTGGATTGAGCACTGCAACTAGGACATTGTTTCGAAGCAACTGGAAATGAGGGTCACTGGGGGTGTGGCAAGAAATCTTCCCTGGCCAATTTTCAAGAGCAATTTGCAATTCAATGGATTGACTATACCAAGTTTCCCACAGAGTGAGGGAGATAGGTAAAAATAACTGAACTAGATCTACGCCATATAAATGCATACTGCGATTTCGGCCTTTGATGATTAACTCACTATAAAGCATAGCCATAGTAGAAACTGTTTTTCTGGGAGTATTCTGCAAATGCAACCATTCAATGATATTAGAAGTAGGCTCAATGTGTCCTAATTGTAGCTGCTCAGCTACCAATTGATGTAAAGCTGTAAGCTTTTCTTTTGGAAGTGGCCATTGGTCAATCCAGACTGGCTGAGAGGTTAACAATTGTAATTTTTCCATTATCCAATAACAATTTTTGTGCGAAATTGTGACAGCAAATCTCTACCCCACAAGTTTATATGTCGGGGCAACACAAGAGGTTGAATCCTTGCAGTCCCACCAGTTTCTCTATGCAATGCCTTCAACCAATGTACCCTACTTCTTGCAAACTGCATACCACCCACTCCACGAACAGCCAGAGAGTCCTCAAGCGCCCATTCATTTGGCCATTCCTTTTGGCGTATCACAGAGACATCTGCTCCGGAATCTATAAGGCCAGAAAATGATTTTCCCTGAATTTCAATTGTCATTTTTGGTTGATCTGTAGTCAAATTTTTTGTCAGCGCTAGCAATTCTGCAGCAACTGGAGAACTTGCCATTTCAGTGGACCCAAAACCACCAGTTTGTGGGATCCCAATTAAAGGATTTATAGGGATGTATGGAAGCAATAATAACTGGGCAATAGAGTCACCGGCCATTAATGATGCAGGAATATCAGTGTACAATTGTATCTTAATAACTCCTTTATAATCTTGATCAATAACTCCTGGAATAACAAAAAACCCTTTTTCTGATGCAGAAGATATGGGAAGTACTAATCCCACTGTTTTTTCTGGCAGTGGCCCATGCAAATGAGTGTCCTCAATATACACTTGATTAGGAAAGGTCACATTAATTGAGTTCAACATTTTTAAACCCAAACCTGCACTCCCAGTAATTGCAGGCGATGCTTTTGTGACAGCCTTGGAAGCGGGGCTAACTGCACGCCCCAAATTTAGTTTCCCGGATTTTGGTTCTGATTAGAGCGACATTGATTTGCCCAATGAAACCCTTTTTTGCATTTTGGACAGACTGATTTTGGACGGATGTCCTTAATTTTGTTTTTGTTAAATGCCATTCCACCCCCAGGGGCACGGCACTGGGCTTTAAAATGGCCAGGCTTTCCACAATTAAAACAATTCCCTGTAGGTTTCATCCCTTTTTGCAATGCCATAGCCAAAGTCTCCATGTTGTAAGCCTGAG
This sequence comes from Laticauda colubrina, assembly GCA_015471245.1. NCBI lineage: Eukaryota > Metazoa > Chordata > Lepidosauria > Squamata > Elapidae > Laticauda > Laticauda colubrina. The sequence continues at coordinate 21,773,875 of BLBF01000010.1, read as the reverse complement.
AACCCACCACTCCGCATGCTTTTAACAGATCAGCCAGAGTAACCTCACCTCTAGCCACCAAGGGCTGCAAGATACACTTGCAGTCAGCGTTTGCATTTTCAACTGCCAATTTCAGCAAAAGTTTTTTTGCAGCTTCCTCATTAGAGATTTGTCTGGTAATAGCCAATTGTAGCCTTTCCACAAAATCATTATAAGACTCAGATGCTGTTTGCTTAATTTGAGAAAAAGACCGTGCTGGGGTTCCCACATCCTGAATGCGGGACAATGCCCCAAGGACAGCTGCCATAACCACTGGAAATACGTGATCAGGCAAATTAGCAGCTTGATCTGCAGTGGATTCAAACAAGCCTGCCCCATAGATTTGATCTGGTGTATACAGCCCCCCCGAATTCCTTCCCCTAGTGACAGCCTCCCTTTGGTATTCTGAGTCAAAGACCACATACTGAGTAGAGCTCAATATCATTCTCATTAAATCTTTCCAGTCACTAGGAATCATGCGTGAGGTAGCCAAACTTGTCAGAAGCCCCTTTGTAAAAGGACTTTGAATACCATAATCTTTTACTGCTTTTTTAATTTCCCTAAGAATTGCTAAAGGAATCGGAACCCATTCAGTCTGCAGATTGCCTTGAGCATCCACTTGCCTATTGACTGGAAACAAATTCATCTGGGTAATCTCATCAGACTATAACTTCCCCTCATTGAAAGCCTGATGCATCATGGCTTGAACCTTTCCCATTTTTGATTGGATTTTATCATTCACAGGAATAGGTGCTGTTGGAAATAATAAAGCACACTCCAGTTTAGGAGAAGGAGGGTGCAATACAATTCTTTTATTAGGAAGAGGTTCTACTAAAGTTTTTAAAAGAGGTTGTTGCTGGGTCTCTAAAGCAGTCATAACAATTTTCCAAAATATCAAAATTTCAGCTGTTGCCCGTGGCTCTTCATGAAGGATATTTCCAATTCTCCTCCATGTGTCTAACATTAAAGAGCCTTTCTCTGGATACCAGGGACATTGCCGCCAGATCTCTTGCAGCAGCTCTCTCACATTATCTTTTGAAAGAACTATTTGCTCCCCCCCGGAGGGTTTAAAGATAAAGTTGTTTGTCCTTGCTAACTTCTGCAACTCACTAACATGCCGTTCCTGTGGTTGAGAGAGTTTTCCTCCCATGCTCCCTGAATAATCCTATTGTCCAGCAATAGTTAAGTACGTACTTTACCTATTCCAGGCGAGGAAACACGGAGGTCCGGACACGTACCACCTGCAGTGGATCACGTCGGGGTCACCACTTGTGGTGGACTCCCATGGAAAGAATGAGACACAGAGGCTGGTGTACTCGGGATGGGAGTCTAGGGCAAATTCTAATGCCCCCTTTTATTGAGAAATTCGTACATAGTAAGCATACACATTGTGGATTACAATAATTAGACATAGCACACAAAACTGTTTACAATTGTCTGAGCTGATTAATTGTTTCTGGAGTTTGTTTTTAATTCACTTGCTTATCTCAGTGACCCTTAGGCAGACATGTATGTATAAGGTCTTAGACTAATCATTACCCAATACTGAAGTCAAAGTTTTATTCCCACAGTCAGCTCCTCCAAAAGCAGAAGCAGCAGAAGCCCCAGCCCCAGAAGAGCAAGCCCGTGCTGCAGAAGCCCCAGCAGAACCAGAGTGAGGGCCAGGGGGCGGGATGGTAGCCCTGTCCCTCTTGCCAGGGCTGGCAGCAGATGGCTGAGGCTTGCTGTGCTTCCGCATGGTTGTGGAGTTGCTGGCTTGTAGGGAGGCTGGCAGGAAGGCTGGCAGGCAGGCAGGCAGCAAGGCTGGCAGGCAGGCAGGCAGCAAGGCAGGAAGCAAGGCTGGCAGACAGCAGGCACCAAGGCTGGCAGGCAGGCAGGCACCAAGGCTGGCAGGAAGGCTGGCAGGCAGGCAGGCAGGCAGGCACCAAGGCTTGCAGGAAGGCTGGCACCAAGGCTGGCAGGAAGGCTGGCAGGAAGGCAGGCACCAAGGCTGGAAGGAAGGCTGGCAGGCATGCAGGCACCAAGGTTGGCAGGCAGGCATGAACCAAGGCTGGCATGCAGGCAGGCACCAAGGCTGGCAGGCAGACTGGCTGGAAGCAAGGCTGGCAGGCAGGCAGACAGCAAGGCTGGCAGCGAGGCTGGCAGGCAGGCAGAGAGCAAGGCTGGCAGTGAGGCTGGAAGGCAGGTAGACAGCAAAGCTGGCAGCGAGGCTGGCAGCAAGGCTGGCAGCAAGGCTGGCAGCAAGGCTGGCAGTGAGGCTGGCAGCAAGGCTGGCAGGGAGGCTGGCAGGGAGGCTGGCAGCAAGGCTTGCAGCAAGGCTGGCAGCAAGGCTTGCAGGCAGACATGCAGGCAGACATGCAGGCAGGACAGGCAAGGCAGTCGATGTGTCTGGAAGCAGGTCTTTCCTCTGAATGGCGACCTGCTTCCGAGCTGCTTCCGGTATATCCGCGGGGCTTGCGCAATGCATCCACCCCGCATGCACAATTAACGCCAGGCATCCGCTAGGCTTCTGCTGTGCATCCGCTGTGCATCCGCTGTGCATCCGCGTCACCCGCTGTGTATCCGTTCTCCATCCACTGTATCCGTTCCGCGTCCGCTTTGCTGCGGCGCCCCAGAAGCCTAGCGGATGTGCCATCTGCTCTCATCCACTTCCATCCGCTGCGCTTCCGTTCCGCATCCAGTTTCCATCCACCCTGCATCCTCCCCGCATCCGTGTTATCCGCTCCGGTTATGCAAATTTTTGCCCCTTCTGAGAGCGGATAACAACGGATGGAACATTTTTCTCATCCGTTGTGTCCGTTTTGCATCCGTTGGGCAGTGTGACAGGGCCTTTACAACAATACTGAAAAAAGTTACTCACGACCAGTTTTCACAGTTATGACCATTGCAGCATTTCCACAGTCATGTCACCAAACTTCAGTGTTTGGCAACTGTTATGTATTTACAATTATTTCAGAGCCCTGAGGTCCTGGGATTGTCATTTGTCCCCACAAGCAACATCAGTGAGGGAAACCAGAGTTGCTTAACAACTGCATGATTCACTTAACAACTTTAGTGACTCACCTAATAACCATGGCAAAAAGGTTGAAAAAATGACTTATTTAACAGTTGCTTGCTTTGCAACAGAAATATTGGACTCAGCTGTGGTTGTAATTCAAGAACTCCTTGTATTTTGATTTTTTTGTATTTCAATTCAGTAATTGTGTCAACGTGATCTAGAAAAGGCTTATGGCTATTTAAATGAAAACATCCATCTTATTACAGGAAATAGCAGAGTTCCCACAGCTATTGAATTGAAATGGCTTTATCTGAATGCAAATTATATAAATTCTGGAGACCTAGAGGAATTTTTTGCACTATGTTCTTTGTTCATTTACTAAGTTCATTGCAGTGCATGAGGCTGAGATTCTCTGAGCAGGAGGTTCTAGTGAGGAAATGCTTTGAAAAGCCTTCTGACTTAAAATTTGCAATGTTTGTTTGCTGTGTTAGGCTTCACCAAATGATCAAGCTATTTCAAAACTATAAAACTCCAAGGCCTGTGCACTTATGGCATGGAACCAAAAAAGAAAATGAAGTCATAATCAACAACATATGCTCATACTTTGCATTTCCAAATAATTTCTCTTACACCGTTTTCCTCTTTTGGTTTCTCTTGCTGTTCAGACCTTGTTGTCCCCTGCCCACAAACATAATTGTATGAAATCTTTAAGAATTATCACATTGCGTAAATTGTGGAAACTTCAAAGTGACCTTTGGAAACTTTTCTATTGTCCACACTGGGACATGACCTCCCAAAAGATGCTGGCAACTGACAGGGGCTTGACTGCTGTTTGCTTGTTACATTCAGTGGTCAGGATCAAAGTGAAATGACAGTAATTTTCTTTACCTACATATCATTATTAGGTTGGTGCAAAGTTTTGTCATCAAAGCAGAGGGATGTGCCCTGTCCTTTAGAGGCTACTATTAGAATGCAGGAGGGAAAGATCACATTTTATTGGTTTAGCCTTTCACTGCACTGCCTATAAAAAAAGACAGTGCTTTAAAATGTCTCACTAATGTTCATTTTCCTGAGGGTGCAGCTGACCTCTCATTGTTTACAACTTGGCTGTTTGTTAGGACTAATTAACTTTGTGTTTGTTGTTAAGATACTCTAATCTAGGTTTGATCTTAAATATGTTGAAGAAATATTGCATCAAGCAGAAACAACTACTCTAAACATGTATAGCTTTTGTGACCTCCCTGCAAAACCTTTTTTTATCATTATTCTATGATTTCTGGATTGGGAAAATAATTGAAGAAAAGAAGATTGTATGAATGTTGGCAATGTATGAACATGGTGTAAATTTTTAATCCCTTCCCTTCCCTATGATAATAGTTACACCATGAAGTTAAAGCTCAGAAATAGAAGATAACTGTTGTAAATAAATAATAGCTTTGATCTGTCAATACTTGTAGATATTTACTCATAAAGCATATTTCAGGCAGTTTCTCTAAGTACAATAAGTAAACCAGACAGGAGACACAACTAGATGAACTAATACTATTTTATTGTAAGGCTGCATTAAAAGAATCTTGCAAGACTCAAGACTCACTAAAATGTTCTACTGCCTAAAATAAAACTGTACTTTATCATTTGATATTCAGGGTGATATTTAAGACCTGTTTTTTTTTTTTTTCAGAAAACATTTCTGGACTGAGGACTTGAATGGACAAAGGCATGTAAGAAGAATGATAACCACTGATAACAATTGTTATGTTGCATTGTGTTTTGATTATATCTATCTATCTATCTATCTATCTATCTATCTATCTATCTATCTATCTATCTATCTATATGTGTGTGTGGGGGGGTTCAGCTTCCTTCGGGTATTATCCCACGTCATTGGATACAAACTCAATACCTAAGCCTGATGATGGCAGATGAGCTGAAACATTGCTACAACTTTAAAAGCACTACAATGACATGGGATAATACCCGGAGGAAGCTGAACAGCACACATGTAAGTACCCGCG
>BLBF01000010.1:21712524-21758844 GCA_015471245.1 Laticauda colubrina | reverse complement strand
AGCAGAACACAGCAAACTCCAAGACCAATAAACACAGACCAAGACTCCCAACCAATCAGGATGAAGAAAAAACCATTCCGGCACAGCATAGACTAGCACCAAATTTAAAACTAAATGGCTGTGATAGCCTGACTCACAGACGAACACTATACGGAAGCCTGATGATGGCAGATGAGATTCTGCTGAAATGTTGCTACAATTTTAAAAGCACAACCATCATAATTATAAGTACCTCACTGTATTTTGAATTCAGTTCTTCACCATGAAGCTGACCTTGTCACAACTGAAAGATCAGCCTGGATTCATATCTTCTCCCACTGGTTTAAGATCCTTTTCTTTCCATTTTGGCTCCTCTAATAAGGACTGACAGCTTCCAATGTTCTTGGAGCCAGGCAATACAAGTTCAAATGTTACTCTCTGGCTATTCATGGCCAACTATCACCTTGATGGGCTGTGAAGGTGCTCTAACTGATCTCAGATAGTGAGCCATTGATTTAGACCTGCAAGCCAGCTTCTCAGCCCTACCCAAAAAAACATTCTTGAACCATTCTGCACATCTTCTTCAACCAGCTAGATATCTAGGTTACATTGTGAAGGGTCTTTTCTTCAGCCAAACTCAATGCCCTTCCAACTGCCATTACTGAAGGAAGATAATCTTTCTTGAACAGAGATTGTGGCCATGTGGTGATGGAATAATTGAGTTGACAGAACATGTCATGCTGTATTGTCCTCTCAATGCAGGAGCATGCTAGGAATTATTATTTCCACAGTTTACTAAATACCCTGGTCATTCAAGACCTTGTTGATGATCCAAAGTCTGTCAAAGACCTTGGAGTACTAATCTCTAATGACTCAAGTGCTAGAGCCCACTGTAACTACATAGCCAAAAAGACATTAAGAGTTTTTTCTCTGGTAATATCACACTACTAACTAGAGCATATAAAACATTTGCTAAACCTATATTTGAATGCAACTCATCAGTCTGGAACCCACATTACATATCTGATATTGACACAGTTGGGAAAGTCCAGAAATATTTCACAAGAAGTGTTCTCCACTCCTCTAATCATTGCAGAATACCTTATGCCACCAGACACGAAATTCTAGACCTAGAAAACCTAGAACTACGCCTTCAGTCCAATCTAAATATAGTATATAAAATCATACATTGCAATGTCCTACCTGCTCTGGCAGGTCTAACTCCTTACTATGCCGCAAATCACCTACGTGCAAACCCGGAGAAGACTCAACTTAGCGTCTTCCACCTTACGAACAGAGATGCTAACCGACAACTGAGGGTCAGATGGTATGGAAAATGGCTTAAACACACCAATAAGCCGATCTATCTAGGTGTCACACTGGATCGTTCCCTTACTTACAAGGAGCACATTGCCAAGACAAAGGCGAAAGCTGGAGCAAGGAACAGCATATTGAAGAAGCTTGCTAATACAAGATGGGGAACAGATGCCAAAACTATCCGCACCACAGCTCTTGCTCTATGCTTCTCCACTGCCGAATATGCAGCCCCTGTCTGGTGTAGGTCATCCCATGCTGCAAAGATCGACCCAGTCCTGAATGCAGCTTGCAGAGTTATCTCTGGATGTCTGCGTCCAACAAGAGTAGATGACCTTTACTTACTGTGTGGTATTGCTCCACCACACATCAGGCGAGAGGTCTCAGCACAGATGGAGAAAACCAAGCAAGAAGTTAACCCTCGCCACCCACTCTACAATCGTGAACCGGCTAAAAAGAGACTCAAATCCAGACGCAGTTTTCTCCATTCAACCGAATCCCTTGATGACACCGCCCACAGTCGAAGGATTACCCTATGGTCCAACCACCTCCAGTCTGTGACGCATCAGCTCTCCTATGAACCAAGTGAATCACTTCCTCCGGGTTCAAGTGAGGCATGGCCCATCTGGTCATGCCTGAATCGCCTACGGACAGGAACAGGACGATGCAAAGTCCTCATGCAGAAATGGGGCTACAATAGGGATGGAGAAACTGCTTGCGATTGTGGGCAGGATCAGACAATGCAACATCTTTTGGTCTGCCCCCTCCTACCAGAGCCATGCACTGTCAATGACCTGGAGACTTTCAACACCAAAGCCAGATCCTGCGCTCTGCACTGGACAGGACTTGTGTAGTGACTCGAGAAGAAGACCTGTCAATGAATACTTCAGTTTCAACCATAACAACACAAGAGCACACAATAGATACAAACTCAATGTTAACCGCACCAAACTTGATTGCAGGAAATACGACTTCAGCAACAGAGCGGTCAATGTCTGGAATACTCTACTTGACTCTGTGATTTCTTCCTCAAACCTCAAAAACTTTAATCTTAGACTGTCTACTATTGACCTCACCCCTTTCCTAAGATGTCTGTAGGGGGCGTACATAAGCGCACCAATGTGCATATCATTCCTGTCCTATTATTTCTTTTTATTTTTTTATATGTACCCATTTCATGTATTCATAACTCCATTTATATTTGTACCTATTATCTTGTAAGCGATTGACAAATCAAATCAATAAATAAAATAAATAAATACTTTGTCTTATCTTAAAATGTTATGAGCACATCAAACTCATTTCACAGCCAAGTACTGCACAATAGTCTGCACAGTACTCCATAGTATTAACTCTAAACTTTTTTTAGATATTTTAGAAATTTTAGAACACATACACACACATTTTTACCTTTTAACTAGCTATAGTTTCTATATTCTATTTGCTGGTCTACAATCAAATAAAGATTTGACTGACATTACAACGACAGCCAATTTAAATTAACAGCTGTATATACTAGACAAAGTGTAGTATATACACATAAGTTACAATTTTGCTTTATAAAAAAAATAACCAAAAAATTATGAAGGCAAACAAACCAGGCAAATCTTTAACTTCAATTCATAATGACTTCAAGGACAAGCTCACATAAAGTTGTTTGGCAGCAGTGGGGAAATGTATTGTATCTACCTCCCTCTAGGATGTTTTTCTACTATCCAGGGTTGCTTATAGTCCTGGCAATCCCTGATAGGTTCTCATTCAAGTACTACCTGCTTATGACTTTGAATAGCTTTTTGAATCCACCCAGAGAAATTTTACTGCATCTCATCAAAAGCAAATTTGTCAGTTTCATTCTTACTTCCAACTAAGTGTGAATAGCAGCCATATTTAACAAGGTGTGTTTCAAATGTTCTTCTTTATCCTGGTCTCACATTATGGAAAATATAATCTGATACATTGAAAGGATGCAAAATTAGGGATGGCAGTTGTATATAACTTTATGATTTGTGGGAAAAACCTTCTCATTTTTTTCCAATTCATGAAATAAAACTTGCAAAATGTAGATGAAATCTTTAGACAACATGCATTCCAGTATAAGGAAGCTGCTTATGCAAAAGTAGTTATAAAAGATTCTCTAGATGGATTGTGCCTAAATGCATACAAAAACATAATTTCTTATACAAGCTACAGCTTAATGCTGCTTTAAAAAAGCATTTTAATGAGAGTTAAATAATTTGCCATCATTAGCTTTTAATGGCATCATTAATTTTCAGTTGTGCTAAAAAAAGAACATTATTAACTTTATACATCAATATGGAGAAAGCACAAACAACCATTTGCTTGTTGTTCACATTATTCTAATTTCAAATGGACATGAAACCCAGACTCTTTGTAATTATGCATAAATTACAAAAAATGACCATAGAATTACTACATATTGAAAAAAGCTATTTGCATTAGATAATAAATTATCTACAAAAAAGCATCCTTGGCTGCAAGAAAGACAGAGGTAGAATTTCTGTAAGAGCCACAAAAGTGGTTTAATGCAATTTCATGTCTTTATATATCAATTAAAATAATATATGAAACATTGATTTAATCAAGCCAATCCTTTTTCAGCTGCTTTCCTCCAAAAGTGAGACTTTCTTTTTCTCCCAATGGGAGGGACAAGAGTTAGCTTCTGTTGTGCTTTAATAACACTCTGAAGATCTCTTCTGCATATTTTTGGAATTTGTACACGTTTACTATCAGTGCTTATAGAATACAACTGATCTTTCTCTATCTCTGAAATATTCCAGAGTTTGGTCAGTATGGATGAGTACTGATCAGCCTTATTGCATGTTGCTAAGGTCACCAAATAAGTAGTTTCTCACTTTTACATATACCTGTAAATAATACTAGCCACTTTTAATTGATTAACTTGCAATTGAGTTCCACTATCATTAGAATTATCAGATCCGGGCTGCAAAACTTTGGACATCCCTTCCAAGAATAAGAAAAACAACTATCATCTTTTTGTTGCTGTCTGATGGTGGCCTGGACTTTTACAGTTCAAATATTGTCCTTCCATGCAATGGTTTTGCAGGAATCTCAACATTTACACATTCTCCAACTTTTGTTGTAATGTATCTGAAATTTTGTGATTACCTATTGGGGTGGGGGGTGGAGATATATAGCTAAAGACATCCAATTTGGAATAAAAGTCCTCAAGAGGGGTAGGGGGAAAAGAAGTTTCAAAAGACCAATATTTAAAGGGTGTTGATTTATGTAAATCTATAATTTATAAACTTGTTCTTGTTCTCTCCTGTCAGCCAGATGCTTCTAGGTTTCCACTGCCAGACGATGTCAGCTGTGAAGCATAATAGCCTTGTGCTGCACACAGAAATAAGAACATAAATATTTTAAATATCTTGCTACAGGAAGTAAGGCGAATGGAGTTTGGAGGGGAAAAGGAAAACAGGGAGGGATTTTACTGCTGTACTCGGAGCCTGCAGCAGGTTTACATATTTTATGGCTCAGCATTATCTATCATGGAGGCAAAGACACCTCTTTAGTCATTTTTTAAGAAAACAACAACAACCCTCCTAACAAGGCTGACACACTGAAGGCTTTTCATGCAATTTGTTGAAGACATCTGGTGAAGCTTTCTAGAAGATGAACACCCGGCAGAATGTTCCTCTGGTATCAGTTGGCATGGCAACCAGCACAAGACTATTCAATATCAGCAGGTTTTCAAAGGTTAAGGCCTAGTTGAACATCCATTTGGACTGCAAAAATTGTTTTGTTTTGTTTTGGTTCTTTTTTTTTTTTTTTTTTTTGAGCTGGTACTATCCTTTAGGATTGAGACTGAATGGGTACTTACAAAAGTGGCCCTATTCGGTGTGGCTTTGTTTTGCTTTTTAAACAGGAGAGGTAATGAGGAAGTCAATAAGGGGGGAGCAAAATGGCTATCACTTTACTGAAAGAAGGATCATTAGAACATCTGTCAGTGCAATGTAAGAGAAGAAAATATGTTATTATCAAACTGTAATATGTTAATTACTACAAGGCACCAGTGGGCAAATTATACAACATCATTATGTATTATTAAATATGCAAAAAAATAGTAGTTTTCAACTGTCTCTTCTTTTTATTCCCACCAGCAATCATTTAGTAAAATATTCCTATTTTATTGTGTCATCTCTCTTTCACTTAGTGCATCACATATTCTTTTATATTTGTTCTAAATTATGAATATATTCTTCTTCTAATACCAAGGGAATGGAAAGGATAGCATTAAATCCATAAGAAACATATTATAACTCCAAATTTATTATTTTTTCTAAAATAACATTCATATAAAATGATAATAGTATTGAAGATGCAAATAAATATAGATTCTCAGACTGTCATGCTCTACGTTGGTCATGATCATGAGAACGTATGTTTCTCTAAAATTATGACAGAGAAACTTAAATTCTTTACAAAGTAAAGATAAATTATGTGATATATATTATTAAATGTATGTCTGCATATCTGAATGCCAACTGTGGCTTCCATGCCTATTGCAAATAAAGTAATCAATCAGATGCAATGAATATAAATAAGAATTTTCTTTCATTTGTACTGCAGTTCTGACTTCTCAAACCTCCAGATATCAGTGATCCTATGTTTTTCTAGTTCAGAATACACACCACACACACACACATACACACACACACACAGAGAGAGTATATGTATACATATAGAAGACATACATAGAAGATATACATATACACTTCTTCATAACAACTTTTTGTGCTCTTTTTGAATATATAATGAGCACAAAAAAGATGTCATGAAAAAGTGCAGAAAACCAAGTTAGTTTAAGAAAGAAAAAAGATAGAATTTGAGTTAATTTGAAATTGCCAGATTTGTCTTTTCTTAATCAAGTGTGTTTATTGTTTTAATTGTGGAGGAGACGGTAAGGAAATATATTAGTTATACCACCAACAGAAGAGAATATCTGCAGCTCAGAGGTGAACTGTGGAGTCCTTGGTGGCCTCTGACCTTGGATATTTTTTGCAGTTGTTTTCATTACCCATCTAGATATCATCTATCATGTTAGAGGGGAGTGGGCTTTGTTCTCTGTTTATATACAGTAGCTTTGTCCTCTCAGTGTTGTGAGGAGTGGAAGAAACTGTTGTTTTCTCCTTGAAGAAAAGGAGAAAACTGAGAAGAAAATCAGGAGGAAAACAGTAACAAAACTTCATACAGGAAAACAAGGTCAAGGTAATACCAATATCCTCGCCAACACTGGCAAGGCATATTACTCAATATCAGCACGGAGCAAATCAAAATCAGCACGGAGCACAAGCACTCATGATGCTACCTAGCTGGGTGATGGAATATTCACAGGAAAACAACCAAGCTCAAAGAATACCAAGGACTGCATTAGCTATATCAGTGTGTTGCAAAGAATTATGAGACTATGTAGAGACTTCTGTATTCTACTCCTTTACCTATTTTACCAATAGTATTCATTTTTGATAGGGAATATTTTGATCCATGATGCTTTGCAGAAATTACTCACATATCCTTAGGACCCATGTATAACAAGGAATAAAACTGGACCCCTAGACTGCTGTCACTTCACTGCTGCCTCCAGAGCAACTGTATGTTCATCATGGACATCTGCAAAAGGTACTTTCTGTCAGCTATGCACGTATCACACAAGCAGGGAACTTCTGTCCAAATATCTATGCTTAAAATATAGCTGTGGTGAGCAAGGGTCAAATATGTGATAAATATATGTAACTACCATTGGTCACTTGCTTCTATTATGATATATGTCAAATGCATTTTGATATTCATGAATCCATGGTTTGAATCCTGCTTATTTCTCCTGCTTTTGCTCTTCATTGAAAGTTTAAGTAGCTATTGAAAGAACTAAGAATCTAGACTTTCATTAATAGATTTATTGATTGATTTATTGATTTATTTAGTGCATCAGAAGTTGCCTGCTTATTTTTAAATTTGTATGTTCAGTTTTCACAGAGACAATCTTTACTTTTAAAGTTCAGGCTTAAATGTTGTTAAATATTTTAACAAAACCATCCTGGCAAACTGGACAAACTTGTCAATCGGTCTGGATTATTGCATATGAACTATAAAACCAGATTAGCTTTAGTGGCATTTTACTAAGCCATCATGGCAGCACTGAGAAACCTGGTCCTAATTAAAAGCCCCCTTTCATCCCTCACAAAGATGTCTTTGAACACTTGTTCAGAAGCAAGGAAAACTGAAGGCAGAAATTCAAATAAAAGACATGCACAAATGGGAGAGAGGTTTGAGGGCAGCTGGACATTTGCATGCCATTTTTCCTGCAACAGTTTTCAGGAGCAAAGAAACATGCTATTCCTTAAAGTGAGCAGCTGCTTCTTTCTTTGGCAGCAAATCCTGTTGTGAAGCAGAAAGAGCAAACAGATTGGCAGGTGCGCTTGCAATTCTCTTCTTGGTACTCATATGTCATCTCTGAACTGAAGATGATGTTGTGGGGGGTGGGAAGAAAGAGCACATAACAAACTTGAATAGACTCTTTCCCATATCCTCTCCAGTAGTGCTAGCTGGGATTGGTAGGAACTGTAGTCTAACACATCTATCAGATATAAAAGGCTGATTTAATGCACCTATAATTTAGGAAAAATTGAGTACCTATTCCGTGCCTGCTTCTCATAGATCCATAGAAGACTGCTAGACAACCTGAGACTCACTGAGTCATCCTTTGAGAGATATTTTCTTACCTAAACACAGAAACAAAATAACCATGGGCAGGCTAAAAAGCAGTGGAAGCAGGAACAACTTCTAACTTCTTGCCAGCTTCCCCATTGATGTGTGTGGAAAACTGGCAGGAAGTATCAGAAATCACTCTTCCTTTTTGTCTGACCTGCCTGCTACTTTCCTAAAAGGGTGGGGACAAAGGGAGCCATGGACCTCAAGGAAAACTGCACCCATCTCAGCATGTCTGTAAATGATCCCTTGTTCCAAGGAAGAAGAGAGCTCAAACCATCAACCTTACCAGCAGACATTCGAATCACTGCCTTACCCTTTTACCAACTTGACTTTTTATAAAAAAATCCCACCCCACAATAGTAATGTGGTTGTATAGAATTCAAGGGGGGAAATGAGATTTATAAAGCATTTATAATTTAGATATAGACTATATACATATAAATAGTACTGACATGTTGATTTTGAAGATGATATTGTGGGGGGCGGGATATTTCCTAAAGGATATTGGATATCGGGAAATAGTATTTAACATTTTGGAGAAATGAACAGGTAGGTGGTATCCCGATGCACATAGTCCAGCCATATCATTTACATGGCCAATCTAAAAAATTATTGGCTTTGGGCAGTGGTGGGACTCCAACTTTTTTTACTACTGGTTCTGTGGGTGTGGCTTGGTGGGCATAGTGTGGCTTGGTGGGCAAGGCAGGGGAAGGAAATTATAAAATCTCCATTCCCACCCCATTCCTGGGGAAAGGTTACTGCAAAATCCCATTCCCTCCCTACCCCACTAACCTGCTTTCCAGCTCTGTTTTCCTATGCAGGGCAACAAAAGAAGACCAAGCCCATCAGCCTGGATTGGGAGGCAGAGAATAGATGGAGGCAGGGGCAGTCAGATGTGGTATTTGCTGGTTCTCTGAACTACTCATAATTTCCACTGCCAGTTCTCCAGAACTGGTCAGAACCTGCTAAATACTACCTCTGGCCTTGGACAGATTTTCAGATATTTATTATTTGCATTTATTTATTTTTATTTATAAAATTTATTGACCACCCATCTTTCCATAGGGTAGCACTGGGCAGCTTACTGTTACATCTAAGCTAAAACATGAAAAGTGAAAAACAAACATTAAAACCAAAGAAACATGGAGAGGGCATCCAGGCCCTCACCATGTGGGTGGTGATGGAATCTGTTATTACTCAGTCAATCACCTCCATTGTGCTGTTCCCCCACTTGGGCACCAAACCGACATCTTTATGCCCTTATGAAAAGATAGGAGGGTTGGAACCAACCTCACACCAGGGGGCAAGATGTTCCAGAGGGAAGGAGCAACAGCAGAGAAGGCCCTCTTCACTTGAGACCTTCAAGAAGAGATTGTCCTGCCATTTGTCAGAAATGGTGTAGGGTCTCCTGCTTGGGCAGGAGCTTGGACTAGATCAGGGGTAGGAAACTTGGCTCTTTTATCACTTATGGACTTCAACTCGCAGAATTCCTGAGTGAGCCATAAAAGGTTCCTCTCCCTGGCCTAATGGTTTTTCAGTTGTGGAGGAAATCAATTTTTGATTTGAATGGGACTGTAATGTAATTACAGAATATGTAATTAAGAATATGGCCTACATTTGTATATTAAACAGTCCCATTCAAGTCAAAAATTGATTTCCCCCACAACTGAAAAACCAGTAGGCCAGGGATGGGGAACCTTTTATGGCTCACTCAGGAATTCTGCGAGTTGAAGTCCATAAGTGATAAAAGAACGAAGTTTCCCGACTCCTGGAATAGATGACCTATAAGGTCCCTTCCAACTCTGATTATCTGTTAAATCTGTTAGACCCTGCCAGCCAGAATAATCAAACTGATGGGACCCACTGCATGCCTCCTCTGCGAGTACAAGTGGTACGGGCCAATCCCAGTGGGGTGAGATAGTTCATCAAATAACCTGGGCTCATGCCATGAAGGGCTTTGAAGGTGATCACCAATACCTTGAATTGCACCCTGAACCAGACTGTTAACCAATGTAGCTTTACGAACAGTGTTGTTACAGGGGACATTCTTGAAGGGCCCAAAACTACCTGGGCTGCTGCACTTTGCACCAGCTGTAGCTTCCAAATGCTCTTGAAGGGTAGATATTCTCTCTTTTTTTGTTTTTGTTTTAAACTATGTTGAGATCATTTGGGGGTTTTCACAACATTTTTTTATGTAGCCTGTTTTGAAATTGGATTCATTAGACTTGATTAAATACTGGGAATTAGGAACCTTTAAACATCAGGTTTCTCCCTACTTCTGATTTGTAAGAAAACTTAGAGTTGATTAGCCTTGTCTCTACCATTATTAACTTTATAAAAATCATTAATAACTGAATGACCATTACAAATGGCATTTAAAGTTAGAAGACAAGCATCTTATCGCTTCCCCCAATACCCTTGTGTTTATTAGTTGTGATACGTGGGTATAGAATGATTAGAATAATCAATCAAATTTACTGTAGACTCTCATACAATTCATTTGTTCATGTGCAACTGCTCTCCCATAACTCAAAAACCCTGCTTTTTTAATTAAGCAATATCAAACTTCTTGTGATCCTCTTTTTCAATATCATACTTGCATTCACACTTTCAGAACCTTGTTATCCTTTCATAATAACAAACCTGTTTTGACATCTTCTCCTGCAAGGTCACTTATACATCCCTATTTGCTGGAATGATTTAAACATAAATCTAGTGCCTGTTGATAATTTATGCTAATTTTTTACATTAACAATTTCCTGAAGGAAGCTGAATGTATTTTTATGAGCTTTACTCTTTCCACATTCACCACTGTGCACATACTATATGATACATTAAATAAGTGAAGATCAATACATTTCAGTAACAGATTGATCTTTCCTAGTTGGACAAAGAGTTGATTCAGAAAAAAATATATTTATTACACGTCTTAATAGTAAAACATATGGAAATAACTATCTTAAAAAATAAGAATATAAAAAGTTCATATTTCTTTCTTTTGAAAAGGCCTTCTGTAAGGGGTTGGTTGGGTACAGTACCATCTGGGTACAGTAAATGGTAAAAAAAACATAAATGTATAGAAAATCTATGTGTCTGTCTCTTTCTATATCTATTGATGTGGAAATCTGAAAGAAGTTATGAAAGGTAAGAAAATATAAGATATAAATAATTGATTTTTTTAAAAAAAAATAAGCTAAATTGTATAAAATATGTAAAAGAATCAAAAAGGGAGTCTTAGATGGGTGTAGGGCAGCATAAAAAGTTAGTATGTGGAAGAATGTATTGATTCATTTACTGTATATTATAATATGACAAACTAGATACACATAGATCAAAGCTGGGCAACTATGGCCCCTTTTGTTACCTGTGGACTTTAACTCCCAGAATTCCTGAGACAGTACGGGTCTTGGGTCTGGGCTTGAAGTCCACCACTCATAAAAAGGCCATAATTCCCCACCTTTGACATAGATACATCTTGTGAGTCCCAAGCACAAACTGGAAGTCCTCATTCAACAAATTTTGATCACTGCTTCATTTAACTCACAACATTGGCAAGAAATTTGGGGCTCTGGCTAGGCCTGACTGGTATTCTATTGTGCAATGCATTGTTTGACTATACCCCGTGATGTTAGTGAGTTTGCTTCAATATTCTTGGGTACCAGAGTGTCCATTTTGGAATCATTAGGGCACCTTGGGACTCTAAGGGCACCATGATCCAGGAAAGTTTGGAAATTTCTGCAATACATTTAAATATTACAACGTAACCAAAGCTCTTAGAAATTATCACACAATCATAATCCCATGCATGCCAGGTTTACTCAACAATCTTCCTCCAATATCTGAGGGAAAAGTTATGACTTCAAGGTTATCTGGAAGTCTAGGGTTGGGATCATCCAGATCTTAGAATAGAAGCTATTCCACATGTCAGATGATATGATAGCAAAGATATGATTCCTAAGTCATGCTCAATAACATTGTTTCAAGAAGAAACCAGGACCTAACTTGAGGTCTGAGAAATCTGACCTAACTTTAATGTTGAGTTTCTTAAAAAAAGTGCAGAGAAGAGCAACCAAGATGATTAGGGGACTGGAGACTAAAACATATGAAGACCTGTTATAGGAACTGGACATGGCTAGTCTAGTAAAGAGAAGGACCAGGGGAGACGTGATAGAAATATTCCAGTATCTGAGGGGCTGCCAGATCAGAGGAAGGGGTCAAGCTATTTTCTAAAGCACCTGAAAGCCGAACAAGGAATAATAGATGGAAACTGAACAAGGAGAGATTTAACCTGGAAACAAGGAGAAACTTTCTGACACTTAGAATAATCAACCAATGGAACAACTTGCCCTTAGACTTGGGTTATCACTTGAGACTTTCAAGAAGAAATTGGATTCCCATCTGTCAGAAATGGTGTCGAGGCCCCTGCTTAGGAGGGGGGTTAGACCAGATGACCTACAAGGTGCGGTATCTGCTATCCCGCATTAGATGGGCGTCTCATGATAGGGAGCGAAGGAGAAAGAAACGACAGGAGATGAAGTTCCTCAGGATGAGTGCGCCCAGAATGTCTGGGTACACGCTCTTTTATTATGCTCCTTCAAAGGGGGGGTCACTATCATTGTTTATTCAGAGCCTAGGTCAAGCCCAGGTCGGACAGGATATGCAGGACTTAGATAAGGCAAAATACCAAGTCAGACAGGATGGCACGATCTACAATTTGATCAAGACATTCCTTCTTTACAAAGCTGCATGCCAGACGATGTAATCACAAAGTGAATGCTTGACTCCTTGTCTCTGTACGTGCCCTGTAAAAGGTCACTAAGGAGACAGAAGCTCAATGATTACACGTGAATGATACAATGTTGCAAATGCCTGAATGATACATAGTTGTAATGATACACAGTTGCAAACACATAAATGATACATAGTTACAACATCTCCTCTGTTTTTATTTTTTATGACGAATCTTCTTCCTTGTCCAAGAAGACAGGAACCTTTTTTCTAAAATGTTCACCGTCCCAGTCATCTAGGCAGGAGTGCGATCCGTCAGCGTCAGGGTTGTCCAAGGAGCGGTAACTCAGCAATGACATTTTTTCATCCGGTGTTAAGGACTTAACATGAGCTTGCAATAACACATTAACATTAGCAGTTATGGAGGATAATTGATTTTTCAAAAATTGCAATATTCTATTAAAACAACAAGGTCCTATAATACATATCAATATAATGATTATTAATGGTCCTGCCAATGCAGTTAAAAGGGTTGTAAGCCATGGTGAAATAGAAAACAAGCCTTGATACCAATTATACATGTTTAACCTTTCATTTTCTCTATCTTTTAAGTGTTTTTCTAATTCTTTCATAGAATCCAACACAATCCCTCTGTTATCAGCATAAAAACAACATTCTTCTTTTAGCGCAGCACACAATCCCCCTTGTTTTAAAAATAACAGATCTAAACCTCTACGATTCTGCAAGACCACTTCTGAGAGGGACGTCAAGGAGTTTTGCAAAGCTGTAATTGACTTCTCAATTCGTAATAAATCATCATCAATGACTGAACCTAGAGCTGTAATTTTTTGTTCAGAGACAGCTAGTCCTGCAATGCCCGTGGCTGCGCCCGTGGTGCCCAGAGCAAGCAGTAAACCTAGAGTGAGAGTACTAATAATTTCCCGCTTTGCTCTGAGGGGGTATTCCATGGGTGCCTGTAGGGATATAAAATCATCAGAGTTATACACGTTAATTTTTGGTACAAGCCATACTTGAATGCAAAATGATTTGGATTTAATAAGTTCATCCCCGTAGACACATGCTGTGAGACCGGTGGAACAAGCCCAGACAGAGTTATTGCCAGGGATAAAATACATTCCTTTCAGACGTGATGTTAAATTTCCTCCTGAAGTGGTGTAGACTGCAGAGTATCCTCCGATGGTGTGGAAGCGGCCAAGGCGGTTCTTAGGAAGATATACATTACAATGATAGCCATTAGAAACATTATGACAATATTGTGAGTAATTGGATGGAATATTTCCAAAGCAACAACCAACCCCAGTGATGGAAGAAACAGTAATAGTGGAGTTCCTCCAACGGCAACGTTCATCTGATGTGGAATTAGCAATGGATTCTTGGGAAGCGATGGCTTCGTAAAAAGGTGGAGAGGCAGAAATACAAAGCCAACATGTGGAGGCAATTGATGAGTTTGAAGAGTTCAGCAAGGCGTAGGAAGCTTTTATCATTGGAATCAATGGGTTAACTCCCTGTGTTATGGGTTGCAAGAATGGGGATTTAATAACCTTTTCATGTGGTCCCACCGGGTTAGAGCGAGGGAGTTCAATGTGACGTTGAATGTAAAAAATATTTCCATAATGCTTTTCTGGCCAGACTCCTTTTAGGCGGGCACCCCATTTCAAGCCAGTGTCCCATAGAGTACTTTTCTTGCCTTGGTCCGTGAACCTTATGGTTACCGGGTTGCATTTGGGCAATTTTTTATCACTGCATGGAATGTCCCATGTGGTGCGAGTGACAGTAATGAGATCACCCTTAGTGCCCGGATCCCAATAAATATGTCCAGTTGAAACACATGACCAGGCTTTGCAAAAGTAATCCGATGACCCCCCGCAGTCGAGAAGTCATTGGGCAGGGGTCTGAGTGTTGGAAACGGGCTGTCCGGGGCATACATAAAACCTATATTTATTTACTACTCTATGACTAGGCTCAGTTGGGTGAGAAGGTGAGTTGTAGGCGGTGGAGCCTACAAGCATTTCTGCCAAATCAAATTGAAGTGGTGGGTAGAAGTCTTCTATGTGAGAAGAATTGGGTGTAGAGCTTAAATGAATGCCTTGAAAGTCTTTTATAGTCCAAGTAATATTATATTTTCTGTGAGGCTTCTGCAGATCATCATGGACAGTTCTTTTGAAGCGTTGTTTGTTGACAGGATCAGAGTTTGGGTATATAAAGGCATTACAAGTAGGAGAGAGGACTATGGACAAGTTAGTTGTAGAACATTTAAGAGATGAAAAGGG
The DNA here is from genome assembly GCA_015471245.1 of Laticauda colubrina. Taxonomy (NCBI): domain Eukaryota; kingdom Metazoa; phylum Chordata; class Lepidosauria; order Squamata; family Elapidae; genus Laticauda; species Laticauda colubrina. Next base: position 21,743,782 of record BLBF01000010.1, on the reverse strand, counting down.
AATGCAATTAGTAGAAAAAGGATAATAATTACAATAATGACAATGAAGATTAATTTGGTCATTCATCAAGGATGTTAGTTGGGTTGGAGGAACCCGTAATACAAGAGAAGGACATTTAGGTCCCCCTATTTCTAGCTTGAATAGAGGAAAAGATTTTAAGGTTCTTTTCCATAGGAAGAGTAAAGAAGGAACAAAAGAGTGAGTGATAGAGTGTTCTGTAAACAAAACAGAAGTGACAGAGTGAAAGCTATGGGTAGCATTTTCATGACGTACCCACATAGAACAAGTATAATAGCTTTAATGAAGTGGCTTTAATACGCATAATCTTTTGACAGGAAGCATAGGTTTTGTTGAAGTATGTGTGAATATAAGGAGATAGATTTATGGGAAGATTATTATGCCAACAGACAATAGTACAGTCACTATCATAATTAATAAAGCGAAATTCTAATGTGGTCCAATGACCATGTTGAACAAAGGTATAAGTAGGATATGAATAAGGTAGAAATTGCAAAGAGGATATAGGCAAGAATATCAGGAAGAGTTTAAGATGCAGATGTAGCAGAGGAATTCCCATGATAGGGTCTTACCGCCCGACCAGGGACCCAGCAAGTGGTTTTGTCTGGTAGTAAAATCGCAGCGTAGCCTCGTCCCCAGGTGAGAAGCTCAGCAGGACCCTGCCAGGCGGGATCTGGCAATCTGCGATAATGTACCAGAGGTCTGTTAGGAGGGGGTGAAGGGGAGGAAAAATGACGTGAGGCAGCAGAAGTAGGAGGAATGCCAGTCAGATTAAGAAAATTTAAAGTGTAAAGACAAATGTTAAGAGAATTTTGCAATGCTGGGAGGTTGGGAGGTTTTTCCCGCAACGAATAGCGATCAAGAGCAAATTTCAGAGATAAGTGAGCTCGTTCCACAATAGCCTGCCCCTGGCTGTTGTAGGGAATCCCAAACTTGTGAGTTACATCCCATCTATTACAGAAGTCCTGGAAAGCAGAACTTGTATAGGCAGGTCCATTGTCTGTTTTGATTTCTTTTGGACGTCCCAGCGAGGCAAAGGTACGAATTGAATGATTGATGACATGTTTTACAGCTTCTCCCCTTTGAGGAGTAGCCAGAATAAATCCTGAATATGTATCGATGGAAACGTGCAAATATTTCCAAGGGGCAAAAGGTGGATACTGAGTTACATCCATTTGCCAAATTTCACAAGCTTTCAATCCTCTAGGATTTACTCCTATGGGAATGGAATGTCCTTGCTTACTACATGTGGGGCATTGTTGAATAATGGCAGCAGCTTCTGCCTGAGTTAGAGAGAATTGTTTTTGTAATGCTTTTTTTTTTGGTGAAAATAGTCATGGCTTTGTGCTGCTGTCAGATTACAAATTGATTTACCTGATGCAGCTGCTGCTGCAGCGTCTGCCACCTTATTTCCCTCCTGTAAAATACCAGGAAGAGGTTGGTGGCTCCTGATATGTTGAAACTGTTGAAACGCAATAAGAGATGCAGCAAGTTCTGCCTGTTGAGCAGAAGATTGCGGAGGGGTAATTTTAGTTTTCCACTCTCCCTCCTGGTTCCATGCACAAGCACCATACACTTTCCCCCCATCTGCATAAAGTCTAGGTGCATCTACTAATGGAGATATTGAGAGAGGGGATTGCCATTCAAAAGGGAGAGTTTTAAGAAAAGTGAAACGTGGGTCTGCTGGTAAATGGCAAGAAGTTTGCCCTGGCCACTCTTCTAAAGCGTATTGTAGTTCTTCTGAATTACACGTGGTCAGTGAGCAAGGAGTGAATATTGAAACAGGCTCACATCCCATGAGTTGTTTACATCTTTGTCGACCTTTAAAGATCAACTGGGAATATGCAGAGGCTTTACTAGTGATTGTGGTCCGTGGGGTGTGAGACAAATGAAGCCATTCTAAAATCAGAACCTGTGTTTGATGAGATTGCATTATAACAGCTGTAGGTCTCTGAACAGTATTTAGTAAAGCAATTGATAAAGGGCAATTCTCTATAGCTCGATCCACCCATCGAGTAGCCAGTGAATGAGAAACGTCTTTTAATGCCTGCAACTGTTCTTTATTTAGAATGATGACATCAGACGGGGCTTTACCTTGTGTGAGGGCATTAAAAAGAGAAGCTAATGTAGCTGTGGTCAAACCCAAATAAGGACGTGCCCAATTTCAGGTTCCTAGGAACTGTTGTAAGGTCACAAGGTAGGTTTTGGGGGAAGTGTTGGGAGGGGAAGGGAAGGAACAGCAGCTGAAGCAAGTAACTTGTGACCTAAATAGGAAAAGGGTGGTGTGGATTGTACCTTTTCTGGGGCTATTGTGAGTCCTGCTTTACCTAGAATGGAGGTCAGGCACTGCAGAGTTTTTAATACCGTGCCCTTTGGGCCAGGTGCAGATACCAATATATCATCCATGTAATGTTAGATTAAAAAATGAGGATATTTGTCCCTGTATGGTTGCAAGGCTAAATCCACAAAAAATTGACACATAGTTGGACTGTTTAACATGCCTTGTGGTAAGACTTTCCATTGATATCGTTTGGTAGGTCTCTGATTATTTAAAGTTGGTACTGTAAAAGCAAATAGTTTTCTATCTAACTGATGTAATGGAATGGAGAAAAAACAGTCTTTTAAATCAATAATGATAAGGTCATACTCTTGAGGAATTATGTTAGGATTTGGAAGACCACATTGCAGGGGTCCCATTGGAAGGAGGACTGAATTTACAGCCCTTAAATCCTGAAGGAGGCGCCAAGCGCCATTTTTCTTTTTGATAACAAAAACTGGGGTATTATATGGACTCAATGAAGGTTCTAGATGACCTTTATCTAATTGTTCTTGAACAAGAGAATGTAAGGCTTCAAGCTTTATAGAAGGGAGAGGCCACTGATCAATCCACACAGGGTTATTGTGAGTCAGATGCAAGCGAAGCATGGTTAGTAAAGGGTAAGTTGTGCATTAAATTGTGACATAAGGTCTCTTCCCCACAAGTTAGTATACAGAGGAATTACAGCTGGTTTAATATAAGCAACACATTGAGACTCAGGGGAATGGGCTTTTACCCAGTTTCTGCTAATGCGAGTCTCCTGGAGTCCCCCCACTCCTCTCACCACTGGTGCCACATCTGCAGGCCAGGTGTTTCGCCACTCAGTGGTTCGGATGACGGAAATATCCGCTCCAGTATCTAAAAGACCAAGAAAGGATCGACCATTCAATAAGAATGTTACCGTAGGTTTTGGTTGACTAATTGGTCTTTCAATTGCATAGAGTTGCTCTTGTTGTTGGTCTAAGAGCACAATCATTTTTGCCACAACATCCCCCTCATTTACAGTAACTTCTGTATTAGCTAGTACAGACAGACAGACATCAGACAATACAGAGGGATCATGCAGAAAAGAAGAGGCAAGAATACCTTGTTCAGCTAAATCCCTTACAGGAAAGACTAGCACTGGAATATTGGGGGGCATATGAAAAGGCTGAAAGAGAAAGTACAAAGAGAAAGTCAGCAACACCAGGAAGATAAGTAACAGTTTCATTAGCAACAAGATCATAAGCGAACGAAGAAAAGTTGCAATTTTCAGCAGCCGTTGTTGTGGGGCTGGCTGCCTGCCCCGTTTCTAGTTTCCCTGATTCAAAAAGGGTTTTTTGATGATTGCAGGGTTATTCTGTTGTTCATTCTTTTGGGCTCTGCACTGATTAGCCCAATGATAGTCTTTTTGGCATCGAGGGCATGGTGTCTTTGGGCGAGCTACCTGGTTTCTTGACATGTTTGCTCCCCCGCCCGGGGCTCTGCATTGGCTCTTAAAGTGACCTGGCTTGCCACAATTAAAACAATTGCCCATTTTGCGAGTGTTTTGTTGGGAAATGGGAAGAAGAGAGCTCATGTTCTGCTGCATGCCTTCAGTAATGGCTGTAGCCAGAGTAGACATGGAATGGGATGTGGTTCCTATGATTCGGCAGGCTGTAAGATAATCTGCCAGGGTAACATTTTTCTTATTAATTATTGGTTGCAAAACTTTCTGACAATCAGTGTTTGCGTTTTCATAAGCAAGTTTCAATTGTAATTCATTACAAGCCTCCTCATTATCAATTTGTCTCTCTAAGGCTTTTGTGAGACGGTTGATAAAGGAGGAAAAAGGTTCAGAAGGTCCTTGAATAACTTTAGAGAAAGATTTGGACACACATCCCGCATTGTCAACTTTTCGAGCAGCGGCCAAAGCACAATCCTGTAGTATAGGGAAAGCAGCTGCATCTGTGGCAGTCTGCTGGGCAACGGTAAGCATAGTGCCAGTACCATTAAGCATATCTAGAGTGACGTTTGCCGGTAAGCCTCTAGCGGCTGCGGCTGCAGTACGCTTATGAAATTCTGACTCCCAGACCAAAAATTGTGAAGGCGTGAGGATCATGGCAAATAATGTACGCCAATCGCATTTATCAAGTCAGCTCCTGGTTGGGCTATTGATCCTAAAAGACCCTGTACATAGCGAGATTGAATACCATTTTCCTTGCAAGCTGCTTTTAAATCCTTAATTATTTTGTACGGCATTGGGGTATACTGAGGAGCTGGAGGATTGCCGGCTTGTATGATAGGATAAAGGGAGGCAGCTGCAAGGGTGTCCTCATCCATTTCTCCTTCATAAAAGGCTTGTTGAATGGCTTTTACAACACCCCCCCCTTCGGGGGGGGGTGGAGGACACGAGAGCTCTCCTTTTAAAGAAGTGGATTGGATGGAGGGAGGCTCTCGTAATGACTTACGATCATTGGGATCGGAGGGTTGAAGGACAGAAAAGTTATCATAATTTGGTGGAGGAGATTCAAATACACTTTCTGCTTCTATTTTATAATGGACTTTTAAAGCCTCCATAATTTTCCTCCAAGTGACCAAAATGCCAATAGGTGCACGAGGAGGATTATGGAGATAGTCACCAATTTTTTCCCAAATGGAGATTTTTAAGGACCCTTTCTCTGGATTAATGGGACAATGTTGCCACACATAAGCCAATAATGTAGCAATAGGTTTAATTTTTACAGGCGAGCCCTTTAAATTAGCAGAATATTTAGAAGAAGAGGCGACTAACTCCCTCAATTCCTTCAGATGCTCTGTCTGTTGTTGAGAAAAGTTTCCGCCCATACTTACGAAAGTCGAGACCGTGTTTCAGATCCGATGATGTGCAATTCGCTTCAGGCCTGGCGAAGCACAGCTCCCATCGAGCGAGTAAGATATGAGCGCGTCGCGGCGTATCCCCCTTAGGGAATCATGTCGGGGTCACCAAAATGCGGTATCTGCTATCCCGCATTAGATGGGCATCTCATGATAGGGAGCGAAGGAGAAAGAAACGACAGGAGATGAAGTTCCTCGGGATGAGTGCGCCCAGAATGTCTGGGTACACGCTCTTTTATTTTATACCTCTTTTATACCCCCCCTTCAAAGGGGGGGTCACTGTCATTGTTTATTCAGAGCCTAGGTCAAGCCCAGGTCGGACAGGATATGCAGGACTTAGATAAGGCAAAATACCAAGTCAGACAGGGTGGCACGATCTACAATTTGATCAAGACATTCCTTCTTTACAAAGCTGCATGCCAGACGATGTAATCACAAAGTGAATGCTTGACTCCTTGTCTCTGTACGTGCCCTGTAAAAGGTCACTGAGGAGACAGAAGCTCAATGATTACACGTGAATGATACAATGTTGCAAATGCCTGAATGATACATAGTTGTAATGATACACAGTTGCAAACACATAAATGATACATAGTTACAACATCAAGGTCCCTTCCAACTCTGATTATCTGTATCTGTAGATATTGTGGCGTGGATAGAGAACAGTAAGAACAGGCAGTGACGTAAACAACCTGGTCAGATTCCTACCACAAACCAGGGGTGTTACACTGGCATAACATGGTGCACCTAAAGCTGCTTGTGTTGCTGAACCCTGGATTAGTTGCCTGTTCTGAATGTTCTTCAAAAGCAGTCCCATGTGGAACCCAAGAACCCTAGGCCTATATTATCACTCCTCACCTGCCAATTTGCAGCATATGCAACTCCAAGTCATGCATTACTAAATAGGTGGTCAGCAGTACGATAACAGAAGCCACTCTGTAGTGGCTCAGGAATGGTTGCTGTCAACCCTGAAGCTGACCTGGCCAAAGCCATCTTGGAGCTTCAATGCTGCCACACTTGAGTGAGGGATTAGAGATAGCTGGGATTGTGTAGTCAAAATAAAATACTTTCCCTTGGGAACCAATTCTCACATCTGGCTGGAGGAAGGAGTGATGTCCCCAGATCAGTGGATGCTGTCTTGATTGGGCCATGTGACTGATTGTTTGGGGTTAAGGGAAAAACTTTTACTATTAATTAGGTGAAAACCAAAGGGTCCCTCAGAATTGGTTTTCACCAGATATGTGCCAATATGGCATTTCCAACAAAGCTATTCTTTGAAGAATTCACCTGCCTCATAGTTTTTCTTGCAATGGATTTATTACTTGGAACCCTGACAGTTGCAGGACATGGTTCACTCTTCAATACCACCATGTGAAATAGGCATGGAGAAATCTTGCTTAAGATTTCCCAAATTTTCATTCTATCCTGTACTCCAATGCCCTGATACTGGTTCCATTCTCCAGACTACAGTGGCTCTCTGTTAAAAATAGGTCTGGAGGTCCATTATTGCTTCTCTTGACCACCAAAATTTCCATCATGGTTTCTTTCTTATCTCTTCGTGTTCTTTTGTTTAAAAATAACTCTAGGGAGAATTTGGTAAAATCTTAAAGATAAAGAAAAGATTCCCCTCGCACATATATGATAGTCATTTCTGGCTCTAGGGGGTAGTGCTCATCTCCTTTACAAAGCCAAAGAGCCAGTGCTGTCTGAAGATGTCTCCGTGGTTATATGGCCAGCATGACTTAATGCCAAAGGCACACAGAATGCTGTTATCTTCCCACCAAAGTGGCCCCTATTTTTCTACTTGTGTTTTTACATGCTTTTGAGCTGCTAGGTTGACAGAAGCTGGGGCAAATAATGGGAGCTCGCTCTGTTATGTGGTGCTAGGAATTCAAACCGCCGAACTGCCAACCTTTCTGAGCTCAGCATCTTAGCCGCTGAACCATCGCATCCCTTAGTAACTTACTATTGTGTCATTGACCCAAATGACAATATTGTTTCACTGGCCTTGTTTGGAATCATACATCATAATAACTATGATATTTCTTCCTTCCCTCTTTCCTTCTTTCCTCCCTCCCTCCTTCCAACATAAAAGGACAAATCAACAAATTAAATATACAAATATGTCCTTTCACTATGACCAATTTATATTTTGTACCTGTTGCCTAGGGATTTGTGCTTCAGAGGAAAAAGACTACTCAGTCCATTAGCAGATCTGAATTTATGATCATAAATCCCTTGCTGTTCAGCTGTGACAGGCAATACTCTTCTATAATGAGTAATAAATGTAGATAAGTCATATGTCCCCATGGATTACTTGGCCAGAAATTACATTTAGAAAAAGCCAAATTGCCTAAAATTTATCCAAATTCAATACAAATTTTATTGCCTCTAATTGCTTTTCCAGGTTTAGTGGCATTAATGATATTTAAATATATTTGTCAACCACTCTGATGCATTTGCAGCTCTCCAAGAACTGGAGTAATAGCCACCTAATCTGGACATTTCAACTATTTCTGTACTTCGGTATTAAATCATTATGACTCAAGGCACAATTTTCCCATCTTTAAACCCATATGAAATCATGTTTTCATAATTGTACTAGTTCTTCTGTCATACACATTTCCTTTTTCCTACTTGTTTTATAGCAGTTTTGTCATGACTTGGTATATCTGGCAGCAGTAATTAATGACAACCTTAGAATAATGTGGCCCAATCTCACATGTCATTGAATTAAGTGTCAAGTGCCAATTTTGCATGTTGATTCTAGAAAGCAACCGAGAAACATTCTCCTATTTTTTCATCTTCCTTATGCAATCTTTTGAGACTGATTGAATATTACCTAAAATGATTGGATTAAGTCTCCTCTTATCCTATTATTCTGCTGTTCATTTGCCATTCAAAAATAAATATTGTTTGTAAATGCTGCTAAAAAATAAGAGTATACAGCAAAAGAGAATGACTAAGGTAAAAAAAAAAGACAACTCCAAACTGATCCTATCTAATGAAATCTACTATGACGTATTCTTTCCCAATTGGCAATTCTTTAATAGCATCAAATATTCCTGGGAACTTAAAGATGCTTAATTCTAATGTAATGTAGATAGTTTTTCAATATATTTCTATGAGGTCGACTCAGCCTTCCATCCTTCCAAGGTTGGTAAAATGAGAACCCAGATTGTTGGGGTCAATATGCTGACCCTGTGAACTACTTAGAGAGGCATATAAAGTACTGTGAATCTAAGTGCTATTTCTATTTCAAATAGTCATGTCAGCTTTTAAATTCTGATGAAAATCACATGCAATTTCACTGACCACTGTTTGTTTCAGTTTGAAAACTGAAAATCTACCATGAATCTTTTGACGATCTTGCTAACAATCTAAAAATTCAACCATGGCTAGTTATTTCCACTCTATTGACCAATGTAAAACTTCTCCACTTCATTATTTTGGCACAACAATTATCCTTCTTTCTTTCCACTGTAGCTGAATAACCCTTCTCTACCCCCCCAAAATGAGCCACAGAGGCCTACATCTTCGTCATGCTATCTATAATTGAGAAAATCCACCTGATTTTTTTCCAAGGCAGAACAACGTTCCCAGGTGTTGAAGTGTCCAGATTAGAAACTGGGGGATAAGACTTAAAGTATTAATACTAATAAATATGCTAACAAATGGGCCAAGCTCCTCTCTTCTATAGGGAATGTGTCCTAAAGACCTCAGCAGCAATAGAGAAGGCTCAGTGATGAGACATGACTAGCAGAGCTTGTAACAGCCACAGACAAAAACCTCAGTGATGCAGATTTGTTCAGAAAGGACAGTATAGCTATCTTTCTCTTTTTTGACACCTGATACAATTCTCTGATATTTGGCTTTAGGTTTCAAGTCAGAAAGAAAAGAGAGGGAGCGAGGGAGAGAATGAGGAAAGAAGGGAGGGAGGCACAGCTGCATATAATTCCATTTTTCTCAACAAAATGAAACAAAACCCTAATAAGTCTTTTGACTAAGTAATGACTGATTCTGTCATGAAAGCCACATTTTCAATGGGACATGGAATATTTTTTTCCTATACATATTAATGCAGGAATTTCTAATTTGTATATATTGGACAAACAGACAAATTGGAATGCAACTATCCTTCCATTTTAGCACTTCTCCACTTCTTATTTTTTTTTCTATTTTTTCTAAATGTGTATTACAATGTATATGTATGAGAAACTTGCATGCCAACAGCATATATTGAGGAAATTGCTTGCAAAATCATATACACTAATACAATAAAATGCATATAAGGTATTAAAAAAATCTTCACAGATAGCATATGCTACTTTGTCCAATAATGTTTTTTACAAACATTAGCTAAAGAAGATCATGAAACTTTCTTATATGTATTCCACAGTGGGACAAGAACACTTCACATGATAGGGAAATTCTGAAAAATGAAATAATTAAGAGCCAAACACAATACTAAAGAGAAAGAAAAATAAGAGACAACAGATAAAGCCAGCATGGCTGCAAAAAAAATTTTTTTCTGCTAAACTGAGGAATGAAAATAGTATCTTCCTCAAAATCAGAAAGAGGGACATATTACAAAAGTGTTTTACCAGGAAATTACCTGAATCTGTAAGGATGAAGTTGTGAAAGCTAACAACATTCAGAAAGAGGTGAGGCTTACAAAAAACAAATGAATTTAATTATTTATGTATGAAGAAGATCAAGGAAGTCTTGATCTGTTGGTTGAAGAAGAGAGAGAGGGTAATAAGCAACAGGGAGAAGCCTGACATGTTTAGCTCCTATTTTACACCTGTTTTTTCACAAAGAGAAAAAGTTGGAAACCATATCAAGAAAAAAACTGCAGATTACATTTGGTGAGAGAACACTTCACTTCACTGACTGAATTACATTATGTCGAATTGAGTATGAGGTATCATTTCTGAAAAAAATGTAGAAATCACTTTTAAAATATAAACAAAATATTAATATGACACTATTTGTCATTTTTCTTTATTTAAATTAAAGTTATCATGTGAGGATGTCATATAGGCTTCATTTTCTTGATTTTCAGCTTTATCATTGGATGTACATTTCATAGCCTATTATAAGAATAGTTTCAATTATCTAATACTGTGGAGAATGGTAGTATATCTAATTGATACATATTTTGATCATTGATTGTTAGTTTAGTTTTCTTTATTGTCATTGCACCTTGTACAACGAAATCAAACACCATTTTCAGTGCACATCATGACCATGAAAATAAACACAAACACACATCCTTCACACTCCACACATTGAATTGAAACACACACACCCCCGACACCACACCAACATTGCACTCACTATACAGCAGAATTCAACAGAGCTACTGCCCTGGGATAGAAGCTGTTTTTCAGCCTATTTGTCCTTGTTTTTATTATCCTGTACCGTCTGTCAGATGGTAATAGTTCAAAAAAAAAGGGTGACCAAGATGAGATGGATCTTTGAGAATGTTTTGAACTTTCTTAAGGCAGCGGGACCTATAAAACTCTTCCAAAGAGGGGAGAGGGCAATCAATGATCCTCTGAGCAATGATGTTAACCTTCTGTAGTGCTTTCCTATTTACCACTGTGCAATTGGCAAAACATACAGAGGTGCAGTAAGTTAAAATTGAAAATTAAAAAATAAATTACAGTAACTAAACACTTAAATTACTATGAAATGTCTATAGTACTTTAAATACATCAACTATTATTATTTATTTATTTAGCATGTGATGGGAATATGATAGAAGAGAAGTAAACATATACACACAATCCATGTAATTATATTCAAAGCTTCAGTGGGAACTACTATGAGGGTATTGTAGTGGCCTCATAACTGACATCCAATTCAACTATCCAGGCGATCGCTTTTGGCATTGTTTTATGCATATCTTCTAGGGAATCAGAGAATGCACGTTGTGATAAATTTTGTACAATATGTCTGATAGTTTGCATATCAATATCAGAGTTGCAACTAAGGGGATCTTTACATCCCCAGTGATAAAGGGCAGAGGCACTTCTTCCAGTATCATACCTAGATATGTTCAAATTCATCCAGACAGAATGCAGCAGGTCAAAAGCAGGTGGTTTGATAGAGGGATCATTAAAGATCATGTCACAAAAAAATACCTTGGATCATTTCTCTCTCCAGGCATTCTAAGGTTAAACCAGGTATGAATATCTCTTTTCCTTGCTGTGAAATAGCATAGGTATGTGGATACCTATGTTTCATGCTAGCCTGCAGGATTTCATTATTTTTATATAAAATTATTATTATGTCATTATTTCCACAAATGTTGTAATCGAGAATTGAAATGCCCTATATTAACAAATAACTGATTAAAAGACTATAAATATGTTTGTTATAATTCTGAAATGATACTCAATGTTATTCTAATGTATATTTTAAAGAATTGGTCATCAACTTTATTATGATGACAGTGTAAAGTGATGGAAGATACACTTGCATGTTATGGCCTTAAGCCCATGTCACACTGGCCAACGGATGCAAAAAGGACACAGCGGACGAGCAAAATGTTCCATCCATTGTTATCCGCTCTCAAAAGGGACAAAAATTTGCATAACCGGAGCGGATAACACGGACGCGAGGAGGACACAGGGCGGATGCAAAGCGGATGCAGAACAGAAGCCTAGCGGAGGGAAGCGGATGGGAGCGGATGGCGCAACTGCAGGGCTTCCGGGGGGGCTCAGCAAAGCGGATGCGGAATGGATACAGCGGATGCAGAACGGACGCCGAACGGATGAAGCGGATGCACAGCGGATGCACAGCGGATGCACAGCGGAAGCCTAGAGGATGCCTGGCGTTAATTGCGCATGCGGGGGGGATGCATTGTGTCAGCCCCACGGATATAACGGAAGCAGCTCGGAAGCAGGTTGCCATTCAGAGGAAAGACCTGCTGCCGGACAGATTGGCTGCCTTGCCAGCCCTGCCTGCATGTCTGCCTGCAAGTCTTGCTGCCAGCCTTGCTGCCAGCTTCCCTGCCAGCCTTGCTGCCAACCTTGGTTCCTGCCAGCCTCCCTGCCAGCCAGCAACCCCACAACCATGCGGAAGCACAGCAAGCCTCAGCCATCTGCTGCCAGCCCTGACAAGAGGGACAGGGCTACCATCCCACCCCCTAGCCCTCACTCTGGTTCTGCTGGGGCTTCTGCAGCACGGGCTCGCTCTTCTGGGGCTGGCGCTTCTGCTGCTTCTGCTTCTGGAGGAGCTGATGACAAGCACTCCAGCACCAGCCACCTTCACAGCACATGGACCCTTCATCCCTGAGACTGAGCAACCAAGAGGAGTGCCAGAGACTCATTTCTGTTTTATAGCTTCTTGATAATAAAGTCTATTTATGATTCACACACTTGCTTCATTTCTTTTTTTTAATAAACTCTTGCTGAAAACTTTTAGAAGTGGTTTAAGCCTTTGCATGCTTGTGGGATGGGTAAGGATAGCTGTGGGATGGGTTAGGATAACAGTGGGATAGATAAATCTCCAGTGCAAGCATAGTGGAACTGTATGGTCCACCCTCCCAGGTGCCACACCTATGGCCCTTTATTATCAATAATAATGTAATAATTATCCACGCATGTCAACATAAACACAACTCTTTATTAAATGCCTTGTTCATTGTAGGCCAACCAAACATACATGGCCCAATCTCATCAGTGTGATAAGACAGGCTGAAGGAAGCATCCATTAAGCATCTACCATCCTGTCTTGCCATTCCACTGCTCCAGCTGGGGAGTTGCACCAGTGTTTCAGGAGGTTGCTCTGCTTCTTCGCTTCATGTGAGGCTCTGTTGGGGCCTTGCACATCCTCAATGTCAATCAGGTTTCGCCCTTGCCTCCATTCCCCAGGCTCCATGTCCCCATTGCCTTGATGGAGGTCCACGAGCCTGTTCTGCAAGACTGGGTAGCGGGTGCGCATGAGATTGTGCAGGATGCAGCAAGCTTCCATGATCCTCCTCACAGTCTCTGGGCAATGCTGCATGGTGGTGAGAAGTACCTGGAACCTGTTGGCCAGGATGCCAAAGGCGTTCTCCACCACCCACCTTGCCCTGGACAGCCTGTAGTTGAAGATCTTTTCTTCACGGGGGAGGAGTCTGGAACTGTAGAGCTTCATGAGGTAGGTTTTGAGGGAGAAGGCGTCATCCCCCACAATGAAGTAGGGCACATCTTGTTGTTGGGCAGGGGTTCTGGATCTGGGAAACCCACGATGAGGTTGCCTTCCAGCTCCTCCTTGAGGTGACTGGCGTTGTATACCTGGGCATCTGAAGATGAGCCGTTGCCTGAAGCATCGATGTACATGAACTTGTAGTCAGCATCGACCATGGCAAATTGGATGATGCTGAAGAAGCCCTTGTAGTTGTGATAAGTGGACCGCGACTTGGCTGGTGCTTTGCAGGCCACATGCTTGCCACCTATGACTCCAACGGTGTGTGGGAAGTTCCACTTCTGATACCACTGCTCTGCAACTTTCTTCCATCCTTCTTCAGTGGAGGGGCACTGGAGGAGCTCCTCCTTGTATTCTTCGATGATGGCCTGCACCACTTCTCTGACCACAATGCTGATGGTGTTGGATGGCACCCTCCAGCAGTACTGCATGCTCCTGTAGGAGGTCCTTGAGGCCAGGTGGCGCAGAGTGAGTGCCACCTTGAGCCCAGGTTCTGGGTTGGGCCGGAAGCTGGTGCTCTGCTTGGTCAACCTGGGTGTCAGCCGCTGTACAACTTCGTCAAACATGGCTGGAGGCATCCTCATGAAGTTTTGGAATGCACAAGTGTCTTTGTTCCTGAGCTCCACCATCAGCTTGTTGTACAGTCCGTCCTCTGCTCTTCTGGCGTACCATCTTTGGATCCAGACTCTTTTTGGGTGGCTCCTTTTCTTTTCGCAGTAGAGTTCACAGAGCCTGCAGATGGCTTTGCACTGTTGCAGAACGATGGTGGCTGCCAAAAGGACTTTGTTACAATCCAGGGTGGATATGACTGGATACTGTGGAAGAGCAAGAGGCAGATGAAGGCTGCAGAGGTCTGCACCGCTGGGCTGCTGTTCTGAAAGTGAGATGCAGACAAGTTGCTCCCCCTTTTTATAGGCAATATAGGTTTTCCGCTAGGCATCCGCTAGGCATCCGTTCTGCATCCGTTCTGCGTCCGTTCCGCTTCCTCCCTGCATCCGGGCAGATGCGAGTTGCGCGGATGCATAGCGGATGCCTAGCAGATATAGCGGATGAATAACGGATGCGTAGCGGATGCATAGCGGATGCAGAATGGACGAACTGGGTACATTTTCCGTGCAAAAGATTTAGGCAGCCCAAACTTTTGGAGCGGATGAAACGTCAATAAACGGATGCTGGACGGATAGAGAGGAAGCAAAACGGAGGCAGTGAGTACATCGCGTTTTTGAATGGATGGCAAGTTTTTTTGTCCGTTTTACATCCTCTTTGCATCCGTTGGTTCAGTGTGACATGGGCTTTAAGTATGTTTTATTTTGATTTTTTTATTTAATATTCATAATTTTGTGAATATGAGCTTTGGAAGAGTAAGTTGGTTGAAATATATGAATTTTTGAATTAGATACCAATAATTTGGCAATGGTATATGTATATTTGGAGTCACTTGCCGCAAGTTGGGAGGTATAAATATTCAATGTATAAATAAATAAAAATTGAAAAACAGCAAAAAAAAAAAAAGAATATCTTTTACAATAGAAAGATAGTAACATTCCAGATTTATAGTTTTGGAGAGGTAACGTGGGTTTGTTCTCTGCATATGAATTGATTCTTTATTTGTAAAATGGAAATGCTAATCAATATTATTCTGTGTGGTGAAAATTTAATGAGTTGTTTAAAATCTGATTTTTTTTTCTATGCTGTCACTTTGGGTTCATTTTTCTGTTTGCATTTCTTTTGGTATCTTTTTCTTTACATTTACTAAAGCAATGTAAATACAAGCTAGGCATACTGCAGTCAGATTCACCGCCATTCAATAATGGTGGCTCCTCCTTCTCCTCTAGTTTCTTTTCTTTCTGGGTGAACACAGAAGATCAGAATAAATAATTATAGCATGGATTTAGACAAAAGTCATCAACTGGAATCTTGATGAGATTCTATATCAAAGAATACCCAAGTACACCTTGATAATGGCTCTGCATCATCACAAGAAAGTACCACTGATGTGAAAGGAGTGCTTTACATTTTAATAACCCTTCATTGTTGCTAAACTCTGTTAAACCCATTCATTTTAACAGTATACTGTGGTTGCCTGCTCAATAGTGAGAAAGATAATGCTATTTTGTTGAACTGCATGGCTACATGTCCTTCAGCAAGAATAGCTTTGTAAATTCCACGTCAAGCTAATTAGATTTCTTGATTACCTCACTGGAGCTAGTCATTCAGAATGGCCTTCTCCTTCTAGGTGGAAGACAAAATAAATGTCTTCTTTTCCTTACTCTTTTCTTTTTTCTTTTGTGCTGATTGCCCTAAGTTGGTTATGTATTCTGTACCTTCTCTCTTTCTCTTTCTCTCTCTCTTTCTCTCTCTAGGTTTGCTGGTTTCCTTTTTGTCTGAAAACCAGCTGGTGGTGAAGGCAGTCAGAAAACAAAAATGTCAAGCTAATAATTGTGCATCCATGTCATTCTGCCTACCAAAGAAAGAATTTTCTTACCTAAAAAACCTAATCTTTAATAGATTAATTGGTGAATTTCAGTCATTCCTTCAATCATTACCATAAAGATAATCCAGGAACATAATGGTGAATGTATTTAACTTGAAGCTCAATCTTCTTAAAATGCTGTGAGATAAAAGTAGAAATCAGTCTAAGCTATATTGATAGTCAACTTTAAAATTCAGCTGTCACATTTTATGGAAGTGGGGGTGGAGGAGTTGAAAAGTTCAAGGTTATTCTGTATGTCATATTAAGAAATTCCAATAGCAGTTAATTGGTTCTCATGATTTATGAAGTGTAGAAGTGGGAGGAGAGAAGGGAGGAGAGAAGGGAGGAGAGAAGGTGGATTCTGTGTAACGTACGAAAATAAATTCACTGTGGGAAATTGCCTTAAACATGCCAGATCTGCTTCTAAATAAATCAATTGGAGAGAAAATGTCTTGGAGTGATTGATATCATGGATACTTCCTGTATGCCTAACATTTATTTCCCAAAGTAACTTTTCATTTTTGGAAGGGGCTTGGCTGATGCCCTGGACTTCTTTTCCAAGAGATGGAGAAAGATCAACAATCAGCCAAAGTTGGAGATATGCAGTGGGGAGAGTGTGGGGGCCCTCCCTCTGGAACATTAATTGGATCTGCAAGCCCTTGTTTGGAGGAGATGATGGATGCTTTCAGAATGACAGTAGAGGAAAGAGATTGGGGAGCTATACCAAAGTGTTTCATCTCAAGAAGTTGTTATAACCCAGAGGTAATCCAGCTGTTTGAAGGGAAATCTTTTTCAAGCCCCAGGCATACTACTATTCTGTCAGAATGGAGGGAGGAGACTATCCAGATATCAGTTGGAGGAAGCCAGAAAGATACATCAACTGGCAGAGGTGTGTTGCAGCCTCTGAGGCAATCCCCTCATTTTCCAGAGGAAATTTTGCCCCCTGCAGAGAGTATCCCTCCAGAGTGGGGATTTTATCGAGGTGAGGGATAGTTTAAGTGCCAATGGCAGCTAGCACCAACACAGCCCTGGTCTGAAGGGTGGTTGCCCAGACAACAGACAGTAGTCACTTCCCCTCCACCTGATCAGGGAACCAGGCCACACCCATTTTCCTCCTGGCAACCACAAATGCAGCCCCAACTGGCAGGAAGGCCATAGGGACCCCTATTCCAGAGAGGCACCACCCAGCCAGGATACAGGAGACCTACCCAGCCTATGCACGCCACCAGTCCTGTTCCTTTCATTCCAATACAACCTGCAGGGGCCTGGCCTGTGCCACCTCCACAACCATGACCCAGGCTCTCTATCCATCCAGCATCCGTTTATGGACATTTCATCCACTCAGAAAGTTTTGAGCTGCTCAAAAACTTTTGAGCGGAAAATGTATCCAATAGGTCCGTTCTGCATCTGCTACGCATCCGCTAGGCATCCGTTATGCATCCGCTATATCTGCTAGGCATCCGTTCCGCATCCGCGCAACTCTCATCCACTCGGACGCAGGGAGGAAGCAGAACAGATGCAGAACGGATGCAGAATGGATGCCTAGCGGATGCAGCACGGAAACAAAGCATTTAAAATGGAAAAAACCTTCGCAGAGGGGACCTATCTCGAATATTAAGGATGTCTAGAGGATGCCTAGAGGATGCCCAGAGGATGCAAAGGGACACCTATACTGCCTATAAAAAGGGGGAGCAACTCGTCTGCATCTCACTTTCAGCCCAGCAGCCCAGCTGTGCAGACGTCTGCAGCCTTCATCTGACTCTTCCTCTTCCACAGCATCCAGTCATGTCCACCGTGGATCATAACAAAGTCCTTTTGGCAGCCACCATCCTTCTGCAACAGTGCAAAGCCATCTACAGGCTCTGTGAACTCTACTACAGGAAGAAAAAGAGGCGGCCAAGAAGTGTCTGGGTACGAGGATGGTTCACCAGAAGAGCAGAGGATGGACTGTACAACAAGCTGATGGTGGAGCTCAGGAACGAAGACACTTGGGCATTCCAGAACTACATGAGGATGCCTCCAGCCATGTTTGACGAAGTTGTGCAGCGGCTGAGACCCAGGTTGACCAAGGCAAACACCAACTTCCAGCCCAGCCTGGAACCTGGGCTCAAGGTAGCACTCACTCTGCACCACCTGGCCTCAGGGACCACCTACAGGAGCATGCAGTACAGCTGGAGGGTGCCACACAACACTATCAGCATTGTGGTCAGAGAAGTGATGCAGGCCATCATCGAAGAATTCAAGGAGGAGCTCCTCCAGTGCCCCTCCACTGAAGAAGGATGGAAGAAAGTTGCAGAGCAGTGGTATCAGAAGTGGAACTTCCCACACACCGTTGGAGCCATAGATGGCAAGCACGTGGCCTGCAAAGCGCCAGCCAACTCAGGGTCCTCTTATCACAACTACAAGGGCTTCTTCAGCATCATCCTCTTCGCCATGGTCGATGCTGACTACAAGTTCATGTACATCGATGTTTCAGGCAACGGCTCATCTTCAGATGCCCAGGTATACAATGCCAGTCACCTCAAGGAGGGGCTGGAAGGCAACCTCATCGTGGGCTTCCCAGATCCAGACCCCCTGCCCAACGACACGCAAGATGTGCCCTACTTCATCGTGGGGGATGATGCCTTCTCTCTCACAACCTACCTCATGAAGCCCCACACCTCCAAATACCTCACCCGTGAAGAGAGGATCTTCAACTACAGGCTGTCCAGGGCAAGGCGGGTGGTGGAGAATGCCTTTGGCATCCTGGCCAACAGGTTCCAGGTACTTCTCACCACCATGCAGCATTGCCCAGAGACCGTGAGGAGGATCATGGAAGCTTGCTGCATCCTGCACAATCTCATGCGCACCCGCTACCCAGTCTTGCAGAACAGGCTCGTGGACCTCCATCAAGGCAATGGGGACATGGAGCCTGGGGAATGGAGGCAAGGGCGAAACCTGATAGACACTCAGGATGTGCAAGGCCCCAACAGAGCCTCACGTGAAGGGAAGAAGCAGAGCAACCTCCTGAAACCCTGGTGCAACACTCCAGCTGGAGCAGTGGAGTGGCAAGACAGGATGATAGATGCTTAATGGATGCTTCCTTCAGCCTGTCTTGTCACACTGATGAGATTGGGCCATGTATGTTTGGTTGGCCTACAATGAACAAGGCATTTAATAAAGAGTTGTGTTTATGTTGACATGCGTGGATAATTATTACATTATTATTGATAATAAAGGGCCATAGGTGTGGCACCTGGGAGGGTGGACCATACAGTCACACTATGCTTGCACTGGAGGTTTATCTATCCCACAGCTATTACCCATCCCAAAGGTAACCCTGCCCATCCCACAGGTATCCCTGCCCATGCCACTGCTATCTTAACCCATCCCACAAGCATGCAAAGGCTTAAAGCATTTCTAAAAGTTTACACCAAGAATTTATTAAAAAAAAGAAATGAAGGAAGTGTATGAATCAAAAATAGAGTTTATTAACAAGAAGCTATAAAACAAAAATGAGTCTCTGGCACTCCTCTTGGTTGCTCAGTCTCAGGGATGAAGGGTCCATGTGCTGTGCAGGTGGCTGGTGCTGGAGTGCTTGACATCAGCTCCTCAAGAAGCAGAAGCAGCAGAAGCCCCAGCCCCAGAAGAGCGAGCCCCTGCTGCAGAAGCCCCAGCAGAACCACAGTGAGGGCCAGGGGGTATGATGATAGCTCTTTCCCTCTTGCAAGGGCTGGCAGCAGATGGCTGAGGCTTGCTGTGCTTCCACATGGTTGTGGGGTTGCTGGCTGGCAGGGAGGCTGGCAGGAACCAAGGCTTGCAGGAATGCTTGCAGGCAGGCAGGCACCAAGGCTGGCAGGCAGGCTTGCAGACAGGCAGGCACCAAGGCTGGCAGGAAGGCTGGCAGGCAGGCAGGCACCAAGGCTTGCAGGCAGGCATGAACCAAGGCTGGCAGGTAGGCAGGCAGCAAGGCCGGCAGGCAGACTGGCTGGCAGCAAGGCTGGCAGGCAGGCAGCCAGCAAGGCTAGCAAGGAGGCTGACAGAAAGGCTGGCAGGCAGGCAGCCAGGAAGGCTGGCAGGGAGGCTGACAGCAAGGCTGGCAGCAAGGCTTGCAGGCAGACATGCGGGCAGGGCAGGCAAGGCAGTCAATCTGTCCAGCAGCAGGTCTTTCCTCTGAATGGCGACCTGCTTCCCAGCTGCTTCCATTATATCTGTGGGGCTGACGCAATGCATCCTCCCCGCATGCACAATTAACGCTCGGCATCTGCTAGGCTTCTGCTGTGCATCTGCTATGTATCCGCTGTGCATCTGCTTCATCCGTTCGGCGTCCATTCTGCATCCGCTGTATCCGTTCCGTGTCCGCTTTGCTGAGGTCCCCCGGAAGCCTATCGGATGTGCCATCTGCTCCCATCTGCTTCCATCCGCTAGGCTTCTGCTCTGCATCCATTTTCCATCTGCTCTGCATCCTCCCCCTGTCCCTTCCTTTCCGTGTTATCTGCTCTGGTTATTGAAATTTTTGCCCCTTCTGAGAGCGGATAACAACGGATGGAACATTTTTCTCGTCCATTGTTAACGTTTTGCATCCATTGAGCAGCGTGACAGGGCTTTTAGGCTGTATTTGATGGCCGCCATGAACATTTCAATTACTTCCTCACTCGAATCCTGTGGCGTTCGGAAAAGACTGATTTGAAGTCTTCACTTCAATCCACGTTTCCAGCAGGAATGCGGACCATTTCTATTGGCTGATGCTGTTTGACAGCCGGCTTAAAAAGGAGCTGTCAAATGGCATCAGCTGTTGTCCGCCAGCTGGCTGCCTTGTTAGCGCGGCAGCCACGGCAACCTTTTATTGTTTCAACAAAGTAAAAAGCTGAAGTTCACTCCGTGTTTGCCTCAGGTTATTCTGCCCCAAATTAGACATGGAGCTTGACAAATTAATTAAACAGGGCGTATTGGAGCCTGTGGACTTCGCAAAATGGGAAACCCCAAGAGTGACACCCCTGAAGTAAAACGGTAGCGTAAAAATCTGTGCGGATTACAAGATGTCATTGAATAAATATTTACAAATCAGCGCTTATCCTGTCCCTGTTATCCAGCACCTACTACATTCTTTTGAGCCAGGAACCATTTTCGCTAAATTAGACATGTCACAGGCCTATCAACAGTTCCCTGTTGATGACACAGATGCTGAACTACAAACTATTGTTATGCACAGGGGCTCTTTCAAATGTAGGCACCTCCAATTTGGCGTAAGTGTGGCCCCAGGAATTTTCCAATCCTTAATGGAAAGACTTCTTGAAGGATTACCAGACATAATTCCATATTTTTGATGATATTTTAATATCTGTCCTTAAAAGCCTCAGTTACAGCAAAGAGTCAGAGCAGTCCTTGATCGTTTCAGAAAGCATGGTCTTAAGTGAAAGAAAGACAAGTGCACTATTGCCCCCCCACAGGTAAAATTTGTGGGATACAGAATTGACACCTCTGGTATTCATCCAATCGAATCCAAAGTAAGGGCTATTCACAAGGCACCCACGCCAACTAACAAAACTCAGCTCCAGGCCTTTTTAGGACTTCTTAACTTTTACACTTTGTTTTTGCCACATAAAGCTTCTGTTGTGGAGCCTCTGCACAGACTCTTGGAAAAACAGTCCCCCTGGCACTGGGGACCATGCCTTCCATTGCTGTCAAATCATTACTTACTTACATCCAATCCTGATCCAATTTAATAGAAATTTACCTTTAGTTTTAGCAGCAGATGCTTCTCCTTTTGGCATTGGTGCTGCTTTAAGTCATAGACTGCCTAGAGTTTCTGAGGCACCCATTGCCATTTTCTCCAGAACTTTTTCCCCAGCTGAGCGCAACTACAGCCAAATTGACAAGGAGGCTTTGGCTGCAGTTGCTTCTGTCAAAAAATTCCATGAGTTTCTATATGGACATTATTTCGAGTTGATTATGGATCACAAGCCTCTGTTAGGCCTTCTGTCAAGTGAAAGACAAACTCCTCAGATTTTGTCTCCAAGGATGACCAGGTGGACTTTATTTCTGGCTGCCTATTCCTATACACTGATTCATTGACCTGGCAAGAGTCTATGCCACGCTGATGCTCTTAGTCGCTGCCCCCTACCTGTTCCTGTGGAGGATCCTGCACCAACCAATGCTGTTTTCCAGATCAACAATCTCAACCTCCCCATCACTGCCCTCAATATCACTGCCCACTCTTCCAGGTACAAGGTAATCGCCCAAGTTCTTGACTGGGTGGGAAGGGGGTGGCCAACAATTCCTTAATTCGTGCCTTTCAAAACTCGCCAACAAGAACTATCTTCTTTGCAAGGCTGTTTACTTTAGGGAACTGGGGTAGTTATCCCTTCCAAGTTGCAAGATTCAGTTTTAAAGGTCCTGCATGAGGGCCATCCCAGAACTGTCAGGATGAAGTCCCTGGCTCACAGTTAAGTATGGTGGCCAGGCATGGATGCTCAGATAACAAGTTGGGTGAATGCTTGTCAGCCATGGCAAGCTACCAGACCTGCTCCACCCACATCCACTCCAGGCAGATGGGAAGATTCTATGGCCCCGTGGTCCCAGGTACATATTGATCTGGCTGGCCCCTTTCATGGGTGTACATTCCTGGTGATGGTTCATTCTTTTTCTAAATGGGTGGAACTGACCTTGATTACCTCCACAACTTCAGAAGCTATCACTAAGGCTCTATCAAGGATATTCCCTACCCATGGCCTCCCTGACACCATCATGTCTGATAATGGCCCCCAGTTTACTTCCTGTGAGTTTGAGATCTTCCTAGCCAACCTAGGGATAAGGCATGCACTTACAGCTCCTTTTCATCCTGCCAGTAATGGCCTGGCAGAAAGGGCAGTCAGATCAGTTAAGGAGG
This sequence comes from Laticauda colubrina, assembly GCA_015471245.1. NCBI lineage: Eukaryota > Metazoa > Chordata > Lepidosauria > Squamata > Elapidae > Laticauda > Laticauda colubrina. Next base: position 21,721,072 of record BLBF01000010.1, on the reverse strand, counting down.
CCCTGGCAAGGTTTGGGCCTAGAGATTGGCATTCTAGGCTCGCTAAGTATCTCCTGACCCAGCACACAACTCCCTGTGCCACACTAAAAGGTCTCCAGCTGAACTTCTCATGGGTAGACATCTGAGGACCACCCTAGACAGACTCCATCCGGATTATGCCTCAGTCACACCCCTCGGGTCAAAAAGCCAGGCAAGGAAGTTCTCTGAGAATGACCAGGTCTATGCCCAGAACTATGTGGGACACCCTTTGTGGATGCCTGGGCAAATTGTGGCGGTAACTGGTCCTAAGTCTTACAGGATCCAACTGCAAGACAGGCACATCTGGCGCTGCCATATCAATCATCTTAGAAAGCATTGGAGTGCGTCTGCAGGTGGCCTTCAAGACGTTCCTGAAACAGAGAAACCACCAGCGACCATAGAAACTTCCCACGGATCCAACAGGAACGCAAGCCTACATGAACAGTCATCTGTCCTTCACCCAGAAATGCCTGAAGCTGAAACACCAGCTTTGTCAGCACCAGAAGTTGCCCAGCAAGCAAAAAAGTTCCTTCCAGCAGCAGCTTTGACAGGGCTTAGAAGATCTGGCCTCCTACGCAAGTGCCCGAGTTATCTGAAGGACTACACATGCTCCGTTCTGGGGGAAAGAAGTGTGGCATTCGGAAAAGACTGAGCTGAAGTCTTCACTCTGGTCTGCATTTCCAGCAGGAATGTGGACCGTTCCTATTGGCTGATGCCATTTGACAGCTGGCTATAAAAGAGAGCTGTCAAACAGCATCAGCTGTTGTCCATCAGCTGGCTGCCTTATTAGCACGGCAGTCACAGCAACCCTTTATTGTTTCAATAAAGTAAACGCTGAAGTTCACTCTGTGTTTGCCTCAGGTTATTCCGCCGCTCCACAACAAATCCAATCCCATATAGAACAATTTGGAGATCAATACGCCACAGAGCACGTTTTGGTTACGGCTATAACAAATGGGATGAATGAAGGGGATGCTTCAGACTGGGTGGCCCAGCTACACCATGAACAAGCCCCTGAATTATGCAATGTAAATGGATTTATTAAATTATGAAGACTTAGATTTGAAAATCCAGACAGGGTAGCAGAGAATGAAGAGAAGTTAATGGAAATGAGGCAGGGCAAGTGACCATTGTCAGAATTTATTTGGGACTTTAGAAGGATCGCAAGCCACCTCATGGATTGTCCTGAAAGAATGACTTTACACTATTTTAAAAATGCCATTGATCCAGAAGTAAAGAAGGCCTGTGAAATTAAGGGAATCACAGAGACCTTACAATCATGGTATGTCGCATCATTCAGCTTAGATTGCAGCATCATCCCACACAGAAACCCCCTTTTGGCAGCCCTGCCTAAGAGAATTGTTGTTAGGGGACCGCCGACCAGCTCAGCCAAACCTGCTCATACCCAACCTACCAGGATGCTAAAATGTTACCGATGTGGCCAAGCTGGCCATAGAACAGCAGACTGTCTGGCCTCTGCTCCTGTACCACAAGTTCCACAGTCAAAGTCTAATCCAGCTGTTAGAGGTCGGAAGAATCAAGAAAGACCTCCAGCCAGGGGCGAATTCACCAAACACAGCTGGGAAAGCCCTCTCTGCACAGATGGGAGCAACAGACCACCAGACTTTCACCATGTCCCTGCGAACCTGACCTGCGAAGATGACCCAATGGTGAGTGATCCCATCATACCTTTTACAGTGAAGGTCAGGTACCAAACATGGGGGAGGCCAGGGAGTTAGAAGCTGTCATTGATACAGGTTGCTCGAGATATCTTATTGGACTCCCCATCATTGAACAATTGGGCATAAAGACTAACCCACTAAAACACTCAATCAGATTTGAGTAAGTGAATGGAACCTTAATTGGGGGGGGGGGGGGAAACAGCCACTCAGATGACTGAATTGATCAAGATGGAATTAGGACCCCATCACGAACTCATATGCTTCATAGAGCCCCCAAGATGTCAGAATCAATCATACTGGGACTTGCTTGGCTAGACAAATGGGCCCTGGTGATCAAATGGGAGGATGGATTCAGAAAAATCCTCACTGGACCAGGCCCATTGCCCCCTCTTACACCCATTTCAAAGCAACCAGTCAGCTTGAACCCAGAGCCTGAGCCAGCATCCATGGCATCCCACCTTCTCCAAGATAACCCCCAGGTACCCGACCAATACAAAGACTTGGCTGAAGAATTCAGTGAAGAAGAGAGTAAAGCCCATGTCACACTGAACCAACGGATGCAAAGAGGATGTAAAACGGACAAAAAACCTTGCCATCCGTTCGAAAACGCGATGTACTCACTGCCTCTGTTTGGCTTCCTCTCTATCTGTCCAGCATCCGTTTATGGACGTTTCATCCGCTCCAAAAGTTTTGGGCTGCCTAAAACTTTTGCACGGAAAATGTATCCAGTTTGTCCATTCTGCATCCGCTACGCATCCGCTACGCATCCGTTACGCATCCGTTATGCATCCGCTGTATCCGCTAGGCATCCGTTGCGCATCCACGCAACTCCATCCGCCCGGACGGAGGGAGGAAGCAGAACGGACGCAGAACGGATGCAGAACGGATGAAGAATGGATGCAGAATGGATGCAGAACGGAAACAAAGCATTTAAAATGGAAAAAACGTTCGCAGAGGGGACCTATCTCGGATATTAAGGATGTCTATAGGATGCCTATAGGATGCCTAGAGGATGCCAAGCGGAAAACATATACTGCTTATAAAAAGGGGGAGCAACTCGCCTGTATCGCACTTTCAGAACAGCAGCCCAGCGGTGCAGACCTCAGCAGCCTTCATCTGCCTCTTCCTCTTCCACAGCATCCAGTCATGTCCATCGTGGATTGTAACAAAGTCCTTTCGGCAGCCACCATCATTCTGCAACAGTGCGAAGCCAGGCTCTGTGAACACTACTGTGAGAAGAAAAGGAGCCACCCAAAAAGAGTCTGAGTCCGAAGATGGTTCACCAGAAGAGCAGAGGATGGACTGTACAACAAGCTGATGGTGGAGCTCAGGAGCGAAGACACTCGGGCGTTCCAGAACTTCATGAGGATGCCTCCAGCCATGTTTGATGAAGTTGTGCAGCGCCTGACACCCAGGTTGACCAAGGCAAACACCAGCTTCCGGCCCAGCCTGGAACCTGGGCTCAAGGTGGCACTCACTCTGCACCATCTGGCCTCAGGGACCTCCTACAGGAGCATGCAGAACAGCTGGAGAGTGCCATCCAACACCATCAGCATTGTGGTCAGAGAAGTGGTGCAGGCCATCATCGAAGAATACAAGGAGGAGCTCCTCCAGTGCCCCTCCACTGAAGAAGGATGGAAGAAAGTTGCAGAGCAGTGGTATCAGAGGTGGAACTTCCCGCACACCGTTGGAGCCATAGATGGCAAGCACGTAGCCTGCAAAGCTCCAGCCTAGTCGGGGTCCACTTATTTCAACTCCAAGGGCTTCTTCAGCATCATCCTCTTCACCATGGTCGATGCTGACTACAAGTTCATGTACATCAATGCTTCAGGCAACGGCTCCTCTTCAGATGCTCAGGTATACAACGCCAGTCACCTCAAGGAGGGGCTGGAATGCAACCTCATGGTGGGCTTCCCAGATCCAGAACCCTTGCCCAACGACACACAAGATGTGCCCTACTTCATCGTGGGGGATGACGCCTTCTCCCTCACAACCTACTTCATGAAGCCCTACACCTCCAGACTCCTCACCCATGAAGAGAGGATCTTCAATTACAGGCTGTCCAGGGCAAGACGGGTGTTGGAGAACGCCTTTGGCATCCTGGCCAACAGGTTCCAGGTACTTCTCACCACCATGCAGCATTGCCCAGAGACTGTGAGGAGGATCATGGAAGCTTGCTGCATCCTGCACAATCTCATGCGCACCCGCTACCCAGTCTTGCAGAACAGGCTCGTGGACCTCCAACAAGCCAATGGAGACATGGAGCCTGGGGAATGGAGGCAAGGGCAAAATCTGATAGACACTCAGGATGTGCAAGGCCCCAACAGAGCCTCACATGAAGCGAAGAAGCAGCGCAACCGCCTGAGACAATGGTTCAACTCCCCAGCTGGAACAGTGGAGTGGCAAGACAGGATGGTAGATGCTTAATGGATGCTTCCTTCATCCTGTATCATCACACGGATGAGATTGGGCCATGTATGTTTGGTTGGCCTACAATGAACAGGGCGTTTAATAAAGAGTTGTGTTTATGTTGACATGTGTGGATAATTATTACATTATTATTGATAATAAAGGGCCATAGGTGTGGCACCTGGGAGGGTGGACCATACAGTCCCACTATGCTTGCACTGGAGGTTTATCTATCCACTGCTATCCTAACCCATCCCACAGCTATTAGCCATCCCACAGGTATCCTAACCCATCCCAAAGCTATCCTTACCCATCCCACAAGCATGCAAAGGCTTAAAGCATTTCTAAAAGTTTCCAGCAAGAGTTTGTTAAAAAAAAGAAATGAAGCAAGTGTGTGAATCATAAACAGACTTTATTAACAACAAGCTATAAGACAAAAATGAGTCTCTGGCACTCCTCTTGGTCGCTCAGTCTCAGGGGTGAAGGGTGCAGGTGCTGTGAATGTGGCTGGTGCTGGAGTGCTTGTCATCAGCTCCTCCAGAAGCAGAAGCAGCAGAAGCGCCAGTCCCAGAAGAGTGAGCCCGTGCTTCAGAAGCCCGAGGAGAACCAGAGTGAAGGCCAGGGGGTGGGATGGTAGCCCTGTCCCTCTTGCCAGGGCTGGCAGCAGATGGCTGAGGCTTGCTGTGCTTCAGCATGGTTGTGGAGTTGCTGGCTGGCAGGGAGGCTGGCAGGAACCAAGGTTAGCAGGAAGGCTGGCAGGGAGGCTGGCAGGAAGGCTGGCAGGAAGGCTGGCAGGCAGGCTGGCAGGCAGGCAGGCACCAAGGCTGGCAGGCAGACATGAACCAAGGCTGGCAGGAAGGCTGGCAGGCAGACATGAACCAAGGCTGGCAGGAAGGCAGGCAGCAAGGCTGGCAGGCAGACTGGCTGGGAGCAAGGCTGGCAGGGAGTCTGGCAGCAAGGCTGGCAGCATGGCTGGTAGCAAGGCTGGCAGCAAGGCTGGCAGGCAGACATGCAGGCAGGGCAGGCAAGGCAGTCGATGCGTCCAGCAGCAGGTCTTTCCTCTGAATGGCGACCTGATTCCGAGCTGCTTCCGTTATATCCGTGGGGCTGATGCAATGCATCCTCCCCGCATGCGCAGTGAACGCCAGGCATCCATTAGGCTTCCACTGTGCATCCGCTAGGCTTCCGCTGTGCATCCGCTTCATCCGTTCGGCATCCACTCTGCATCCGCTGTATCCGTTCCATGTCCGCTTCGCTGAGGCCCCTCAGAAGCCCTGCGGATGTGCCACCCATTCCCATTCGCTCCCATCCGCTTCCATCCGCTGGGCTTCCGTTCCGCATCCGCTTTGCATTCACCTGTGTCCTCCCCGCGTCCGTGTTATCCGCTCTGGTTATGCAAATTTTCACCCCTTTTGAGAGCGGATAACAACGGATGGAACATTTTGCTCATCCGCTGTGTCCTTTTTGTATCCGTTGGCCAGTGTGACATGGGCTTAATGTTTTACCTCCCCATCTAGCCACTGATTTTGCCATAGAATTAGAGCCCAGGGCAAAATTATCAAAACCAAAGATGTATTCCATGACACCTGCTGAGATGACTGAATTAAGGAAATACATTGACAGCAATTTGAAACGAGGTTTTATTGAGCCTGCCAAATCAAGACTAGCTGCACCCATGTTGTTCAAGGAGAAGAAAGATGATGGATTGAGATTGTCTGTTGACTTTAGAGGTGTGAACGCCGTATGCATCAAAAACATGTACCCTCTCCCCCTTATGAAGGATTTATTGAACCACTTGTCTAAGGGCAAGATATTCACCAGGCTAGATCTCAGGGAAGCTTACTACCGGGTCCACATCAAAGAGGGAGATGAGTGGAAAACTGCATTTAACTGCCCTCTGGGTAGCTTCCAATTCAAAGTCATGCCCTTCGGACTTCAGGGGGCTCCTGCAGTGTTTATGCAGCTCATCAATGAGCTGGTACACTCGCACCTTTACCGGGGGGTCCTCATGTATCTAGGTGACATCCTAATCTTCAGCGAAACCATGGAAGAACATGTTCAATTGGTCCGACAAGTTCTAGAAAAACTTCTAGCTGCCAAATTATATGTGAAACTCTCAAAATGCGAATTCCACAAAGAGTTATTGGACTACTTAGGCTATCAAATATCCAACCTGGGGATTGAAATGGATCCCAGAAAGGTGAAAGCGGTACTGGACTGGAAACCCCCCAGAACCCAAAAACAACTTCAAAGTTTCTTGAGTTTTGCCAACTTCTATAGACAATTCATTCCATCCTTTGTTGAAGTTTCCCTCCCCTTGACAGAGCTATTAAAAACAGGCCCACTAAACCAAAACTGAGTCAACCCAAGCTTGGACTATGGACTGTCAGAAAGCTTTTGAGGCCTTAAAATGCCTTTTCACAGCTGAGCCCATCCTCCAGCACCCAGACATGACCAAGCCTTTTATTGCCCAAATGGATGCAAGTGATGTAGTGGTGGCAGCTGTTTTGCTGCAAAAAGACTCTGAAAGCCGACTGATACCTTGCACTTATGTGTCCAAAAAACTGTCAGACACAGATTGAAGGTAGGTGATCTTAAAGTAAGAAGCATTTGTTGTATGATTGGCTTTGATGACTTGGGGGCATTTTCCAGAAGAGGCGCCAGAGGCCTTTGAGGTATGGATTGATCATAAGAACCTCGAGGCTCGAAAGACCCCTCGGAGATTATCACCCAAACAAGTCCACTGGGCCCAATATTTCAAGCGATTCAACTTTAATATTAAATTATCCCCAGATGGAAAAACGTACTGGCGGACACTCTGTCCAGAAAACCTCAGTTTGACAGCCACAGAGAGGAAATAGTACAAGCCTTAATTTCAGAAGCTCAATCAGCAGGCCAAGTGACCACTCGAGCCCAAGCCAACTGCAACCCCAAACATCTGGAAGATAAGCTAACTGCAGAATTGAAAACAGCCCTATTGACCGATCCTTGGTTCCTGGACCATCAAACCAAGCTGACAAAGAATAATGGACTAGCTTAGAAAGGGACTACTGGTACTAAAGCGTAGCTACAACTCCCAGCTGGGAGGCCACTTCAGATTCCTAAAAACCCTACATTTACTGAGAAGACAGTTCTGGTGGCCAAAAATGAAACCTGATGTTGGGGAACTATGTAAAAAGTTTCTCAATTTGAGCCACAATGAAACACAGAACTGGAAAAATCCCTGGCCTCCTGCAACAAGTTGCTAAACCAACCCAACCTTGGGAAGAGATCGCAATGGACTTTATTGTTGAATTGCCTAAGAGTGAAGGGAATATGATCATTTGGACTATAATTGACTTATTCTCTAAACAGGCCCATTTTATAGCCTGAAAAGGACTTCCATCTGCGAAAAAACTAGCAAAGTTGTTTGTGAAACATCTCTATAGACTACATGGAGTACCTCATAGAATAATATCAGGCAGAGGGATACAATTCACCGCAAAATTTTGGAGGGAATTTCTGAAATCCATTGGTTCCTCTCACGGGTTATCCTCAGCTTTCCATCCTGCTTGTAATGGAACAGTGGAGAGGGCTAATGCCATGATTGAACAACACATTAGATGCTATGTAAATTATCAACAAGAAAATTGGGCTGAGTTATTACCTTTTGCAGAAGTTGCTTACATAGCAGCACAGGATTGACTTTATTCCAAATCAATACTAGAATGGATTTTGTCCTGATGCCAGAGTTACCTAGACAACCTCCCTCATCCATGTCCCTAACAGAATGGATGAACTCATTAAAGAAAGGATGGGAAGATACAAAAAAAGCTTTGACCGAAGCTGCAAGAAATTATAAAAAACACGCGGATAAACATAGATCCCTTCAACCACCTTTTAAGGTAAGGGACAAAGTATATTTGTCAACCAAGTATCTTAGGTTGAAATTGCCCAATAAGAAGCTGGGTCCATTCCCAATTTCTTTTTCTTTTTTTTTTTTTAAGAATTTTATTAATTTTCTACAAACAGACATAACATACAAAACATTAAAAACATCTACTCTCATATATACTTCCGGTGTGTCGGTTGGTTCATCAGTTTTGTGCATTCATTTTATAGTCTCAATTACAGTTATATTACATAACCACTCATATTATCAATCCATATCCTAATATTACCAAAAAAAAATTAAAATAAAATCTTTTTCTGACTATACTTTTAATCATTCATGCTTTGTGAGATAACAATACTTCAAACAGTTTATTCTATAACAAATCATATAGTCATAACAAATCAATCCTAAAAACCCTTCATAGATATAATACTAATGCTCTATTATTGTATTTTATCATCTAACCATTGATAAAAAAGATCCCAAATTTCATAAAATTGTTTATCTTCTTGCTCTCTAATTTCAAATGTCAATCTACTCATCTCAGCACATTCCAATATTTTCT
>BLBF01000010.1:21590380-21702524 GCA_015471245.1 Laticauda colubrina | reverse complement strand
ACTGTACACTGCACTTTATTTCCTTATCCAAGGCTCTTATTATGACTATCTTCTCCAGCTGCTTCAAAGCCAAGCCTCAAGTGTTGAAATATTGATAAGAGTCCAAGAAAGCACCTGTAATAATATTTTACTGCGTTCTCCCTCTATCTTATCACATTAAAATGTCCTTGAAAAGGAGTGCTTTTCTCCCCAATTCAAATAAAGTATTTTCAAGCCTCTAGTTGGCAGTGTTGCAGCATCTCTTACTATTCTTTCCCCCCCCAGCCAGAAAAAAAAATATTTTTAAAAAACTCAAACAAGAAGAAAAAAAAGATAATCAAAGGGAGCCTCTATCCTAAAAAGAAAATTAAAATAAAAAATAAAAATAAAAATCAAGAGAAGCATAAAAATATATATAAGAGAAAATTCAATCCGGTTACCTACAAAGTCACATTAAAGTCCTCAGAAAAAAAAAATAAGGAAAGAATCCAAGTCTCAATTTGACATCACTTAAACGCCGCTCAGCCAAGTTTCAGTCAAACAAAAATAAAGTCACAGATTTCTTCTTTGTTCAGGATGTCCTTTCAAGTCTCAATCAATTTACTATACAAAAGGAATTTCTCACCCAACCGATACACGCTCATTTAAATCACTTTCTTTCCGGACCTGTCCCGACTTCAGCAGCTTTAGAGGCTGGCTTTCCGCTGCCAGCAAAAGGGCTTCTCCCAGATGAAACCAGAGATTTTGCGATATCTCTGGGATCCTGGGACTGTGCCCTTCACAATCCCCATCTCTACGGGACGGTTTAGGTCCGTTAGGACCGACCAGGGGCGAAAATATCAGCTGCGATCTCAGAGCCCCGAGATCGCAGCTGTAACACCGAGATGAAGCTCCGCCTTCTCCGCCAATTTCAAAGATAATCAATCCAGTCACTGTCCAATTAAGTTTTCCTTGAATATTGGGGAAAATTCATCCAGTAGTCCATTGTAGTTTACTAAAACCAGCTACTACATCAATGACAAGACCACTACCAATCACTCCCCCTAAACCATTAATAATATAGGGGGAAACACATAATGAAATTCAAAAATTCTCAATTCTAGATTACACCATGGGTAATTGTAATATTTGATATTATGGAAAGGATACCCTCTCTCAGATGCTAGTTGGGTAAAGATTTGGGATGTTCATGCTGATCATTTGGTTAACCAATTCCATGAGGATTTTCCCCACAAACCGAAGGGTCCTCGTCGAGGGGGGAGAGGGGTTAACGACAATGTGTTAACCCCTGTATCTGTTTTTTTTTTCCTTTTCTTTTAGGAGGAGGAGTTTTCAAAGGGGGACGCCTGTCAGCTTTAAAATTCAGTTGTCACATTTCATGGAAGGGGGGGTGGAGGAGTTGAAAAGTTCAAGGTTATTCTGTATGTCGTATTAAGAAATTCCAGTTGCAGATAATTGGTTCTCGTGATTTATGAAGTGTAGAAGTGGGAGGAGAAGAGGGAGGAGAGAAGGTGAATTCTGTGTAAGGTGCAAAAATAAATAAACTGTGGGAAGTTGCCTTTGACATGCCAGATCTGCTTCTAAATAAATCAATTGGAGAGAAAATGTCTCGGAGTGATTGATATCATGGATACTTTCTGGATGCCTAAAATTGATCTTCCAAATAAAAGGTGGGATATAAATAAAAGACTATATATTTGGTCTATATATAGTATAATGAAAATAAGGACTAGGGGTGGCCTGATAGCAGTGTTCCAATATCTAAAGGGATGCCACAAGGAGGAGAGACTCAGGCACCTGAAGGCCAGATAAGACACAATGGATCAAAACTAATCAAGGAGACAACCAACCTAGAATTAAGGAGAAATTTCCTGTCAGCAGGAACAATTAATTAATGGAACTGGTTGTCTCCATAAATTGTAGGTCCTCCAACCCTGGAAGTTTTTAAGAAGAGATTGGACAACCATTTGCCTGAAATAGTATCGTGTTTCCTGCTTGAATGGGGCGGAGGGTGGGGTTGGACTAGAAGACTTCCAGGGTTCCTTTCGAATCTGTTCTGTTATTCTACATGCCTTCTTTCTTAAACCCAGCTGGATTTTAACAAAACCTTCTAAGGCAGGCAATCCAGCTCAGTGACTACCTTGAAGAAGAGAACTCTTCGTGGATGTCATAGCCACCCGCAGAGCTCTGGTTTCAAGCCAAAGTATTTTTGTAAAACTATAAATGGCAAGTATAATTATGACAAAAGCTTCATAAGAATAAGCCTGGCACCTCAGTTTCTTATCAGTGAAATATTGTCTCAATTGGTGCCTGTGTCCCAGCTTCTCTCTTCCTTGAATGTAGAGCAAAACAGGCATTGAATCTGTCTTTCATCAGCAAGCTGATGATACCAATTCCAAAATGCATGTTTACAAATATTATTTGTTTCTTTCCTGCTATTTTGCATACTGGCTTCCTCTCATTCCATGGTTTCCATGACGACTTTCCCATTGCTTTCTCATTAAAAAGAAGTTCTGTTTAATTGGTCTTCTAATGTATTGCTTAATAGTAACTGTTAAGCAATCCTTTGTTTCCAGGTCATATTTAAGGGCAACTAGATTTACATTTTTTAAAAATAATAATAATTTTGTTAACCTGAAACTAATCATTAACAGCCATTTTCTTTCTTCATTTTTAAATAGTTTAAATAATTGAAGGTTTCCAACCAGCAAATATTTATATCTTGCAAAAATTGCTGCTTTGTCAGGTTGGCTGTGCTTGTTTGTCTGAGTCAGCAAGAAAATGACAGTCTCCAGATTTTGGCCCTCAAAGGAAAAAAGGGAGATACTTGTATATGACCACCTCTATTTTCTTCTAACTCAAATTTGGAAATAATGTATTTAAGAGAAGGCAAGATCAATATATAAGGACAAGCTCATTGCATATTGTTAAGCAGATAATAGGAAAATCGAAGGACCAGTGACCAGAAAGAAGAATGAATGGGTCACTGAGCGCCATTTTTGTTGTGATGGTTGTTCTGATGCAGTTGTGGGGGAAGCTGTCAATTTAATCATACTCAGGGTCTTGCATTATTCTTCCATGGAGGAAACAGCAGCCAAGCTATGACATATTACTAACTAGATTTCTACTATGATCAGGTTACTCTGATCCAGTGAACTCACTTAGGTGCCCATGCATTCTCATGTTTAACTGTGTGTGCACTCATGCATGCGTTGTGACATTTCTTTTATAGAAAATGTTGGAAAATCTATTCATAGGTCTTGTGTTTTTGCATTTGGTTCAAGAGAAGTCGCATTTCTTGCTTGCAAGAAATGTTGTAGGCGCAATGAACTGAAATATTATATTAAGCTGGAAGCAGTCTTAAACTCATTTCAAACTCAAGGTTTCTAGTCTGGGTCACTTTTATGAACATATAGTAAGCCAAATTAGCAACAACCATTAAAAAACCCAGAAGTAAAGCCCATGTCACACTGGCCAATGGATGCAAAAAGGACACAGCAGATGAGCAAAATGTTCCATCCATTGTTATCCGCTCTCAAAAGGGGCAAAAATTTGCATAACCGGAGCGGATAACACGGATGTGGGGAGGACGCAGGGTGGATGCAAAGCGGATGCGGAACGGAAGCCCAGCAGATGGAAGCGGATGGGAGCAGATGGCGCAACCGCAAGACTTCTGGGGGGCCTCAGCGAAGCGGACGCGGAATGGATACAGCGGATGCAGAACGGACGCTGAACGGATGAAGCGGATACACAGAGGAAGCCTAGAGGATGCACAGCGGAAGCCTAGCGGATGCCTGGCATTAATTGCGCATGCGGGGAGGATGCATTGCATCAGCCCCGTGGATATAACGGAAGCAGCTCGGAAGCAGGTCGCCATTCAGAGGAAAGACCTGCTGCCGGAAGGATTGGCTGCCTTGCCTGCCTTGCCTGCATGTCTGCCTGCAAGCCTTACTGCCAGTCTTGCTGCCACCCTCCCTGCCAGCCAGCAACCCCACAACCATGCGGAAGCACAGCAAGCCTCAGCCATCTGCTGCCAGCCCTTGCAAGAGGGACAGGGCTACCATCCTGCCCCCTGGCCCTCACTCTGGTTCTGCTGGGGCTTCTGCAGCACGGGCTCGCTCTTCTGGGGCTGGTGCTTCTGCTGCTTCTGCTTCTGGAGGAGCTGATGACAAGCACTCCAGCACCAGCCACCTCCACAGCACCTGCACCCTTCACCCCTGAGACTGAGCGACCAAGAGGAGTGCCAGAGACTCATTTTTGTCTTATCGCTTGTTGTTAATAAAGTCTATTTTTGATTCACACACTTGCTTCATTTCTTTTTTTTCATAAAGTCTTGCTGGAAACTTTTATAAATGGTTTAAGCCTTTGCTTGCTTGTGGGATGGGTTAAGATAGCTGTGGGATGGGCAGGGATACCTGTGGGATGGGCAGGGATACCTTTGGGATGTAATAGCTGTGGGATAGATAAACCTCCAGTGCAAGCATAGTGGGACTGGATGGTCCACCCTCCCAGGTGCCACACCTATGGCCCTTTATTATCAATAACAATGTAATCATTGATACACACATTTCAACATAAACACAACTCTTTATTAAATGCCCTGTTCATTGCAGTCCAACCAAACATACATGGCCCAATCTCATCCGTGTGATGAGACAGGCTGAAGGAAGCATCCATTAAGCATCTATCATCCTGTCTTGCCACTCCACTGCTCCAGCTGGGGAGTTGCACCAGTGTCTCAGGAGGTTGCTCTGCTTCTTCGCCTCACGTGAGGCTCTGTTGGGGCCTTGCACATCCTCAGTGTTGATCAGGTTTTGCCTTTGCCTCCATTCCCCAGGCTCCATGTCCCCATTGGCTTGTTGGAGGTCCACAAGCCTGTTCTGCAAGACTGGGTAGCGGGTGCACATGAGATTGTGCAGGATGCAGCAAGCTTCCACGATCCTCCTCATGGTCTCTGGGCTATGCTGCATGTTGGTCCACCACCCGTCTTGCCCTGAACAGCCTGTAGTTGAAGATCCTCTCTTCACGGGTGAGGTATATGGAGGTGTACGGCTTCATGAGGTAGGTTGTGAGGGAGAAGGCGTCATCCCCCACGATGAAGTAGGGCACATCTTGCGTGTCATTGGGCAGCGGGTCTGGATCTAGGAAGCCCACCATGAGGTTGCTTTCCAGCCCCTCCTTGAGGTAACTGGCGTTGTATAGCTGGGCATCTGAAGATGAGCCATTGCCTGAAGCATCGATGTACATGAACTTGTAGTCAGCATCGACCATGTCGAAGAGGATGATGCTGAAGAAGCCCTTGTAGTTGTGATAAGTGGACCGCGACTTGGCTGGCGCTTTGCAGGCCACGTGCTTGCCATCTATGGCTCCAACGATGTGTGGGAAGTTCCACTTCTGATACCACTGCTCTGCAACTTTCTTCCATCCTCCTTCAGTATAGGGACACTGGAGGAGCTCCTCCTTGTATTCTTCGATGATGGCCTGCACCACTTCTCTGACAACAAAGCTGATGGTGCTGGGTGGCACCCTCCAGCCGTACTGCATGCTCCTGTAGGTGGTCCCTGAGGCCAGCTGGCGCAGAGTGAGTGCCATCTGGAGCCCAGGTTCCAGGCTGGGCGGGAAGTTGGTGTTTGTCTTGGTGAACCTGGGAGTCAGCCGCTGCACAACTTCATCAAACATGGCTGGAGGCATCCTCATGAAGTTCTGGAAAGTCCGAGTGTCTTCGCTCCTGAGCTCCACCATCAGCTTGTTGTACAGTCCGTCCTCTGCTCTTCTGGCGAACCATCTTTGGACCCAGACTTTTTTTTGGGTAGCTCCTTTTCTTCCTGTAGTAGAGTTCACAGAGCCTGTAGATGGTTTTGCACTGTTGCAGAAGGATGGTGGCTGCCAAAAGGACTTTGTCACAATCCACAGTGGACATGACTGGATGCTGTGGAAGAGGAAGAGTCAGATGAAGGCTGCAGAGGTCTGCACAGCTGGGCTGCTGGTCTGAAAGTGAGATGCAGACGAGTTGCTCCCCCTTTTTATGGGCAGTATAGGTGTCCCTTTGCTTCCTCTAGGCATCCTCTAGGCATCCTCTAGACATCCTGAATATCTGAGATAGGTCCCCTCTGCGAACGTTTTTTCCGCTTTAAATGCTTTGTTTCCGCTAGGCATCTGCTAGGCATCCATTCTGCATCCGTTCCGCTTCCTCCCTGCGTCCGGGCGGATGCGAGTTGCGCGGATGTGCAGCGGATGCCTAGCGGATATAGCGGATGCGTAACGGATGCAGAACGGATACATAGCGGATGCAGAACGGACGAACTGGATATATTTTCCGCACAAAAGTTTTAGGCAGCCCAAAACTTTTGGAGCAGATGAAATGTTGATAAACGGATGCTGGACAGATAGAGAGGAAGCCAAACGGAGGCAGTGAGTACATCGCGTTTTTGAACAGATGGCAAGGGTTTTTGTCCGTTTTACATCCTCTTTGCATCCGCTGGTTCAGTGTGACATGGGCTTAAGTTTGAAAGTAAAAAAAACAAAATCAGGACTGAATATGGTCAGCATTATGACAACACTGAATAACTTTTTCAAAGCAGCTACTGTGCTGAAAAAATGTTACCCATCACTCTATTTCAATCTAATTAAACTTGTTCAAAGATATGAAACCAGTTCTTGAATAGTACTCTGAACATTCTTAAGTGAAGCCTTTTTTTGATTGGGTAAAACTAAATGTATTGCTACAAAGATTAGGTACCCTTTTTCAGATGGGGAAAGTAATGTTTTCAGTTGCCATCACCCTCCCAGATTCCCATATGGAAACATGAGAGCTTAAAAAAATGAACAAATCAACCATCACCAGCCAAAAAATTCAACATAATAATTCTTATTTCTACTGTTCTCTGGAATATCATCCATGAAGGATCACAGTTCTCTGGTAGGCACCAAATTACCAGTTTATGTTCCACAGTTTCAGTTGCCTTTCATAATCCTTTTCTGAAGGACATAATAATTCCTTGGGAAGAAGGCTTATGAAGAAAGAAAAAAATAACAAACACTATTTTTAACCTAGATTTCATCCTTGAAGCATTTGAATAGAATTCCAATTTTAAAATTAGTTTCTCATTCAGTAGCTAATCTAATGATTGCTATAGATAAGTCAGAAACGTTACTGTAAACAGAGCTTTATAAGCAATCAATTGATAAATAAGGATTCCTATTACTTTATTTTATTTTTAATGAAAAGGAGATGCAAGGAAGATTCAAACTGAGGTTGGCATGCTGAAGAAGGAGATTTTATTTTATTTTATCTTATTTTTATTGTTCATATGTTTGTGAATTTAGAATTAGGAATACACCTGCCCAACTGCTAAATTGGATAATTGGCATGACTTTAATATCAGTTCCTCAGTATTTGTAATAGCTTCTTCAATCAAGAGTTATAACTAGTTGATATAATTTGGTGATACGTTCTTCAAACTTAAAAAAACATGGCAAAGAGCTTCTATAATTATAATTATTTAATTAAAATATTGAAGATATTATCAAGTTTGGGGATTTTTTTTAAAAAAAAACTTATAAATATTTCAACCAGTCACAAATTAGAGTTGTTGAAAATATATCAGGCAAGTATCTGTATGTTTACTGTGATTCCTCAAATTTTTCAAAGTTATTCAAAAATATTTATATTTCTATGTTATTTGTTCGCCAACTTTCACAAGCTGGCGAAATATAGGATTATATGTATTCATGAAGTAGCTATTAAGGGATTTTCTATGATCAACATATCAGCTGCTAAGACTGGTACCAGAGCATCAAATTCAGCTTTGTATGGTTTTAATGAAATTGATCCAGTAAGCATATTATCTTAGAATAATACCAGGTTGCAGGCCCTAATAATAAATTATTTGGTTATGTTGGACAAATGCCAAGGATATTTTGCTATCTCTGTCCAGGATATATGTGCATATTTGACATAAATTAGTATGGGCAGAAGAAATTCATATTGAATTTCTGAAAAGCCATGGGGGCACAGTGTCTGCTGACTTCTGGCTGCCAGAAGTTTGGCTTTTTGATTCTCATCTGCTCAAAGTCAACTCAATCTTCCGTGATCCTTTTGAGCTCAGTAAAATGAGGTTCCAGATTTTTTGGGGTAGTATACTGTAAACTGTTTAGAGAGGTCTATAAAGCACTGTGAAGTGGTATATAAATCTAAGTGCTACTCCTATTAATTTGATCTCTAAGCAGTTTACAAAGTCAACATATTGCCCCCAACAATCTGGGTCCTCGTTTTACTGACCTCAGAAGAATGGAGGGCTGAGTCAACTTTCAGCCAGTAGGAATCAAACTGCTGAACTGTTGCCAGCCAGCAATCAGCTGAAGTAGCCTGCAGTACTGCATTCTAACCACCATAGTAATATGGAAGTTGTGATGTTATTTTTTTTATGGATTATATATTCACACTTGTAAACTCTATGGAGTCCTTATAGAGAAGGCTTCTTTCCTTGGGCTGAGAAAGAGTAAGTGTCCCAAGGTCACTCAGTTATCTTTATGTCTAAGGTGGGACTAGAACTCAGGGTTTTCCAATTTCTAGCTTGATTATTTAATGCTATACCAAACTGGTTCTCGTTTGCTCAATTAGCAGATGATAATACAAAACTGTATAAGATAGAAATATAGAAAATAAAAAGGCAAGTAGTCTAAAAATAACCATATTAAATTTGATGGAAGTGAACACAGAATTCTTCACTTTAGAAAAATAAATCTATTGTGTAAGAATAGAATGGGAGATATCTAATTGGATATACTCTATGTAAAAAAAAGCATAGAATCACTTGATGAATAATAATCATTAATACAATATATATTCTGAAAAATAGGATTTTTCAGAAATCCTATTGAAGTATTAAGGATTTGTTTCACAGAAAAGGCTAAGACTGTTTTCTCTTATGCAGCCTTCAGAACTGTGGTCTGAACACAGAAATGTAAATTTTAGTTGAATGGTAAGAAGCGTTTCTTAATAGTATAAGTAGTTTGAACAATGGAGTGTTTCAATTAGGGATAGCTCCCCCTTTCACTGAATATATTCACAAAGATTGATAAATATTTATTGGAGATGCTTTAATTTGAATGCTTGCACTCAATGGGTATCTTGTTGTTGCTGATGGTCTAAACGGTCCTTTTTAGCTCTACAGTTTATTATTCTATGTTATCTAACATGAAGCAGTATCATTGTTTTAAAATGAGATGTCACCTGGCCTCACTCTGCAATAATAGGTTATTAATTGCATTGTCATG
The DNA here is from genome assembly GCA_015471245.1 of Laticauda colubrina. Classification (NCBI taxonomy): domain Eukaryota; kingdom Metazoa; phylum Chordata; class Lepidosauria; order Squamata; family Elapidae; genus Laticauda; species Laticauda colubrina. The sequence goes on along the minus strand of BLBF01000010.1, from coordinate 21,693,266 downwards.
ATAAGCTCCAGAAAAGACAGTTAGCACTGATCATGTTATATTTCTTCCTTTATATTTTTCCCTCTTGTTTCTTGACCTCTGGATGTCTTCACCAAAATTCTAATACTATTAATGTTAACAGTATGATTAAAAAGTTAGACAGTGCAATAATTGCTACTTGACAAGATACTTTGTACTATCTTTTTTGTGCCATTCTATTGGGATTGTATGTCTTGTGAACTTTTGCAAATACAGTACATATTGTCATATGGCATCTTTTTGTGGTATCAGTTAGGACTCTTCAGCTTTATAGCCTATGAGTATTGATTTTCATTTTTCTTAGCACCTGTAATTTTGTAAATAGCAATTATTCGATCATAGTATGGGTTTCAAAAGCATTTAAAAGCTGCATCTTTTTTGTCTTGAACATTAAAAAATATTTTTCAAACTATTTGTGCAAAGATTAAGCACTGAGTGTTTTTATAAAACCTACACAGAAATAAACAAAAATCATTAAACCAGTCCTAATAATCTCTTATGTTTGGCTTTGAATCAGGTCGTGGGTTAATCTATTAATATCTAAATAATTTTGGCATAGATTCAGAAAAAAATGAGAGGGGAGGGAGGGAGAGAGGGAGGGAGAGGAAGAGAGAGAAAGAGATGGAGGGAGGGAGGGAGAAGGAGGGGGAGAATGAATTGCAAATGTAAATGTGAGGATTAGTCACAGTTATTTTTTCAGCATTATCCTAACTGTAAATGGTCACTGTTTGAGGCAATTGCTAAATGAGGACTATATATACTTGTATACTTATACATGCGACATGTGTGTCTGAAGAAATAGATTAATGCAGAAACACCACACAATGGCTCTCTGAATATGAAAATAAAGTGCACCAGAAATATACTAAGCCCTCAATTGTTAGAAATAATTCACCTCCCTTTGTAGAACATAATTCAGTGTGACCTTTAGCACTTCCTTCTGCAATCTCAGCTAAACAAATAAATAAGCAGGCCTAAAACAACATCAAAAACAACATCAAAAAAGCACCACAAAGAATGTTCTTTCTGCACCAACTCAGAAAGCTCAAACTGCCCAAGGAGCTGCTGATCCAGTTCTACAGAGGAATTATTGAGTCTGTCATCTGTACCTCTATAACTGTCTGGTTTGCTTCTGCAACCCAACAGGACAGACACAGACTTCAGAGGATAATTAGGACTGCAGAAAAAACAGTTATTACCCACCTGCCTTCAGTTGAGGACCTGTATACTGCATGAGTCAAAAAAAAGGGCTGTGAAAATATTTACAGACCCCTCACATCCCGGACATAGACTGTTCCAACTCCTTCCCTCAAAATGACGCTATAGAGCACTGCACATCAGAACAACTAGACACAAGAACTGTGCTGTCCCAGCCAGGTTATGGGAATTGGATAGAATTGTGAACTGTCCCCTTAAGGGAATGCATCATGGTAAATGTAGTTAAAGGTATCCTGGGAAATGTAGTTCATCTCATGTGGCTACATCTGTAATCCTGATTGGTCACTGAATTGACCCTTTATGGATTAAGGGAGTTTTCCTCATTCTTTGTCTGAACTCTCTACCTCATGGCATCTTCCTTCTATCACTACGAGATGGGTTAGGAGATAACCATATTTCACGTACAAGGCAGATATACAGAGGACTGGTCATTAAAGAAGAACTTTGTCATAAATGTGAGTTATGAAGATATCTGATATACCAATAAATGAACTTTGTTATGGAAGCTTTCTTGAGTTTTCTATCTGCATCTGCACAGCTATAAATCTAGCTCTGTGCAAGAGATAGAACAGTGAAAGATGAATTCTAACTCATCAGAAAAGCAAAAATTTATTAATTTTGGATTTGTGATAAAGCAACATGATATTGAAGCCAGGAGTGAATGTGCAATGTTCATCTGAACCTGCATGTCTTGTCGTTTCTCTCTCTCTGTGAGCATCGGAACTCTTTACGTGCCATGGATGTTGGGAGGGGCTGGAGTTTCCCACATGCTACAAACAAAAAGACCTTTCAACAAGAACAGTTTTTTCCCTGAAAGTCATCACTTTGCTGAACAAATAAATCCCTCAACACTGTTCAACTATTTACAAAGTGTACACTACTATTACTGTTAATCTTCTCATCACTCCTTATCACCCATCCCCTCCCACTTCACTGTTTCCTGGTAGGTTTTGATTGTTGATTGTATCCTATGACTATCATTAAGTGTTGTATGTTATGATTCTTGATTCTTAATGAATATACCTTTTCTTTATGTATACTGACAGTATTTACACCAAGACAAATTCCTTGTGTGTCCAATCACACTTGGCCAATAAAGCATTCTATTCTATTCTATTCTATTCTATTCTATTCTATTCTATTCTATTCTTCAAATGTATAAATACATAAAGGAAACAATTAGGACGAGGTGTGACATGATAGCAGTGTTCCACTATCTAAGGGCCTGATACAAAGAAGCCTCTTCTGTAAAGCACTTAAACACAGGACAAAAACAATGGATGAAGAAAGAGAAGAAATTTCCTGACAGTTATGAGAAATTAATCTGTGCGACTGGACTTGCCTCCAGAAGTTGTGGGTGCTCCAACACTAGAGGTTTTTAAAAAGAGATTGGACAGCCATTTGTCTGAAATGATATAGGGTTTCCTGCTTGAGCAGGGGGACTGGACTATAAGACCTCCAAGATCCCTTCTGCGAACTTGGGAATGTGGCAGCCTCTCTTTAAACTGTTTAACAGCTAAGCCAATAGTAAGGTAAAGGTTTTCCTGTCCAGTTGTGTCCAGCTCTAGCGAGCAGTGCTCATCTTGGTTTCTTAGCCGACGGAGACAGCATTGTCTGAAGATGTTTCCATGGTCGTTAGCCAGCATGACTATATGCCAGGCACACAGGCTGTTCCCTTTCCACATAAGTGGTACCTATTAATCTACTCACATTTACATGCTTTTGAACTGCTAGGTGAGCAGATCTGGGACACGGAATTGGAATCTCATACTCAGGCTGTCAGCTTTTCAGTTGACAAGTCCAGCATTTTTGACTGCTGAGCCATCACACTCCTTTTAAGCCATGGTAGATGCTCAGGTAATTCCCCATTAGAAGAATGAGCACACACAGGGAGACATAATGAAAGTGATGTTGAATAACACCTGACCAGCACACAGATACACCGAATAGTAAATAGTAGGTTTTACTTCCAATAAATGGTTAAGCAAAGTCCAACAAGCAGTCCAAGTCGTACACGGTTAAAGCAGTCAGTTTTCAGTCCAGGGATAATCCAAATAACAAAGTCCAGTATCATACAAAGTTCAGTAACAGACTTACAGCAATCCAAGAATAATGACGATCAGCAACAGTCTCTAGGGAAAAATGCAGGAACCAAAAAGCAGCAAACATCAGAACATCTTGCAACAACAGAACTAACAACCCAGGTTTCTAGCTCCATCTTATGGTCATTTGAGGAACCACACCCAATTATAATTTTCACACTCCCTTAAAGAGACAGTATTAAATGTCTATCCTGGTTTATATATTCCCAACCCAACTGTTAGGTGATTATCAATTCCTAACATTTTCCCCTTTGGGTAGGACAATATATAACACCTTACAGTTTAGGTCCACATCTTTCACAGAAAGCCTTATGCTTTACAGAGCCTTGGGCTTTGGTAAAATGATCTACTATGATATTCTCTGACATGCAGTACTCTAGTTTAATCATTTTACTTTGTACACATTGTCTCACATTAAGATATCTTAAATCTGTTTGTTTTGATCTTGTCTTCACAGCGATATTGGAAGCCATCTGAATCTCTGATTGGTTGTCTTCATATATAACAATAGAATCTGTTACATCAATTCCTATGTCAATCAATAGTTGCTTATGATAATCTAAATCTGTATAAAATAAAGACAAACATGAGAATTCAGCCTCCATTGTTGACAAACTTAGATGTTTCTGTTGAATAGACCTCCATCCAATCAACACCTTTCCCAATAACATTACAATACCTGATGTAGATTTTCGTGTATTTACATCTATAGCAAAACTTGCATCAGCATATGCAGTTAAACTTAGTTCATCCTTAGGCTCCAAATATAATGCATAATATGCATTGTTTGTTTCAGATATCTTAACACATGTTTTGTCATGGCCCTGGTGGATACTGACTCTGAGGAAGAGGAGGAACAGCCAACAGGGAGTGGGAGTGTGGTGGAGGAGGCTGGGGAAGGGCAGAGGCCAGCTGAGCAATCAGAGGAGGATCCAGGCCCATCCTTTATCTATCCTAGGTCACACAGGGAGGAGAGGATCAGGGAAAAGTGAGGTCTACTCAGGAGGAGATTACCATGATCCTCCTCATGGCTTGCAGCTGGGAGCTATGTATATAAGTTTGTAACTGCGCAGTCAGAATTGCTGGAGTCAAAGTTTAATGTTTTCTTTGAAAGAGGTTTATCTTTGTTGGTGTTTTTCCCATGGACTCTCCTCCCTTATCTTCCTGGAATGTATGATTAATTAACTTGGCTTGCTTCAAAACTCTCATCAATGCAGTTTGTTTTGGTTTTCTTTTTGCCTCATTATTTACTTTTGTGACTTTAAACTGTGCCTAATAAAACAGTGAAGTTAAGTTGAAGGCATTACCGGACTTTAATGTATGTTTTGGATTTGGGGTTATTTTGACAGACTACGGGTCATTACATTTTGACTCCAGCCACCCCTTCAACTTATTTTTGCTTTTTGTTGGATGACCATGGATCAGCTCAGAGCAGAGATTGGCCAGTTAAGCCAGCAAGTGGCTCTTTTGACTGCACAGGTGGCACAAATGCAAGCTGCCCGGCCATGCCAAAGATGCCCAGTGGCAGTGCCAGATAAATTTGATGGTTCGCTGGCCCAATTTCCAGCATTTTTTGGGCAGTGCCAGCTTTACATTAGCCTTCAGCCTGAGGACTTTCCCACTGACCGGGATAAGGTGGGCTTTTTGATTAGTTTGTTGTTAGGTTCTGCAGCACATTGGGTGACATCTCTGCTGACCCAGCTCAACCAGGTGTTGGACAATTACACTGAGTTTTGCCCTCAGATTCAGGCTATGTTTGAGGACTCTGTTCAAAGCCAAACAGCAAACAGACATTTGAGAGAGTTGAAGCAGGGGCGTGGCTCACTCATGGATTATATTGCTAGTTTTCAGGTGGTTGCTCAGGATGTACAATGGAATGAGGCAACACTATTAGACCAGTTCCAGGTGGTTTTGCATCGGAGCTCCTGGATGAGTTGGTACGCACTGAATGACCTCGCATCCTTCAGGAGCTCGTGCATCTGTGTCTTTGTATCAATGCTAGACTTCAGCAGCGATGGTTGCGATGATGGATAGAGGCTATATCTGTTTCCAGCAAGATGGTGCCCTTGGTGGAAGTGCCTTTGGAGGAACCCATGCAGTTGGGGGCTGGTTGCCCTTGCCTGACTCAAGTAGAAAAGGATGTTGTCGTGATGGTTTATGCCTCTATTGTGACAATCAAGGCCATTTTGCAGCCAAGTGTCCTGTTAAGACATCCACAGTGGCAACGTCTGCAGTGGCAGGAAATGAGCATCGCTCGGCCTATGGGGGTCTGCAGGTCAGGGTGAAAAGGCCTTAGGCCTGCCATCTTGGCCACCAACCTTGCCATCCTTGCCACCTTTGACATCTCCACCACAATTGTTACTGGTGAAGCATCTTGTGCTGACAGCAAGTGTGTTCATGCCTGGTGTGGGAGCGGTGGAGATCCAAGCCTTGGTTGGCTCAGGGGCCACAGCCAATTTCTGGATGCTCATTTGGTAGAGCAGTGGTTCATTTCTCAGCAACAGGTGTCCCTGCCAGTAATGGTAGAGACGATTGATGTTTGGCCCCTTCATTTGGGACCTGTGGTTGCTGCAACCAAACCTCTTTGTGTGCATATTGGGCAGTATGTGGAGAAAACCATGTTCTATGTTATTGCAGTCCCTCATTTTACAGTGGTGCTGGGTTTGGAGTGGTTACAGGCCCATGAGCCACAGATTGTCTGGTCGTCTGGAGCTGTGCAGTACCTTGATAGGAAGTGTGCCAACCATTGCTTGCGCTCCTGTGCAGGGATTGTGGCTAAGCCAATGGACCTGGATTTGTCTGCAAAGTTGGTGGACTTTGCTGATGTGTTTGGGGAGAAGGACGTGGATCAATTGCCTCTGCATTGGGCATATGACTGTCCAATCAACTTGTTGCCTGATGCAAAATTGCCGGTAGGTCGGATATATTCTCTGTCAGAACCGGAGTTGGCCGCATTGCAGGATTTTATTGATAAGAACCTCCAGAAAGGGTTTATCCAGCCTTCTACCTCCCCATTGGCTTCACCAGTGCTTTTTGTAGAAAAGAAATCAGGAGAACTACGTTTGTGTTGTGATTACAGCAAATTGAATGCAATCACAGTGAAGAATCGATACCCGCTTCCCCTCATCCCTGAACTGATTGAGTGGCTTTGTCAAGCTAAGATCTTTACAAAGTTGGACTTGCATGCGGCCTACAATCTGGTTTACATTCATGCAGGGGACGAGTGGAAAACAGCTTTCCAGATGAGGTACGGGCATTTTAAGTATACCGTGATGACTTTTGGATTAACCAATGCCCCAGCTGTGTTCATGCATTTCATGCATGATGTTTTCCATGATTTGTTGGATTAATTCATGGTCTTTTATTTAGACGACATTTTAGCTTACTCAGACTCCCTGCAGTAACACTGGCAACACATACGGCTAGTGTTGCAATGTTTGTGTGATAACCACCTGTTTGCAAAGCATGAGAAGTGTCAGTTTGCACAACCATGGTTGACTTCTTGGGACATTGTATTTCACCTGCCAAGGTGGAAATGGACCCGGAAAAAGTGCAATCATTGCAGGCGTGGGAACCTCCACAGTAGGTTAAGGATGTGCAACAACTGCTCGGGTTTGTGAACTACTACCACATATTTAATCCTTGCTTTGCTGCCTTGACTACTCCCCTTTCTAATCTGCTCAAGAAGTTCCATTGGGGTGCTGAGGAGCAGGCAGCTTTCAAGGTGTTAAAAGTCACCTTTGCTTCTGAGCCTATCCTCACACACCCTGATCCAGGCCAGCCATTTGTGGTGGAAACAGATGCTTCCAATGTGGTTGTTGGTGCAGTGTTCCTCCAGGCCTATGCTCCCGCAGGCACCTTGTTCCTGTGCGCTTATTATTCCCAGAAGATGTTGGCTCCAGAGCGCAACTATACAATTTGGGACAAGGAGTTATTGGCAGTTAAGGTCACTTTTGAGACATGGCAGCACCACCTGGAGGGGGCTTGTCACCAAATCAAGGTTCAGACAGATCATCACAATTTGGAACACCTATGTACAGCTTGGACATTGAACCAGCATCAGGTAAGATGGTCCTTATTCTTTGCTCGATTTGATTTCCGGGTAACCTATGTTCTTAGTGGAGGGAATCAATGTGCCAGTGCCCTATCTCAGAAGCCCAAGTATACCCAAAGGGAGGATAAAATCTTGCCCTGGACGGTGATTCCGTTGGAGCAGTTTGCAGTCACTGACGAACCTGTGGACCTCCAAGTGAGGATTCAGGACGTGCAGTGTCAGGACCCATTTGTGGCAGTTCAATGTTGAGAATTGGATGAGAATGGGAGACAAGAGACTCCTTGGACATATATTGGGGACCTTTTGCAGTTCTGTGATCGCATTTACATGCCTGGGGGTCCTCTTCATGGCCTTATCCTACGTCAATGTCATGATAGTCCGGCGGTGGGATACTTTGGGGTATTCAAAACACTGCACCTCATCTCTAGGACATTTTGGTGGCTGAGACTTAAACATAATGATATGTGGCATCCATGGGGGCAGTTTCATTGGATTTTATCATTGAGTTACCGCCATCAAATGATGCCACAACCATTTTGGTGGTAGTGGATATATTGACTAAAATGGCCCACTTTATTCCATGTGAGGGTCTTCCATCAGCCAAAATAATGGCTCAATTGTTTATCTACCATGTTTTCTGGTTGCATGGGTTACCAGACCACATGTTATCAGATTGGGGGGTACAATTTACGACACACTTCTGGCAGACCCTACTCGTGAAACTGCAAGTTCAGGTGTGTCTGTCATCTGCTTATCACCCCGAAACTGATGAGGGAGACAGAGAGAGCGGATGCTATTTTAGAGCAGTACCTCCACTGTTTCAGCAATACTCAGCAAGACAATTGGGTGGAAGTGCTGGCGGTGGCAGAATTCACTTATAATAATGCTCAACATGCAACCACCCACATGTCCCCTAACCCTAACCCTAACCCTAATCCTAACCCCACGTGTCCCCTTTCTTTGCTAACTATGGATTTCATCCACAACTTTTCCCTTTAGCACCGTCTGATTCCCCAGTTCCAGCAGTGGATACATTCTTGCAGGAGTTAAAAGCCATGCACCACATGGTCCATGATCAACAAGAGAGAGCCAAGGGGGTTTGCAGACTGACATCATTCTAATGTTCTGCCTTTAGTGGTCAGCAATTGGGTTTGGCTCTCTACTTGATACTTACCAACGACGCTACCATCGAAAAAGCTCAATCACTGTTACTTAGGACCTTTTCTAGTTGTGGCAGTGATCAATCCTGTGGCTGCCACGGACCATGCGTTTCCTCCTGTTTTTCATTGTTCCCTGTTAGTCCCTGCCTTGGCTGACAGTCTGCATAGACCAGCTCCATTACAGCCAGCCCCAGTAGCCCCTCTGGGAGAGGAGGAGTACAAAGTGGATAGCATTTGAGATTCATGCCAGTTGCAAGGCCAATTTCAGTATTTGGTGGCATGGAAAAGTTATGGACCAGAGGACTTCACCTGGATTGATGCCACTGATGTACATGCTCCTCATTTGGTCCAGGACTTTCACGCTTGGTTTCCTCAACATCCTCATCCGCCTGGTCCCAGGGGAGGGGCCCTGCAGGGGGGAGGATAGTGTCATGCCCCTGGTGTAGACTGACTCTGAGGAAGAAGAGGAACAGCCAACAGGGAGTGGGAGTGTGGCTCCAGAGGAGGTGGAGGAGGCTTGGGAAGGGCAGAGGCTGGCTGAGCAATCAGAGGAAGATCCAGGCCCATCCCCTATCCATCCTAGGTCAAGCAAGGAGGAGAGGATCAGGGAAAAGTGAGGTCTACTCAGGAGGAGATTACCATGATCCTCCTCGTGGTTTGCAATTGGGAGCAATATATATAAGTTTGCAACTGTGCAGTCAGAATTGCTGGAGTCAAAGTTTAATGTTTTCTTTGAAAGAGCTTTAACTTTGCTGACATTCTTCTGATGAACTCTCCTCCCTTATCTTCCTGGAATGTATGATTAATTAACTTGGCTTGCTTCTGAACTCTCATCAATGCAGTTTGTTTTGGTTTCTTTTTGCCTCATTATTTACTTTTGTGACTTTAAACTGTGCCTAATAAAACAGTGAAGTTAAGTTGAAGGCATTACCAGACTTTAATGTATGTTTTGGGTTTTGGATTATTTTGAGAGACTACGGGTCATCACATGTTTAGCAGCTTGCCAGTGCCTTTCAGTTGGCTCAGCATTCAATCTAGCTAATTGATATAGACTGTATGCTATATCTGGCCTTGGTATACACCATTATACCTAATTGGTATACACTGTATTAGCATACACTGTATGCTATATCTGGCCTTGACCAATTACTGAGATAAGACAAGATACCAATCAAAGACTGATTAATATTCTTATCAAAAACAGGACTTGAAACATCACTGTGTCTAAACTCCTGGTTCACTGGTGTTTTAGCCAGTTTAAAAAGTTCCATTTTAAAATTCTTTAGTAACTGGTTAATTTTATCTGCCTGTGAGATTTTGTATCCTCCCCTAGTTTTATCTATCTTTAAACCAAGATATTGTTTAATTTCACCTAACTGTTTTATCTTCAATTTCTTTTCTAAAAGTGAAATTATTTCAGTAGCTTCTTATTCAGTTTTGGTGTTTAATGCTATGTCATCAGTAAGTAATAGCAGCAATGAAATTACACCATTACTTTCTTTTTTAAATAAACATGGATAAACCTATCTGAGTTAATTCTTTAACAATACACTGGTTCCACTCATATCCTGATTGCTTCAAACCATAAAGACTCTTTTTCAATCTCCAGCAATCAGTTGTATTATCATTTTTATATCTAAATGTTTCTTTAAATATATAGTGTGTTGCAACGGTGCATGCAGATATGCCATCTCTATATTTAAATGATGTATAATATATTTCTCCTTAGCTGCCCACACTAATGCTGCTCATAATGTTGTAGCCTTCAGACTAGGCACAAACACCTCATCGTAGTCATTTGCTGTCTGTTTGAACCCTTGTGCTACTAACCTGGCTTTATGGGTAACAGTCCCATCCACACCTGTCTTCAGTTTATAAATCCATTTACATCCTATGGCATGTTTACCTGGTGATAACCTGACATTTTCCTTTGTAATAATCCTTTGTAAGGATTTCAGTTCCTTATCCATTGCTTCCTGCCAAGCAGCCTGATCCTGAGCAAGATACAGTTATAGTTCATTATAGTTACCAGGAACTGTATTCACTTGGCATACAATACTAGCCTGATATCTATCAGGTGGTTGTGTTACTTGGGTTGAACATCTCAGTAATACAGAGCTTACTGGTGGACTCTCCTGTTCCACCTGCTCCTGTTCTTCTACTTCCTCCTGTGCCTGTTCTCTTACCTCCTCCTATGCCTGTCCTTCCTCTTTAATGGCTATTGATGGTTTAATTATTTCATCTTTAGGGACTACTTGGGTGTCAATTACAACATCATTGCTGGATTCCTGTTCCAGTTTATGCCACCCAACATTCTCAAGAAATTTAGCACTAGCACTACAATAAACATGAGCTGTGCCTTGATCCCAAAATTGAAATGATCTATGGTTGGCCTCGTAACCAAAAACAATAACTTCTAGCTCTATGTTGCCCTTTCATTCTTACTTGTGAAGGAATATACACCCATGCTGGAGCTCCAAATGTGTGTAGGTAACTTAAATTTGGTTTTCTGGCATGCCACCAAGTGAATGGCAATTCACCAGTTGTTGTGTTCGCTACATTGTTCAACATATGGTTGCTACACATTATGGCCTTACCCCACAGTGTTTCAGGCAAACCTGAATCAGATAACATAGTGCGAATCAAATAACATAGCTTGTAACATGCCCTCTTCATTCTACAAACAAGTTATGTTGTGGTCTGTAAGGTGCAGAATGTTTATGCTCAACACCAGCCAATTTTAACATAGTTTGGAATCTATTGTTAATAAATTCAGTCCCATTATCAGTAACTAAAGTAATTACCTTGTTTCATTTTTCTTCCTGCAAACCTTAGCCAATTAAAGAAATGTTGGAATGTTTCTGTTTTGTTTTTCATAAGATAGCAGAAACTGTACTGTGAGTAATGGTCCATGGTATTCAAAACATAGAAGGCACCTTCCAAACTGGGTTATTAAGGACCAATTATATCAGCAAACACAACCTCTAAAGGTTCTTTGGTCTTAAACCCATTACGTCTGTTTGCTGGAGTAAACTTGCTTTTCTCCTGGTAACACGCATTACAGTTAAAGTACTTACTACAGGGTTTTAATTTTACTCCCTCTGCCAATTTAAGTTTGTTTGAGCATTCTGAAATTAATGTGCCCCAGATGTCTCTGCAGTAAATGTATACATTTGTCATGTGGCTTAAAATTGTTATAAACTGAGTTAGCCATCTGCAACTAGTCATCATGTATCACATATAAATCATTCTCTAAAGTAGCAGTAACACTTTTACCCTCTTTCTTTATTATACAGTTATCTCCCCTAAAGGTTACTACATAACCAATATTAACTAAAGCCCTTAGCGATAACAAATAAAATTTCAGTTTAGGTACATACAACATAGTTAAATGCTCATTTACACATGAATAATATGCAGTACCTTGACCAGATGCTTTCATCTTCCATCCATTTGCCAATGATACATTCTGCTTGCTCATGGACATTGTTGCAAACTTCTCTCTATTTTTAGTAATGCATTGCGATGCTCCACTATCAACTACCCACAAATCATGGTTTACATTTGAATTGCTAGACATAGCTAAACTAACATTCTTCTTAGCTTCTGGTGATTACCAGAATTCTGTCATTTTCCCTTCTTACAGAATTTAGCTATATGTCCCCTAGCCCCACAAGAAAAACATTTCCTAACAATATAGGCAGTTGAACACAAATCCTCTTCTTGTGATTGTTCCTTTCTCAGTTGGTCCCTATCCAGCCATCTTCTTGCCTCTTCTAACAACCTTCCGGTTATGTCAGTCAATATCAGTTTATCTCTGGGCAAGACTTCCAGTGAAGATACCTCATCATCATAACTTTCATCCAATGAGGAAAGAATGATGTAAACTTGATGCAGCTCTGAAACTATCAGTTCCTTTTCATGTAGCTCTTGAAAAATTCTTTTCATGAAGTTCAAATCAGCTAACATATCTCCACCTTTCAGAAGACGTGCTGTAAACAGTTTACGATATATATGTGTAAGATATATATATGTGCATCCACATTGTCACAAACATAAATCCTCTTCAAATTCTCCCAACACTTAGCAGCAGACTCTTCTCCACGAATATGGACTCGCAGCTGGTGACTCAGTGTTAATCCAATTATGCAAAGAGCTTGTTCATTGTTCTGTTTAAAGTCAGCTAACTTCTTGGCATCATCATCATTTGTATCCCAAGCATTTACATCCGATGGATCCTGAGCTGCAGCCCATAACCCTTCCCTATGCAGAAATAGACTGCACTTCATAGACCAGGAAACATAGTTTGTTCCATCTAACCGGATTATCAGTGATAGACTTGTTGAAGGGTCTTGTGCCATCTTTACCAGGACAGTAACCCACAATTAAACAGTAAACAGCTGTCTGTATACGGGACTGTGTATTTACACTAACTCTCAGTTATCTGAGCCTGGTATGGCCTGGACCCATAACCAGTGTTCAGGTAATTACCCATTAGGACAATGAGTGCACACAGGGAGACATAGTGAAAGTGATGTTATTGTGTGCACAACCAGCACACAGATACACCGAATAGTAAATAGTAGGTTTTACTTCCAGTAAACGGTTAAGCAAAGTCCAACAAGCAGTCCAAGTCATACACGGTTAAAGCAGTCAGTTTTCAGTCCAGGGATAATCCAAATAACAAAGTTCAGTATCATACACAGTTCATTAACAGACTTATAGCAATCCAAGAATAACAACGATCAGCAACAGTCAATAAGGAAAAATGCAGAAACCAAAAACAGCAAACAGCAGAACATCCAGCAACAGCAGAACTAACAACAACAGAACTAACTAACAACCCAGGTTTCTAGCTCCATCTTATGGCCATTTGAGGAACCACACCCAATTACAATGTTAGCATTCCCTTAAAGAGACAGTATTAAATGTCGATCCTGGTTTATATATTTCCAACCCAACTGTTAGGTGACGATCAATTCCTAACAGTAAAGAACATATATCCTTGGCTTCTGAATGATAGGCTGTCGGTCACATTCAAAAAATATAGGTGTGAGTACAAAAAAAGGACATTAAAATTGTTTATATAACTGCTTACCAGGTCAGTCAACAAAATATTTCTTTTGAATTGACTTCAATTTCTGATGACTACATGGACACATTTGAGAAATTTTCTTGGCTGTGCTGTAGGAATGTTTTTCTACTGCTTTCTTCTGAGATGTCCTTTGCTCTTCCAGTCCTACTTTTTCCTTATGGTTATCCATACATCTACTAACCAAGCCCAACTCTGCTTAGTTTCCAGCTGACATAGGTCAGTCAGGTGCTGATGAGATACTCACCACGTAGTTAATTGTGTAGTCTTCTGGTATTTACTACTTTTCTCTTTCTCTCTTATTAAAAAAAACTGCAATTCATTGGCAAGTTTTGGAAGTCCTATAGAACAATAGTTTTTTAGAGGCCATCTTTTTTATTTCTTAACTACAGTAAATGCCTCTTTTCCTGGCTTAATTCTACTGCTTCAGCACACACATTTCCAATCCTCAATATTTACTAATGATGCTAATAAGTTTAATCTTCCACCATTAATACCCAAGGATGCTGCCTTACCAATGTGTTCACATAATTGTTGCATTATTTCTTCAACCCACACATTGCTTTTCTATACATACTTATTCCTGCAGAAGAACAATTCTGTTCCAGTGAATACTTTTTTAAGAGAATAGTGCAACCTTAGGTTACCTTCAAGCAGAATTTCTCAGGATGAGCCTTTTACAGCTCTGAAACTGATGCAGAGAAGGTGAATGACCCGCAGGTGTCTTATTTCACATGAATACAAGGTAAATTCTTAAGCACTGTATGCTGGGGAAAAAACTAGCTTGAAATAAAGAAAGGGAAAAAATAGCAATATTGAAATTAGCCCACCAATTTCATTGTAACTTTGTAAGTTAAGCCATTGGATGCAAGAAGTGTATAAAGCTTAACACACACATTTCAATAATAATAAAGGAAGGAAAACATGAAAAGAACACAGAACTCCATTTCAAAAGCACTGAATAGTAACTCTGTACTGGAGAGTTATTCTATCCTTTAATTGTGACTCATATATGAAAACAAAAAGGGGGGCAGCCATAACAAAACGTATGTAGAAGTAAGGGGAAGAACAAAAATTATGCACTTATAGATTAGAATTCAAGTTAGAATTCAAGTTTGCCCAATTCATTTTATTTTGAAGGCTACTTCACATACTATATTTTTGTGGGTCGGTCTTTGAAACTTTGAAGTTCTCTTCTGCTCCATGACATTTGGAATAAGAATCCATTTTTGGTGTGTTTGGACTGTCCTTTGACTGAACTGACTGGGAATTTCATGTAGTTTGATCCATATATCTGGAGAAAACTCAAATGTAGATGGATAGGAAGTGAAGCCTAAAGGCATATTTTCCCAATTTTCACTTGCCTTATGCTTTCATATTGAACAGTGATGGGCCTTAAGGAATTGGTAAATAAATAGGTACAGATAACAATGTCAAGAATATTGTTCCACCAAGGATGGAAGAGTCTATGAAGATTTCTTGTCACTTTAAAATTTGGAGTCCATACAAGGATATTCCCTACTGATTGTACAAAACAGAAATGTGTGTGTTCATATTTCTTAAAAACCCTCCTATCAGTTCCTGAATTATGATGATGGCTTTTACTGCTCAGAGAAACTATAAAAATGAGGATCTCCACTATGTCCCAAGAACATTTTGCTGGCCAATGTTGAAGATTAAAAAAATATGTTTGTTTTGAGTGAACCAACACGGCAGTCCTTTAATTCTTAAAAGGTGGTATATGAAAGACATTATTTGAAATTGCCACTACAATAAAGATAATTTGCACATTAGTGGAACAGAATTCACAGTTGGAAGGATCACATTTTCTCTAGGTGAATGGCCTTTTCTAAAGTATCCATTTGGTAACCGCATCAGTGATTAGTTTGAGACGCAATTACTATGAGAATTCCCTTTAATTTTTGGGAAGCCCACAATTCTGCACATGATATGAAATAAAATATTTTTAAAATGTAACTATTTCTATAGTGTCAGCCTTTAAAACCCACCCTAAGTTATTTTAATCAATATACTTGTTTTAAGTAAAAGCCATTTAATATCCGACTTATACATTAACCTTCCATTAAGTATTAGGGAAGAAGGTCAGTAAATGCACCTTAGTCAATAATGCTAATGTAGATGCCATTGTACCACCTTTAAAGAAATATGTATTCATATTATGTTGAAGTGGTTGTCCTTAACGATTTACCATTATTTGTCAGGAAGCTAATAATAAATTTGAAATATTCTGGAAGAAAATGAATTATAATGTTCAAACTGAGTTCTCTGTACTATAATAATTTTGAAATGAGGTCATATACTTTTTCTGGTCAGTGCTTTTTAAGGCAATGATACTGAAGTGAAAAAGATATCAGGGATACTCTGCAATTCTGCAGTTTTGCATCTTGGTTTGCAATAAATTAGTCTGCTAATTCAACTACATCAAAGTAAAATCTCTGCATCTACCTGAAAGCAGGCAATAGAATTACTAATCTGGTTCAACCTTTAGGCTACATATCAGTCTCAGTAGTTGAATGGAGATATCTCCAAAGCACATTTTTAAATGAAATTTCAACACCTCTTTCTAGGATGTATTTCAGATCAACTTACCTATGTAGACTTTGAATAGTAATTGATCTATTGAATTGCCTAGAATATCTAGGAAACTTGAGATGGCAAAAAGGAGGGGAGGAATCTATACTAGACTAGATACATACATACAGTATATACATGCATGCATGCATAAATTTTACAGATAAATATATATCAGCTACATGGCAATTCATAAAATTCAGAAATTCTTAATTGTGGATGAAGTCTAGCATTTATCACAAAACATTTAATGGAGATCTTATTGACTGTAAGCTATGGCCATTCAGCACCACCACGATAGCAACAGTAATAACAAATTAAGTTAACTTAAAAATAATTGTCCAGTGATAAATACTATAACAAAAGTATCTGTAATTTACCAAGAAAGAAAAATATGTACCTATTATTTAATACAGAATATTGTTTGCAACATGACATACAGCATCAAATGCAGAATCTGGAAAATCCATCTTTTAGCAAAGTATTAGTACCAATCTTTGTTTACCTTTTCGTACAAGTCATTTTCTTTTACCTTGAAATTTCCTTATTTTCTTTCTATTAGTATTTCTGAGGACTAATACATTCTTCAGATTGAAGGTAGATGAGTACAAATAACAAAAAATTAGCTTTTTTTTTCTTTATTCCATACAACCATGAATGAATGATTGGACTGCTGATCTTCAAATAAGAGGGTATGATTTAGAAAAAACAGATTTAATATGGAGATCAAAAAAATATGGCGAAGTACTATCTTTTGGGTTGTGTTTTGTATGATTCAGTGCTCTTTGTCTTGCAGAGGATTTGGTTTTTGTATCTCTTTTAATTTACTGTACATTGCACTTGAGAACATTACACCTATATCTAGTTCAAATAACACTCAGTATTGAGTATTGCAATCAATAAGTGAATGAATATTCAAATGTCCCCAAAATAGCTATTTCTGTATGTCATGGACAGGCTCTGGTCAATTGGATTTACTTCTAAGTAGATTGGTACCATGATTTTATGGGGTGAATTACCTGCATCTAGTTTATTTGTTCATAATTATTACTGTCATTGTACTTTGTAGTTTCACACCAACAATTCAGAGGCACAACCAAAAATATCTTTATTACCTTTTTTGCCACTTTTACTGAACACTCTCTCTTTTTAATGTATGTGAAGAACCTTTGTCATTGTTTCTTGCAGTCACAGCTATTGGATAAATTAAGCCAACCATTTGTTTCTCTCTCTCCCTCTTTGTGTGCGTGTGTGTGTGTGTGTGCGTGCGTGCGTGTGTGTGAGAGAGATAGAGAGAGAGACAGAGAGAGAGACAGAAACAGAGACAGAGAGAGACAGAGAGAGACAGAGAGAGAGATAAGGGATAACATTGAACATTGTACCTACATATTTTGCATAGATTCTTAGACTAATTCTGGATCTATGGACATGAAAAGGACTGTGACGTCAAATAAGACTGTGATTTCATCTTCATCTATATTCATGACAATGAAGGCATTGTATGAAATGTTGATGGAGTGTTTGTTTCCCCTTGTGAGGTGCCAAATTTTTTTGTTAATTCTTTTGCAATGTTGTCAATAGGGGTCTATGATAATGATACATATAAACAGAGAACTATGTGAAGCTTATATATTGTGGGATGTCCATAGAAGCATGGGAGGATGGGTCCATTTCTTCTTAGATGCAGCTCTTCCAATTTGGTAATTTGGCCTTTCTTGAGAGTTCTTTTGATCTGGTTGTTTAGTTTCTATATTGTGTTGGTTTTCTCTGAATATATGTTTCTTATAATTCTTTCATTTCTTGTAAATATTGTGATCTGTCCATAACCATGGTTCATCTGCTGAAAAGAAGATGACGTTTTGGTTCTGTCTTCTGCTGTAAGTTGATTTTGTTCTTGTCTTTTTCTGGTCTGTAGAATGATGGTTTGTCTGATGTTTACTTGGACCTTTGCAGGAAGTCCAGTAGTTTTAAATGCTCCTTCTAAAGCCCATGTCACACTGCACCAATGGATGGAAAGAGGATGTACAATGGAGAGAAACGCTTGCCATCTGTTGGTTAATGTGATTTATCCGTTCTGTACTCACTGCCTCCGTTTTTCATCCTCTCTATCCGTCCAGCATCCGTCGAGTGAGGTTCCATCCGCTCAAAACGTTTTGAGCTACACAAAACGTTTTGAGCGGAAAATGTATCCAATGCGTCCATTCTGCATCTGCAACATATACGGGGAACATCCATTCTACATCTGTTGTCATCTGTTACGCATCTGCTATATCCACTAGGCATCCGCTGCGCATCCGGGCAACTCAAATCTGCTCCAGCAGAAAACGGACACAGGGAAGAAGCGAAACGGACGCGGAACGGACACAAAGCATTAGTAGCATGCACGGAGAAAGGATGAAAGTGGATGCAGCTCTCATACAAAACATTTAAAATGGAAAAAATGTTCGCAGAGGGGACCTATCTCAGATATTAAGGATGTCTGGAGGATGCCTAGAGGATGCAAAAGGACACCTAGTGGAAAACCTATATTGCCTATAAAAAGGGGGAGGAACTCACCTGGATCTCACTTTCAGTCCAGCACCCCTGCTGTGCAGACCTCTGCAGCCTTCATCTGGCTCTTGCTCTTCCACAGCATCCAGTCATCTCCACCATGGATCGTAACACACTACTTTTGGTAGCCACCATTGTTCTGCAACAGTGCGAAGCCATCTACAGGCTCTTTCAACTGTTCTGCGGGAAGAAAAGGAGGCGTCCAAGAAGTGTCTGGGTCCGAAGATGGATCGGGAGAAGAGCAGAGTACGGACAGTAAAACAAGCTGATGGTGGAGCTGAGGAACAAAGACCCTCGTGCATTCCAGAACTTCATGAGGATGCCTCCAGCCATGTTTGACGAAGTTGTGGAGCAGCTGAGACCCAGGTTGACCAAGGCAAACATCAACCTCCAGCCCAGCCTGGACCCTGGGCTCAAGGTGGCACTGACTCTGCATCACCTGGCCTCAGGGACCACCTACAGGAGCATGCAGTACGGCTGGAGGGTAACACACAACACCATCAGCATTATGGTCAGAGAAGTGGTGCAGGCCATCATCGAAGAATACAAGGAGGAGCTCCTCCAGTGCCCCTCCACTGAAGAAGGATGGAAGAAAGTTGCAGAGCAGTGGTATCAGAGGTGGAACTTTCCCCACACTGTTGGAGCCATAGATGGGAAGCATGTGGCCTGCAAAGCTCCAGCCAAGTTGGGGTCCACTTATTTCAACTACAAAGGCTTCTTCAGCATCATCCTCTTCGCCATGGTCGATGCTGACTACAAGTTCATGTACATCGATGCTTCAGGCAACGGGTCATCTTCAGATGCCCAGGTATACAACACCACTGACCTTAAGGAGGGGCTGGAACGCAACCTCATCATGGGCTTCCCAGATCCAGACCCCCTGCCCAACGACATGCAAGATGTGCCCTACTTCATCGTGGGGGATGACGCCTTCTCCTTCAGAACCTACAACATGAAGCCCTACACTTCCAGACTCCTCACCCGTGAAGAGAGGATCTTCAACTACAGGCTGTCCAGGGCAAGACGGGTGATGGAGAACACCTTTGGCATCCTGGCCAACAGGTTCCACGTACTTCTCACCACCATGCAGCATTGCCCACAGACTGTGAGAAGGATCATGGAAGCTTGCTGCATCCTGCACAATCTCATGCGCACCCGCGACCCAGTGTTGCAGAACAGACTCGTGGACCTTCAACAAGGCAATGGGGACATGGAGCCTGGGGAATGGAGGCAAGGGCGAAACCTGATAGACACTAAGGATGTTCAAGGCTCCAACAGAGCAAAAATAAAGTCAACAGGTAGCCATCCAGTCTCTGGCACTATTCTTGGTCACTCTGAGGCGTGCCCAGTCTCGGGATGAAGGGTCCAGGTGCTGTGGAAGTGGCTGCTGCTGGAGTGCTGGTCTGAAGCGCCACTGGGGTGCCTGGCCCTGAGAGGACAACAGGGGATGGTGTGTTGAGGAAGCTCTCAGACAGCTGGCTCAGCCCCATGATGTTGAGAGCCCCTTCCTCCATGACATGGGGTGTCAGCCCCAGTACTGATGACAGATGTACTGGGGCCGGGCTTGGCTGTGTGGTGGAGGAAGGAGTAGTGTAGTGGGGCTGTCTGCTCTGCAGCTGGGTGAGGACTGGCTTGGGTGGCATCATTGGCGTGGGTGGCATCTGTGGCATGGCTGGCATTGGTGGCGTGGGTGGCATCGGTGGCATCAGTGGCACCGGTGGCATCTGATGTACCTGTGCCTGGACTGGGAAGGGCTGCCTGTGCTGCTGGACCTCCTGGTAGCCGTAGCCTTGGTAGGGTAGGGCCTGTGGAAAGCCTTGGAAGGGCAGTGACATCACCTGGGGTGGAGGAGCAGGCCTGGACTGGGTGGGAGCAGGTTCATCTTGGTCTGGAAGGTTGTGAAGAAGATCGGTGATCCTTTCCTTCACCACCTGGTACTGGGGTTCCACAAAGTTCATGAGGGTCTGGTTGACATAGGTGAGGAAGGGCTTGTGGTTGGAGGATGGGGCGTCAGTGTGTACCAGCTGAGAGAGGAGATCTATGCTGATCCTGATGGTGTCTCTTATTTCCAGCAGGACAGTGTGGCTCTGCTCCTCTGGTCTGCCTCTCTGCCTTTCTGTGGAGGTGGAGCTGGGGGTGGATGTGGGTTGGACTTTGGTGGAAGTGCCGTCTCCTTTCTCCCATTGCGTCAGGGCGTCCTTCACGTGCTCCGCCATGGGTAGTACAGCTGTCGGGGGGTTCTCCATCATGGCACGCTCCACAGATACCTGCCTGGACACAGGAGTTGACTCTTTGCCAGAAGAGGACTGGCTCTCAGCAGGCTGCCTGAGAGAGAGGGTTGTGAGAGAGGCTGCTCCTCGGTAGTGGATCTCACCCTCCAAGAAGCTTCACTTGGCCATCACGTAGGTCTCTGTCCATCAGCTTGACCGCGGCCTATCCAGATTTCTTGAGGTGCAACTTCCCGTACCAGGTGTGTATGTGCTTCCACCAGCTGAGGAGCACCTATGAAGTGTAGCCCAGGCTCTCCTCCTTCTCTCTCCAAGCAGCCTGCTTCCTTTTGGTGTCTTTATAGAGCCTGTGTCCCTTCCGCCATAGATACTCGTTCTCTGTCAGCCACTCCAGCACCTCATCCTCATGTTCCTCTTCTATGTTGTATTGCCTCCTCTCCCGTTCATGCGTCTGCCTCTTCCTCCCTTTGGCAGGGCCATATGGGCCCTCATCAGAGGGGCTTCGGGGTTGTAGGGGCTGCTCCTCCACACCACCACCAGCAGCAGCAGCAGCAACAACAGTAGCAGCAAAAGCAGGACCAGCAGCACCAGCAGCACCAGCAGGACCAGGAGCAGGACCAGGAGCACCAGCAGGACCAGCAGGACCAGGAGCACCAGCAGGACCAGGAGCACCAGCAGGACCAGCAGGACCAGGAGCAGTGCCAGCAGAGTAAGCACCAGCAGATGCACCAGCACCAGGAGCAGTGCCAGCAGAGTAAGCACCAGCAGATGCACCAGCACCAGGAGCAGTGCCAGCAGAGTAAGCACCAGCAGAAGTACCAGCACCAGGAGCAGTGCCAGCAGAGTAAGCACCAGCAGAAGCACCAGAACCAGGAGCAGCACCAGCAGAGTAAGCACCAGCAGAAGCACCACCACCAGAAGCAGCATCAGCAGAGTAAGCACCAGCAGAAGCACCACCACCAGAAGCAGCATCAGCAGAAGCCCCATCACCAGAAGATCGAGCCCGGGCAGCAGAAGCCCCAGCAGAAGCAGAGTCAGGGCCAGGGGGTGGGAGGGTGGCCCTGTCCCTCTTGCCAGGGCTGGCAGCAGATGGCAGAGGCTTCCGTTTCTTCCCCATGGTTGTTGGGTTGCTGGCTTGCTGGCTGGCTGGCTGGCTGGCTGGCAGGCTGGCTAGCAAGCTGTGGCTGGAAGCATGTCTTTCCTCTGAATAGTGACCTGCTTGGGAGCTGCTTCCCTTTATATCCACGGGGCTGACGCAATGCATCCTCCCCACATGTGCAGTGAATACTAGGCATCCGCTAGGCATCCGCTTGGCATCTGCTAGGCATCCGCTAGGCATCCACTAGGCATCCACTAGGCTTCCGCTGTGCATCTGCTACATCCGCTCATCATCCGCTGTGCATCCACTTCATCCACTCGGCATCCTCTCTGCATCCGCTCTTTCCATTCTGCGTCCGCTTTGCTGCGCTCCCCTGGAAGCCTTGCGGATGTGCCATCCGCTTTCCATCCACCCTACGTCCTTCCCCCCGTCCATTCTTTCCGTGTTGTCCACTCTGGTTATGCAAATTCGGGGCACTTTTGAGAGCAGATAACAACAGATGGAACATTTTTCTCGTCTGCTGTGTCCTTTTTACAACCGTTTTGCATCCGTCGGCCAGTGTGACAGGGCCTTAAGGTTGCAAAGAACTCCAGGTGATTGGAATCTCTGTGTTATAGTTGAGGCTTGTCAGTAGAATGCTGTGGTCTGCAGTGGATAGCTGGACATGTTGAACACCAATTCAAGCTCTGGTGTCTCCTTGATTCTGGGTGTCAGCATTCCAATCAAACTTTCCATCTCCATTCATCACTCAAAGAAAAAGTTCATCCAACAGGAATTTATTAGAAAGTCATATTGGCACATCTGGGGAAGCACGAATCTGAGAGTTCCAGGTTTTCCCTCCCCAAAAAAGTAACCAAAGATCCATCCCTGCATCCATCAGTTCATCACATGGTCCAATCAATTTATCGTTCCATCAGAAGACTTCCTCCCAATTACTCCCCTCCAGATTCAGTCAGGGTTGGGATTCCACCTGTATAACAACCGGTTCTGTGATCATGCACTTTGCACACACATGCACAAAATGCATGCTCTGCATTTTAAAAAGCTCTGCATTTTCAAAATACTTGCTTTCCATAGCAGTCCCTGTGAATAAAGCAGCTGAGGCACAGCAAACCACTCCGCCATTTGAATCAGTTGTGCTCTGCAAAAGGAAATAAAGCACAGGAAAGAGTAGGGGCAGGTGAGCAGGTCCACATGCTCATCGCAGCGAACCGGTTCTCTGCCAGCTGATCTTCAGAGCAAGGGGCTCACCTGAATGGTTTGAACCAATAGAATCTTACCCCTGGTGCAGGGCATTCTGTCCTTGACTCACTGAGAAAGAATGTTGTTGTGTCTATTCTTCTACCCCTCTATGAAATCTCCCCTCCCAAATTCCCATGCACTAAATGTGGCAGCTTCAAAGCTTCCAAGAAAAATGGCTTCCAAGGCTGACACTGGGATTGAGTTTGGGGAGTTTGGGAAATGAAATGTGTTCAAGAAAACAACCAAAATCAGAGAGCACTTCTGAAGACTCCCTCATTTCAACCCTGAACTTCAAATATTCTCTTTTATTGATCCAATTATATACTGCTCAAAAAAATAAAGGGAACACTTAAACAATACAATGTAACTCCAAGCCAATCACACTTATGTGAAATCAAACTGTCCACTTTGGTAGCAACACTGATTTACAATCAATTTCACATGCTGTTGTGCAAATGGAATAGACAACAGGTGGAAAGCATAGGCAGTTAGCAAGACATCCCCAATAAAGGAATGGTTCTGCAGGTGGTGACCACAGACCACTTCTCAGTTCCTATGCTTTCTGGCTGATGGTTTGGTCACTTTTGAATGCTGGCAGTGCTTTCCTTCTAGTGGTAGCATGAGATGGAGTCTACAACCTACACAAGTGGCTCAGGTAGTGCAGCTCATCCAGGATGGCACATCAATGCAAGCTGTGGAAAGAAGGTTTTCTGTGTCTGTCAGCGTAGTGTCCAGAGCATGGAGGCGCTACCAGTAGACAGGCCAGTACATCAGGAGATGTGGAGGAGGCTGTAGGAGGGCAACAACCCAGTATCAGGACCGCTACCTCCACCTTTAAGAAGGAGGGACAGGAGGAGCACTACCGGAGCTCTGCAAAATGAATTCCAGCGGGCCACAAATGTGCTTGTGGATGGCCAGAAACAGACTTTCTGATGTGGACTGTCAGAAACAAACTCCATGAGGGTGATATGAGGGCCCGACGTCCACAGGTGGGGGTTGTGCTTACAGCCCAACACCATGCAGGATGTTTGGCATTTGCCAGAGAACACCAAGATTGGCAAATTTGCCACTGGTGCCCTGTGCTCTACACAGATGAAAGCAGGTTCCCACTGAGCACATGTGACAGATGTGACAGGGTCTGGAGACACCGTGGAGAACGTTCTGCTGACTGCAACATCCTCCAGCATGACTGGTTAGGCAGTGGGTCAGTAATGTGTGGGGTGGCATTTCTTTAGGGGGCCGCACAGTCCTCCATGTGGTTGCCAGAGGTAGTGTCAGTCAGTGCTCCATTCAAAATCCAAGAAAGAAATACTTAGACTCTTTAAGTTAAAGAAAAGCTACATTTTGTAACAACTCTGCTGGCTTACCAGGAGGTCTCTTTGCCGAAGCACAAATTGGACAGCTAACTACATAAGCTTCAATGTCCTTCTTTAAAGTAGGCCACCAAAATTGCCGCTTAACCAGATGTAATGTTTTCACAAATCCAAAGTGACCAGCTGCTTTAGAATCATGAGCTTGTTGCAGTATTTGGCCTCTCAGCATCTGGGGCACATACAACTTGGTCCCCACCCAAGCCAAACCATCTCTAGCCATATAGTCATTTGAATGAGCCAGGAACCAATCATCAAGTTTTAGGGCTTCTTTTAGTTGTGCGGTTAAGTCATTCGATAAATCCACTTCTCATTTCTTCTTTTGGGCTCTGGTGATCACTGGGGCAGCTAGATGTTTGGTTGAAACAATTGGGCTTATCACTTCTTGGCGAATACTATTATATTGGGGTAGTCTAGAGAGAGCATCTGCCATGACGTTCTTCCCCCCTGGAATGTATTTCAGTGAGAAATTGAATCGCTTGAAGTACTGGGCCCAGTGGACTTGTTTAGGGGACAGCTTCCGAGGCGTTTTTAAAGCTTCCAAATTCTTGTGATCCGTCCATACCTCAAACCGATGTTTTGCTCCTTCCAGAAAATGCCTCCAAGTCAGTAAGGCCCAACAAACTGCAAAAGCTTCTTTTTCCCAAATGGCTCACCTTCTCTCGGTTTCGTACAGTTTATGGGAGGTATATGCACAAGGCTGTAAGGCCCTTTCTCGTTGATTTGAAGTAACACCGCTCCAACGGCTATATCATTTGCATCGGCTTGGATCACGAAGGGAGCCTCCATATCTGGGTGCTTTAGCACTGGTTCTGCAGCAAACAGTCGTTTTAGCTTTTCAAAAGCTGCTTGGCACTCCATGGACCACTCCAATGGCTTACTAGGCCTTGGCTTCACCTCTCCTTTAGTTTTTAAAAGATTTGTGATGGGCATTGCTATCTTAGCAAAAGCCGGGATAAATTGCCGGTAAAAATTTGCAAATCCCAAGGAGCTCTGAAGTTGTTTTCTGGTACATGGGGGAGCCCATTCCAATACTGCATGCACCTTCTCTGGATCCATTTCTATGCCCTCAGACAAAATGCGATATCCCAAATAGTCAATTTTCTCTTGATGGAATTCACACTTGGATAGTTTAGCATACAGCTTAGCGGTACACAGTTTCTGGAGAACCAACCGCACCAGTTTCACATGTTCATCCAGAGTTTCCGTGTAGATAAGGACGTCATCAAGGTAAACCAGAACCCCCCTATATAAATGTTCATGTAACACCTGATTGATCATCTGCATGAATACAGCTGGAGCCCCTTGTAAACCAAAAGGAAGAATGTTGAATTGGAAGCAACCCATCAGGCAGTTAAAAGCGGTCTTCCACTCATCCCCTTCCTTAATTCAAATTCTGTAGTATGCTTCTATCAAATCCAACTTTGTGAAAATCTTCCCCTTGGCTAGGTGGGCCAACATGTCCTTCATCAAAGGGAGGGGGTACACGTTTTCCACAGAAATGGCGTTCAAATTTCTGTAGTCCACCACCAAGCGTTTGGAGCCATCTTTCTTTTCACGGAACAACACTAGGGCCATGACCCGGGGTCTAACAGGTTGGATGAAACCACGTTCCAGATTTTTATCTATAAACAATCTTAGCTCCTCTAATTCCCATGGTGTTATTGAGTACAACTTCGGTTTTGGGAGCTTCACCCCAGGCAAAATTTCAATAGCACAGTCTGTTGACCGGTGAGGCGGGACCTCATCCAAGGCCTTCTCACTGAACACTTCCTTTAAATCCCAATACTCTTTTGGAATTTTCTCCTCCCCTTTCACGGGTTCAGTACCTGTGGAAGCTATTTCAATTGGAATCTGAAGCTTCGGCTGCGATCTCCTGTCTTCTTCCGGTTGCTGCTTGGTGCATATGCACAATGACCCCTTTCTCCAGTTAACCTGGGGGTTCCATTTCCGGAGCCAGGGCAATCCCAGTATTAATGGTTGCTCCATTCCAGGGACCACAATAAAGCGCAGAGTCTCATCATGCTCTCCCATGATCATTTCTATAGGTTCCGTGATAAAGCGTGCAGGGCAACCCCCAGACACTGATCCATCTAATTGGCAAAAAGAAATGGGCATCTTTAAAGGTTTTAGTTTTAAGCCCATTTTCTCCACTACTCCTATGTTGTTTATTCACCTTGTGCACCCAGAGTCTAATAGGGCTAGCATTTCCCCTTCGACCCCTGAATTGGGTACCCTCAGCTTCACTGGAATGGTCATAGGGCCCTCGCTTTGATTTACCAGGGAGTCGTCTTCTGAGTTGAAATCGCCCTCTTCAGGGGTAATCAGGGTTTATAACTCCTCCCCCATGGGAGGGGCGACCTCTGCCGTCTCTTTCGACTTTAGTGTCTCTTCGTGAGGCTTCGCTGGGGATTTTTCAGGTTTCTTTCCTTCTTTTGGTGCCCCCTTTGGTTCCAGCTCGACTTTGCAGTTCCTTCCCACATCGAAAACAGGCAAAGGGGTTGGGTCTTGCCATCACTCCTCCCCTGTGAGGTTTGGAGACCTCTTGAGGACGTGGGGGGGGGAGGCTGGCTGCACTCAAAACCTCCCTGCCGTCTGCTTCGGGTTAAATCAATTTCCACTTCTTCTGCCAGCAAGTACCACATCTGCAAGTTATTCGGGTCTCTTCTAGCAATTCATCTCTGGTACACATCTTTGTTTAATCCATCTTTAAACACTTCTATCAGGGCTTCCTGGGACCAGTCTCGGATATGACCTGCTAACTGTCTAAATTCTTGGCTGTAGTCAGCCACTGACCTCCACCCCTGATTTATGGTCTTCATCCTGATCTGGGCCTTGCACTCTGCCAGTGGGTCCTCAAACCTAGCCCACAGCACAGTCATGAACAGGTTATAATTCATCAGTTGGGGAGCATTATCATTATGCAAGGTCACCATCCACTCGGCAACTATTCCCTCCAGAGCCCTGGTAACACATCTCACTTTGGCTGCTTCTGAGGGAAAATCCTCCCCGTATTCTTCCATATAGCTCCAAACTTGGGCTAGGAAAAATCCCAAGGTTTTGGGATCTCCCCCATATTTTACTTCTAACGGATGCAGCCTAGGAGCTCTCTGCCTTCTAGGAATTACACCTCCCACTGAGGGCCCCAGGGCTGCTGCTGGTTCAGGTTGATTTATGGGAGAAAGGGCTGCTCTGCTTCTTCTAGCTGGCGCTACTCCCCTTTCCCCTTCATACCTTTGTGCATCTTGGAGTTGTTCAAAGGCTTCATCAAGGAGTGTCCTGGCTTGATCCAGTGAGAGTTCCCTCTTTTCCCTCTCTTGCCATGGCTCCTCTTTTCCACGCCGATGGATAGTTGTGATCCCGGGGGGGGGGGGGTGTTCCTTCTCCGGATCTTTCCAGCCAACCTCCACCAACCATCTGGGTTTCACAGCTGGATCCTCTTCCAGATTGAGCCCAGCTAACAATTGGGCTTCCTGTACCAGCAAAGAATCTTGCCCTCCAATGGCTCCCAGATCTTCCTGGTCACTAGTTGAAGATGACATGATGTTCAGACCCCCTCGGAAGAAAGATTAGATATTTTCTCTGGGTGGGCTGGTAGAGGGAGATTCAGAATAATGTCAGTCGGTGCTCCATTCAAAATCCAAGAAAGAAATACTTAGACTCTTTAAGTTAAAGAAAAGTTATCTTTTACTGAAAGTGAAGTGGTAGCAACCAAAGAATTCTGAATCTGAGAAATTAAGCGCACAAATCACATATACAAAGTGTTGGAAGTGTTCCCACCCCCAATAGTTCAGATGAAACCTCCAATTAGAAATTGTGATTATTATTTTTTTTTATTAAAGTTTTTATTAATTTTCTACAAACAAACAAACATACAAAACATTAAAAACATCTACTCTCATATATACTTCCGGTGTATCGGTTGGTTCATCAGTTTTGTGCATTCATTTTATAGTGTCAATTACAATTATATTGCATAACCACTCATATTGTCAATCCATATTCTAATATTACTAAAGAAAAAAATAAAAATAAAAAAATCTTTTTTCTGACTATACTTTTAATCATTCATGCTTTGCGAGATAACAATACTTCAAACAATTTATTCTATAATTTGTCGTATAATCATAACAAATCAATCCTAAAAAACTCTTCATATATATAATATTAATGCTCTATTATTGTATTTTATCATCTAACCATTGATAAAAAAAACCCCAAATTGCATAAAATTGTTTATCTTCTTGTTCTCTAATTTCAAATGTCAATCTACTCATCTCAGCACATTCCAATATTTTCTTAATAATTTCTTCCTGCAATGGTATTTTCTCATTCTTCCAGTTTTTAGCAAATACAATCCTAGCCGCCGTTAATACATTTACAATCAAATATTTCAAGTCTTTATTATATATATCAGGTAAAATTCCCAATAAAAAGATCTCTGGCTTCAAGTCTATGTGTTTCTTTGTCATTTTTTCCAACCACATGTGAATTTTAGTCCAATATTTTCTAGCATTCTCACAAGTCCACCACATATGATAGTATGAGCCAGGTATCTGATGACATTTCCAACATTTTTCAGATTTATTCTTGAACATTCTTGCTATTCTTGTCGGGGGAAGGTGCCACCTGTAAAACATCTTATACAAGTTTTCTTTATATGCTATTGACATTGTCATTTTATAATTTTGAGACCACAATTTTTGCCATTGTTCTAAATCAATTCCATATCCAAAATTCTTCCCCCATGCAATCATAGTTTCTTTAACTTGTTCTTCCTCTAGCTTAATTCCCAATAAATAACCATATAACTTTTTAATCACTTTCTCATCAGTACCCATCAATATCTTATCTAAATCAGTCTGTTTATCATAGAATCCTTCCGTTTTAAAATCTTCAAGATATCTTGAGTGTATTTGCGCATATGAAAACCAATTCATCCTTATACCTTGTTCCTCTAAATTTTGGATCGTTTTAAGTCCACCCTTTTCATCCAACAGTTCCCCATATCTAACTGTTTGTTCCTTTTTATAGATCATAGGATAGGAAAATGCTTCAATAGTCGATAACCAAACTGGAATTTTCAGGTAACATTGTTTTTTTATCTTCTCCCAATTTAACCACAAAGACTCCCGTATATAATGTCTTCTGAAATATCCCTGTGTTTTAGTTCCCTTGTACCATAAAAAAGCATGCCAGCCCAACAGTAAGTCATGTCCTTCTAATGTCAACAATCTATGCTTTCTTAATGTTATCCATTCTTTGACCCACATCAAACTTGCAGCTTGATAATACAATTCCCAATTAGGCAGGCCAAAACCTCCTCTATTTCTAGCATCTTGCAAAAGTTTTAGCTTTATTCTCGCTTTTTTACCTTGCCATATAAACTTCAACATAGTTTTATTTAAATCTTCAAAATAGTCTTTTCCAAGTCTAATTGGTATTGTTTGAAAGAGAAATAAAATTCTAGGTAAAATATTCATCTTAATTGTTGAAATTCTCCCTATTAATGACAATTGTAAATTTTCCCATTTCTTCAAATCTGTAATTATCTGTTGTTTAAGTTTAATATAATTATTCTCTTTTAATGTGCTACATCTTGCTGTCAAATATATCCCCAGATACTTAACCTTGTTTGTAATTTGAATTTTCAAAAGATCTGTCAGTTCTTCTCTTTGTCTCAATAACATATTTTTTGTCAAAATCTTTGTTTTATCTTTATTTATTTTCAAGCCAGCCATCTCACCATATGTCTCTACCTTTTCCAATAACTTTGGAGCGGTTTCTAACGGGTCTTCCAGAATAAAAGCTAAATCTTCAGCAAAAGCTTGTAGTTTAAATTCTTCCTTTTTAATTTTCATTCCTTTTATATTTTTGTCATCTCTAATATTTCTATTCAACACTTCCAAAGTTAATACGAATAACAAAGGAGATAGGGGACATCCTTGTCTTGTACCTCTTCTTATATTAATAAGATCTGTAAATTCTCCCTCCATCATTACCTTTGCTGTCTGTTTATTATATATGGCTTCTATTGCTTGAATAAATTTTCTGGCAAAGCCCATCTGTTCCAATAATAATGACATAAATCTCCAGTTGTGATTATGATCATGTGGGCATCTTCAGGTGGTGATGAGGCCTCTGTCCATTGACCTTGGCATACTTTGATAACGGGTTGCAGTTGTGCAGAGAAAAGAAAGCTAAGCAAGAAATAGAAACCTAACTCTGATGTATGCTTCCCCCCCACATTTACACAACAAAAAATGAAACACCTCCAGCACATTTCCCAGACTTATCCCCTCCTCCCCCCCCCCCTGTTTCTTATGACAGCTGAAAGATGCAAAGCAATAGTAGAAGATCTTGAAGGCTGACAGATAGCCTGACTGCCTTTGTGAGACCAAATGCTGGTGCGGTTGGCCCTGGGTTCCTCCTAATGAATAACAGTGCCAGACCTCATGTGGCTAGAATGTGTCAGCAGTTCCTGCAAGACAAAGGCATTGATGCTATGCACTGGCCTGCCAGTTCCCCAGACCTGAATCCAATTGAGCACATCGGGGACATCATGTCTCACTCCACCCACCAACATCACGTTGCACCACAGACTGTCCAGGAGTTGGGGGATGCTTTTGTCCAGGTGTGGGAGGAGATCCCTCAGGAGACCATCCACCACTTCACCAGGTGCATGCCCAGGCATTGTAGGGAAGTCATACAAGCACGTGGAGGCCACACACACTACTGAGCCTCATTTTGACTTGTTTTAAGGACATTACATCAAAGTTGGATCAGCCTGTAGTGTTTTTTTCCACTTTAATTTTGAGTGTTCAAAATTGAGTGTTCATCCAGACCTCCATGGCTAAATTTGATTTCCATTGATAATTTTTGTGTGAGTTTGTTCTCAGCACATTCAACTATGTGCTGACAACATGCAATGAACAAATAAGAATATTTCACTCATTCAGATCAAGGATGTCTTATTTTTGTGTTCCCTTTATTTTTTTTGAGCAGTGTATATCTCTGTCTTTGGCAAATGAAGTGATGATTGAATGCCTTAATGCCTGTGAAGGTCTGGATGGGAAAAATAGTTAGTTTGATTTATGCAATTAGCAATAACCTGTGATAGATTAAGCTCCTGAAATAGCCTTATGAAGCCCAGGAAATCTTTGAAAATATTCAGCTGTGGCAGAATGACAGCATGAACCTTTGTTAGTGAATAAAATAACAGCATTAAAATATGATTTAGAAATATTCTAGATTGGAACATTCTAGAATATTCTAGATTGGAACATTGTTTTCAGTCTTGTATGTTGTACTCTCTGTTTTGAGTATGGATCCCACCTTGCCCTGGAGCAAAATGCTCCGGCCCAGGCTATACTCCATGAACTGTACTGGTTGCCAGTCTACTGACAGGTCCAATTCAAGATACTGGTTTTGACCTTTAAAGCTGTTCATAGAATGGGGTTAGGTCCTAAAAGGAAAGGTCCTAACTTTTAGGGAGCTATGCATGATAATTTCTAGGAGTTGGGTCTTCTCTGTCATGACACTCATCTTATGGAATAGTTTCTTTCCCAAAATGAGGTTGGCTTCATGTCTGGAGAATTTCTGGAAGTCTCTCAAAATCTGATTATGCCATTAAACCTGGAGATTCCAAGGAAGTGGTTGAAAATTTAAGGTGACTCCATTATTATTGCTAATATGTGCTGTTTCTTTTAGTCTTGTGTTTTTATTTTTTTTTGCAGTGATTATTTTTATATGTTGACTATTTCATAGTTTTGTTATACACCACCCAGAGTTATTTTTCAATAGATGGGTAGCTGTATAAATGTAATGACAGATAGATAACTAAATAGATCATAGATAATAAATAGATAGATAAATCAGAGAGGGATGAAGATGATGGTGATGATGATGATGATGATGATGATGATGATGATGATGATGAATAGATATAGAAATAGAGATAGAGACAGAGACAGAGTTAGGCAGAGACAGATAGAGAGATGATAGAGAGTTAAATATGAATAAATAAATGCACATAAATAAGTGAATAGATAAGGAAGAAAAAATTGAATCTATTGTTGAGACAGCATTAAATCACTCCCATTAAAAAATTACTTGTCACCCTTCTAAAGAGTTCAAATCAGTTAGCTCAACATATTCTGAATTTCATATCCACAATGTGGCCTACATGTGATAGATTTTAGTGCAATAAAATTAAAAGTGTGTACAGATGTTAGTTTAAATTGTACAATCTGGAAATAGCCTGTGGTAGATTAAACTCCTGAAATAGCCTTATGTAGTCCAGGCAATCTTTGAAAATATTAATCAAACTGTGATAGAATGACTGCATGTAGCTTTGTTAGCTGATAAAATAACAGCTTTAAAAACATGATTTACAATTATTCTTGATCTGAAGATTATTTTCTATCTTGTATATTGTACTCTCTATTTTGAGTACAGAGCCCACTTTGCCCTCCCACCTGCCACCTTTAGGCTTCTGAGCACCAAAAATAAGTCTTACGTGCATAAGAAATATTTTTTTTGTTGCTTCCTTTGTTGAAAAGTCTAGGGGAAAAAAAACTATCTCCAGTAGCCTATAAGAATTTCATTATTCTGGGCTTCCGGTTTGAGCTTCTTCGGCAACAGACCGAAACTTTATCTCGCCGAGGCTTCAATCCATGCTTGCCACTGGAGTGCCCCGAGCCGGCTGGTTTCAGGGCTAAGCCACCCCGTAGAAGTGGTGAAGAGGAGGGAGACTGCCTTCAGGGTTGAGGAGAGCCGCATCTTTCCTCCCCAGCTGGCCATTACTCCCTTTCCCAAAGGCGGTTGCAGCAGTGGTCAGAAATGGCCACCACAAAGAAAAATTCGACCGGAAAAGAATGTGCAGGAGGAATATAAGAAGAGAAAGTTTTGGTTGACCAGGTCAAACAACAAAAGCAACAAAAAGGGAACCGTGGAAATTAAACTTAACAACATTGCTCCCAAAGAAGATTTCGAAGCTGCGAAGAAGAAGGGAAAGGATTAGGCTTTTTTATTCCCTTCCTTATACTGACAGCTAAGAGATTTAAGCAAGAAACTGAAAAAAAAATCCACTTTGACATGAATAGGCATCTAAGACGAATAGGCATCCTCCCTACCCCATTAACCTGCTTTCCAGCTCCATTCTCCTGTGCAATAAAAGAAGACCCATCCGATCAGCTGGGACTCAGAAGGCAGTGAAAAAATAGAGGAGGGGCCAGTCAGAGATGGCATTTACCAGTTCTCCAAACTACTCAATATTTCTGCTACTGGTTCTCCAGAATCTGACAGAACTGGCTGAATATCACCTTATTTCCATAGCTCTTTGTACCACTTGTAGCTTTTGTATCAATTGTAAGGTTAATGTCCATGTTTCACTGGCATATGTTAGAGCAGATATCACACACTAGTTGAAAACTTTTCTCTTTAGGCATAGAGGGAGGTTATTCTTGAAAATCATGTTTAGCTTGCCAAATGCCTGCCAACCACACTTAATATGCCATTCAATTTCCTTTATTGTATCACCTTCCTTTGGGATCCATTGATCAAGATATATGTAGTGGTCTATTACATCTAGTTTTTCTCCATATACATTTTTTTTCCTTTCTTGGTGAATTTATCAAATATAACTTGGTTTTTTTCATGCTAATTTTTAAGCCAAATGATTCTCCTGCTTTGTACAGTTCTTGTATGTGTCTTTGTAGGTCTTCTGGGAATATAATTAGAATTTAGAAAATCTACATTTTAAATTAAATTTCAGTGTGATTTTAAACTATTTTATATTGCATTTTGTATAATCTAATAATCCCACTGTTAGCAGACTGAAATGTTTAGCATAATTAATATTATTGAACTGATATATTATTACCTAACTAGAAAAGAGTAGTGCTTGTAATAGAGTAGTCAATAACAAATCCAAAAGGCATATTGATTTTTCCTGAGCAATCTAGTGTATCTTGTAAATATTTCTCATTCTAATAAAGTTGGTTACCCATTGATGATGTTTTATTTGTATATTGAGAGGATGTAAAAATAAAAACCAGTCTACACCTCAAGAAAATTAACTTTCCAAACCTTAATAAAGAAAAGGGAGTTATAAAAACCCATTCTTCCCAGAGTTGTCTGTACAGCAGACATTTCTCTTAGCATGGGATAAACACATGTGCACTTGGAAAGGTTTTTACAACTTCCTTCTTATAATTAGGGGTTCATAATCTATATATATAGAGTGGGTCAGGGACAGCCATCTTTGCTCATTTGTTTATGTACTATTTGAAATTGTTCAGGACAGAATGAATTTCCTATTTGATTCCTAAAATAACCTTGTAATTTGCCAAGAAATAGGAAATCAATCTTAAGGTATATACTACATAAATACTGTCATATATTCATCATATTTATATGTTTTCTCTGCCATTTGGCCCAAAATGATTTAATACAACATTAAAGAAGAATCTGGGAAGACATCATAAACAGCTCTTGTTTAAAGGGCATTGTGAAGGAGAGCCTTTAATCTGATTGATGAAATAAATGGAAAGTAATCTATCCTCTATTCAACAGCTTGTTGATGGTATGAAAGAATTCCTACTCAAGCAAGCAAGCCTTTAAAAGAGAAAGACCTCTTTCATCCTGTCAGGTTCTCACTTTTGAGAAAAAGTTAAGTTTTTCATCATGGTTCAGGGGAGTTCTTGTAAAACGTTCACTGAAAATTTAAGAGCAATTACAGTGTCAGACAGCTAGAAAAATTGCTTTACTGAGTGAGAGTCCTCTGACAAATGCATTGTGGGAGAATTGATTCTTTCTTAAGGATAAGTGAATTGTCATTGTTAGTGTCTCTCTGTGACATCTAGTGAGATGTCATCTGCTTTGTAACAGAAGATTTGAATCAGACAACTGTACTCAACAGTAGACAGTGTCTAGATTAGTTCAGCAAAGAAATAAGCCTCTACTCAAGTATCAACTGAGCTATTAAACATTAAAAATGAATGAGAATTTTGGAGGAAAGGAAGGGGTGGAGAGTTTAAAAATTAAAAGCCAAATACAAAGCCATGTAGTTTGGATGTTGCAAAGAAATCTGTCATATCCTTCAGGAAATTACACTGAGACTAGATCAATAGAATTTTTACTGCCTCCATTAGCTTGATGGGGGGGGGCAGAAGGAGGGGAGAGAAATTTAGACCATGTTGATAAAATTATAGTAAAATGTGCAAGTGTGCATGTTTGAGAGAAAGAGAGGGAACGAGAAGGGAAGGGAAGGAGAGGAGGGGGAGAGAGAGAGAGATGACATTATTCTGGGGTCAGGTCTTTCTGCAGAAAATAAGATGGGAGAGGAAGAAAGGATGAAGACCCTTGGTGGGCCAAAATGGGAGGGAAGGGACTTTGTCAGGTAATCCAACTGATGAGAGCAGTTTACTGCTGTGGAAAGCAGCAGTAATGAGGTGTTCATTAGCATAATGTAGGTGCCAGCTCTAATCTTGAGTAATGCAGAAGCCCATGAAGGGTTTAAAAACAGTCTGCCATTCATGCTTTGCTTTTGCTAACCTACTATTCTGTTTTACCGACACAGTCATATTACAGATCTATACAGGTAATCTATTAGAGCTACGGGAAAGTGCAGTTAATAGGCAGTAGGAAAATGTGGAGTACAATTTCTTGTAGCATTTCACTGCTTCCATTATATGCTCAGGGCAATCAGCATTAGAAAAGAAAAGAAATGAAAGTGTTAGGTATATTCAAATAATTCTATTTCAGAATTCTACTGAATTAGCTAAGATCCAAAGCCGAATATTGAGATGTGTTGAAAGATTCTGCAAACAATATGTCAATTTACAATAGTATATACAATATGTGACAGTATATACAATGGTAGATAACATAAATCCACATCCTGTGTACACTTCTGTATGCAGTATATGCATATATTAAGGAAAGAGAGAGAAAATATATAGTACTATATAAAGCATAAAATATATCTTTATATGAAAGAGAAGAGAGGAAGAATTTTACTTTTTTTTTTAATGCTGAGAGGCATATTGATATATATGTGTATTCTTTAATCAGTATTTTTAATGGCAGCACAAAGCATTTCAATTTTTTGAAATCATTGTGGATTCATAAGAAGACAGTGACCATGTTTGATTTCTTTTCAAGTTCAGTATTTAAAATTCTCAGACATTTAAACTTAAAATTCTTTATATTCAGCACCTTACATACTGATGGGAATGTATACAATGTTACAGTTAAACAATGTTTAATCTTTTTGATCAAAGAGAATTATTGCTCCTTACATATTTAATTGTCTGGTTCTTTTATCTGAAAAATATATTAGAATTTAGCCTTTTTACTGTCATTTCTTAACAGAGCTGATAAGTCTGGATTTAAAAAAACAAAATAAATTAAAATAATACCTCAGGCTTAGGGAAATTGTGATGCCCATCATTGTTTCTTATTGTTAGTATTTTAGGCAGCTGATGAAAAATGTTCCCATTACATATTAAATAAGGCTATACTTTCCTCAATTAATAAAATATACTTTTGCATATTTGCTATTTTTATTATTTTTCCTATTTCCCTCTGATTAATTTGCTATTAATAACTAAAACTACAGCAGGCTTGTAATTCATTACTTCAAAAAAAAAAGATAAAACTTCAATTTTATACATACCTTAGCACACTGTTTCTAAAGCCCATGTCACACTGCACCAACGGATGCAAAGAGGATGTAAAATGGACAAAAAAGCTTGCCATCCGTTGGTAAATGCGATGTACTCACTGCCTCCGTTTTGCTTCCTCTCTATCCGTCCAGCATCCATCGACTGATGTTTCATCCGCTCAAAAAGTTTTGAGCTGCCCAAAACTTTTGCGTGGAAAATATATACAATTCATCTGTTCTGCATCCGCTACGCATCCACTACGCATCCGTTCTGCATCCGTTATGCATCCACTATATCCGCAAGGCATCTGTTCTGCATCCGCGCAACTCGCATCCACTCGGACGCAGGGAGGAAGTGGAACGGATGTAGAACGGATGCAGAACAGATGCAGCACAGAAACAAAGCGTTTAAAATGGAAAAAACGTTCGCAGAGGGGACATATCTCGGATATTAAGGATGTCTAGAGGATGCCTAGACGATGCCTAGAGGATGCAAAGGGACACCTATACTGCCTATAAAAAGGGGGAGCAACTCGTCTGCATCACACTTTCAGACCAGCAGCCCAGCGATGCAGACCTCTGCAGCCTTCATCTGACTCTTCCTCTTCCACAGCATCCAGTCATGTCCACCGTGGATCATAACACAGTCCTTTTGGCAGCCACCATCCTTCTGCAACAGTGCGAAGCCATCTACAGGCTCTGTGAACTCTACTACGGGAAGAAAAGGAGGTGGCCAAGAAGCCTCTGGGTATGAAGATAGTTCGCCAGAAGAGCAGAGTATGGAATGTACAACAAGCTGATGGTGGAGCTCAGGAACGAAGACACTCGGGCATTCCAGAACTTCATGAGGATGCCTCCAGCCATGTTTGACGAAGTTGTACAGCGGCTGACACCCAGGTTGACCAAGGCAAACACCAACTTCTGGCCCAGCCTGGATCCTGGGCTCAAGGTGGCAATCACTCTGCGCCATCTGGCCTCAGGGACCACCTACAAAAGCATGCAGTATGGCTGGAGGGTGCCACACAAAACCATCAGCATTGTGGTCAGAGAAGTGGTGCAGGCCATCATCGAAGAATACAAGGAGGAGCTCCTCCAGTGCCCCTCCACTGAGGAAGGATGGAAGAAAGTTGCAGAGCAGTGGTATCAGAAGTGGAACTTCCCACACACCGTTGGAGCCATTGATGGCAAGCACGTGGCCTGCAAAGCGCCGGCCAACTCGGGGTCCACTTATCACAACTACAAGGGCTTCTTCAGCATCATCCTCTTTCCCCTGGTCGATGCTGACTACAAGTTCATGTACATTGATGCTTCAGGCAGCGCTCATGTTCAGATGCCCAGGTATACAACGCCAGTGACCTCAAGGGTAGGCTGGAACGCAACCTCATCGTGGGCTTCCTAGATCCAGGCCCCCTGCCCAACGACACGCAAGATGTGCCCTACTTCATCGTGGGGGATGATGCCTTCTCCCTCAGAACCTACCTCATAAAGCCCTACACTTCAAGACACCTCACCCGTGAAGAGAGGATCTTCAACTACAGGCTGTCCAGAGCAAGGCGGGTGGTGGAGAACACCTTTGGCATTCTGGCCAACAGGTTCCAAGTACTTCTCACCACCATGCAGCATCACCCAGAGACTGTGAGGAGGATCGTGGGAGCTTGCTGCATCCTGCACAATCTCATGCGCACCTGCTACCCGGTCTTGCAGAACAGGCTCATGGACCTCCAACAAGGCAATGGGCACATGGAGCCTGGGGAATGGAGGCAAGGGCAAAACCTGATCGACACTCAGGATGTGCAAGGCCACAACAGAGCCTCACGTGAAGGGAAGAAGCAGCGCAACCTCCTGAGACACTGGTGCAACTCCCCAGCTGAAGCAGTGGAGTGGCAAGACAGGATGATAGATGATTAATGGGTGCTTCCTTCAGCCTGTCTTATCACATGGATGAGATTGGGCCATGTATGTTGGGTGGGCCTACAATGAACAGGGTGTTTAATAAAGAGCTGTGTTTGTGTTGACATGTGTGGATGATTATTACATTATTATTGATAATAAAGGGCCATAGGTGTGGCATCAGAGAGGGTGGACCATACAGTCCCACTATGCTTGCACTGGAGGCTTATCTATCCCACTGCTATCCTTACCCATCCCACAGCTATTACCCATGCCAAAGGTATCCATGCCCATCCCGCTGCTATCTTAACCCATCCCACAAGCATGCAAAGGCTTAAACCATTTCTAAAAGTTTCCACCAAGACTTTATTAAAAAAAAAAAAGAAATGAAGCAAGTGTGTGAATCAAAGATAAACTTTATTGAACAATAAGCTGTAAAATAAAAATGACCCAAGTCAAGTGTCCAAATAAACTCTACAGGTAGCCAGCTACCCAGTCTCTGGCACTCTTATTGGTCACTCGGAGGTGTGCCCAGTCTCAGGGATGAAGGGTCCAGGTGCTCTGGAGGTGGGTGGTGCAGGAGTGCTGGTCTGTATCATCATTGGGGTGCCTGGCCCCGAGAGGACAACAGGGGACTGTGTGTTGAGGAAGCTCTCAGACAGCTGGCTCAGACCCACGATGCTGAGAGGTCCTTCCTCCATGCCATGGGTTGTCAGCCCCAGTACTGATGAGAGATGTACTGAGGCCGGGCTTGGCTGTGGGGTGGAGGAAGGAGTAGTGTAGTGGGGCTGTCTGGTCTGCACCTGGGTGAGGACTGGCGTGGGTGGCATTGCTGTCGTCGGTGGCATCATTGTCGTGGGTGGCATCGGTGGCATCAGTGGAACCGGTGGCAATGGTGTCACTTGATGACTCTGTGCCTGGGCTGGGAAGGGCTGCTGCCTGTGCTGCTGGACCTCCTGGTAGCTGTAGTCCTGGTAGGTGAGGGGATGTGGGAAGCCTTGGAATGGGAGGGACATCACCTGGGGTGGAGGAGCAGACCTGGACTGGGTGGGAGCAGGTTTCTCTGGGTCTGGAGGGTTGTGAAGCAGCTCTGTGATCCGGTCCTTCACCACCTGGTACTGGGGTTCCTCCATGTTCTTGAGGGACTGGTTGACATAGGTGAGGAAGGGCTTGCGGTTGGAGGATGAGGAGTCAGTGCTGACCAGCTGAGAGAGGAGATCTATACTGGTCCGGATGGTGTCCCTGATCTCCAGCAGGACAGTTTGGCTCTGCCCCTCCTGCTGTCTGGCTCTCTGCCTTTCTGTGGAGGCAGAGCTGGGGGGGTGGATGCGGCTACGACTGTGGTGGACTCGATGTCTTCTCTCTCCCACCACACCAGGGAGTCCTCGACGCACTCCACCACGGTGACAACAGCTGTCCGTGGGTTCTCCGCCGTGGGACGCTCCACAGAAACCTGCTTGGAGACAGGGACTGACTCTCGGCCAGAAGAGGACTGGGTTGCAGCAGGCTGCCAGAGAGAGAGGGTAGACAGAGGGGCTCCTGGTGCTCCTCGGTGGCGGATCTCACCCCCCAGGAAGCTGCACCTGGACATGACGTAGGTCTCTCTGTCCGTCAGCTTTACTGTGGCCTGGCCAGATTTCTTCAGGTGCAGCTTCCCGTACCAGGTGTGCATATGTTTCCACCAGCCGAGGAGCACCTCCGAAGTGTAATCCATACTCTCCGCCCTCTCTCTCCAAGCAGCCTGCTTCCGCTTGGTGTCCCTGTACAGCCTGTGTCCCTTCCGCCACAGATAGTCATTCTCTCTCAGCCACTCCAGCCCCTCATCCTCGTGTCCCTCCTCAATGAAGTATTGCTTCCTCTCCTGTCCCCGCATACACCTCTTTCTCCCTTTGGCAGGACCAGATGGGCCCTCATCAGAGGGGCTCCCAGGTGGTAGGGGCTGCTTCTCCACACCCCCACCAGCAGCAGCACCAGCAGGATCATCATCATCATCATCATCATCACCAGCAGGATCATAATCAGCATCATCATCATCAGCAGCAGCAGCAGCAGGATCATCATCATCAGCAGCAGCAGCAGCAGAAGCAGCAGCAGCAGCAGGATCAGCAGGACCAGGATCATCAGCAGCAGAGTAATCACCAAGAGCCCCAGCAGCATCAGCACCAGCAGCACCAGCAGCACCAGCAGCACCAGCAGCACCAGCAGCTCCAGCAGCACCAGCAGCACCAGGAGCACGAGCAGGACCAGGAGCATGAGCAGTACGAGCAAGACCAGGAGCATGAGCAGTACGAGCAAGACCAGGAGCACGAGCAGTACGAACAGTACGAGCAAGTCCAGGAGCATGAGCAGGACGAGAAAGTCCAGGAGCACGAGCAGGATCAGCAAGACCAGCAGCAGCTTCAGCAGAGTATGCAGCAAAATCACCACTGCCAGGAGCAGCTTCAGCAGAAGCCCCAGCAGAAGCAGAGTCAGGGACAGGGGGCAGGAGGGTGCCCCTGTCCCTCTTGCCAGGGATGGCGGCAGGTTGCTGAGACTTTCGCTTCTTCCCCATGGTTGTGGGGTTGCTGGCTGGCAGGGAGACTGGCAGGGAGGCTGGCAGGCACCAAGGCTGGCAGGAAGGCTGGCACCAAGGCTGGCACGAAGGCTGGCAGGAAGGCTGGCACGAAGCCTGGCAGGAAGGCAGGCAGGCAGGCAGGCAGCAAGGCTGGCAAGCAGACAGGCACCAAGGCTGGCAGGCAGACTGGCTGGCAGGGAGGCTGGAAAGCAGGCTGGCAGCAAGGCTGGCAGGCAGGCAGACAGCAAGGCTTGCAGGGAGGCTGGCCAGGAGGCTTGGAGGCAGGCTGGTAGGAAGGCTGGCAGCAAGGCTTGCAGACAGGCATGCAGGCAGGGTAGGCAAGGACTCGATGTATCCTGCAGCAGGTCTTTCCTCCGTATGCTGGCTGTTAAGCCTGGGTTCCCCAACCAGGGTTAGGTAGACAAGCTAAACAGAATGTGCAGCGTTAGTCAGATAGGCACACAGATAAATGAGTGAGCTAAGTTTGTATGTTTATTAACATACAGTAAAAATAACAGATACGCTTGTGCTATCAAGAATATATTTTATTCCAGTATAAGTTTATAGCATAGTCAAAAACAGTCCTATATTCATTTACCATGTAGTCAGTCCATTCAGGGATATTCAGTTAGCAAAGTCCATGTAGAATATCTTATTGTCAGTTCACATAAATCAGTCTGTTGTTGTCTGTCCCGTTCGAGCAATGCGGTCTTGCTTCCAAGCAGTAATCAGGGGTCATCAAAGCCAGAGAGAGAGAGAGCAAGCTGTAGCCTTGCTACTTTTATATGGTTTTCATAACCACACCCACAATAGCTATTTTACAGTTAAAGCTGCATACATTAACTATGATTCATAGTTAGTATTTCACCTAAAACAGTTAGGGTGAACAATGTTATCCCTAACACTGGCCACATGCGAGCTGCTTCCCTTTATATCCGGGGGGCTTGCGCAATGCATCCCCCCCGCATGTGCAATTAACACCAGGCATCCGTTAGGCTTCCACTCTGCATCTGCTAGGCTTCCGCTCTGCATCCGCTTCATCCATTCCGTGTCCACTTAGCTGAGGCCCCCCTGAACCCCTGCAGATGTGCCATCCACTCTCTTCCGCTTCCGTCCACTAGGCTTCCGTTTCGCATCCATTTTCCATCCGTTTTGCATCCTCCCCGCGTCCGTGTTATCCGCTCTGGTTATGCAAATTTTTGCCCCTTTTGAGAGCGAATAACAATGGATGGAACATTTTGCTCATCCGTTGTGTCCATTTTGCATCCGTTGGGAAGTGTGACAGGGCCTTAAATTCCATCAACTTTCAGATGTGTGGACTTTGATTTTCAGAATTCCCCATCATGTCCATACAGTTGCTGAAGTTGAGAAATGCTACTTTAAAATTGTGTGATTTCACCTTCAGCGAGATATCTGCACCAGTATGGCATGACAAATGAAAAGTGAACACAGCCTCCTATTGCTGAGAGAGTCCCAATAAATGGTCTAGGACTATGTTTCTTTAATCTTTTTCCCTCTCACAATCCTGCTGTTAAAAGTTATGGAGGACCCTCAAAGAGGTTTTGTTTGTGTGGATTATACTTATTGTTATTTACCATATTAAAAATTAACACCGATGCATTTGCTATTGCTACCATTTTCACAAT
The DNA here is from genome assembly GCA_015471245.1 of Laticauda colubrina. Taxonomy (NCBI): domain Eukaryota; kingdom Metazoa; phylum Chordata; class Lepidosauria; order Squamata; family Elapidae; genus Laticauda; species Laticauda colubrina. The sequence goes on along the minus strand of BLBF01000010.1, from coordinate 21,649,784 downwards.
TGTATTATTTTTTCAGTTGAAATTGGCATTTTTTTTCATTTTGCAGTCTACACACACACACACACACACTGGGCTTCTAGAGCTACTTTTTAAGAAGCACTGCACTGAGTCAACATGCAAAGAGTGATGCAAGAGAAAAAATGTTTTGAAATGCACAAATGAGTTGAAATTACTGAGTTTGCACATTTGGGTTAGGCGAGCACTTTCAATCATTCAAAATTATAGGTAAATTTTTATTATTTCCAGGTTGTAAATGTGGGACAGTTTGCTTCGTTTCTTTAAGATATTCGATAAGTTAATCATTAAGGAGAGTAATTAATGTCTTTGCCAACCCTCTTTACAAATTCTGAACAGGTACTGTACATGTATATGTTTTCTCTACTAAAGTAGAGAGAGGCCTCATGTTTGTCTTACATGTAATGAAACAAAATCTATCTTTCTTTGCCTCCCATAAATATGCCCCATTGTAAGTGAGTTCTATTTTTTAAGGGATTCTTCAAATTCAGAGAAAGAACATTCACTTAAAAAAAAAAAAAACCGAAATGCTGAAGAACTAGGACTTTCAGGAATTTAGCAACAGAAATTCAGTTAGTAAAAGTTACAAAAAGGTAAAAGTGAGAAGAATGAAGTTATATGATACAAATAGATATTGAAATCCTATTTGTAAGCTGAATTAGTAGAGATTATCAACTAATAATTTCAAGATTGTAACACACAGTACAGGTTTCTTTATTAGGTAAAGGTAAAGGTTCCCCACCCACATATGTACTAAATGTTTCTGGCTCTAGGGGGCGGTGCTCATCTCCGTTATAAAGCTGAAGAGCTAGCGCTGTCCAAAGATGTCTCTGTGGTCATGCAGCCACCATAACTAAATGCCAAAGGTGCACGGAACGCTGTTACCTTCCCACCAAAGTGGTCCCTATTTTTCTACTTGCATTTTACATGCTTTCAAACTGCTAAGTTGACAGAAGCTGGGACAACTAATGGGTGCTAGGGATTTGAACCCCTGAACTGCCAACCTTTCTGATTGACAAGCTCAGCATCTTAGCCACTGAGCCACCGTATCCCTTTATTCAGGGAATTAATAATAATAATATGTAATAAACTATTGTTCTGCTTTCAAATAAGACATTATTAGCTCAATACTGACTACATTTCATGACAGCAATAATTAATATTTTGTTGTTCATTGGCGTCATCTACATCCAGCTCACAAGCAAGTATTCATTTTTAATTTAGAATTACTTTGTTGGTAGGAATAATTTAGATTCATCACAGAAAAATTATTCAGATGTAAGTAGATAGCGACAGAGGGAAGAATTTAGATTGTTTCTCCTTCTGCTTCATTACTAAGTGCATGTATCCACATACTATAAATAACTGTGAGCAATTTACTTCTAAACCCACCTAAAGAAATCAGTAGTGTTCAGTATATAGTTTGTTAAAATAGAGGTTTGCTATCTAATTTTACAATGCAATATTATTTTTGTTCAAACATGCATTCTGAGTTACTAAACAATAATTTTTTGTGGTAATTCAGATTTGGAAAAATCTTCCAATATAGTAAATCTAAGCTTCTGTCTTGGACTTTTCTTATGAAGTTGTTGTGGGAAATTATATTTGTTGTGGGAGGTAAATCTATAGTCTTTCTCAAAAATGAGCTTCATTCTGATACTGATACATTGATAGGGTTGAAGATGATGGAAATCACATGTATTTGTGTTTTTGTAACATTCTATACAATATCAGGCTGTATCATCTAAAATCGCTTTATGAAACAATCAGTGATTTGATCTTTTGTCTTGTTACTATGTGTATAAGAATTATTTAATCATTAATCTTTTTTCCTAATAAGAAAAAACAACAACTGGTATGTTGTGTATTTACTCTTTTTTTGGTAATTCATGAGCCCATCTTCAGTTTCTGTTATCTTTTTTGTGGATATGTAGTCCAAAAATGGATGATAATGTAATTATACCTTTGAAACGTATGTTAGTCTATGAAGTCTTAAATGTATAGATTTTTAAGATATCAGAAAAAAATGGAAGTATAACAGTGCTGGGGATATTTCTTAATTTTAACTTAATAAAATGTAGCTAGAATTTGTTTTTTTAAAAAAACAAGTTTTATTCAGTTTTTCACATGAATTATAAAACAAAAAGATTCTTTTCAGTGGACAACATATTTCAGGGTCATCACTTTTACATGCAGATATGACAATCATTATATATTCATTTTTTACATTCAACTTCCTATCTTATCCGATTTTTATTTAGTTATATTATTAACTTTTCCATTCCAACTTTTACAGAAGAAAAATACAAACAAATTGATCCTGGTCTCTGATGTTGGTCTCAATCTAAACATCCTCTCATTTCATTTCAATTATTTAAAATATATTTCTTAAACATTAATATTTCTTTAAAAAAAAAAAAAAAACAATACGCATTCAACTAATAAAAATTATCTATGTCCCCCCTTCCTCTTAATAATCTATATTACCCTATTAACTGACCAATTTATAATTACAAATACTTTTATTGTTACCTTTTCCAAAATAATCTTTTCTCATTTAAATAGTTCTTTTATCTGTCAGATTTGCAATTTCATTGCATATTCTTTCCATAAGCTCTAAATTAATGGAAGTTTTTACAAAAGAAAAAAAAAACATAAGTCCCACTCCCTTTTACTAATTTGAGTGTGTCACCTCAGTGGTTAAAATATGTCTTAATTCTCTCATCTTAATTCCCAATAAACATTTATTTTTAACTAATTATAATAATAGTCATTCCCGTAAAAACTACATAAATTATATATCTTTTCAGTCAGATTCTGCAATGTATTTTTCTCCTTTAATTTCATGGAATTTATTTATAGTTTCAAAACAAAGATAAGGAAAAAAACCAATTAGTCCATTTAACTAATCCTGGTCACTGATATTAATCTAATTTTTAAACATCCTCACACTTCATTTCAATTATTTCAGTTTATTTAATAAACATTAACATTTTTTAAAAGATAAGAATAAAGATATACATTCACCTCGTAAAGAATATCAGTGTGCATCCCTCCTTTTGATAATCTATATTTCCCTATTTTCTAAATATTTTGTAATTGCAAATGCATTCTTATTACCCCTCATTTCCATGTGGAATCCCCCCCCCTTTTTTAAATTCATTAACCATTATCTCTATATCTTCTAAAGAAACAGTTTCTTTTCATTATTTTGCAATTCCCATGTTTTTTTATTTCCTGCTCCTGTTTCTCATTACCTCTCTTCCCTTTCATTTCCCCATATCTTTTCTCCTTCCAGTTTGGGTCTCTCTCCCTCTTTGTATCTTCCTTTCCCCTTTTCTGCTGCTCCTTTCTGCCTTTCCTAATTTCACAGGTTTTTTAGTTACCCTTTTAAGTTACCTTCTTGAATCTCAAATGTTTAACCCCCCTTCTTTTCCCTCTTCTTTGTGGTGTTTTTTGTGTTAACTGTCTATTTAAGATGGCTGCTCCTTTAACTAATTCCTCCTTCTCCGAAATTCTTTCTTCATGTTTTTCAATCGCTATTTCCATAGCTTTTAAAACAGAGCCCAGTGATTCATCTCTTTCCTGTAATTCTTTCATATTTTTAAATTCCATTTTTAGTTCCCAAAGAGATATCATCATTGCACACTCTTATATCTTATAATCATTGAAATCCAAAAAAACTTTTATTTTCCTTCTTTCTTCTTCAGGCTTTCTAGATTCATAATTATTCCAACCCTGGGTTTATACCAAAATCACCAATTAGTCCTGCAGTCAATCTTTTCTTACTTCTTCTTATATTCTAGTTCAACTTTCACTTTCTAGGCTTCTTGTTTTATTGTTTCAATATTTCTTTTACATTGTATCAACTCAAGTTCATAAAGAAACAGGACCTTTTTCCTTTTATTTTTAAATTTAAATTTTTGTCCACAAGATGGCACTCTCCATTATGCAAAGTCTTCACCTTTCCCCCCTGTTTTATTATTATTCATGGCTTTTCAAGCCTCAATATTCCAATACAATCAAATCCCCCCCTCTATTTTTATTTTTTGACACTTTAAATTCAGCTTTAATTTATGCCTGTTTGTTGCCATAACATTTTAATCCAATTTAGTTAAGTATCTTGTTCTGGCTTCTTCCTTTCCCAGTTTGAAGCCCTGTTTAGCTGTCAAAGTTATTTTTCTTTTTTTTCCTTCCCTTTGTATTGCTGCCGCTTTCTTTTCTTTTTTAAAAATTAATTGTTACATTAATCCCAGGATACCTTTTATTTGGTTGTTGTGCCCAATTGTCCTGGCTCACATGCTATCCACCTCTTTCTTCACTCCTGCACGAATTTAGTCCAGCTGAGTCCTCCTCTTTGGGGTGGCCATTTTAGACCATGCTTCAGTCATCTTCAGAGGTAAAAATTGCCAAGCCAAGGGGGTAGATGTGGCTCTCCTCAACCTGGCTGGTGGCTTCCCATTTCTCCATTGTCCCTCCAAGACAGCTTCAGCCCCTAATCGCAATGACTGGGGCTGTCCAACGAAAGAGCATGGGCTGTAGCCATGGATGATCACGATCTATGGTCCGATGGCAAGAAGGGCTCAACCCGGAAGCCTAAACAAAATGTAGCTAGCCTTGATATTCACCTTATTATACTATAATGACAACACTTCAATTTCTGTGTCAAGTAAAATAATTGCATTCATTAGATTTACTGTTTTTTAGGTGATTAGCAATAGACTAAAATTTATTGTAGTGGACAAAATAATGCAATATAATTCTGTACAAAATGTTACAGTCAGATTCTGAAATGTTGATGTATTGCCAATCTGAAAAAAATAAGAGTTTTAGATGATTGATAATCTATCAATATTTCACTATCTCTTAAGTTAGGTTTTATTCTAGAAAAAATGTTCTTATTGTTATATAATAATAATCATTACATCAGATTGCAACAAGACATTAAAAATATTATGCATTAGTTCTTGGAAGGATCTCTGTTCCATATGATGTGGGTTTTTTTTAAATAAAATAAACAAAAAAGCAAAGCAACTCCAATGGCATTGTCTTTGTTATTTTTCCTAATACATAAAACAATGTTCCATTGTGTCATTTATCAGCTTACAGAATCATGCTTCCATAACAAAGGAAAATGAAAAGGTTTCCCTTATCCAGTCATATTCAATTCTAGGGGCAGTATTGCTTATTGTACCCTATTATTATTAAGTGTTGTATCTTATGATTCTTGACTCTTGACCAATGTATCTTTTATGTACACTGAGAACATTTACAGCAAGACAAATTCCTTGTTTTTCCAATCACACTTGGCCAAGAAAGAATTCAGTTCAGTACTCTGTTTCTGAGCCGAGAGAGCCAGCATTGTCCAAAGATCCTTTCCATAGTCCTGTAGCCATCATGACTATACACCAAGGCTTACATAATGCTGCTACATTCCTACTAAACTGGTAATCTACTCACATTTGCATGCTTTCGAACTGCTAGGTGGGAAGAATATGGAGCTGTCCCCATCTTATGGCACTTGGGTCTTGAACCCAGATTGTAGCTTCTATCAAATTTTATTTTTTTTATTTTATTTATTTTGGTTTGTCAATTGCTTACAAGATAATAGATATAAGTAAAAACATAGTTATGAATACAATGTAGAAAGATGGAGAAATTGACAACAGAAAAATAAAATATTGCACAATTTTTTTCAATTTTCTACTAAAGAAATTTTAAAGAACCTTGAAAAAGAAATAGATAAACATAAACTTCTTTTGCAAGAGAACAACATTTTGGGAAATTGGAAAACACATTTTAGAAAAATACACAGACAATGTCTATATGGGTCAAAATATTCAAGAAGGGATCAGACAGAATGAGTGGCAGAGATAGCAAAAATGACTTTGCACATTGGGGTTCCTTCTATACGGGTTCAAAAATATCTAGCTCCATTTGGTAAATTGTTTTTGATTCAGTATAGTGGTAGCCTCTCCAAATAGTATTCAGAAAGCACCAACTGGTATAGCACAGTTTTCAATCAAATCAGCACCTCCTCTACATATGGTGTGTTCTTAAAACTGTTCTTAAAACTCAAGTATAAGTAAAAGGTTCACGGGAAACTTATTTTCTCCCCCAAAATACTATAGTTAGGTGGTATTTATTTATTAGGTTCAACCCAAACATCAGAAAATAATGTTGAGTTCACTGGTAGGCAAAATGTTACAAAACAGATTTTGTGAATGCATCTTTAAAAGATGCTATAATTTGTTATAACAAATGTTATAATTTGTTGTAACAAATGTTATAATTTGTTCTTATTCTAACAGTTTTTGTTTTATATTTTCATTTTGTCTCTTGCATTGGGGTGAGCAAATGGATAAATGAACCAGTTAAATCAGCAGACATTTAGATGACAGATATTTAAATTCATTGACTGTCTTTATCTTTGCTTCCTTGCATCCTAATAATTTAGAATTATATGGTGTGCATTAATTATACTTTAAAAAAAAGCATTTAATAAAAACAGTTTGGGCAGTCTAGTATAAAATAAAGTGCTGTGATTATCCCAATTTAGTTTCAATCAATTTTGTTTATGGTTCAGGGAATTAGGAAAATCTTACTGTGTTTACAATTTTATAGTTTCCTTAGAAAGGTACTGATTATGCTTTTTTTGTAGTTACCATGTACTTTTTCCTTATAAATAAGCTTGCTATCTCTTTTATTAATAAGCCAAGATCATCATTACAACAACAAAGTGTTCATAACAATCCAATCCTTTGGCTTCAAAAACATCAAAAATTACTGTAATTTCAGAGCTGTTAATGATAATAGTATAGAATAAAATAAATATCTCTTTACAGAAGCTTCTAGAATAATGTCAGGAGAACAAATTTTCTGCCAGGATTTAGACAAAATGAAGGAGCAAAGAAATTCCAAAGAAGCCTCGATAGAAATGTAGGATACATTTCATAAGTAGGAATGGTAGAATGGTTGCTACACTGAAATTACTCATGCACTGAAAAATAGACCCAGTGTGATGAAGCAGTTAAAGTGATGGGAACTAGGAGTAGGGACTAGTCTGCTTCACAGACACACATAGACAGAGAGAGATACACAATACACAAACAAACACAAACAGTGAGAAAAGAGGGGGAGGGAAGCAGAGCATGGAGGGGGGGATGAGTTTTGGTGGAAAGTCTGAAGATGTGAACTTCAAGCCGCCAGAAGGTTCGCTGGATATTCTATCCTGTGTCTCCTCTTCTTTGTCCTCTATTCTTTTGGTTTATTTATTTTAGATGTTGTCATACTATCCTAACTGAACTTTTAGAATGCCTTAAAAATTAAATGCTAGCACTAGTTGAGTTTTGATTAATCTTGAAAACTAAGCAGGATCAGACTCCAAACAAAATAACTTCAGCACTACAATAATATCTGACAGGATGCTGAATCTCCGTAGGTATACTAGGTTACCAGGTCAGGTTCCAGAACTGTTTTATTATGCATAGATTTTTGCCAAGAAATATCTCTAGAAGTAAAATCTGTTCCAGTGATGGAGGAGGAAGAGAAGGAGGAGGAGGCGGAGGAGGAGGAGGAGGAGGAGGAGGAGGCGGGGGGGACAGACGAGGAAGTATTAGGAATGCAGTTGAGAAAAGAATATTGTACATTACTTTAAAAGTGGAAGAAGTAAAATATTGCCATCACAGAAGGAAGCAAATAATCAGGCTAACCTATCTTAAATTGGTTTTGGGGAGGTGAATCTGGGGGGAGAGGGTTAGCAATAAAACTCCAAAGGATTTTACCTCCTTGTTGCCACTTTAAGATTCCTGTCTAGCTCCTTTATAAAACTGTTTATGCTAACATCTCCTGTTGATGACCTTGGAAGTTTATTGCACATTTAAACTGGTTCTTGTGTAAAGAAATTACAGTTCAAATTCTTTGAGACTGCCCTGTTTAGTGTCTTTATGTTTTCTTTGCTCTCTACAAAGAGATCTGGACATTTCATTCTTTCCATTCCCCTTTGATGATAGACTCATTTAAAGGAAAAGCTCTGGACCAAATAAGAGGAAGTTAGAAAGTGGGGAAGAAAGTTGATATTGACAGTTCAACATTTGGGGAAAACAGATACTGTCTTATCAACTACCGATCTTATATACAAATTCCTTATATTCCTGTAAATAGCAGTCATAACAAAATTTAGGGAGTGGTTTAAAGTTTTCCTGCACTCAATTAATACACTGAACTATTTTAGAGATACAAACAGATAATTGTATTCCAGCAGGGTAAACAAGACAGCAATACTGTATCTTAATAGATATCTGCTTAAAACATAGAGAAAGATTTCTGGCAATGCCATCCAGTATATCCTATGTCATATTGCAGAACTTTTGTTGGTCCTCTGTCCTTTCTGAGTCTGGAATCTTCAAGATAAAGAACACAGATAGTCTTCGACTTACAACAGGTCATTTAATGACCATTTAAAGTTACAACAGCACCATAAAAGTGGCTTATGTCAATGTTTCATACTTATAACAATTGCAGCAGCTCAATGGTTACATGATCAACATTTAAATTCTTGGCAACTGACTTATATTTATGATTGTCACAGGATCCTGTGATCATCTTTTGGGATCTTCTGACATGCAAAGTCAATCGGGAAAACCAGATTCACTTAACAACCATGTTACTAACTTAACTGCAGTGATTCACTTAACAACTATGGCAAGAAAGGTTGCAAAATGGGGGATAACTCACTTAACAAATGTCTCACTTTGCAACAGAAATTTTGGGCTCAGTGGTGTTGTAACCAGAAGACTTCCAATCCAGGTCTAAGTGCTATTGCTACTGAACAAGAATTGTATGCTGGTACATCTTGTGCCATCCAGGAGTCTGGATGACTTCTGGCATTTGATGGCACTCTTAGTGGTTTATTTGATGTGAAGTACAAACCTATTTTGAAGAATTTTTTATTTTCTTACTTTGCATACTCAGCCAATATTCTTTTAGTATTTCTATTTATTTTATATACATATGATGTTTCAGATACCAACTCCGACTGAAGGAAAAGAGAAATATAGGTAGTTCTTAGCTAGCATAATTGGAACTGCAATTTGATCATTAAGTGAAGCAGTTGCTAAGTGAAACTGAAAATTTGCATGTGATCTTACTTTAACTTCACTTTGCTTTGCTTTACAGATCTGTAAAGATCATAAATGAGAGGACTGGTTGCAAAGTTACTTTTTCATCACTATCATATATCCAAGGCAGTCAGTATAAGTAGTCACTACTTATACAGATTTTATGGTTACAGAACCATTAAAATGTTGAAAGGCTCAGTGCATTTTACAAACAAATTCTTATATTCCAAATAAAATGCCCATGGCATAAGTTTTATTTTATTTATACATGCATATATATTCTGTCTCTCTCTCTGTGTGTGTGTGTGTGTATGTATGTATGTATGTATGTGCATATGTATATATCTGGTGCTGTTCTAAAGTGCAGGCACCCAATGGAAAAATGAGGCCTGTGAATCTCCAGCCTCTTTCCAACTCATGGAAATAGAGAAAAATGCAAGTAGGTTTTTCTAAGACACCTGAGTCAGATGGAACAAAACATTTTCAACAGGATGTTCCTGCAAATACTTCAATGTCAAGCCATGTGGAGCTTTGAAGATCAAAAACAGCACTTTAAGTTTCATTCAGAAGGTCATTGAAAAATATAACTTTAGCATATTTTGTAGTATAGTATAAAAATAGTGGTAGAGATTGTTCATTATAGCTGTCCTCCCCAACTTGGTGCCCTCCAGATATGCTGTAATTACAGTCTATAAGGTGTCAGGTTGGGAGGGCTGTTTTACTGGAAAAGGATAAAACCAGAGCATCTTTCATGCACCATATAATTATCTAAGCATTGTTCCAATCTGTGGGCTTGAACAAAGCAAGGCAAGAGAGAAGGTACAATTACAGATACAAGCACTCATTTTTGGATTGCAAGCAAGGATACTAAGAAAATAGTGAAATGATTTTTGCATTTATAAAACTGACAGATGCTAAGTTAGTTCACATTTTTCATCAGTATTTCACTTAAATATTGCAATACAGTTTCTTCCCTCACCAACCTGTTCTGTATTAATCATTTAAAAGAAATTCTATTCCAAAGCATTTCATTATATAATTTGAAACACTGGCCTATTTGAATGCAAGCATGCACTTCCTTTTGGGTACAATCTTCCAAACCATTAAATTCATCCCTGTTTCATCCTTCGTTTCATTCTATACTTTTTTCATAATTCCACTTTATACAGGTGATACTTGTAGCAAGTCATTCTTATCTGAAGTTTTCCCATTGAATGAGCTCCTATATCTAATTCATGAAATTAATTCCTTTCATTACAAAGCAGAAACTGCTGGGATCCACAGGCGAGGTGGTGTAAATTACAAAATGGCATATCAAGGCTTACATTGTGAGACCCACCCCTTTTGAAAATATGTGACGATATATGCATGTATGTAATATTTATTTCATGTATGTAATTTGCAATGTTTTATTTGCTATTTTGATAATTTTGAAACAACATCCAACCATCATGGCATCATTCTTCACTGTAGTCAACTAGGTAACAATAGCAATATAGATAAGATGTTTCCTGATTCTGCTCACTAGTCTCTGATTTTGGCTTCAGAAAAATGTAAGTCAGCATTAGGAACATGGGAATGCAGTTTATTTAGTTTAATGTTGTCCAATGCTACCTTTTCCCAACTGATACCTTCTTGATATGTTAAGATTGCCATTCCCAAACTTTCTAATCAAAGATTTTACAAAGAAAAGTTTCTTATTTCATCTGCGTTTTCAGAAAATTAATTAATAAAGTGGCCTTCTTAAAAATATAAATTTAATAAATGAATTAAAAATAGGAGTTACTTGATTTTTTTAAGTGGCTCATTTAAAATTTAATTAACTTTGAACAGTATTCCCAAAGGTAGGAGACTTCACAAAAAAATTCCTTTTTTTTCTCTCTTTCTCTCTTGCAAGTCTCTGATACAGGAGTGGACAATGTACAACCTATGGGTGCATCAAGAATTATATTTCTAAATCCCTCATACCCTATAAACATCTATGTGGTGTGAACTGAAACTGTCAGAATTATTTTTTTAAGATGGAAAATTGTGAAGTTTTAATAATTTTTAAAAAATTCTAAAATGGGCTTTTCTTTGCTTTTCTTCTCTCTTTTAACAGAGATACTTATGTTATGGATCCTCACTGAATGAAGTTTCTCTGTGCTGAATCAGTATAGGCAATGATGTAGATTTTCTGGAAAAAAATATTTTTCCTCTTCCCGAGTATTTATATATAAATCATAATAAATATTTCCAGTAAAATGTTACCCTGCTGATTTTCATGCTGGGTGGAAATGTATTCATTTATTGAATCAACTTTTATACTGCCTTAATGATGGAAGCAACTCGAGACAACATACAAGTTAAATAAATAAATACAATTGATACTCTGTCTCAAATATCTCAACAGTTTTGCTTCTAGTGAAATGCATTTGAACCATATTTTGTGTCTGGGGTGGGAAGGGTTCAGTAGAAGTTTGATTGTCAGAAAACTCAATCCTTACTTTGATACTGTTTATTAACATATTTGTAAATATTATACTACAAAAATCCCCAAAGCCTGTAAGAGTTAACAATTTAGCACATTCAATAGTGTGTATATGGATGAATAAGTGCCTTTTTTCTAGTGATAGTTGAAAAGAAAATTATATAATATTTTTGAAGTATGACAGGTAAATATGGACTTAATTGAACCTAAGGAGGATTATACCTAAGTACATCCATATAGTTTTCATTGCACAATATTACTAAACAAAAATCAAAATACCTCTCTTGCATCAATAATGCAAGAAATGCATCATCATTTATTTTCACAGTTTTAGTTTTGTTGTAATCTAGCTCAGCTATATTTCAGTTCTCAAGAAAAAAGAAAGAAAATAACATTCTAGATTCTGAAACCTCCAGTGGTTCAATTTGAATTCTGATTTAATGTAAGATTCTACCATGGCTTACCATAATTATGTCCAAACAGAAATCTTATAAAATGGGACATTCTAAACCAAGTTTAAACTAAAGCTATAGAGGGGAAAGAAAATAGCCCTCCTTCCCATGAAGGACAACAGGGTGAACCAGGGGTGGGATTCTACCAGTTCGCACCTATTCGCTAGAACCGGTTGTTAACATTCTAAGCAATTTGGAGAACCGGTTGTTAGAAGAAATTACTGGCCTAATCCTGGAAGGAAGGCAGGAAGGAAACATTCTGGTGTTGCTTACAGAAACTGCCTCTCCATTAACCCTTATTACATTCTTGGAAGGACTAGACTTCCTGTCTCAGGAATGTCTCTGGAGTTTTTTCCCCCTCCTTTGCTGGTACAATGCTTGTGCGGAGTGACCATTCAAAGTTACAATGGCACTGAAAAAAATGACTTATGACCATTTTTCACACTTACGACTGTTGCAGCATCTCCACAGTCATGAGAGGCCAGACGAGGAGATGCGTGCTTCGATGTGAGTGATGTTGAGTTGGCCACACCCAGACAGTCACACGACCACCAAGCCATGCTCACCAACTAAGCCACACTCATAAAACCAATTTTTTTTTGTTAAAAAAATTGAATCCCACCCCTGGAGTGAACCATTACTCCATTACAACCATTAAAGGATGGAGTTAACCATCCTTTAAATCTAGGCAAGTTTGCTCTCCTATGCACCAAATCATTAGACAATATTAAGATAAAGGAATAGAAGAACTGCCAGCCGATGTAGAAATTCATATAGAAGTCATTTTAACAAGTATCTGCTAAAACAATAGTCCTGGTGTGAATTTATTACACATGGTTTAGGATCACTGGCAATTCACTGCATTTTGTGACTCTTTAAAGATCAAAACTTCTGGTGAAAGGGGAAGTTTTTGTAGACAGTCTTAATAAGTAGAAAACATGATCATCCCTTAGATCACTTGCTGCTAGCAAACTGTCAGTCACTATAAAGAGGAGGCATAAAGAACCATGTGTACTGCAGGGCTTCTGAGTGTATTATACAGCTCTACTGGATCTCTGTAAGTGATGACTGATGGTTGGATAACACCAAAGCATTTCCTCCAGGTGTATACTTGTCTTATTTGAAGTGAATGGTAACCATTGTCTTTTGAGAGAGAGTAAAGGGGCACTCTTGAAGACACAATTAGGTGTACAGAATGTTTATTTTAATCTTCCCACATTTTTCCCTAAACCTTCTACATTCATCACTCCATTTGTGATCATTTGTGAATGGACACTTGTGGTGGGGAGCGTATGCTTCAACTTGTCCCTTCGTATAGAAAAGATTATAAATACAATGAGTAAATCACTCCAGTCTTTTTTTTTTTATTTTGGCCTGGAGACAACTTCTTATGAGAATAGAAAATATCTCTGTTTGAATTGGTTTGATGCAGCAAAGGAAGGCTATTTTCATTTATGTACATACCAATTTAGTTTATTGAAATAAATTAATATTCAAGTATTTTTATGATAATTTTCAACCAGCAAACAACATGGTATGTTAAAGCTTGGTGTTCAAAGAATAATCCTTAGGAACCCTTTGTGTTTTACACATCCATACAAATCAACATCTAATGTAATCCCATTAACTCCACAGTGACATGTTTTTCACATGAAGAACACTTACTAAATAGGTTTAAATGGTCAGTATGCATAATACAATTTTTTTAAGTGCACTCTTCCTGGTAGGAAATCCTTCTTCATGGAGGTGAGACCATGACAATTTTTTCTTTCTCTAGAAAGACACTCTCTCTCACCCAATTTTCCCCGTAGAAAATCTTCCATTTCCATCATTTATTGAAATAATGGAAAGTACTTGAGAGCTCATACCACCAATTTTTCTGCTTTTAAAATGAGCCTTTGCCAAAAGAGAGAGTGGGTGGGATAGGGATAAATTTTAGCCACAGCCTCTACAATTGAAAATATGACTTACTTGTAATCCTTTTAAACTTTCTATCTTCTACTTCAATGAAAATATAGTTATCCTACAAACTATATTAAATGGAGTTATCATACAAATTACATGCACTTTGGCACTGATTTAAGATGGTTATCAGGGGTAATAATATGGTTTAAAGGAAATACAATAGCCAAAATGTAAGAAGCATACAAATGAGATGAAGGTTAGTAAACACAAATACATCCATTATATCAGGATTGGGAAACTGCTCTGGGACTTGAAAGACCTAAATTGAATTGGGGAGAATGGATATGTATATAAGTGTTGACAAATGATTTTATTGCATCTTTGCATTACATATTCTTAGGTTTACATTATTGCTTCCCAATCTCAGAATGGCAGGAACCACCTTGTCTTTAATGAAGACGAATAATCATATTTTAACTCCTTCTGGTATAATACCACACTTCTGCATCTTAGATCATTCTACTTTATTGAGTAATAATTTTCTTTTGTGTAAAGTGGTAAATATTTGTTCCATTGTTATGAACCAGTCCAAGTATCTGGTTAATCAAAGGAAAGATAAGCATTTTCATAAATAAATGATATGACAAAGAGCCATTTTCTCACTGTGAGCATTGGATACAGCAGGATTCCCCAGCCAGTTTTCTTGCCATAAGTGTTTTCTACAAGCCACAATAATGTCACTTACATCATATTGTCATGGTACCTATGATGCAAATGGTACAATTTGTACTGTTTAAGCAATGATGTGAGGATGCTTGTGATGACACTTCCTCTTCCTGATACTTAAACTTATTGGACTGCAGTTTCCAGAGTTATAAGCTAGGATTGAGAATTGAATACATCATGATTCTTAACTTTCTCTGAAGGACATTTCATTAAGTCTTCCGTATTCTATATATTTTAGTACAGACACCTTTTCACTCCGAACAAACAGTTGCCTATGTTGGAAAGGTATTACAATGATCCATTTCCAAATTGAATCATTAAATTTGGATTGTTAGAATAGAATTACAGAGTTGGAAGGGACCTTGGAGGTCTTCTAGTCCCTCCAAGGAAGGAAACCCCCTGCTTAGGCAGGAAACCACTTCAGACCACTTTAGACAAACGGTTATCTGATCTCTTCTTAAAAACTTTGAATGTTGGAGATTGGAGGCAAGTTGTTCCACTGATTAATTGTTCTGTCAGGAAATTTCTCCTTAGATCTAGGTTGCTTCTCCTTGATTAGTTTCCAACCATTGCTTCTTGTCTTGCCCTCAGGTGCTTTGGAGAATAGCTTGACTTCCTCTTCTTTGAGGCAGTCCATGAGATGTCATAGCACTGCTATTATGTCACCCCTAGTCACGGGTGGGATTCTTCCAGTTCCCACCTATTTTCTAGAACCGGTTGTTAACATTCTAAGCAGTTCAGAGAACCAGCAGTTAGAAGACATTACTGGCCTAATCCTGTTAGGAAGGCAGGAAGGAAACATTCTGGTGTTGCTTACAGAAGCTGCCTCTCCGTTAACCCTTATTATATTTTTGGCAGGATTAGACTTCCTGCCTCATGAATGTCTCTGGAGTTTTTTTCCCCTCCTTTGCTGGTATTTTGCTTGTGTAGAGTGACCATTCAAAGTTACAACAGCACTGAAAAAAGTGACTTAGGACCATTTTTCACACTTACGACTGTTGTAGCATCCCCACAGTCATGGAGGCCAGGTGAGGAGATGCGTGTCTCGATATGAGTGATATTGAGCTGGCCACACCCAGCCAATAACATGACTACCAAGCCACACCCACCCAGTCACCTGACTACCAAGCCATGCCCACCAATTAAGCCATGCCCACAGAACCGGTTGTTAAAAATATTGAATTCTGCCCCTGCTCCTAGTCCTTCTTTTCATCAGACTAGACATACCAATTCCAGCAACCGTTCTTTATATGTTTTAGCCTCCAGTCCCCTAATCATCTTTGTTGCTCATCTCTGTACTCTTTATAGAGTCTCAACATCTTTTTTATATCGTGGCGACCAAAACTGGTGCAGTATTCCGAGTGTAGGCTATTGTAGCACTTTTAGAAATAAGAAAGCACAAATCTTTCTTGAAGTATCTCTTCTTGTTCTTAAACGGAATGAAAAAAGATCTCTTGACATTTGTAACATATTGGCAAGGCCTTGCGACTCACAACCATGTAACAGCAGCAACTGTAATCATCCTTTCTCCCCAGCTACAGTGAATTGCTAACTATCTGCCTTTGATTCAGTAGAAAACTATACCAGTGTGAAATCCATTCCCTCTTTGCTAGTCTTTATCCTGCCTCTGGTGCCTTTTCTGGTTCACTGCTGAATGATGTTGCCATGAATCCATTTGTGCAGTGACTGATGGGAAAAGCAATTGGTCAAGGCCTCCACCTTTGCTCTGACATCCTCAACTGGCAAGAAAAACAAATGCCACTCATGTAGGTGTGGCAGGAACAGCAGGTCTGTTTGCAGGTCTGTTTCCATCATCTCCATGCTCTTTCCAGGGTCCTTCCTCCTAAATACCATTCATCCATAATTAAAATTAAAAGCAAACAAAAAACAAATGACAGGTCGTATTTATAAAGAGAGCTGAGTCATAAGGAGTGCTTTAACTTAGCATTTCTCTTCTCTTTCTTTGTATCAGTAATAAATACCATCTTTAAGATTTTTCCATATACTACTGTATTCTAGAGGTAATTGGGGAATAATTTGAACATGACACTGTGAGAATAAGAACGAGGATGATGAAGATGATGGTTTCAAATCCAAGGATTTAGCAGATCCACAGCTGTGCTCTTTTCTTTAACTCTACATATACATATACAATGCACAAGCATTGTACCAGCAAAGGAGGGGGAAAAAACTCCAGAGACATTCCTGAGACAGGAAGTCTAATCCAGCCAAGAATGTAATTAGGGTTAACAGAGAGGCAGTTTCTGTAAGCAACACCAGAATGTTTCCTTCCTGCCTTCCTTACAGGATTAGGCCAGTAATTTCTTCTAACAACCAGTTCTCAAACTGCTCAGAATGTTAACAACCGGTTCTAGCGAATAGGTGTGAACCGGTAGAATCCCACCCCTGCATAGGTCCTAAGGAACCAATAATATCTCAGGATGGCTCCGCTATTGATGTATTCACTTTTTCCATGCCTTTGGTTGATATATTTTAATTTTCAACATATTTTAATTTTTTATAATGATTGTTTTATGATGTATGATTCCATTATATTACATGTTTTTAATCTGATTGTTATATGACTCCAGGAATCACTTTTTGTGAGACAGGCAGCTATGTAAATTTGATAAACAAATTTCTTCTGAGTTTTTTCCTTTATATATTTGTGGATATCAATAGATGGACCAAGCTCATATGCTTGGTTCAAAGCATGTATGCCTGCTCTCAGGAAAGTGGGAGGTAATTTTAGTTCTTAATTTGCACTGCTTAAATACTATAATTCTAACTTTTTTTTTCCTGAAGGAAACATCAAGTTAAAAAGGAAACTGGGTTGCATTAATTATACTGTGTCAAATTAAATGAACCAAGTTCCCCAACTATTTTTAAATATTTTGACATCTGGCACAACATGAGCTGCATTTTGATACACACTTTAATTTTGAACAAGGCTTTTGAAATGTGGTGAGTACATGGCACTGCACATCCATTTTCTTGTTTCCAAATGTCTGAAGACCCTGAAAGCTGCATAAAAATTGTTCACTTATCCTCTATCATTGCTGCGGGTTGTCTTAATGATTAGGATAACTGGTTCTTATAATTCACCAGATCAGTCAAACAGAATAACCTGCATCTGATGGACATGTCAGTCAGTCAACCTTTAATGACTTTAGAAGGATGGTATCACAGTGGTAGATCTCATGCTTTGTATGTAAAAGATTTCATATTCAGTTCAAGACATCTCAAGGGAAGATTCATGTTTAAAATTTTGGAGCGGTGAGAAATGGGCAGTAATTGACTTTTTAAGAGCATCTTCTGAGCACATTCATTAAAAATAAGGCTGTCAACAGAACTTACCTTTGTTAACAAAGGCTGCAGTAATAGTTACAGTCTATCAGAAAATATCAATTGGTCAGAAAGTGATCTGGGCTCACAGGATATTCTCTATCCATCCAGTAAGGTTTCAAAGGCATTTGTAAAGGCATCCCGATGAATAAATATGATTATTTACTTTTCAGAAAGACAATTTCTTGTTTTATTTATATACAGTAGAGTGATTTAAAAAAAAATAAGGTGGGTCAGGGTTTTTAATGAGAACAAGGCAGGCTGGGAATCATATTGGCGCCCAGAGGTTCCATATTCTCTTGCTATACAGCTACATGGACCACTGATATGACTGGATGTGCATCATCTAACATTTTAGTTGACCCTATACTAAAATTTATCTTCCAAAGTCTGGTGATTTTTCTTCCCCTGTGAAAGAGATATCTGTTTTGCATCAAATAATCAAGGTCTATTACATTGTGATTATTATTTTCCAGCTCCATTCAAAAGAATGTCTCTCTGCTTTGATTTTAAAATTATTGTTCATGAGGGAATCTTTAGATTTTGGTGTGTGTTCATCTGGAAAACAACAGATTCAACCACAAAAAGGCTGCAAGATTATCAACACAAGGATTCCTACAATTAGATAGGTAGCTGTATCTCTATTTACATCTTCCCTGACCTAGTGACATATCTCCTGGTGCAGCTGGTCCAAGAAGTTTTCGATCTCTGTTTCTCAATCTTAGAATTTTCCTGAAGTTGGGAAATGCTGGCAGTTGAAGTCCATACATTTTAAAGTTGCCAAATTTTAGAAATCTTGTTTTAGTTATACAGCTCTTCTGAATAGCTACCTAGCTGATGTGACTGATATATTGTGTTGTCTACGATATTTAGTTAGTAATTGTAGGAATAAGTTTAGGATGTGGGCCAGCAAGACTCCTTTTTATGTGTTCTTAATGAGCTGTTTTGTTTTGCCATTTTCTCTCTGGGAAGAAAAAAATGCTCAGGGCAACAGATGTCTTTGGATATCTGAAAACCAACATTCACCTACACCAGGGGTAAACCAACATTCACTTATACCAGGGATGCCAAACTCAATTTCATTGAGGACCACATCAGGGTGGGGTGGGGGTGGGGGCCTAGGATGTGGTCAGGGGGCGTGGCCAGCTTGACATCATCCACCCGGGCTCTGTTTTCGGCCATGACAGCCACCTACAGCCTTCTGCCAGCAGAAATGGAGCTCAGGGAGGCCACGCACAGCCTGCCCAGGCTCCATTTTCAGATGTGATGGCCTCCTGCAGCCCTCTGCCAGTGAAAACAGAGCTAGGGGCAGCACCCAATTCTGTTTTCACTGGCAGAGGCACCTTATGTTGGTCCTTCACTGTTCCAACTCCATCATATCTAAGCACTCTGGAGGCCAAGATCCAGCTCGTTTGACATCCCTGACCACAGCTTTCTTTTTATAATTTGTCAAGAATGCATAAGTGGGAACACAATGGCTAATTCAGTGTTTCTAAAACCAAATCCTTTGAAACTCCAGAACAACTTGGAAATGTTCTACTTACTGAACCTGGATCCAAGAGCTTGTTGGGTTTGGATCCATCTGGTTTTACCACTCAAAGGAGTGACCTATTTATGAATTAAAAGGAAATGTTGATAGATATCTCCTCAGATGTCATTCAGAAGCAATATATAGAAATTGTTCATCACCAGATGACTTTTGGATGAAAGTTCAAAGAAAGAGAGCTTTTAAATGAACAGGTATTGGGAGGTTGTACCAGCTTTTCCTTCAACATGTCTTGGATTGTCAGCACTCAGTAGAACCAAGCCAAATATTGAAATAGATTATTAAATGTGATGCCCATTCTGAGGCTTTCTTTAACAAATTTCACTTAGACTGTGATGAAATATGCCATCATATGAAAGCATTTGCATCCCATTAATGTTTAGATTTTATGTTCTAATAGAATATTATTAAAACATGCTTTGTTTCAATATTCCTTTTACATTTTTAAAGAAACAATCATAGATGATCCTCATAAAAAGAACATTGTGTGGTGTTTCTTGTCTTGAAAAGTTTAAGAAACAGAGACTAGCTTTTTCAATCCATACATTAACAAACTCATCTATTTCAGCTTGGCAATTATCCAGTTCTCCTAACTTCTCTTCTGAAAGGATGAAGCTGACTCTCCCCTTTGTTCCTTGTCAAGTGAAGATCCCCCCTTCCTCTGCTTTTTTCTTTAAACTTGGGGTCCATATAAGGATACACATCCTTTCAAATATTTCTGTGTATCAATGAAGCAAAGCAAAACAAAACAAAATCATTATTTACTCATTGTGGTGCCATTTGGACTTCCAATAACTGTGTCAGTATTTATTATTTTTATTATATAAGATACAAAGAAGAAAAGAAAAATAGGAATTTGGGGGAGGGAAAGGAAGTGGGAAAAAAGGGGTGTGAGATACAATAGGAAAGATAGAGAGAGATAAAAAGGAGGCATCCAACTCCTCTTAGCACAGTACAAGATAAGCACACTCCAACTTTTTGCTTTTACCCATTAACTTTGTCAAAGTGGTTAGCTTGAAACATTTTGGCCCACCATGTTTTAAGGCCTTTCCCAACTTGTACCTAAAAACCAGACGAGTCAGGGCACTCTGTTTTCTCTCATGTGTTTAGCATATGGCAAATACATAGACTTTCATGGTTCAAATGTTAATATCTGCCATGTTGAGTACAGATCCCTGTTCAGAGTTGACCAATGCTGGTGAGGAAGATCAAAATCTGACTCCTTTTCTGTAGGGTCAGCTATGTAACTGCCTGTATCTGGGCATTCAGCAGCTCATTTGGCTTTCCACTGTGTGTTGATGTCAAAGTTGTAAGACAGCTGTTGAGCAAATGCCAAAGAGAGCTTCCTGGATTTAAGCCTGCCAATTGATAGATGAGGAAAATCAGCCATCAATTGGAAGGCTTCAATCCAGGAAGCTGTCTCTGACACTCACTCAAAAGCTATCAATTTATGATGCCTTTATTTTACCCCCAATTCTATCTGACACAACTGAAAGTCCTCCTTGATTTTTCTGTTGATCAAGTAGCATTTTCTTCTTTACGCAGACCACAAAACATGGGAGTTTACAGCTTGGAAATAACCTGACATCTTTCATCATCACAGTTGGCACTTATTCATAAGTTTAGACCCTTCTCTCAGGTTGGTCCATCTTTTTCTGCTGCTTCAAGGCACAACCCGCCACCATAACTGTCAGATGTTGTACAAGCTGTTCTTGATCATGAATTTAGAGCTTTTGAGAAAGAATGTTAAACCTTTGTTTATAATATAATGAAAGCAGTTGAGAGGCACAAAGGGGAGGCAGGTACAAGATTTTCTAAAGAGGTTTTCCCCAAACACTAAGCAATCCTTCCTCTGCTGTCAGCTGCTAGCTGGACTACTTTTAAACAAGTTGTCACTAAACACAGGTCTAGTGCTCCTTCAGAAGAAATAACATGCTGTGTAGCAAGTGAGTAAGATATGATAAGGAAGCTCTCTAGTCAATGGTGGGATTCAAAAAATTTTAATACCGGTTCTGTAGCCGTGGCTTGATGGGCATGGCATGGCTTGGTGGGCATGGCAGGGGAAGGATACTGTAAAATCCCCATTCTCTCCCCACTCCTGGGGGAAGGATACTGAAAAATCCCCTCTCCTTCCCACCCCACTAACCTGCTTTCCACCTTCACTTTGGTTTTTCTGTGCAGGGCAACCAAAGAAGATCTAGCCAATCAGCTGGGACTTGGGAGGCAGAGAATAGATAAGGGTGGGACCTTATCTTAATACCAGGGGTGGTATTTGCTGGTTCTCTGAACTATGCAAAAATTCTGCTACCGGTTCTTCAGAACTGGTCAGAACCTGCTGAATGCCACTTCTGTCTTTGGTACCTAACAACTTATTTGGGGGTTGCTAACTTGACTCCACTTTTTCCTACCATATCTCTAGTTCTGATAATGAGGGAAGACAGACATTAAGGCTACACCCTGGCAAAAAAAAAGAACATATAGTGATAGGTTTTATCCCTCATATCTTGGGGTAAGAGATCTGACAGGTAAATGTTGACCATGAACCTTCTCCACATGGCTTCCCAGTGAAGCAGGAGAGCCTCCATTTCCCTCATCAGTTAGGTTTTGAAGATGGTTTAGGTTGAAAAAATTGTCTTTTCTCTATCCACAACTCGTCTCTACAGTAAAAAAAAAAAAGTTATTGAATGTTTTCCCAATACCTGGTCAGAAAGGAAACAATATTGGAGGGAATCCACCAACCTCTTTCCTTAGCTTGTCTTTCACATAGAAATTGAGATTACCATAAAATGGCATTGTTACTCTGGCATGATAAGGATTGTCAAAAAGATTAATAAATGTCACTCTAGATGCTGGCTCAAAGCTAGGTGGATAATAGTTTACTTCAACCCAGGGAAACGGTTCCTACTTGCAATGCTTCAAGCCATCAAATAAGCAAACTCTGCAAATGAGAAGGATGCAGAAAAGACTCACAGGAAACATTATTCTTCCTATATACCTGAGTGAGTCTAGGCTTCAGCTATATACCCAGTGATGGAACTGAGTGGCTGTCACAGAAGTTGGCTGGTTCCCAACATCCTTTGAGTAAAGTACTGGGTTAATTTGTCAATCAGATTTAATCAGGATGAGCATCTAGGCCAGTATTTGGGAACTAATGGGGCAACAGGTGAAGCAGAATAGGACCTTGTTTCCTTGTCATCTGCATCTGGCCTCTGAGATGAAGGGAAGCCTTTTTTCATGAAAGTGTTGCCAGCACTAGTCTGAACAAAACGCTTTGGCTGTCAGCCTGCAGAGCCCGGCTGCGTGCCAGACTCCTGTGTCATGGGCAGTGAAGGACTGTTGCTCGGGGGCCCAGAGGGCACAAAAGAATAAATGGATTGCTATTGTCATTATTGCTGTTGTAAAAGCAAGGCTGGCAAATATTTTTATTTTTTGCAACCCATCTTGGCAGGATTGAAAAATCAGCTGCACACTGAGGCACTTCTGTAAGATGGAGAACTAAGTTTACAAAGAAAAGAAAGGCTGTCATGATAAATATGTTTTCTCCTTACCCTTTAACTTCACTGAAAAAAATCAAATGCTCTGTTTTTTTCCTCTAACCTCTCCCCCTCTCCAAAAAAACTATGTCCAAAAGACTTTTATGATCTGTTTGAGGGGGCTCTAGCAGATCTTCTTTCTCTCCCCCAAAATTAAATTTTTAAAAAATTGGTCTATGCTTATATGCACCTTTCAGTTCCTGACAAAATGCAAAAGGCTAATGCGGAGGGTAATACGAGTCTTAAAAACATATCCAGTGGTGAAACCCTGTTTTTTGCAGAACGCTAGCCTAATATTATTAGGAAGGAAAGGAGTTCCTGAGGATTTTACTCCACTTATCATTGCCAATTATAAGGGGCAGTGCTTATCTTTGTTTCAAGGCTGTGAGCCAGCATTGTCCAATGACACTTCTGCAGTCACAAGGCTAGGACTATATTGCAGTGAGCTGTTTCTTCCCACCAAAGTGGTACCTATTTATCTCCTTGCATTTACAGTCTTTCGAACTGCCAGGTGGGCAAGAGATAGGCAAAGATGGGTGCCATCCCATCACACCACACTTGGGTCTTGAACTTGGCTGTCAGCTTTCCAGCTAACAAACCAAGTCTCCTAACTGTTGAGCCATCACACCACGATGATGATGATGATGATGATGATGATGATGATGATGATGATGATGGAACAGTCTAAAGTAACTTAGGGAGGCTTGCCACCAATTTCCACAGTTTTGACATTAATAAACCTTGTGTAATTAAGGAAGTTGACTTCTACTGATGCCTTCTGTTATTTCTGAGAATTTGTTGCATTTGTGCAGTGTCTGGGAAGATTTTGGAAAAACTTGGGAATGACAGTGATGATACTGGAACAGGACTGTGTCTTGGAGTTGATCTGTTTGTTGAGCACGTACAAATACATTCCATTGAGTTCTACCTATGTACAATATTGGTTGATATTTCTGTTTATTTTCAATCTGTACACTCATCACATATATTTATTATTCCATTTTGCGATATTGTCCCACTCTCAAATTGTAAGTAATTATTTATGTCAGTTATCCAACTACTTAATTGTTACACTACATTCTTTACATTAAGTAAAGTGCACATGCAAACTTGTTCCTTCCTTTTAATTCACTCTGGCATCTGCTTTAGGCAAGTGTGAAAGAGTTCCAATGCAATCAAAAATATATTTAACTTGGGAAACACATTTATTTGCCATTGTGCCTAGGGGTGGGATTCTACTGGTTTGCACTGGTTTGGTAGAACCAATTGTTAATGTTCCTGGTAATTTGGATAACCAGTAAAATGGGCTCCTGACTGGCCCTGCCCCTCTCTGCCTGTCCCTCAGTTCCTGGCCCAGTCATTCATTATTGTGCATGCGTGGCATTGCACACATGTGTGACAACTGGGGATGGCATTATCCCCTGCTTCCAGTCCTGCTCTGCCCATTCCTTAGTTGCTGGCCCACTCAGCCATTATTGTGCATGTGTGACACTGCATGCATCTGCAGGAATCGCTGACAGCATTCTCACCCACCTGCCCCATTCCACCCCACCCAGTCACTATTTATAGTGTATGCGCGCTACGCTTCCCACATTTTCCTGCCTGCCGCCATCACTCCCAGCAGCAGCAGCAGCACCATTCAGCCAGCCATCCAGCCAGATAGCTGGCCATTGCTGCCTGCCTTCTGCTGCCCTGCTTGATCTGGGTGAGTGAGGGCAAGCTCTGGTCATCACCACCACTAGCCGCCCTTGCCCATCTGGATTGAACCCACTCAATTGTGTTAATGTCTGATATACAGTGCAGGTTCCAGGAAGACCAGATATATTCAAGAATTGGTCTGGCAAAAGTTTTGTATGCCTTTTTGTATACAAGTTTTGTGTCATGCCCCTGTTGGAATCTGACAGGGAGTGGGAGTGAGGCTCTGGTGGTTGTGGAGGAAACTGGGAAAGGGCACAGGCTGGATAGGTATTCAGAGGAACACCCAGGCCTATCCCTTCTTCATCCTAGGGCACGCAGGGAGGACTGGATAAGGGAGAAACATGAGTGATGTGGTCTACAGGGGAGGAAGGGGCCCTGATCCCCTTCATGGGCTGCAGCTGGGAGGACTGTTTAAAAGGACAAACTGTGTATGGCAAAGTTGCTGGAAGCAAAGCATGCATTCTTGTTGGAGCTTATTTGTGTTTTGGCTTCCTCCCAAATGTGGTTGCTGCGTTATCTGATAGAAGTCTGCAATTAATCATCCTTGCCTGCCGTGTAATTCCTTCAGTGTGGTGTGTTAGTTTTTTCATTTTGAATTAACTTTACGTTTTGTGCAGGCTGCATTTACTCCCTCTGTAAACTGTTTTCTTTACGAGTTTGATATCCAGCTGAGGATAATTGGATATTGGGGCCAAGTTGGAGGCATTAACGGGACCTTCTTCTATTTTTGTGCCTTGGTTATTTTTGTTTCATGCCCCGGGTCATCACATTTTGTATACTTGTCATGTTGGTTAAAATAAAGTCAGTAGCTGACATCTTGCAATCTAATGTCTCTTTATTTTAAAAAATTTCTGAGTTTGGGGGGGAAAAAATTATCCCCCTATGGAATAAGAGATTTTGGCTATGTAAGCTTCCCTTGACACTTCAGGCCCTTTTGGTAAAATGAACCTTGCCAAAGTCTTCCTGTTAGGTGCTGACATACTTCAGCAGTAGGAGCCAATAGGCTAAAATAAATTAAATAGCTGGCATCTTACAAGATTTCATAAGTTTATTGTAAATGCATCCTACAACTATACTGAAAAATATCTTGTGATCTTTGACAAGACAATAAAACTTCTGTGTTTTCACCTGGTACTACAGGTTTCTGCTCAGTGCTTATAGGCATCTTGGTGTTTCTGTATTCTGTGTTGCTGACGACTGTCCTATATGCTCTTGGAATAAAAGGGAAACAAACAGCAGCCTCATAAATGGGTGCAATTCTTTCCACCTGCCTTTTGCTTTCTTTGCTATCTGTCTAAATCAGTTGCATGAAGAAAGCTTTTTTCTATACATTGTTTTGCTGTGCTTCATTAATTTACTTTGCTCTCTAAAATAATGTTTGGACTTGACTAATAAAGTAGTCTATTCCTCCATTTCATTGATTTCCAGCCTGAAACCTGATGTTTCTAAACTAGGCATGTCTGTTATTCAATGTGTGTCTTCCTGCATGCAAAATTTGTGGTCTGTCACCGTACTTCCATCTCTCTTCTGTTATATGGGTGGAAACTAATCAAGGAGAGAAGCAACCTAGAAGTAAGGTGAAATTTCCTGACAGTAGAACAATTAATCAGTGGAACAACTTGCCTCCAGAAGTTGTGAATGCTCCAACAATGGAAGTGTTTAAGACAAGATTGGATAACTATTTGAAATGGTGTAAGGTTTCCTGCCTAAGCAGAGGGTTGGACTAGAAGACCTCCAAGGTTCCTTCCAACTCTTCTGTTCTATTCTAAATATATGCAGTGGTATGACCCTGCACATACCTGAGCCCTATTCCTTAGATTATAAATCAAATGTCCCCACTTGGAGGAGGAAAATTGTATTATCCCAGCCACATTCAAAAAATAAAATAAAAATCACAGCATGTTTAAGATGAACAGAAAGAAACATCTACTTTTGCCCTCAAATTTTATTATAAGTGGCAAGTTTCTTGTTTTAATAAGTGGGAGAAATTGGTATAAAAATTATTTATTTCCTGTAATAATTTTTATTCAGTTTTTTTAAAATAAGGGTCTAATTTGATTTAATCCTTTGGCTTTGCTTGTCAACTGAATAGGAAGAAATACCATTTCTTCTGCAGTGCCTTTCATCAAGTTACCACTGAAGCATTTCCACCTCTCCTCTCTGTATTTGGACAGTAATTCAAATAAAGCACTCTAAACCTGGACTTCTTTTAACATTCAGATCCTTTCCCCTCCTTCCTTTTCCCATTACTACTGACAGCCCTATCATCCTCTTGTCATGTCCAGGTCGGCATGTCCTCCTTGAGCATCTGCATTGCTATTAAATCCTGACACTTCCAAGCTAACTCTGAAGTCAGCTGATAAAATAACATTGCACTGCTAAGTCATTTTTTTTTTACATATAAGATGCCTACTATCTCTTATCTGGATTTTATTCTTTCTCTCTCTCCCTTCCCCCCCCCCCCCTTGAAGCAGAATGAATTATTTGTGGTGTATTCACTGTAGAAGCAGCCATGTAGATACCATGTTTAATTTGGAGAAAGAAAATCACTGTTAATGTCTGTCTGTCTCTCTGTCTCTCTCTGCCTCTCCCTCTCTCTCCCTCTCTTTCAAAAAAATGTGGACCGTTGTTAATACTGTGCTGCCTTTCTTTTCTTTCTTTTCTTTTTTTATTATAGCATCCCCATTCAGGGACAACCAAGCTTTGTCTTTTTGTATCAATATTACATTTTTATTTTATTTTCACACTTATATTTAGTTAGAGGAGGGCATAGCTCTGCACAATTCTACTGGTATATTAAAAATAAGACAGGGTCAATACTTCTATTTATTATTGTTTTTCAATGGTCTCATGCTAGCTTTTGCTCCTTCCTGGTAAAAAATTACTCATTCTGGAGCCCTTAGTGTTTTCTGAGCTTGGTTGTTTCTTGCAAGATATTTCATTACCCAAGTAATATGGGGTTTGCTCTCTGTTTATATACAGTAGCTTCCCTGCCAGTGTTGGATGGAAATATGGTTTTCTTCTTGGTGGTTTCTTGATTAGAGTGCTGCTTTCTAGTTGATTGCTTGTTTGTGTTCATCCCTGCTTATCCCTGAGTGTTGTTTTCTGGAAAGGATGTGTTCTGTTCTTTGTATTTCCTTCTTAGTTGTTTTATTGTCTCTTTTGAATGATTATGAATGTGGTTTATCTATGCATCAATTAATGGCTGATTTATCTGAGTGACATGCTCCCAGAAAAGGTTTTTAGATTTATCTTGGTCTAGGATGCTCATCATTACCTAGCTGAAACTATAGTTGAATCTTTCCATGTGTGATGAATTATTATCAGAGCTGGGCAGAAAGAGGTATTTCTTGAAAAAACAACAACATTTAAGTGGACTTTTTTAAAGAATCAGTTCATTTTCCTGGACAGCATGGAACTAAGTTACTCATTGGATTGCACATGCTGCTGAATTTTTCAATGCGGTTCTTAATACACATAAAAGTTTTTGGAAGTGTGTCTTTCAAGAAAAACTATGCATATTCTATAAACCACTGGTCAGAAAATTATTATCTGAATGTGCTCTTTTTCCTCTTTTCTTTTTCTTTCTTTCTCTAAATTGTTGCATTATTATTATTATTTACAAAAAACAAAATGAAAAGGGCATTGCTGAACTATTCTTGATTTTTTCCCTCATAGAATTTCAGAACTAGTGTGGTGTCATAATGAAGTATTCATTGAACGCTGAGGAGATCCAAGTTCTGACCTACTTCCAGCTGTGGAATCTCATTTGATGACACTGGACCAGATGTTTTCTCTCTGCCCCAACCCACCTTTCCAATGTGGTTGTAGTGAAATAATCAGGTGAAGGAATTCTATGCTCATTAAGCTTCTGAGGAAAATGCTAGACAACAAGCAATAAATAATTGTTTATACTAAAAAACATTGCACATTGAAAAGTGCTAGGGATCTATTATTTAAATGCTGACCATTGGCACTAATAATATCATATTGAAGTTTTTCCTTTTTGAAATTCTAATATCACTAATGTAGTCATAACTGAGCTTAATTATAGAGAAAAAATATTCAAATACCTCTGGATTTGTCATTTTTTTCTACCTATCAATTCCTTCCCAAGAGTCTAGAATAGGTAGTACTAGTTCTTTATCATTGCAAGGTTTAAGCTGTTCCAAGTAAAACTGCCTTTTGCAATTGGCTGATGGTTATTTTATCAATGCCCATAGTGCACAAATGATGGTCCAGATATTTTTAGAATTACACTCAAGACACCTATTATTATTAATAGTATCTTTGCTTTCTTTTGTCACATTTTTTCTAATTCTAATTGCAGATCTTTCTATTGTATGATTTTCTCCAGTTCTTTCTCTTCTCTTCTTCTTTCTCCAGGTACTGCAATGTCCTTTGAATTTTGTCATCTTTCTTATCAACAATTGTTACATCTGGGTGTTGTGTGGCAGATGTGTGTCTATTTGAATTCTAAGGACCAAGGCCACTTTAGCTTCTATGCTTTTATTATTTTCTTTATTTTATGGTCACATCAATTCTTGCTTGAAGGCAAATGGTATTTCTTGCAGAACTTCCAATGCACTATTGTTACTATTTTGTCATGACATTGCTTGTTTTGTACCTTCAAGTCCCTCTTGCAGAATGGGACAACTTGCCATGGCTGACTCATCCCAGTCAATTTGCTGCAACCAACTCATCATTGGACAATTCACCTTGGGACAATTCAACACGGGAGAGTTCAAGAGAGGAATAAGTAGAATTGCAGCTCACTCTAGCCTCAAGGACTTCTAATTTAAGAAGGTTTAAACCTGAAACAAGACAAGGCCCTTTGCAATTAATTTCTCCATTTCTTGAGTATTCTGCACTGAATTGTCCCACAGTGAGTTGTCCTACAGCAAGTTGGCTGGGGCAAGTCAACCAGGGCAAGATGGCTGGGACAAAATGGCCACAGTGAGTTGGCTGCAGTGAAATATTCTAGACCCTCCCTCTTGACTCCTTATGATTTTTCTGAACTAACCTCTGCAGTTTTCTTGACAATATTTTTAGAAATATTTGCTATTGCCTGCTTTCTAGGACTGAAAGAGAGTGACTGTCCCAAGATCATCAAGTCTGCTTTGTGCCTAAGACAGAACTGAACTGATAGCCTTCTCGTTTCTAGCCTGATTCCTTTTCCTGTGTACCAAATGTATCTATTAAGCCCAGGGTTGGGATTCTACCCATTCAGACCGGTTCAGGTGAATCGGTTGTTCCAGTGATCATTTGGTCTCTCCCACCCACCCCTGCCTCTATCCTTGCTTTATTTCCTTTATTAGCCTTTATATTTCCCCACACATTTTGAGCACAGCTGATTTATGCGGCAGAGTAGTTTGCCACGTATCAGCTGTTTTACTCACTGAGGATGCAACAGAAGGTAAGTATTATAGCTAAAAATTGTCTTTTTAAAATGCTTTTCAAATGCTTTGTGCATGGTCACCAAACCAGTAGTTACACCAGTTGAATCGCACCGCTGATTAAGCCTATATAAATCTTCCAAAGAATGCTTTTTTTTAAACAAAATTTCCAGTGAAGCATCTCTTTGAAACAGCATAAGCAAATGCTGCAATGACTCACTTCAAATCAGTAGAGCTAGCAGCCTTGGCACATGGACATGCACAGAAGCCATATCCATCAAAGCAAAATGGCTCATTGACTCAGATCAGCTGACAGTTCAAGGAGTTTGAGAGACTTGGCTCAGCTCCACAAGGTACTTTCCCTAAGCAACATATTCCTATTTCTTGTATTTAACTTATGTTTATTCTTGTTTCTGTTATATTGTAAGCTTTTGACAAATAAACAAACAAGCAAACATCACTTAGCAAGAAATGGGGCTTTAATAAGGTTTATCAGTTACAGTCTACCAAAGCCTAGTTTTTCTTGAACTAAACTTAATTCATAAAACTTGTTACAAATATGGTGGTGAACATTTTTTTTGTAATGCCATATGGATATTCCTCTCTTCATAGTTAGCAAGATCTATTTCTTTCTTAGACTAGAAGGCGAAAAGTTTTCAAAAACTGCCACCTGGTTAGAAAACTCTTCCATCTTATTATTTATTTAATTTATAGATCATGTCATTTACAAGTTGATAAGAATTAGGAAGTAAGTTTTTAAAAAACTTTATTGATTTTCAAAAACAGAAAATTGAACGATAAACTGAAATAAATAAAATGTTGATTTCAGGATTTGATGATTAGAAATTATAGCTGATAGAAACAATACAGATATATGTTAAGCCTAGAGTAAGAGTTTGATATATTTTTATATCTCTACCAAAGAAGTCACATATCCATTTTTTAAATTTTCTTTGCCTTTCTTTCCTTTTTATACCTCTATCTTCTTTCTTTCTTGATCTTTTTTCTTACTCAAAATCTAGAATTAAGGAAACAATTTTGTAAATAGCCAGCTGCAGACTCTTCTATTATCAGTGAAAAATACTGCTGTAAATGTGTCATATATAACAAGCCCTTAAATGGTGTTTTTCAATCTTGGCAAATTCAAAATCTGTTGTCTTCAAATTCTAAAATTCCCCAACCAGTGCTGAATTGATAATTCAGAGCCTCTTGTCTTTCAAACTTCTTGGAAAGTCAGGATATCATATTTTAACATTAAGAAAATAAAATAAATCTTACATTTTCTATATGGAAGTAAACACCATGCTCAGTCTCCCAGGTAAATAAAAGGATGTCTTCAGCCTTTGGCTTGACTGCAAGTGGTGGAGAGATTATGAGGAAATTTAAGCTTTAAAGACGAGTTTAAGGATACAAGAAACCTTATTTCTCTGGGTTGTGTGCTGTTCATGCTGATTACACAATCATGCTTTCCATAATTTTCCCATAAGGATTTTTTGGGCAGAGGGGAACTAGAGAAAAAGATAACAAAAAAGAGTAGAATTGACCCAAACCTTTCATTTCCCTATTAACTTTAAAGCTGATTAATTGGCAGCCGAAGTGTGTTTTGAATAGCTTGCTAAGGTTCAAGGTATATCTAACCTGGTGAATGGAAGTAATGATATATGTTTCATTCACCAAAGAAACAACTGTTTTCTTTTCCTCCTCTAATTCTCTTCTGTGCAGGTACCTACAGTGATATAATATACATTACTATTATTGTAAAACAAGACTTTATTACATGGCTAAGTAAGTTGATCTTTGTAAAAGTGAACAAGCGCATTGAAATAAAATAAAAACTACTTAATCCAATCTTCTCTCCTACAATTCCTTTCGAGGGGGAACAGACACAGCCTGTTAAAAATCACAAAGAACGTAGAGTTTCCATTCACAGACAAAGTGTCCTCATTCAAACTCGCATTCTATAGCTACCTTCCCCTCTTCTCAGCTTTCCACCCTTGCAGGGAAATGTGATTCTGAGGAGCCATTAGTGTTTTTTTTTTTTTTTAATGCTCCCTGGCAGAGCTTTTCGAGCCTCGTAGACCGGGTGACACCTAAACGGCACATACATTTTGGATTGTCTTGTAGTGTGTAAAAAAGCAGGTAAAGGGAGGAGGAGAAACATGAAACAGGTGGGGAAGGCCTGCATGGGCGGACTGGAGCCAACGATGGGATCATTTCTGTGATGAAACAGTGATTTTATTGAAATAGTTTTGTGTCAGGTGTTACATTACTTAGAAAGCTCTGGGAAGTCTGTGAAATCTGGCCAGCCTGTGCTACAAAGCAGAAAAGGAGGGGGAGAAAGAGGGAGATCTTCTGAACTTTCAACTAAGAAATGAGGAAGAAACAAACATTGCTCTAATAGGTGTTACAGGGAGTAAGGTTATCAACACAATCATGTAATAGAAAATATTATCAGACAGAACATTCCTAGCTACATTTGGGATAATATCCAATCTTCTACCCAGCCCCTCATCATGTGACTCAATTTGTAGGTCAGGGGTGTCAAACTCACATTGTCACAGCAGCGTCACGTGACATATTGCAACTTTTTTTCTCCTTCAGCTTGTGATGCATTTGACCCATGGGCCACGAGTTTGACAGCCCTATTGTAGGTCATGCAATCTTGGTCAGGGGTCCTCAATCTCCAGTTTGTAAACTGGTACTGGTCCACGGCATTCCAGAAACCGGTCTACAAACAACCAAGCCCTATCCATGGGATGCAGGCAGCACACAAAACCACACCCCCTCCAGTCCACGGAAAAAAAATCCTCTCTACAAAATCAGTCCCTGGTGCCCAAAAAGTCAGGGACCTCTGCTCAATGTCGTGGATTTGTCTTCCAATATTTTCATCTCTTTTTCCCCAATGATCAAAACTTCAGAGCTATTTGAGGACACCCAAGCCTGACTGAGCTGTTCTGGGCTTTGCTTTCTTGGCTGATTTTGTCCTTCTGAATTCTTTAAAAAAACAAAAAACAAAATAGCATTTCTTTATTTGTTTGTGAGCACAGTTATTTTCAGTGGAACTTTTCATTTTATCCAGGTACTCATCACCAGAGATCACTAGCAGATCAAAATGATTTTCCAATGGGCATATAGCTTCTATCCTTACAGAACTTTGACATTCTCTCGTTTGATCTTTAAAATCCTCATTGTGGATTAGTGTGATGTGGCTTCAAAGAAAGTAAATCCTATTTTATCCTGCATCAGACAAAGCACAATTTCTAAAAACAAGAAGCAATCCTTCCCATTTAACCTTCAGGCTTCTTAATTTTAAATAGAATTCACATAAACTGGAACAGGTTCAGTGGACAGCTGCATAAATGATCAAGGAAAAAGAAATTAAGGATGAATGAAGCAACCTATTCAATTTGGAGAAGTTAAGATGGCCTAGGGACAGAATTCTCTACACCCTTGAAGGGACATTACATACTGCAGAAGAAGAAGAACACCTGAAGAAGAACACCTGAAATGTTGCAATCCCAAAGGGCACATAGTGGATGTATGTATATGTATATTTACATGTACACCCACAGTCACATACCAGTTTGGTGTAATGGTTAAAGGTACCAGATTAGAAATAAGAAGACTGTGAGTTCTAGTTTTGCCCTAGGCACAAAGCCAGACCTTGAGCCATTCACTTTCAGCCATAGAAAGACAATGGCAAACCATTTCTGAAAAAAACCTTAGCAAGAAAATTTTAACTAGCAAGAACTTGTCCAGGCAGTCACCAGGAGTAAAAATTGACTCAAAGCCACCAAAGAAAAAAGGAAGGTTTCTTTTTCATGAAAGGAAGACAATCTGAAGCAATAATCCAGACAGTAATTTAAAGTCATAACTAGTCTTGTAGTTCTAATATGCAACAGATTTTTAACAACTTTTAGCAGTTACTTTGCACCTTTCAAAGGTGTCATTTACAATTTGTTTACAGTTTGCAGGGTGGCTGTCAGGCATATTGGTGAGGACTCATGATCTCCACCTGAAAAATAAAGGGACAGAAGGGAGCAGGAAGAAGAATATGATTTTTCAATATGTGCTGAGCAACTGGATTTCCCCACCTTTCGGTGCACCACCAGCATGTTACAAGCATCAACATGGGGACACCAGGTATGTAGAGTATTGAGTGGGATAAGATTCATGACCAGTTTAGATCCAAGCCTACCTGATCCTAAGTTTGCATACTTTTCGTTAAAGCAAACCAGGATTAGCTTTCAAATGGGTGAAGGGACAAATTGAGACACTGATCTTCATTTTCTGTGGCCGTCATTAAACTGTCAGTCTACAAAGATCAATAATGTCTGGTTAAATTTTTAGTCACCCCATATGTATTTCTCTCTCTCTCTCTCTCTCTCTCTCTCTCTCTCTCTCTCTCTCTCTCACACACACACACACACACACACACACACACACACACACACACAAAAGAAAAAGACAATAATAAGGAAAAAGAAGGTCCTGGTATTTACCAAGCCATTGTTTTTCAAGCTCAAATGTTATTGCACCTGCATTTTCTTCCACTGTCTATCAAGTGTAAGCCACTCAAACAAGAAGATTTTGATGGCAGCAGTATAGATACCCAGGTAGTAAAAATATATAATAAAATAAAAATAAAAAGTCCCAGCAGTACTTGAAAAGTGAGTTGAAGGAGTGAAAGGCTTAGCTCTCACAGAGGGGAAAAAAATCTATTTCACTGCTGGAAATCTTTCTGCACAGTAAGGGAAATTATATTAATACTTTTTGTTGGGATTTCTTTGTTCAGATTGAAATATCTAATAACAAGAGAGAAAAAGCTGAGAGCCAGTAGAAATAATTATTTTTGTGGATAGTCAACTTTTTCCATTCAGTGAAAGCTTTTGAAATAATCTTTTTTTCTCCATCCATTTAAACTTGTCCAAAACTGTCAAAGGCTGTTTATATGTGGTTAACTCCATTTTGCTCTGGCACATACAAACACATACACACATAAGTCTTTAAATATGAGATAATGGACCCAAATTACTATTGTACACTTACATTCAATTGGAAACAACCTGCCTAAGATATTTATCAGGGATTGTTGCAACCACCAAACAAAAAGGTAATGTTCTATCTCAAATCCTGAGCACAAAAAGAACATATCAGGTATCCCAACCTATATGCTCAAAGGCCATATGTTACACAGCAAGAAAAACAGAGATCTACTGTCTGTTTGGACGAAATAATTGAATTAGCTCTTCATGCAGTTTCTGACAGGATAATTCCATTTGGGAGACATAATATAGATTGCTCTATATTAAGCCCATGTCACACTGAACCAATGGATGCAAAGAGGATGTAAAACGGACAAAAAACCTTGCCATCTGTTGGTTAACGCGATGTATCCGTTCTGTACTCACTGCCTCTGTTTTTCATCCTCTCTATCCATCCAGCATCCGTTTATGGACGTTTCATCCACTCCAAAAGTTTTTGGCTGCCTAAAACTTTTGCGCGGAAAATGTATCCAGTTCATCCGTTCTGCATCCGCTACGCATCCGCGACGCATCTGTTACACATCTGCTACGCATCCGCTATATCTGCTAGGCATCCGCTGCGAATCCGCGGAACTCGCATCCACCCGGACGCAAGGAGGAAGTGGAACGGATGCGGAACGGATGCAGAACAGATGCAGAACGGATAAAGAACGGATGCAGCATGGAAACAAAGCGTTTAAAGTGGAAAAAACATTCGCAGAGGGGATCTATCTCGGATATTAAGGATGTCTAGAGGATGCCTAGAGGATGCCTAGAGGATGCAAAGGGACGCCTACACTGCCTATAAAAAGGGGGAGCAACTCATCTGCATCTCACTTGCAGACCAGCTGTGCAGACCTCTGCAGCCTTCATCTGACTCTTGCTCTTCCACAGCATCCAGTCATGTCCACTGTGGATCGTACCACAGTCCTTTTGGCAGCCACCATCCTTCTGCAACAGTACAAAGCCATCTACAGGCTCTGTGAACTCTACTATGGGAAGAAAAAGAGAAAAATGGATCGGGAGATGAGCAGAACACGGACTGTACAACAAGCTGATGGTGGAGCTCAGGAACGAAGACACTCAGGCGTTCCAGAACTTAATGAGGATGCCTCCAGCCATGTTTGACGAAGTTGTGCACGCCTGACACCCAGGTTGACCAAGGCAAACACCAACTTCCGGCCCAGCCTGGAACCAGGGCTCAAGGTGGCACTCACTCTGCGCCACCTGGCCTCAGGGAACACCTACAAAAGCATGCAGTATGGCTGGAGGTGCCATCCAACACCATCAGCATTGTGGTCAGAAAAGTGGTGCAGGCCATCATCGAAGAATACAAGGAGGAGCTCCTCCAATGCCCCTCCACTGAAGAAGGATGGAAGAAAGTTGCAGAGCAGTGGTATCAGAAGTGGAACTTCCCACACACCGATGGAGCCATAGATGGCAAGCACGTGGCCTGCAAAGCGCCAGCCAAGTCGGGGTCCACTTATTTCAACTCCAAGGGCTTCTTCAGCATCATCCTCTTTGCCATGGTCGATGCTGACTACAAGTTCATGTACATCGATGCTTCAGGCAACGGGTCATGTTCAGATGCCCAGGTATACAACGCCAGTCACCTCAAGGAGGGGCTGGAACGCAACCTCATCATGGGCTTCCCAGATCCAGACCCCCTGCCCAATGACACGCAAGATGTGCCCTACTTCATCGTGGGGGATGACGCCTTCTCCCTCAGAACCTACCTCATGAAGCCATACACTTCCAGACTCCTGACCCGTGAAGAGGGGATCTTCAACTACAGGCTGTCCAGGGCAAGGCGGGTGGTGGAGAACGCCTTTGGCATCCTGGCCAACAGGTTCCAGGTACTTCTCACCACCATGCAGCATCGCCCAGAGACCGTGAGGAGGATCGTGGAAGCTTGCTGCATCCTGCACAATCTCATGCGCACCCGCTACCCAGTCTTGCAGAACAGGCTCGTGGACCATCAACAAGGCAATGGGGACATGGAGCCTGGGGAATGGAGGCAAGGGTGAAACCTGATCGACACTCAGGATGTGCAAGGCCACAACAGAGTCTCACGGGAAGGGAAGAAGCAGCGCAACCTCCTGACATACTGGTGCAACTCCCCAGCTGGACCGGTGGAGTGGCAAGACAGGATGGTAGATGCTTAATGGATGCTTCCTTCAGACTGTCTCATCACATGGATGAGATTGGGCCATGTATGTTGGGTGGGCCTACAATAAAGAGGGCGTTTAATAAAGAGTTGTGTTTATGTTGACATGTGTGTATAATTGATTACATTATTATTGATAATAAAGGGCCATAGGTGTGGCACCTGGGAGGGTGGACTATACAGTCCCACAGCTATTAGCCATCCCAAAGGTATCCCTGCTCATTCCACAGGTATCCCTGCCCACCCCACTGCTATCTTAACCCATCCCACAAGCATGCAAAGGCTTAAGCCAATTCTAAAAGTTTCCCCCAAGTCTTTATTAAAAAAAGAAATGAAGCAATTGTGTGAATCAAAGATAAACTTTATTGAACAAAAAGCTGTAAAAAAAAATGACCCAAGTCAAGTGTCCAAATAAAGTCCACAGGAAGCCAGCTAGCCAGTCTCTGGCACTCTTCTTGGTCACACAGAGCTGTGCCCAGTCTCAGGGGTGAAGGGTCCAGGTGCTGTGGTGGTGGGTGGTGCTGGAGTGCCTGGCCTCGGGAGGACAACAGGGGACGGTGTGTTGAGAAAGGTGTCAGACAGCTGGCTCAGCCCCGTGATGCTGAGAGGTCCTTCCTCCATGCCATGGGGTGTCAGCCCCAGTACTGATGACAGATGTACTGAGGCCGGGCTTGGCTGTGGGGTGGAGGAAGGAGTAGTGTAGTGGGGCTGTCTGGTCTGCAGCTGGGTGAGGACTGGCGTGGGTGGCATCGCTGTTGTGGGTGGC
The DNA here is from genome assembly GCA_015471245.1 of Laticauda colubrina. Lineage (NCBI taxonomy): Eukaryota > Metazoa > Chordata > Lepidosauria > Squamata > Elapidae > Laticauda > Laticauda colubrina. Next base: position 21,611,622 of record BLBF01000010.1, on the reverse strand, counting down.
ATCATTGGGGTGGGTGGCATCGCTGTTGGTGGCATCATCACACGGATGAGATTGGGCCATGTATGTTGAGTGGGCCTACAATGAACAGGGTGTTTAATAAAGAGTTGTGTTTGTGTTGACATGTGTGGATGATTATTACATTATTGTTGATAATAAAGGGCCATAGGTGTGGCACCAGGGAGGGTGGACCATACAGTCCCACTATGCTTGCACTGGAGGCTTATCTATCCCACTGCTATCCTTACCCATCCCACAAGCATGCAAAGGCTTAAACCATTTCTAAAAGTTTCCATCAAGACTTTATTAAAAAAAAAAAAATGAAGCAAGTGTGTGAATCAAAGATAAACTTTATTGAACAACAAGCTGTAAAATAAAAATGACCCAAGTCAAGTGTCCAAATAAACTCTACAGGTAGCCAGCTACCCAGTCTCTGGCACTCTTATTGGTCACTCGGAGGTGTGCCCAGTCTCAGGGGTGAAGGGTCCAGGTGCTCTGGAGGTGGGTGGTGCAGGAGTGCTGGTCTGTATCATCATTGGGGTGCCTGGCCCCAAGAGGACAACAGGGGATGGTGTGTTGAGGAAGCTCTCAGACAGCTGGCTCAGAACCGCGATGCTGAGAGGTCCTTCCTCCATGCCATGGGGTGTCAGCCCCAGTACTGATGACAGATGTACTGAGGCCGGGCTTGGCTGTGGGGTGGAGGAAGGAGTAGTGTAGTGGGGCTGTCTGGTCTGCAGCTGGATGAGGACTGGCGTGGGTGGCATCGCTGTCGTGGGTGGCATCATTGGGGTGGGTGGCATCGTTGTCGGTGGCATCATTGGCGTGGGTGGCATCTGTGGCATCAGTGAAACAGGTGGCAACGGTGTCGCCCAATGACTCTGTGCCTGGACTGGGAATGGCTGCTTCCTCTGCTGCTGAACCTCCTGGTAGCCGTAGCCCTGGTAGGTGAGGGCCTGTGGAAAGCCTTGGAATGGGAGGGACATCACCTGGGGTGGAGGAGCAGGCCTGGACTGGGTGGGAGCAGGTTCCTCTGGGTCTGGAGGGTTGTGAAGCAGCTTGGTGATCTGGTCCTTCACCTGCTGGTACTGTGGATCCGCCATTTCCTTGAGGGTCTGATTGACATAGGTGAGGAAGGGCTTGCAGTTGGAGGATGAGGAGTCAGTGTGGACCAGCTGAGAGAGGAGATCTATGCTGGTGCGGATGGTGTCCCTGATCTCCAGCAGGACATTGTGGCTCTGCCCCTCCAGCTGTCCGGCTCTCTGCCTTTCTGCGGAGGCGGAGCTTGGGGGGGTGGATGCAGCTAGGACTGTGGTGGACTCAATGTCTCCTTTCTCCCACCGCACCAGGGAGTCCTCTACACACTCCACCATGCTTACCACACCTGTCCATGGGTTCTCCGCTGTGGCACGCTCCACAGAAACCTGCCTGGAGACAGGACTGACTCTCGGCCGGAAGAGGACTGGGTGGCAGCAGGCTGCCTGAGAGAAAGGGGAGTGAGAGGGGCTGCTGGTGCTCCTTGGTGGTGGATCTCACCCTCCAGGAAGCTGCACCTGGCCATGACGTAGGTCTCTCTGTCTGTCAGCTTCACAGTGGCCTGGCCAGATTTCTTCAGGTGCAGCTTCCCGTACCAGGTGTGCATATGTTTCCACCAGCCAAGGATCACCTCCGAAGTGTAACCCATACTCTCTGTCCTCTCTCTCCAAGCAGCCTGCTTCCGCTTGGTGTCCCTGTACAGCCGGTGTCCCTTCTGCCACAGATACTCGTTCTCTCTCAGCCACTCCAGCACCTCATCCTTGTGCATCTCCGCAATAGAGTATTGCCTCCTCTCCCGTTGTCGCATACGCCTCTTCCTCCCTTTGGCAGGACCAGATGAGCCCTCATCAGAGGGGTTCCCAGATAGTAGGGGCTGCTCCTCCACACCACCATCAGCAGCAGCAGCAGCAGGATCATCATCATCATCATCATCATCATCATCATCATCATCATCATCCTCACCAGCAGGATCATAATCAGCATTATCATCATCATCATCATCAGCAGCAGCAGCAGCAGGAACACCAGGACCAGGATCAGCAGCAGTAGAGTAAGCACCAGCAGGGCCAACAAGTCCAGGAGCATGAGCAAGTCCAGGAACCCGAGCAGGACCAGGAGCACGAGCAGGACCAGGAGCACGAGCAGGACCAGGAGCACGAGCAGGATGAGCAAGACCAGGAGCACGAGCAGGATGAGCAAGTCCAGGAGCACGAGCAAGTCAAGCAGGTCGAGCAGGACCAGGAGCAGCTTCAAAAGAGTAAGCAACAGCAGAAGCCCCAGCACCAGCAGAAGCACCACCGCCAGGAGCAGCTTCAGCAGAAGCCCCAGCACCAGCAGAGTCAGGGGCAGGGGGCGGGAGATTGGCCCTGTCCCTCTTGCCAGGGATGGCGGCAGGTTGCTGAGGCTTTCACTTCCTCCCCATGGTTGTGGGGTTGCTGGCTGGCAGGGAGGCTGGCAGGCACCAAGGCTGGCAGGAAGCCTGGCACGAAGCCTGGCAGGAAGGCTGGCAGAAAGCCTGGCAGGAAGGCAGGCAGGCAGGCAGGCACCAAGGCTGGCTAGAAGGCAGGCTGGCAGAGCAGGCAAGGAACTCGAAGTGTCCAGCAGCAGGTTTTTCCTCGGAATGCTGGCCCCCCCCGCATGCGCAATTAACGCGCGGCAACTGTTCCGCTTCCGCTGTGCATTCGTTAGGCTTCCGCTGTGCATCCGCTTTATCCTCTGTGCATCCGCTGTGCATCCGCATCATCCGTTCGGCGTCCGATCTGCATCTGCTCTATCTGTTCCACATCCGCTTCGCTGAGGCCCCCCGCAATCCCTGCGGTTGCGCCATCCACTCCCATCCACTTCCATCCGCTAGGCTTCCGTTCCACATCCGCTTTGCATCCGCTCTGCATCCTCCCCGCGTCTGTGTTATCCGCTCCGGTTATGCAAATTTTTGCCCCTTTTGAGAGCGGATAACAACAGATGGAACATTTTGCTCGTCCGTTGTGTCCGTTTTGCATCTGTTGGCCAGTGTGACATGGGCTTTAAAATGTGTGATAAATGTGCCAAAACAAAGAATCTCAGAAACTATCTGAGAAACTAGATCTCAGAAACTACAACCTAGGTACAGATATTCACTTAATCAAATGCTAAGGTGTCCACAGGAGACACACACATATGCATTGCAATCAGGGGTGGGATTCAAATTTTTAACAACTGGTTCTGTGGGTGTGGCTTAGGTGGTGGGCATGGCTTGGTGGTCATGTGACTGGATGGACATGGCTTGGTGGTCTTGTTATTGGCTAGGTGTGGCCAACTCAATATCATTCACATCAAGGCACGCATCTCCTTGCCTAGCCTCTCATGACTGTGGGGATGCTGCAACAGTCATAAGTATGAAAAATGGTCATAAGTCACTTTTTTCAGTGCCATTGTAACTTTGAATGGTCACTCCACACAAGCAAGGTACCAGCAAAGGAGGGGAAAAATACTCGAGACATTCCAGAGACAGAAAGTCTAGTCCTGCCAAGAATGTAATAAGGGTTAACGGAGAGGCAGTTTCTGTAAGCAACACCTGAATGTTTCCTTCCTGCCTTCCTTACAGGATTAGGCCAGTAATTTCTTCTAACAACCGGTTCTCTGAACTGCTTAGAATGTTAACAACCGGTTCTAGTGAATAGGTGTGAACTGGTAGAATCCCACCCCTGATTGCAATCTTGTCTAGTGACATGACTGCTAAGTGATAAGCAAAAGGAGGCATGAACTAGTTAGTAGAAAGTTTGGGGTACTTCAAGGTAATCAGAAAAACAGAGCTGTAAAAAAGAAAACTTGCCACCTGAGGCAGAAGAAGATGACCTATCACCCTTCCCACATGTCCCCCTAACTTTTTTTTCCCAGAAGCATCAGCAGTAGCACTAGCTCAGGGGTGTTAAACTCACAGCATCACATTGTCATCATGTGACATCTCACAACTTTCCCCCTTTGCTAAACCAGGTGTGGGCGTGGCCAGCATGTGACACATCTGACCCGTGGCCCATAATATCGATGGACTTGCACTAACTTGTTGTTGGTTGATGGTCAACTGCTTTCCATCATAAATGCCTCAAATGTATCACTCTTTGTTTCTCTAATAGTGGGGCTGATGGAATGATAAAACAGCTTGAAAGCCATGCATCTTTGGTGCAACAACTGCTCCAGATTTGGATTGGAATGACAGAAGTAAGATGGTGAATCAATTCTTCTTCCATCCCTTTGTTGTCTGAAAATGCCATCTTGTTCGGCCAAATGGCAGGCCTGTCTTGTTCACCATCCAATTTCCCATTCAGGATCAGAGTTTGCATCCACATTTGCAATTTGAATGGTTATCTGTGCACAGGCACAGAAATCGGTTGAATTCATTCAAAGGCACAAAGAATTCAGTCTGGCACTGTGAATGGATTTTAATTTAAAAATAAGGGTGGTGTGAAAGAATACAGTCCTATTTTTCCTAGTAAAAAGCTGATAGGTTTTTTTTTTTTTTTTAATGAAAATAGACTGAACACTTCAAAGCCACTGTCTTCTACACAGGAATGTCTCATGGGATGAGGAGAGAAGGGAACAGAAAATGAAGATGGTGGTTGGGGCTGCATAATTAAATCATGGCCTTTTTATATGTGTGACACACATATAAAGGAATGGAATTGATGCTTTTTACCCACACCACTGAATGTCCCTGCTTCTAATACAAAAGTGGTTGAACAACTTTTGACTTTTGTCTCAACATACGCCCACATAAAAATAATCACAATGACATATTCCCCAATTATAACTTCAAAAAATGCAACTATGATCTTATAGAAAACGATCTCTCATCCCTTGATTGGCAATCTCTATTCACTGGATGCAATACTGTTGAAAACCACTGCAACATATTTTTACTTGAAGTCAAAAGAGTCATCAAACTACATGTACCAACAACAACTCACCCACCCACCCCCCAAAAAAACAGATTACCCATAACAATAAGGAAACTTCAATCCAAAAAGAGATCACTCTGGAAGAAAAACAAATCTGGTCACATTGCCAATTTCAAAAACTGATACAAAAATTTATGCCATCAGATAAAGACTGAATGTACCTATTATCACATTAAACAAGAAGAAAACCTTCTACGTAGCAATTCCACCTGCACTTTTTACAATTTTGTAAACAACAAACCAAAGGACTCAAGGTACATCCCACCCCTCATAGGACCTAATGGTAAAGACTGCAACATCGACACTATTAAAGCCAACCTCTTTAACACATTCTTTGGCTCAGTATTTGTAAATAGCAATGGATCATGCCCAGTATTTCCTAGCTGAACCACAGACAACTACAATGATCTAATACATATCGATTTTACAGACGACAATGTTGAAAAAGCACTACACAATCTAGAACCATTTCTATCTATTGTACCGGACGAAATATATGCCTCCTTCTTAAAAAATCTATCCACTGTCATAGCCGAACCTCTAAGCATAATATTTGAAAAATCTTTCAGGACCAGCTCCTTGCCTAACCTATGGTCATAAGCTATGGTCATCCCCATCTTCAAAAAGGGAGACGCCGGCCAGACTTCTGGTTTGCAAGGCTTTGGCGGCGGCAGGAATCCGTAATTGTGCGCAGTTTCTGCTGTGCTTACCGCTGGAGTGGCCTCAATCCAGCTTGATTTGGGGGCTATAGTTACCCCATAGAGGTAACTGAAGATAGGGGAGACTCAGCAGGGAACTGGGGGAAATCAGCTGGTTTAACTCCCTTTTCTGAAAGTGGTGGAGTGGCAGTCAGCAATGGCGACCACAAAGAAGCTTTCATCTGGATAAGAATGTGCAGGAGGAAGCTGAAAAAGTGAAAGTTTTTTTGGCTAACTGGGATGACAAGTAAAGGGCCTGTCACATAGGCCGACGGATGCAAAAAGTATGTAAAAAGGACACAGCGGATGAGAAAATTTTCCATCCATTGTTATACACTCTCAAAAGTGCCCCAAATTTGAATAAACAGGGTGGACAACAACGGAAAGGAAAGGACGGGGAGAGGACGAAGCGAGGATGTTAAGAGGATGCTCCAGGGAAGCCTAGCAGATGGAAGTGGATGGAAGCAGATGGCACATCCGCAGGGCTTCCGGGGGAGCACAGCGAACCAGACGCATAGCGGAAGGAACGGGTGCAGAGCGGATGCCGAGTGGATGATGCGGATGCATCACGGATGCCTAGCAGATGCCTAACGGATGCCTAGCAGATGCAAAGCATTCACTGCACATGCGGGGAGGATGCATTGCATCAGCCCCGTGGATATAAAAGGAGGCAGCTCGCAAGCAGGTCACAATTCAGAGGAAAGACCTGCTGCCAGACACATCTCCAGCCAACAACCATGGGGAAGAAGAGGAAGCCTGTGCCATCTTCTGCCAGCCCTGGCAAGAAGGACAGGGCCACCATCCCACCCCCTGGCCCTGACTCTGCTTCTGCTGGGACTTCTGCTTCTCGGGCTGACTCTGCTGGTGCTGGTACTTCTGCTGGTGCTTACTCTACTGATGCTGCTCCTGGTCCTGCTGATGCTGCTGATGCTGCTGGTGCTGCTGGTGCTGCTGGTGCTCCTGGTGCTGCTGGTGCTGCTGGTGCTGCTGGTCCTAATGGTCCTGCTGTTGCTGCTGGTGCTACTGCTGCTGGTGGTGCTGCTGGTCCTGTTTTTGCTGCTGCTGTTGTTGTTGCTGCTGTGGTGGTGGTGTGGTGGAGAAGCCCCTAGAACCTCGAAGCCCCTCTGATGAGGGCCCAGAAGGCCCTGCCAGAGGGAGGAAGAGGCATACGCGAGATAGGGAGAGGAGGCAATACTCCATCAAAGAGGAACATGAGGATGAAGTGTTCGAATGGCTGAGGGAGAACGAGTATCTTTGGTTGAAGGGACACAGGCTCTAGTGAGACACCAAGAGGAAGCAGGCTGCTTGGAGTGAAAAGGCGGAGAGCCTGGGCTACACTTCGGAGGTCCTCCTCGGATGGTGGAAGCACATGCACACCTGGTACGGGAAGCTACAACTCAAGAAGTCTGGCCAGGCTGCGGTCAAGCTCACCGACCGGGAGACCTACGTGATGGCCAAGTGCAGCTTCTTGGAGGGTGAGATCTGCCACCGAGGAGCAGCCTCGGTGCTCTCTACCCTCACTCTCAGGCAGCCCAAAGAGAACCAGTCCTCTTCTGGCCAAGAGTCAGCTCCTGTGTCCAGGCAGGTATCTGTAGAGCGTCCCACAACTGAACCCGCCCCTGACAGCTGCACTCCCCGTTGCGCAGTGCGTGGAGAACCCGCTGATGCAGTGGGAGCAAGGAGAGGGCACTGCCACCAGAGACCAACCCACCCCCACCCCCAGCTCCACCTCCACAGAAAGCAGGCAGAGAGGCAGACCGGAGGGACAGAGCCACACTGTCCTGCGGGAGATCAGGGACACCATCAAAAGCAGCATAGATCTCCTCTCTCAGCTGGTACACACCAATATACCATCCTCAAACCGCAAGCCCTTCCTCACCTACATCAACCAGACCCTCATGGAAATGCCCGAAGCCCAGTACCAGGTGATCAAGGAGAGGTGATCAAGAGGATGATGCTGAAGAAGCCCTTGTAGTTGTGATAAGTGGACTGTGAGTTGGCTGGAACTTTGCAGGCCACGTGATTCCCATCTATGGCTCCAACAGTGTGGGGGAAGTTCCACTTCTGATACCACTGCTCTGCAACTTTCTTCCAGTCTTCTTCAGTGGAGGGGCACTGGGGGAGCTTCTCCAGGTATTCTTCGATGATGGCCTGCAGTACTTCTCTGACCACAATGCTGATGGTGTTGTGTGGCACCCTCCAGGTGTACTGCATGCTCCTGTACGTGGTCCCGGAGGCCAGGTGGCGCAGAGTCAGTGCCACCTTGAGCCCAGGGTCAAGGCTGGGCTGGAAGATGTTGTTTGCCTTGGTCAACCTGGGTCTCAGCCGCTCCACAACTTCGTCAAACATGGCTGATGGCATCCTCATGAAGTTCTGGAATGCACGAGTGTCTTTGTTCCTCAGCTCCACCATCAACTTGTTATACAGTCCATACTTGGCTCTTCTCGTGATCCATCTTCGGACCCACACACTACTTGGACACCTCCTTTTTTTCACATAGAACAGGTGAAAGAGCCTGTAGATGGCTTCGCACTGTTGTAGAACAATGGTGGCTATCAAAAGGAGTGTGTGATGATCCATGGTGGAGATAACTGGATGCTGTGGAAGAGCAAGAGCCAGATGAAGGCTGAAGAGGTCTGCACCCCAGGGCTGCTGGATTGAAAGTGAGATCCAGGTGATTTCTCCCCCTTTTTATTGGAAATATAGTTTTTCCACTAGGTGTCCTTCTGCATCCTCTAGACATCCTGCAGACATCCTAAATATCCGAGATACGTCCCCTATACGAACGTTTTTTTCTGTTTTAATGCTTTATATGCGAGCTGCATCTGCTTTCATCCTTTCTACGTCCGTGCTACTAACGCTGCGTGTCCGTTCCATGTCCTTTTCTCTTCCTCCCTGTGTCCATTTTCCACTGGAGCAGATGCAAGTTGCGCAGATGCGCAGCAGATTCCTAGCGGATATAGCGGACACATAACGGATGATGACGGACATATAACGGATGTTCCCCGTATGCGTCATGGATGTAGAATGGACGCGTTGTATACATTTTCCGCTCAAAAAGTTTTGTGCAGCTCAAAACTTTTTGAGCAGATGAAATGTCAGTAGATGGATGCTGGATGGATAGAGAGTATGAAAAACGGACGCAGTGAGTACAGAACAGATGCATTGCATTAACTTACAGATGGCAAGTGTTTCTCTCCGTTTTACATCCTCTTTCCATCCGTTGGTGCTGTGTGACATGGGCTTAATATTTAAATACCCTGGAATTTAAGTTTTATTAAAGATACATTTTTCCCGATGAAGACGGAAGAAGCAGCAAATGAAAGTAAAAAAGGAAAGTTTGTTTTTTCTCACTCTCTTTCCTTACGGTGATAGCAAATGAATGGAGAAATTGAAAAAACCCGTGTTGGCATCAGTAGGTAATTAAATTGAAAATTGAAGCCAAGGGGATAATAAAGATTTGTGAGCATTGAAAAAAAAAAAACTTTTTGTGCTATAAGTGGGAAGGAAGAGGAAAAGAATTAATATTAAGATTTTCTTGGAGGAGGCTGCTTGGAATTTATAAGATTAGAGTGAAATTGTAACAAAACTTGTAAAAGATATATTCTAATTGGAGCTAAAGATATATTCGAACTGAACTATAACCCCAGGAAGAGAAAATATAAAAAGAAGAAAGTGCTAAGTGAAACAGACTGTGTGTATTTGGGTTTCTTGGTGACTTTGGGACTTTTGGAAATTTTTATTTGAAAGACTAAAAATATTTGGGTTGTCTAAAAAAACCTTTTACAATGGCACTACTTGTTGATGAACTGAAAATTGAATTTAAAAAGGTAAAAGAAGAGTTACTATAGAAGAGTTACTTCCCTCAAGAAGGAAAGGGCTCTTCTGGATCTGTTTTCCATTTTTTAGAAATGCCAATTTATACCTACCGGAACTACAAGAACAAGAAGATAGGGATGAAGAAGAAGCCATCTTTAATGAACAAAAAACTTTAGCCGGGGAAGAAAAGGGAAAGAGGGGAAAGAGAATGGAGAATTTAAGACTTAAAAAAATAACCAAAAAAGGGGAAAATAAGGTGAAAAATCGATACAATGTCAGAAAGCAATAGAAAAGAGAAATAGAGAAGGAGGTGGAGATTAAGAAGGTGGAGATTAAGAGACAAGGGGTAAAAAGACAGGATTGGAGAAGAAAGGAAAGGAAAAAGGGAAGAGAAGTTACAAAGGTTTAAAACAAGATGTAAAGAAACAAGATTTATTCAGAAATAGTGAATAAAAATATGAATAAAAAGAGACTCTGCAAAAGTACATAGGATTGCATTGTTGTATTTATATTTGAAATAATGTCAGAAAATTGGATTTAATAATAGAGTTTAATTTACGATGGATTATTGTTTTAATTATATAAAAACAATAAACTTATTATTTACTTATTATTCTTTTTTATTTTATGATATAGTAAGTAGCTTCAGAATGTACTAAGTAGAACCAGAATGAAAAGTATATATTATTTTAAGTGTTAAATTTAGGGGAAAGATTTAAAGATGTCATACTTTAATATGTGATTACAGAAGAAATTTTGTGTTAATGAGAAAAGATAATAGAAAATTGAAATAGAACAGACAAAAGATATACTAGGAGACAAGGGGATAAAGGCAGGATTGGAGAGGAAAAGAAGGGACAAAGGGAAGAGAAGCTACAAAGGTTTAAAACAAGATGTAAAAAAACAAGATCTATTTAGTGATACTGGGTAAAAATATGATTAAAAAAGAAAAGTACACAAGATTGTATTGTATTTATATTTGAAATAATGTTAGAAAATTGGATTTAATAATACAGTTTAATTTACTATGGATTATTGTTTTAATTATATTATAAACTTATTCTTTTTTATTTTATAATATAGTAAGTAGCTTCAGAATATACTAAGCAAAATCAGAATGAAAAGTATATATTATTCTAAGCGTTAAATTTAGGGGAAAGATTTAAAGGTATTACATTTCAATCTGTGATTACAAGAGAAGCTTTTGTGCTAATGAGAAAAGATAAATAGAAAACTGAAATTGAACAGATAAAAGATACACTAAGAGACAAGGGGGTAAAGGCAGGATTAGAGAAGAAAGGAAGGGAAAAAGGGAAGAGAAGTTACAAAGGTTCAAAACAAAATGTAAAGAAACAAGATTTATTCAGAAATAGTGGATAAAAATATGAATAAAAAAAGAGACTCTGCAAAAGTACATAAGATTGTATTGTTGTATTTATATTTGAAATAATGTCAGAAAATTGGATTTAATAATAGAGTTTAATTTGCTATGGATTATTGTTTTAATTATATTATAAACTTATTATTCTTTTTTATTTTATAATATAGTAAGTAGCTTTAGAATGTACTAAGCAAAATCAGAATGAAAAGTATATATTATTTTAAGCCCATGTCACACTGCACCAACGGATAGAAAGAGGATGTAAAATGGAGAAAAATGCTTGCCATCCGTTGGTTAATGCGATGCATCCGTTGTGCACTCACTGTGTCCGTGATTCATGCTCTCTTTCCATCCAGCATCCGTCTACTGAGATTTCATCCGCTCAAAAAGTTTTGAGCTGCACAAACCTTTTTGAGCAGATGAAGTATCCAACGTGTCTGTTCTACATCCGCTACACAAAAGGGGAACATCCGTTATACGTCCGTTGTCATCCGTTACGCATCCACTATATGCGCTAGGCATCCATTGTGCATCCGAGCAACTCACTTCTGCTCCAGCAGAAAACGGACACAGGGAGAAAGCGAAACAGACGCAGAACGGACATGCAGCGTTAGTAGCATGGACGTAGAAAGGATGAAAGCGGATGCAGCTCGAATATAAAGCATTAAAATGGAAAAATCATTCGTATAGGGCACGTATCTCGGATATTTAGGATGTTTGCAGGATGCCTGGAGTATGCAGAAGGACACCTAGCGGAAAACCTATATTTCCTATAAAAAGGGGGAGAAATCACCTGGATCTCACTTTCAGTCCAGCAGCCCTGGGGTGCAGACCTCTTAAGCCTTGCTCTTGCTCTTGCTCTTTCACAGCATCCATTCATCTCCACCATGGATTGTCATACACTCCTTTTGGTAGCCACCATCGTTCTACAACAGTGTGAAGCCCTCTACAGGCTCTTTCACCTGTTCTATGTGAAGAAAGGGAGGCGTCCAAGAAGTGTGTGGGTCCGGAGATGGATCACGAGAAGACCCGAGTATGGACTGTATAACAAGCTGATGGTGGAGCTGAGGAACAAAGACACTCGTGCATTCCAGAACTTCATGAGGATGCCATCAGCCATGTTTGATGAAGTTGTGGAGCGGCTGAGACCCAGTTTGACCAAGGCAAACACCAACTTCCAGCCCAGCCTGGACCCTGGGCTCAAGGTGGCACTGACTCTGTGCCACCTGGCCTCCAGGACCACGTACAGGAACATGCAGTATGCCTGGATGGTGCCACACAACACCATCAGCATTGTGGTCAGAGAAGTGGTGCAGGCCATCATCGAAGAATACAAGGAGGAGCTCCTCCAGTGCCCCTCCACTGAAGAAGGATGGAAGAAAGTTGCAGAGCAGTGGTATCAGAGATGGAACTTCCCACACACCGTTGGAGCCATCGTTGGCAAGCACATGGCCTGCAAAGCTCCAGCCAACTCAGGGTCCAATTATTTCAACTACAAGGGCTTCTTCAGCATCATCCTCTTTGCCATGGTCGATGCTGACTACAAGTTCATGTACATCGATGCTTCAGGCTACGGCACATGTTCAGATGCCCAGGTATACAACGTCAGTCACCTCAAGGAGGGGCTGGAATGCAACCTCATCATGGGCTTCCAAGATCCAGACCCCCTGCCCAACGACATGCAAGATGTGCCCTACTTCATCGTGGGGGATGACGCCTTCTCCCTCAGAACCTACCTCATGAAGCCCTACACTTCCAGACTCCTCACCCGTGAAGAGAGGATCTTCAACTACAGGCTGTCCAGAGCAAGACGGGTGGTGTAGAACGCCTTTGGCATCCTGGCCAACAGGTTTCAGGTACTTCTCACCACCATGCAGCATCGCCCACAGACCGTGAGGAACTTCGTGGAAGCTTGCTGCATTCTGCACAATCTCATGCACACCCGCTACCCAGTCTTGGAGAACAGGCTCGTGGACTACCAACAAGGCAATAGGGACATGGAGCCTGGGGAATGGAGGCAAGGGCGAAACCTGACAGACACTGTGGATGTGCAAGGCCCCAACAGAGCTTCACATGAAGGGAAGAAGCAGCGCAACCTCCTGAGACACTGGTGCAACTCCCCAGCTGGAGCAGTGCAGTAGCAAGACAGGATAATAGAAGCTTAATGGATGCTTCCTTCGGCCTGTCTCATAACACTGATGAGATTGTGCCATGTATGTTGAGTGGCCCTACAATGAACATGGCATTTAATAAAGAGTTGTGTTTATGTTGAAATGTGTTGGTGAATGATTAAATTGTTATTGATAATAAAGGGCACCTGGGAGGGTGGACCATACAATCCCACTATGCTTGCACTGAAGGTTTATCTATCCCACTGTTATCCTTACCCATCCCACAGCTTTTAACCATCCCACAGGTATCCCTGCCCATCCCACTGCTATCCTTACCCATCCCACAGCTATTACCCATCCCACAGGTATCCCTGCCCATCCCGCTGCTATCCTTACCCATCCTACATGCATGCAAAGGCTTAAACCATTTCTAAAAGTTTCCACCAAGACTTTATTTACTAAAAGAACTGAACCAAATGTGTGAAGCAAAGATAAACTTTATTAAAAACAAACTGTAAAAGCAAAATGACCCAAGTAAAGTGTCCCAAGCAAAGATAAAGTCAACAGGTAGCAACCCAGTCTCTGGCACTCTTCTCAGTCACTCTGAGGCGTGCCCATGGTCTCAGGGGTGAAGGGTCCAGGGGCTGTGGAGGTGGCAGTGGATGGAGTGCTGGTCTGAGGCGCCATTGGAGTGCCTGGCCCCAAGAGGACAACAGGGGATGGTGTGTAGAGGAAGCTCTCAGAGAGCTGGCTCAGTCCCATGATGTTGAGAGCCCCTTCCTCCATGACATGGGGTGTCAGTCCCAAAACCAATGACAGATGTTCTGAGGCCGGGCTTGGCTGTGGGGTGGAGGAAGGAGGAGTGTAGTGGGGCTGTCTGGTCTGCAGGTGAGCGAGGTGAGGCATCAGTGGCATCTGTGGCCTTGGTGGCGTCGGTGGCATCGGTGGTGTCGGTGGCATCTGTGGCATCAGTGGTATCGGTGGCATCGGTGGCACCTGTGGCAGGCAAGGAACCTGTGCCTCGACTGGGAAGGGCTGCCTGTGCTGCTGGAACTCCTGGTAGCCGTAGCCTTGGTAGGTGAGGGCCTGTGGAAAGCCTTGGAAGGGCTGTGACATCACCTGGGGTGGAGGAGCAGACCTGGACTGGGTCAGAGCAGGTTCAGCTGGGCCTGGAGGATGGTGCAGAAGACCTGTGATCCTCTCCTTGATCACCTGGTACTGGGATTTGGGCATTTCCATGAGGGTCTGGTTGACGTAGGTGAGGAAGGGCTTTCTGTTATAGGATGGTGTGTACCAGCTGAGAGAGGAGATCTACACTGCTCTTGATAGTGTCCCTGATCTTCAAGAGGACATTGTGGCTCTGTCCCTCCGGTCTGCCTCTCTGCCTGCTTTCTGTGGAGGTGGAGCTGGGAGTGGATGTGGGTTGGTCTCTGGTGGAAGCAGCTTCTTCTTGCTCCAATTGCATCAGGGGGTCCTCCATGTGCTCTGCCATGGGGAGTGCAGCTGTCAGGGAGGTCTCCATCATGGGGCGCTCCACAGATACCTGCCTGGACACAGGAGCTGACTCTTGGCCAGAAGAGGACTGGCTCTCTGTGGGCTGCCTGAGAGTGAGGGTAGAGAGAGGGGCTGCTCCTCGTTGATGGATCTCACCCTCCATCACATAGGTCTCCCGGTCAGTGAGCTTGACCGCGGCCTGGCCAGATTTCTTGAGGTGCAGCTTGCCATACCAGGTGTGCATGTGCTTCCACCATCCAAGGAGGACATCCGAAGTGTAGCCCAGGCTCTCCGCCTTCTCTCTCCAAGCTGCCTGCTTCTGCTTGGTGTCTCGCTAGAGCCTGTGTCCCTTCCACCAGAGGTACTCGTTCTCCCTCAGCCATTCTAGCACCTCATCCTCATGTTCTTCTGCAATGGAGTACTGTCTCCTCTCACCCTTTTCTTGTGAATGCCTCTTCCTCCCTCTGGCAGGGCCTTCTGGGCCCTCATCAGTAGGGCTTTGAAGTTCTAGGGGCTGGTCCACCACACCACCACCAGCAGCACCAGCAGCACCAGCACCAGCAGCAACAGCAGCAGCAGTAGCACCAGCAGCACTAGCAGGACCAGCAGTAGCACAAGCAGCAGCAGCACCAGCAGCAGCACCAGCAGAGTAAGCACGAGCAGAAACACCAGCACCAGGAGCAGCACCAGCAGAAGCACCAGCACCAGGAACAGCACCAGCAGAAGCATCAGCACCAGCAAAGTCAGCACCAGCAGCAGAAGCCCCAGCAGAAGCAGAGTCAGCGCCAGGGGGTGGGATGGTGGTCCTGTCCTTCTTGCCAGGGCTGGCAGGTGTAGGCACAGGCTTCCTCTTCTTCCCCATGGTTGTTGGCTGAAGATGTGTCTGGCAGTAGGTCTTTCCTTTGAATGGTGACCTGCTTGCGAGCTGCCTCCTTTTATATCCGCGGGGCTGATGCAATGCATCCTCCCCGCATGTGCAGTGAACTCTTTGCATCCGTTAGGCATCCGCTAGGTGTCCATGATGCATCCACTTCATCCACTAGGCATCCGCTCTGCATCCGTTCCTTCCGCTGCGCATCCGCTTCGGTGTTCTCCCCCGGAAGCCCTGTCGATGTGCCATCCGCTCCCATCCACTTCCATCCACTAGGTTTCCGTTGAGCATCTGCTTAACTTCCTGGCTAAATCCCCTCCCCATCCATTCCTTTCCGTTGTTGTCCACTCTGTTTATTCAAATTTGGGGCACTTTTGAGAGTGGATAACAACGGATGGAAAATTTGCTCGTCCGCTGTGTCCTTTTTATATATGTTTTGCATCCGTCGGCCGATGTGACCTAGCCTTTAAGTGTTAAATTTAGGGAAAAGACTTAAAGGCAACATACTTCAATCAGTGATTACAGGAGAAATTTTGTGTTAATGAGAAAAGATAATAGAAATTGAAATAGAACAGACAAAAGAAAAATGCATAATGATTTAAATTGAGATGAAATAAATAAAATAGAATTAAGAGAGTGAAAAGAGGGGAGAAGCTATATAGAAAATGTTGAATGGTAAATAAGATATGAAATGGGATAAGAAGTCAGCATGATCTTTGAATTTATGTCTGTATAAAAAGATGTAACCCGGACTAAGCCACTTCCAAAAATAAGTTTTATGTTTTGTGTTTTGTTTGTGTATGTTTGCTTATTGAAAACTAATAAAAAATTATTTAAAAAAGGAGGGGGAGACCCCAGCCTAGTTGAAAATTACAGACCAATCTCCTTATGCTGTGCCACCCGTAAAATCATGGAATCAATTATTAACCAATCCATTATCCTCCACTTAGAAACAAACAACCTACTCTCCAATAAACAATTTGGTTTCAGAAAAAAACTATCTTGTAATCTACAACTCTTACACTACAAAAACATATGGACTGCACAACTCGACCAGGGCAAAACAATAGACTCAATCTACATAGACTTCAGTAAAGCCTTTGATTCAGTGGTACATGACAAACTACTCCTAAAACTAAAATCTTATGGTATCTCTGGACAGCTGCATCACTGGATAGAAGCATTCCTGTCAAACAGACAACAAATGGTCAAAATTGGGAGTGTCCTGTCAAAATCTGTACCTGTCAATAGTGGTGTTCCCCCAAGGCAGTGTTCTAGGACCAACTCTCTTCATACTCTACATAAATGACCTGTGTGATCATATTAAGAGCAACTGTGTTCTTTTCACTGATGATGTAAAGCTGTTCGATACCACAGACAATACTGCTACCCTTCAAAAAGACCTTGACTATGTATCAGAATGGTCAAACAAACGGCAACTTCAAATCTCAACAAATAAATGCTCTGTCTTACATATTGGAAAAAAAAATCAGAAAATAAAATACAGGCTGAATAGTCAAGATCTTGTTGATGATCCAAGCTCTGTAAAAGACCTTGGAATACTCATCTCTAATCTAAGTGCTAGAGCCCACTGTAACTACATAACCAAAAAGGCATTAAGAGTTGTTAATCCTACGTAGCTTTTCTCTGGTAATATCACACTATTAATTAGAGTGTACAAAACATTTGCTAGACCAATACTCAAATACAACTCATCAGTCTGAAACCCACATTACATATCTGATATTAGCACAGTTGAGAAAGTCCAGAAATATTTCACAAGAAGAGTACTCCACTCCACTCTACTCATTGTAGAACACCTTATGCCACCAGACTTGAAATTCTAGACCTAGAAAACCTTGAATTACTCTGTCTTCGGTCTGATCTAAGTATGGTGTATAAAATCATACATTGCAATGACTTACCTGTCAATGAATACTTCAGCTTCAACCATAACAACACAAGAGCAACACAATAGATACAAACTCAAGGTTAACCATACCAGACTTGATTGCAGGAAATACGACTTCAGCAACAGAGTTGTCAATGTCTGAAATACTCTACTTGACTCTGTGGTTTCTTCCCTAAACCCCAAAACTTTAACCTTAGACTGTCTACGATTGACCTCACCCCTTCTCTAAGAGGTCTGTAGGGGGTGTGCATAAGCGCACCAACGTGCCTACCCTCCCTATCCTATTGTTTCTTTTATTTTTCTTATATGTACCCATTTCTGTATTCATAACTATGTGTATACTTATACCTACTATCTTGTAAGCGATTGACAAATCAAATCAAATCAAATAAATGAACAAATAAACTCCCAGATGATGGGAATACACTTTTTAACTTTTGTTCCAGCTATCGACCATACCAGCTAGTATGGGTTTGGGGGATTTAAAAAAATATATTTAGGTATTTCAGGTCAATCTCAAAAATTGCACACTTTTTTGCAGTAAGAAAAATGATGGGAAACTGCTGTTTTATCATTTGGTGGATTGCTACCTATCTTCTATAATGTGATCCTCAAAATATTTGGGAGCTGTTCTCCCTCACCCCCCCCCCCACCTAAAAAAAAGTTTGGAGACTGTAGATTGCTTGTCTCAGGCTTAATGATAGAGCCATTCAAAAATGTGAATAGTGAATTCACCAATAGAATGGTGAATAGTCAGGTGAGGTAATATAGATATAATAATATAATATAGATAATATAATATGGTAATATAGGGCCAGTTTGGTCTAGCGGTTAAGGCATGAAGCTAAAAAGCAAGAGACCATGGGTTCAAGTCCCTCCTTAGCCATGAAAGCTAGTTGGGTGACCTTTGATAAGTCACTGTCTCAGCCCAATCCATCTCACAGGCAGGGATGAGAGTCTCCTGATTCTTATTGGTTCGGGCAAACCCCTTGTTCTGATGATCAGCTGGCTCCAAACTGGTTCACTGCGACAAGCATGTGGACCTGCCTGCCCCTATTCTTTCCTGTGCTTTATGTCTTTTTGTTAGAGCAGCAGATGATTCACATGGCAGAGCAGTTTGCTCCACCTCAGCTGTTTTCTTCAGCTGCAATTGAATCAGCTGCATGAAAAGTGCGCACTTCTGCTTACAGGGCTGTTGAATTGCACTTCTGCTTACAGGGCTGTTGTTATGGAAAAATAAGGGGAGGAAGGAATATTGAGTATGTTTACCACTATGAGCTGTTTGAAAAAATAATAAAGATGGGATAGAAATAAATAATAGTAGATTCTTTAATATTTATAGAATTATGATTTGGTACTTACATTGGCATTTTTACAATTGTGAATCTTGGTATTTTTATATAATCTCAAAAACACATCTAACAGCCTTATTCAAGAAGATTCAGGATTCTAGAAGATTGCAGTCTTTATTAATACATATATGTATTAAGATATTATACATATGTATAAACTAACACAAAATTACTGGGGGGATTTGGGGAAATAGGAAATGGGAGAAAATTACATTTCAATTTCTGCTTTTATCTGCCTTTACTAGTCTGAAATAGAGTATATGATTGAAAAACACAGAAGTCAAACTTTATTTACATGATGTAAAACCACACAGTAAATGTTTTCTAGTCTCTTTCCATTTTAGTAACTAAATGTTATTATTTTAACATTCTTTATACTGATGACAAGATATCTATTCCTTATGATATATATATAAATGAATGTAAGAGTAGGATGAAGAATGCTGGTTCAATCATCCTCTATTTTAAATCCTATTCAAAACTAGCTTTTGATCACAAGCTTTAGGCATTCACAATTGCTTTTCTTATGCCTTGTACAACACTTGAGAGAAACATAAATTAATGTCCATTATACTGTCATTTCTTATTTTCAGAGTTCTAGAAGAAAAAATAATTAAGAAAGAAATACTGCACCCTTGAATAGGCTTGTCTTAAATTTAAACATCCTGGTCAATAGCCATAACATCTGTCAGACATTGAAGTGCCAGATAAAAGGAAAGCTTCTAGTCCACTTGAAATTTAATAGCATGTATTGATAATTCTCACCCATCCTCCACAAGACTGTACAGTTCTTAAGATACCATGATAGGTTGTAATTAGTTCAAAGAATGAAATTAAAAGACACACTTTCATGCATAACACATGCTGAAATAGTTCATTTGTTCACAGGAGAAGATGGGTGTATCAAAGTATCTATAAAAGGAGACAAACCTCTTATTTGTTCAATTTAAATAACATAAATATAATTCACCAGTAGGTTTTAAATGATGTAAACTGCAGCTCAGACCAATTTTTAAAATATAGTTTGTTATATGTTGTCAGTTTCATGTCCTAAACAGCACTGAGTGCTGCTGTAAGAATTCCACTGACCTCAGAAAGTCATAATTCGTTCGGCATCTTAATGACAAATGGATTAATTTCCGCTTCAGCTTTGCTTTTTTAAAAATTCATAAGTATATCTAGCCCTTTCAACATATTTTTGCATCTTTAATATGTATACATATTGTTATTAAAATATATATATTTCAAACTTGTGGATAAAACAACTACAATGATGTAAAATTATTTCTAGTTTGCAGATACTTTATGTACAGTACTTATGCAACTATTAAACTAAGGCTATAATACTTTTGTTCCTGTAAGTCATAGAATTGGTTGAGTGTTTGATGACTTGCATTGTGAGGTTAGGGCAGCACTGTGCTGGAAACTTAAGTGTTTTTAGAGACCAACTATTAATCTGATTTAAACAAAAATTTTATCGCTGTTTGCAGTTGGAGGAAACAAATAAAGCCAGAATGGCAAAAAATTCTGCTTCTCTACTCATGTCATGTCTTTCTTTTGGCAAGACTGTGCTTCACCACTAGAGACTAGTAATTGGACAACAAGATGGTTCCTTAAACATATTACTCTCAGTTATGTTTCTTTTTTGTTCAATTAATAGCAAACACTTAATACTGTCAATAATTGATAATTTATTATTTTTACCTTTACCTCTTTCCTGGTTTAAAGGGAACAAGAAAGATCCATGTGAAAATGCATCAAGACCAAACCACACAGCTTATATATTTTGAAGTAGTTATTATTTTTACTTAACGTAATTTTAAGTAAATTTCAAAATTATTTAAATAAGCTCACTTTTTTAAAGTGTATATTCTTTAGTCACAAAGTCAAGTACATCAGAATGTATTAAATATTTGCCAGAGTTTAACATGCTGCTTCTGAATTTTTTTCCTCTTCAGACTGATCTATTATGTCTGATGTTGGTGGCTGCTGCTTATTGTAAGTGGTGAGTGTCATTTGGAATGAAGTGTCAAGAAATTCCCATGTGTTCTCCAGCTGCCTTTTAAGAAGCTACAAATGACACCATTCATCTTATCACATGATAGACTTATGTCATGATAAGAAACTTGCCTCAGCAAGAGTGGCTTTAAGATTGCTCGATTTTATTTTTTAAAGTATCTTCCTGATGCCAGGATATAAATTAATTTGAATACAATTTTAGAAACACAACTCCTTTTTTCAGGTTATCAATAATTCAGGCAAACCTTCTACTAAATTTACAGTATAGGAATCCATATACAATAATTTACTTTAAATTGGGGTGCCTTTGTAACAGGGGAAATGAAGGAGATATTTTAAAAGAATGAGTCTATCTGAAAAGTCAGATAAACTAATATTTTTCATTCAAATTAATTAAAATTAATCCAATGAATTATTTCAATGTTTTGGTTTTTCTTTATTCTTGTTTACTGGGCTACTAACTTTTATAAACATAAAATGATGGAGAGGATAATTACATCAATAATGTAAAGAAAACATGGCTAGTCCTTTTGAATCTTAAAAGGACCCTACTGGGGAAGATGATAAGATAGATAGATAGATAGATAGATAGATAGATAGATAGATAGATAGATAGATAGA
>BLBF01000010.1:21544686-21590370 GCA_015471245.1 Laticauda colubrina | reverse complement strand
AGATAGATAGATAGATAGATAGATAGATAGATAGATAGATAGATAGAGAGATTATGCCTTTCACCTTGATTCAAATTAGCATGGTTTTGTGCAGATAGATGCCTGCCTGTCTATTGTCTGTCTATTTATCTACCTATCATCTATCTTTTTTTTTTCTTGTACCATTCCATTTTTAAAAAAGAAAAAGACTATAGACATAAGATAAATAATTTAAACATGTTGGGAAACTCTTTGTGAGATATAAGTGAATTCATTGTGCCCGCCGGGATATTTACCAGATGAAAAGTGCGATAACGACAGTAGTCTAGTTGTTTGGTACATAATTTAGAGTATGCTTCATGAATATTTCATGGCGTTTCATTTGTGTATGAATTGTAAAACATGGATCTCTACATTCACCAGGGGCAGCGCCAGAGTACTCCAGCTGAAATAAGCATTTTTATTACTTAGAAATGCAGCTGAAAGAACACAAAGTGATTTTATATTCTGTGTTAAGCATAGCAACACCCTCCCCATCCCCATGGGCAGGTGAGTTAAAAAGGAATGTACTCAGCTTTGCTTAGTCAGCACTGTCTGCCTCAAAATAAAGAGAGCTTTCTTTTCCAGATTTTCTGCTGAGCTCCTGCATAACTTAGCTCATGCAGAACTAAGAAAAACATAACAAAGATGCCCAGGAAAAGAGTGATATCAGCTGTCTCTTCTTGGCAGCCACCTGAAGTGCCATCTGCTGTCATGGAACCAGGTCACTATTTCACATGAGGAATTTGGAGAAGCTTCATTCTACATCCTGATCTAAATCTTTAACATAAAATTCTGACAACCAGCACTTCTTTGGAGGTTTTTTTGGTCTCTCTTTATTTTTTTGTGAGGTGTAAAAATTAGATTTCCCATTTCTTGACTTTTTTTCTTGCTCTTTTGATAGATAAAGTTGAATCTTCCACCAAGTATCTCCTGGGGACTAGATCAAAATGTTCATTTATGTTGTTTTGGACAACAGCATAAAAATGATTTACCATTGCTGCCTTTTTTCTTAACTGACTGTTTTAAATTATATTTTTATTTTCATTTGGTGTCATGTATAAGCTTAAAGTCATTTGGGAATAGGAAAAGGAAGTGATGCAAATATGCATCTTTTATTCTTCTGCAACTGTTAATTCAGGGATGTCAAACTTATGTCATCATGGTGGTGTCACGAGATATATCAGGACTTGTTTCCCTTTAGCTAAACTGGGCATGGACGTGGCCAGCACATGATGCATCCAGCCGATGGGCCGGAAGTTTGACAGCCCTGTTAACACACTTCCACACCAAGAGAAGAAAGGGGTAGAGTATCCAATGACTACTACTCTTGAATTGTGAGTAGTTAAATAGACTGTAGATTCTTGGGAAGATGATTATTGCACTGATATATCACACATATCAGCAGGTACCACTTAACAAAGGACAAGAGAATTGCATTTGCACCGATGGAAACTCACTTCCACTTTAGGAGGTGTTCAAAAGCATAAATGAATGAAGAAAATGTTGACTCACACTACTTTAAATTTCTGGAACGCCTGGTCTCTGTTGTCAAATTTACTATGTAACAATATAGTGTGTGTGTGTGTGTGTGTGTGTGTGTGTGCTGTTCAGCTTCCTTCGGGTATTATCCCACGTCATTGTAGTGCTTTTAAAGTTGTAGCAACGTTTCATCAGAATCTCATCTGCCATCATCAGGTTTCTGTGTTGAGTTTGTATGTGGGTCAGGCTCTCACAGCCATCGGTTTTAAATTTGAGGCTAGCCTATTGCTGTGCCAGGATGTTTTTTTCTAAATCCTGATTGGTTGGGAGTCTTGGTCTGTGTTTATTGGATTTGGAGTTTGTTTGATTGGTGTTTCTGGTTTCTTCTGTCTGTTTTGTGGCTTTGATTGGCTGGTAACACTGTGTTTCTGTATTGGAGGCCTTCAGTGCAGCTTGGCTTCGTGTAAAAGGACGGCTATCATCTATTAGGAAGCTAGGTTTCATCTGGGTGTCTGGCTGGTGTGTGTTTGAGCTGGAGGTATCAGAGGGAGTCTGTTTATGCCTGGCTTGTGGTGTGGAGATCTTTCTATATGAAAGTGCAGGCTTCCAAATGATTGACAGTCTGGTGGACTCATCTCTTCTATTCATACTGGAAAACCAAGGCATATACGAAGTTCCCTGTGCATCATGCCCGGCCACATACATTGGACAGACCAATAGAAGAATAAGTACCCATCTGGATGAACACAAAAATGCAGTAAAAAAGCTGGAACACACCTCCTCATTAGTCCAATACATGAAAGCCACCGGTCACAATATCAACTTCAATGGCACGAAAACCTGAGCCACTATAGAAAACCCCAGCCACAGAATCATCAGAGAAGCCATAGAGATTGAAAAAAGACCTGAAAGCATGAATAGAATAGATGATAGCCATAAAACAGA
Organism: Laticauda colubrina; assembly: GCA_015471245.1. NCBI lineage: Eukaryota > Metazoa > Chordata > Lepidosauria > Squamata > Elapidae > Laticauda > Laticauda colubrina. The sequence continues at coordinate 21,587,925 of BLBF01000010.1, read as the reverse complement.
CAGAAGAAACCAGAAACACCAATCAATCAAACTGCAAGTCCAATGAACACAGATCCAGGCTCCCAGCCAATCAGAATGGATCAGCCTCAAATTTAAAACCAGGAACTAACTCTATACAGAAGCCTGAGGATGGCAGATGAGATTCTGCTGAAATGTTGCTACAACTTTAACAGAACTACAATGACGTGGGATAATACCCGAAGGAAGCTAAACAGCACACATGTAAGTACCCGCGAAAGCCTAAGAAAACACACACACACACACACACACACACACACACACACATATATATATATATATATATATATATATATATATTTGTTTATACTTATACTTGCAGCTATCTTAACCCATCCCACAGGTATCCCTGCCCATCCCAAAGATATTACCCATCCCAAAGGTATCCCTGCCCACCCCACTGCTATCTTAACCCATCCCACAAGCATGCAAAGGCTAAACCATTTCTAAAAGTTTCCACCAAGACTTTATTTACAAAAATAAATGAGGCAAGTGTGTGAAGCAAAGATAATCTTTATTAATAACAAGCTGTAAAAGAAAAATGACCCAAGTCAAGTGTCCAAATAAAGTCTACAGGTAGCCACCCAGTCTCTGGCACTCTTCTCTGTCACTCTGAGGTGTGCCCAGTCTCAGGGGTGAAGGGTCCAGGTGCTGTGGAGGTGGCTGTTGCTGGAGTGCTGGTCTGAAGCGTCACTGGGGTTCCTGGCCCCGAGAGGACAACAGGGGACGGTGTGTTGAGGAAGCTCTCAGACAGCTGGCTCAGCCCCGTGATGTTGAGAGCTCCTTCCTCCATGCCATGGGATGTTTGCCCCAGTACCGAGGACAGATGTACTGAGGCCGGGCTTGGCTGTGGGGTGGAGGAAGGAGCAGTGTAGTGGGGCTGTCTGGTCTGCAGCTGTGTGAGGACTGACGTGGGTGGAATCGGTGATGTGGGTGGCATCGGTGGTGTTGGTGGCATCAGTGGCGTGGGTGGCATTGGTGGCATCAGTGGAACCGGTGGCAACGGTGTCATCCAATGGACCTGTGCCTGGACTGGGAAGGGCTGCTGCCTGTGCTGCTGGAACTCCTGGTAGCCGTAGCCCTGGTAGGTGAGGGCCTGTGGAAAGCCTTGGAATGGGAGGGACATCACCTGGGGTGGAGGAGCAGACCTGGACTGGGTGGGAGAAGGTTCCTCTGGATCTGCAGGGTTGTGAAGCAGCTCGGTGATCCCGTCCTTCACCACCTGGTACTGGGGTTCCGCCATGTCTACGAGGGTCTGGTTGACATAGGTGAGGAAGGGCTTGCGGTTGGAGGATGAGGAGTCGGTGTGGACCAGCTGAGAGAGGAGATCTATGCTGCTCCGGATGGTGTCCCTGATCTCCAGCAGGACCGTGTGGCTCTGCCCCTCCTGCTGTCTGGCTCTCTGCCTTTCTGTGGAGGTGGAGCTGGTGGTGGATGCAGGTAGGGCTGTGGTGGACGTGCCATCTCCTTTCTCCCACCGCACCAGGGAGTCCTCCACGTGCTCCACCATGGTTACCACACCTGTCCGTGGGTTCTCCGCCATGGCACGCTCCACAGAAACCTGCCTGGAGACAGGAACTGACTCTCAGCTGGAAGAGGACTGGGTCTCAGCAGGCTGCCAGAGAGAGAGGGTAATGAGAGAGGCTGCTGGTGCTCCTTGGTGGTGGATCTCACCCTCCAGGAAGCTGCACCTGGACATGACGTAGGTCTCTCTGTCCGTCAGCTTAACCGTGGCCTGGCCAGATTTCTTCAGGTGTAGCTTCCCATACCAGGTGTGCATGTGCTTCCACCAGCCAAGGAGCACCTCCGAAGTGTAGGTCATACTCTCCGCCTTCTCTCTCCAAGCAGCATGCTTCCGCTTGGTGTCCCTGTACAGCCGGTGTCCCTTCCGCCACAGATAGTCATTGTCTCTCAGCCACTCCAGCACCTCATCCTCATGTTCCTCCTCAATGGAGTATGGCCTCCTCTCCCGTTGTCGCATATGCCTCTTCCTCCCTTTGGCAGGACCAGATGGGCCCTCATCAGAGGGGCTCCCGGGTAGTAGGGGCTGCTCCTCCACACCACCAGCAGCAGCAGCACCAGCAGGATCATCATCATCATCATCATCATCATCATCACCAACAGGATCATAATCATCATCATCAGTAGCAGCAGCAGGATCATCATCAGCGGCAGCAGCAGCACCAGCACCAGCAGCACCAGCAGGATCATCAGCAGCAGCAGCACCAGCAGCAGCAGCACCAGCAGCACCAGCAGGACCAGGATCAGCAGCAGCAGAGTAAGCACCAGCAGCGCCAGCAGGACCAGGAGTATTGGCAGGACAAGCAGGATGAGCAAGACCAGGAGCACGAGCAGGACGAGCAAGTCCAGGAGCACGAGCAGGATGAGCAAGTCCAGAAGCATGAGCAGGACCAGCAGGACCAGCAGGACGAGGAGCAGCTTCAGCAGAGTACGCAGCAGCAGAAGCACCACTGCCAGGAGCAGCTTCAGCAGAGTAAGCACGAGCAGAAGCACCACCGCCAGGAGCAGCTTCAGCAGAGTATGCAGCACCAGAAGCACCACCGCCAGGAGCAGCTTCAGCAGAGTAAGCACGAGCAGAAACACCACCGCCAGAAGCAGCTTCAGCAGAGTAAGCACAAGCAGAAGCACCACCGCCAGGAGCAGCGCCAGCAGAAGCTCCAGCACCAGAAGAGCGAGCCCGAGCAGCAGAAGCCCCAGCAAAAGCAGTGTCAGGGACAGGGGGCAGGAGGGTGGCCCTGTCCCTCTTGCCAGGGATGGCGGAAGTTTGCTGAGGCTTTCACTTCTTCCCCATGGTTGTGGGGTTGGTGGATTGCAGGGAGGCTGGCAGGGAGGCTGGCAGGCACCAAGGCTTGCAGGAAGGCTGGCATCAAGGCTGGCAGAAAGGCTGGCAGGAAGGCTGGCAGGAAGGCAGGCACCAAGGCTTGTAGGCAGGCTGGCTGGCAGGGAGGCTGGAAGGCAGGCTGGCAGCAAGGCTGGCAGGCAGGCAGAGAGCAAGACTGGCAAGGAGGCTGGCCAGGAGGCTGGGAGGCAGGCTGGGAGGAAGGCTTGGAGGCAGGCTGGCAGGAAGGCTGGCAGCAAGGCTTGCAGCAAGGCTTGCAGGCAGGCATGCAGGCAGGGCAGGCAAGGACTCGATGTATCTGGCAGCAGGTCTTTCCTCCGAATGGTGACCTGCTTGGGAGCTGTTTCCCTTTATATCCGCGGGGCTTACACAATGCATCCCCCCCGCATGTGCAATTAATGCTCGGTATCTGTTCAGCTTCTGCTGTGCATCCGCTAGGCTTCTGCTGTGCATCCGCTTCATCCGCTGTGTATCTGCTGTGCATCCGCTTCATCCGTTCCGTGTCCACTCTGCATCCGCTGTATTTGTTCCGTGTCCACTTTGCTGAGGTCCCCCGGAAGCCTAGCGGATGTGCCATCCGCTCCCATCTGCTTCCATCCGCTGGGCTTCCATTCCGCATCCGCTTTCCATCCGCTCTGCATCCTCCCCGTGTCCATTCCTTTCCATGTTATCCGCTCTGGTTATGCAAATTTTTGCCCCTTTTGAGAGTGGATAACAACGGATGGAACATTTTTCTCGTCCGTTGTGTCCTTTTTACTAATGTTTTGCATCCGTTGGGCAGTGTGACAGGGACTTTAAGTCTTGAGTGGTTGTATTATGTTCTGTTCACCACAAGGTGAAGTCACAGCTACCAGTTCTTTGTCTGGTGTTAGCCTTCATATGCACTGAGTTTTGCCTTAGAACCTAGGAAGTCATAATTATCAATGTACAATATGTGCAGTCGAAACAAGGTGGCCTTTGTAATTGACAGATGAAAGTTTTCTCAATTCCCAGATTTTCTATGTGCTATCCAAGTTATTGGCATGGCATCCAGTTTGCCGATAACTGGCACTACTACAACTGGTTTATGCCATAATCTTTCAGTTTCGATTTTCAGACTTGATACTATGTAATTTTCTCCAATTCTTTCTCATCTATTTACTATGCAATAGCACTTACTTATATATTGATTTACAGTGCTTTACAGCCCTCTCTAAGCAGTTAAAAGAGTCAGCCTTTTGCTCCCAACAATCTGGGTGCTCATTTTACTCACCTTGGAAGGATAGAAGGCTGAGTCAACTTTGATCCTGGTGAGATTTGAACTGCCAAATTGCAGCCATAATATGCCCTGATATGATTTTCTGCATAGTCAGCCAAATGTTTAGACTGAATTTTGCATTTTTATCCATTTGAGCCCTTCCCAAGGATCTGGGGATAGACAGATATTGTTTGATAGTGTTAAAGATATTGTCACAATGTAAGCTATTCTAAATAAAGCTGCCTTTTGCAATTGACTAAAGGTGATTTTCTTAGTACTGATGGTATTTCAAGTGGTACTCCAGTTGTTCTAGATTGTGCCCAAGATTGTTATTGTTATTAGCATGCTCTAGGTTGTAGAATATCTCCCAGCATGGACAAAAATAATTGAATTTCATTTGTTCTACTGGATAGCATAAAGGAGATAGTTAAACTCTATTATCATGATTGCTTACTGGAATGAAATTCATAAACTACTCAAAAACTTTACCAATTTGTATGCTATCCAGTGTCACTTTTGGGGGATGGGTGGACTTATAAATTGTTTAAGGAAATAAATGAACACTGTCTGTTTTGTGACAGACTGTTTAATAACAGTTGTTAGTTGGAAAAGGTAACAATTACCTGATTTCTTGCCATCACAAACTAATATAACTCTTCTACTCTTCTCCAATACAATAAAAATGTCTCTAAAATAAATCAGGGTCTCATTTACACCACCACATCCTTACCATGAGGTTGACATCTTTGCACATGCCAAGCCATTGAAGAGGCCACCTGATGTTCAAGGCCTGAGGTCTTGTGTCTAAATTTAACAGTATCTTTTAAAAGCCTTTAAAAGCCCAACAATCTTTTCCAACCAGAATGGCAGAAGAAGCCAATGCTTTGTGGGATCACATCTTAAGGCTGTTAGAATGCCTTTAACAGCTAGAATGCCTTTAACAGCATTTTAAAAAATTAACAGGCAATATTTTTTGACTATGCTTAGAGTGTTAGTTCTCTTAGAGAGGAAAAGATGGCTTTCACTCTTTAACGGATTTTATATGAGGTGGTGAAGAAAATATCAACACCATATAAAAGACTCATTAAAGCATTCCCAAAAATAAGATAAGAGAGAGTAAGAGAGACACCATGCTAAGAACTAAATCAAACCAGTTAAACAGACACCAAAAAAGGAAAAATTGTTTGCCTCTTGTTTATGTCTCTGATTTGCATGGGCCAAACAACTTTGTAACTTAGTGAATCTGGGGTTCAAATAGCATCTCATTCTTCTTTTCTGATTTTATTTTGAAAATTGTTAAATCATAGTCTGGAATTTTTTAAAAAAAATCTATATGGTTTGAAAGTTTACTTCTTTGACTCTTTAATAATAAAAAAATGAGTCAAACCAAAATCCCTCACTTGGTTGAAATGTCAACATATTCATGTCAAAAATATTCAAAGTCTTTGAGATCAAAATTGTTCTATTTATATTTTTGTAATACTTTTGATTATAAACAACTATTCCTAGTTTTACATTATATTGTTAATACTGCTGTGTATGTACAGTACCCTAGAAATAAGGGGAGGCGGGAATTACAAGCCAGATTTACATTCTCTTAATTCTGAAATCTAAAATCAGTTCTCCCAAGTTTAACATACATACATACATACATACATACATACATACATACATACATAAATACATATATACATACATATTCTCCTTTTATTTAAAGTTAATTAAATGTATAGTCTTTCATTTATGCTGTATATAAATGTGTGTCTGTGTACACACATACCCAGGCAGGCACATATACATACATACTTACATACATACACATGACAGTGAATGTTTATAATAGTTATTACCACATTAGCCATTTTATTTAAAGAAATTCTCAGTACACTAGAAATAAGGAGGGGAAGGGATTACAAGACAGATTTACATTATCTTAAGTATAAAATCTAAAATCAGTTCCTCCAAATTTATCATCATTTCTAATTCTGTTCTTCACCGCAACAAAAACACATTTGCTTATCAGTTATCTTCAGGTTTTCAAAAACTTGACAAGGGTTGTTTTTCTTTTCCCAGTACCTTTATTTTTATACTTAGCTGAGTAAAGACAAAAATATATAAATAAATGCTATAATACCCTATAAATATTACAACATATATTTTACTGGCTCTAGAAGATGGTATTTTATTCCACCAAGTAAACTTGTGTGTTTAAAAATTCTGGTTTATAAAGGTTTGTTATAAGTTATATAACAATAAGTTATATAACAGAAGATATATAAGTTTGGTTACTACATTCTTCTGATAGAAGGCAAGAGCTAGTTTGTTGTTAAAATTTGCATGTGGAAGTCAAAATACCTAAATATGATTCATTACAACTAAGTTAGAGACTCAGGAACAAGGATACAGCTTTCTGGTTTTTCCATTTTTCCATTTAGTTCAGACCCATGTTTCAAATAAGTAATATAATTTAACTTTACATTTTTTACATATTTTTTTATTTTATCTCCCCTGATCTTGTCAATGCTAACTAAAATATTCTTACTGGATGATGATGATGTTGATGATGATGATGATCATGATAATGTTGATATGCCTCAGTATGACTTGGCACTAATTACTCACAAACTAAATGAAGCTCGGAGAATGAAAAAAATAAAAATACAGCTCACCTTGGAAAGGCTTTTCTAGGTGACATTTGTCAACTTTAGTTTGTTATGGGAATAAGAGTGACAAGTTTGCAGATTAATTAAAGCTTTCTCCCAAAATTAATATGATGGGATGTTATACAGATAGATACACAATGATATCCAAACATATATATGTATTTCTTCCATGTGTAAAAATGCCCGTAATGGAGACCTTAAGCCTCTCATCAAGATTATAAAAACATTTCATCATTATAAAAAATAAAATAAAAATCACCTTTGCCTATTGATTAGGACAGATCATAGTATTGATTGGGAAAGATCATATTCATCCTATTTCTTGCACAATCTATTGATGTCTAAAAACATGAATATTTTAAACCTGATAATTTCATGTCTGATGATTTATTCAGAAAAAAAGACATGCCAAAATTAGGGTGGAGAACAAATTTGTATGTGCATATACTGTATACCAGGGCTGTCCAACTCCCAGCCACTGGGCCGCAGGCATCACGTACTGGCCATGCCCATGCATGGTTTAGCAAAGGGGAAAAAAGTTCTGATACGCCACATGATGCAGGTGTGAGTTTGACACCCCCTGTTGCATATCGGTGGTTAAAGCACCAGGGAGAGTGTGAGTTCTAGTTCTGCCTTAGGCACACAACCAGTTTGGCAAACTAGACCTGAGGCAAACCACTTAGACTCCAGGCAGTCCCAGAGAATCAGAAATGGTTGAACAGAAGGCAAACACACAGAAAATGTGTATATGTATGTATGAATAAATACAGAAAATATCCACACTTTAAGAAATATCTTTTTTTTTCTCTTTTACATTAATTGGGATTATGGTTTCTTGATCAATCAGAAAATTTGTGTCAATATTATATTTCAATACTGTGGCATGACCCAAATGACATAATCTGTTTTTTCTCTACCTTCTTTCCCAGTCTTTTGAAAAGTACTACTGCACAGGATCATTAGTAATTCTTACAGACGGTATGTCACTGGCCAATCAAAGGGTGCAGGAATGAATTATCTCAGAGAAAACACCTCCAACTGCAGGATTCAGTGGCTTTTTTTTTTTTTACAAGATTATTAAAGGAAGTCTCCAGCCACTTACAAATAGAATGTTAATAGTTTATGTCACTTTAACACTGACAGCTCAGCAGTGAAAGGGCACTAATCTTTGCTAGTAATATGCACAATTTGAAGAAAAAGAAGAGCATCTGTTCCCCCCCCCCACACACACACACATACTCCTTGCTTGCTTACTTAAGCAACAGCAAGGTATTAACCAATTGTCTGAAAATGTGGGGAATGTGTTTTGAACGAGAAAGGAAGGAAGGACGAACAAATGAACAAACAAACAGCAAAAAAAAATCTGGCATCTTTCCTTTCTCCCCTCCCTCCCCATTCATGTAAGTACCTGGGAAAACTTAAATAGATAGATAGATAGACAGACAGACAGACAGACAGACAGACAGACAGATATAGATATTTGTTTTCTGAAAAAAACAATGGCTTCTCTGATAATTCTGTGGCTGGGGTTTTCTATAATGGCTAGGGTTTTGGTGCAACTGAAGTTGATGTTATGACCTGTGGCTTTCATGTGTTGGACTAGTGAGGAGGTGTGTTCCTCCTCATAGAGATTGAAAAAAGACCTGAAAACATGAACAGAAGAGATGATTCCACCAGGCTGTCAAACATTTGGAAGTCTGCACTCTCAAACAGAAAGATCTCCACACCACAAGCCAGGCAAACATCTGGGCACAAACAGACTCCCCCTGATACCTCCAGCTCAAACACACCCCAACCAGGCACCCAGATGAAACCTAGCTTCCTAATAGATGATAGCCATCCTTTTACTCGAAGCCAAGCTACACTGAAAGCCTCCAATACAGGAACACAGTGTTACCAGCCAATTTTGTGCCAGCCACAAAACAGACAGAAGAAACCAGAAACACCAATCAAGCAAACTCCAAGACCAATAAACACAGACCAAGACTCCCAACCAATAAGGATGAAGAAAAAACCATTCAGGCTCAACAGTAGGCTAGTCTCAAATTTAAAACTAAACGGCTGTGATAGCCTGACTCACAGACAAACTCAATACAGAAGCCTGATGATGGCAGATGAGATTCTGTCGAAACGTTGCTACAACTTTAAAAGCACAACTACAATGACATGGGATAATACCCGAAGGAAGCTGAACAGCATATATATAAATATATATATGGTTGTTTTTTTGTTACTTACATGTATGCTGTTCAGCTTCGTTGGGGTATTATCCCACGTCATTGTAGTTGTGCTTTTAAAGTTGAAGCAACGTTTCGGCAGAATCTCATCTGCCATCATCAGGCTTCTGTGTTGAGTTCATCTGATGTATCGTATTGGTTATTTGGGTTTTCTCCCATGTAAAATTGGAAGTATCTAGGCGATGCTTGATGAACTCTCATCTACAGGCTTGTTTTGTCGACTCTGTGTTTTTCAACTCTGAGAATGCCACCCACAAACCCAAACTATGGCTAAAGGCCCTGTCACACTGCCCAACGGATGCAAAATGGACACAACGGACAAGCAAAATGTTCCATCCATTGTTATCCGCTCTCAAAAGGGGCAAAAATTTGCATAATCAGAGCGGATAACACGGACGCTGGGAGGATGCAGAGCAGATGGAAAGCGGATGCGGAACGGAAGCCCAGCGGATAGAAGCGGAAGGGAGCGGAGGGCACATCGGCTAGGCTTGGCTTCCAGGGGGCCTCAGCAAAGCAGACGCGGAACGGATACAGCGGATGAAGCGGATGCAGAGCGGAAGCCTAGTGGATGCACAGCGGAAGCCTAACAGATGCCGAGCATTAATTGCACATGCGGAGGGGATGCATTGCGTAAGCCACGTGGATATAAAGGGAAGCAGCTCGCATGTGGCCAGCATTCGGAGGAAAGACCTGCTGCAGGATACATCGAGTCCTTGCCTGCCCTGCCTGCATGCCTGCCTGCAAGCCTTGCTGCCAGCCTTCCTACCAGCCTGCCTCCAAGCCTCCTGGCCAGCCTCCCTGCCAGCCTTGCTCTCTGCCTGCCTGCCAGCCTTGCTGCCAGCCTGCCTTCCAGCCTCCCTGCCATCCAGTCTGCCTGCCAGCCTTGGTGCCTGCCTGCCTGGCTTCCTGCCAGCCTCCCTGCCAGCCTCCCTGCCATCCAGCAACCCCACAACCATGGGAAAGAAGCAAAAGTCTCAGCAACCTGCCGCCATCCCTGGCAAGAGGGACAGGGACACCCTCCCGCCCCCTGTCCCTGACTCTGCTTCTGCTGGGGCATCTGCTGCTCGGGCTTGCTCTTCTGGTGCTGGAGCTTCTGCTGAAGCTGCTCCTGGTGGTGGTGCTTCTGGTGCTGCATACTCTGCTGAAGCTGCATCTGATCCTGCTGGTCCTGTTGGTCCTGCTAGTCCTGCTGGTCCTGCTGGTCCTGCTCGTCCTGCTCGTCCTTCTCGTGCTCCTGGACTTGCTCGTCCTGCTCGTGCTCCTGGACTTGCTCGTCCTGCTCATGCTCCTGGTCCTGCTCATGCTCCTGGTCCTGCTGGTGCTGGTGCTGGTGCTGGTGCTGGTGCTGCTGCTGCTGCTGCTGCTGCTGCTGCTGCTGCTGCTGCTGCTGCTGCTGGGACTCCTGGTGCTTACTCTGCTGCTGCTGATCCTGGTCCTGCTGATCCTGCTGCTGCTGATGATGATGACGATGATGATGATGATGATGATGATGATGATGATGATGATGATCCTGCTGGTTCTGCTGGTGCTGGTGTGGAGGAGCAGCCCCTACTACCTGGGAGCCCCTCTGATGAGGGCCCATCTGGTCCTGCAAAAGGGAGGAAGAGGCGTATGCGACAACGGGAGAGGAGGCAATACTCTATTGCGGAGATGCACGAGGATGAGGTGCTGGAGTGGCTGAGAGAGAACGAGTATCTGTGGCGGAAGGGACACCGGCTGTACAGGGACACCAAGCGGAAGCAGGCTGCTTGGAGAGAGAGGGCGGAGAGTATGGGTTACACTTCGGAGGTGCTCCTTGGCTGGTGGAAACATATGCACACCTGGTATGGGAAGCTGTACCTGAAATAATCTGACCAGGCCACTGTGAAGCTGACAGACAGAGAGACCTACGTCATGGCCAGGTGCAGCTTCCTGGAGGGTGAGGTCCGCCACCGAGGAGCACCAGCAGCCCCTCTCACAACCCTCTCTCTCCAGCAGCCTGCTGCCACCCAGTCCTCTTCCGGCCGAGAATCAGTCCCTGTCTCCAGGCAGGTTTCTGTGGAGCATGCCATGGCGGAGAACCCGCGGACAGGTGTTGTAACCGTGGTGGAGTGCGTGGAGGACTCCCTGGTGTGGTGGGAGAAAGGAGACATCGAGTCCACCACAGTGATAGCCGCATCCACCCCCCCAAGCTCTGCCTCCACAGAAAGAGAGCCAGACAGCAGGAGGGGCAGAGTCACACTGTCCTGCTGGAGATCAGGGAAACCATCCGCACCAGTATAGATCTCTTCTCTCAGCTGGTCCACACCGACTCCTCATCCTCCAACCGCAAGCCCTTCCTCACCTATGTCAACCAGACCCTCAAGAACATGGAGGAACCCCAGTACCAGGTGGTGAAGGACCAGATCACTTAGCTGCTTCACAACCCTCCAGATCCAGAGGAACCTGCTCCCAGCCAGTCCAGGTCTGCTCCTCCACCCCAAGTGATGTCCCTCCCATTCCAAGGCTTACCACATCCCCTCACCTACCAGGACTACGGCTACCAGGAGGTCCAGCAGCACAGGCAGCAGCCCTTCCCAGTCCAGCCACAGAGTCATCGGAAGACACCGTTGCCACCGGTTCCACTGATGCCACCAATGCCACCAACGACAATGATGCCACCGACGACAGCGATGCCACCCACGCCAGTCTTCACCCAGCTGCAGATGAGACTGCCCCACTCCACTTCTCCTTCCTCCACCCCACAGCCAAGCCCGGCCTCAGTGCATCTCTCATAAGTCCTGGGGCTGACACCCCATAGCATGGAGGAAGGACCTCTCAGCATCGCGGGTCTGAGCTAGCTGTCTGAGAGCTTCCTCAACACACCATCCCCTGTTGTCCTCTCGGGGCCAGGCACCCCAATGACCAGCACTCCAGCACCACCCACCTCCACATCACCTGGACCCTTCACCTTTGAGACTGGGCACACCTCCGAGTGACCAATAAGAGTGCCAGAGACTGGGTAGCTGGCTACCTGTGGACTTTATTTGGACACTTGACTTGGGTTTTTTTTTTTTTTACAGCTTGTTGTTCAATAAAGTTTATCTTTGATTCACACACTTGCTTCATTTCTCTTTTTGTAATAAAGTCTTGGTGGAAACTTTTAGAATTGGTTTAAGCCTTTGCATGCTTGTGGGATGGGTTAAGATAGCAGTGGGGTGGGCAGGGATACCTTTGGTATGGGTTAAGATAGCCATGGGATAGATAAATCTCCAGTGCAAGCATAGTGGGACTGTATGGTCCACCCTCCCAGGTGCCACACCTTTGCTCCTTCATTAGTAAGCATTGATCCACACATTTGAACATAAACACAACTCTTTATTAAATGCCCTGTTCATTGTAGGCCCACCCAACATACATGGCCCAGTCTCATCCATGTGATGAGACAGGCTGAAGGAAGCACCCATTAATCATCTATCATCCTGTCTTGCCACTCCACTGCTCCAGCTGGGGAGTTGCACCAGTGTCTCAGGAGGTTGCGCTGCTTCTTCCCTTCACGTGAGGCTCTGTTGGGGCCTTGCACATCCTCAGTGTCTATCAGGTTTCGCCCTTGCCTCCATTCCTCAGGCTCCATGTCCCCATTGCCTTGCTGGAGGTCCACGAGCCTGTTCTGCAACACTGGGTAGCGGGTGCGCATGAGATTGTGCAGGATGCAGCAAGCTTCCACAATCCTCCTCACGGTCTCTGGGCGATGCTGCATGGTGGTGAGAAGTACCTGGAACCTGTTGGCCAGGATGCCAAAGGCGTTCTCCACCACCCGCCTTGCCCTGGACAGCCTGCAGTTGAAGATCCTCTCTTCATGGGTGAGGAGTCTGGAAGTGTATGGCTTCATGAGGTAGGTTCTGAGGGAGAAGGCGTCATCCCCCACAATGAAGTAGGGCACATCTTGCGTGTCATTGGGCAGGGGGTCTGGATCTGGGAAGCCCATGATGAGATTGCGTTCCAGCCCCTCCTTGAGGTGACTGGCATTGTATACCTGGGCATCTGAACATGTGCCGCTGCCTGAAGCATCGATGTACATGATCTTGTAGTCAGCATCGACCATGGCAAAGAGGACGATGCTAAAGAAGCCCTTGTAGTTGAAATAAGTGGACCCCGACTTGGGTGGTGCTTTGCAGGCCACATGCTTTCCATCTATGGCTCCAACGGTGTGTGGGAAATTCCACCTCTGATACCACTGGTCTGCAACTTTCTTCCACCCTTCATCAGTGGACCGGCACTGGAGGAGATCCTGCAGGTATTCTTCGATGATGGCCTGCACCACTTCTCTGACCACAATGCTGATGGTGTTGTGTGGCACCCTCCATCCGTACTGCATGTTCCTGTAGGTGTTCCCTGAGGCCAGGTGGCGCAGAGTCAGTGCCACCTCGAGCCCAGGGTCCAGGCTGGGCCGGAAGTTCGTGTTTGCCTTGGTCAACCTGGGTGTCAGCCGCTGCACAACTTCGTCAAACATGGCTGGAGGCATCCTCATGAAGTTCTGGAATGCCCGAGTGTCTTCGTTCCTGAGCTCCACCATCAGCTTGTTGTACAGTCCATACTCTGCTCTTCTCGCCATCCATTTTGGACCCAGACACTTCTTGGCCGCCTCCTTTTCTTCTCATAGTAGAGTTCAGAGAGCCTGTAGATGGCTTCACACTGTTGCAGAAGGATGGTCGCTGCCAAAAGGACTGTGTTACGATCCACGGTTGACATGATTGAATGCTGTGGAAGAGCAAGAGTCAGATGAAGGCTGCAGAGATCTGCACAGCTGGTCTGCTGGTGTGAAAGTGAGATGCAGACGAGTTGCTCCTCCTTTTTATAGGCAGTATAGGTGTCCCTTTGCATCCTCTAGGCATCCTCTAGGCATCCTCTAGGCATCCTCTAGACATCCTTAATATCCCCTCTGCGAACGTTTTTTCCATTTTAAACGCTTTTTTTCCGCTAGGCATCCATTCTGCATCCATTCTGCATCCGTTCCATTTCCTCCCTGCATCCGAGCAGATGCGAGTTGTGCGGATGCACAGCGGATGCCTAGCGGATATAGCGGATGCGTAACAGATGCATAACGGAGGCCTAGTGGATGCAGAATGGACGCATTGGATACATTTTCTGCAAAAAAGTTTTGAGCAGCCCAAAACTTTCTGAGCAGATGAAACGTCAATAAACAGATGCTGGACGGATAGAGAGGAAGCAAAACGGAGGCAGTGAGTACATCACGTTTTGCAACGGATGGCAAGTTTTTTTGTCCCTTTTACATTCTCTTTGCATCCATTGGTTCAGTGTGACAGGGGCTTAAGATACATCAATGACACATTTGTGATTTGGCCCCATGGAAAAAAAACCTAAACAATTTCCTAACACATTTAAACAGCACACACCCCAAAATCAAGTTCACCATGGAAATGGACACAAACAAACAACGACCATTCCTAGATTTACTAATCTACAAAAGAACAGATTGCACACTAGGACACACCGTATACCAGAAGAAAACACACACCAACTGTTACCTCAATGCCCAATCCCACCACCACCCAGCACAGATAAACTCCGTGGCCAAAACTTTAATTGCCAGAACCAAACGCCTGGCAGACAAGACACATATAAAGACTGAACTATGCACCCTGACTAAAGTACTGACAGCCAACAGCTTCCACAAAAGCAAAATCACCAGCTTGATCCACAAAAATACACTAAGACATAATAGAGACCTAGAAGATGAACAGACCTATTGAGCAACTGTCCTGCCCTACATAAGAGGTACTACAGACAAAATCAATAAGATACTACACAGGCATCACATCAAGACTGCCTTCAAAACAGACAAAAAAGTAGAAGCCATCCTTAGAAACCCCAAAAATAAAATTGACCTGGAAAACCAAGGCATATACAAAGTCCCCTGTGCATCATGCCCGGCCACATACATTGGACAGACCAATAGAAGAATAAGTACCCGCCTAGATGAACACAACAATGCAGTAAAAAAGCTGGAACACACTTCCTCACTAGTCCAACACATGAAAGCCACAGGTCATAGTATCAACTTCAAAGGCACCAAAACCCTACCCACTATAGAAAACTCCAGCCACAGAATTATCAAAGAAGCCATAGAGATTGAAAAAAGACCTGAAAGCATGAATAGAAGAGATGATTCCACCAGACTGTCAATCATTTGGAAGCCTGCACTCACAAACTAAAAAATCTCCATACCACAAGCCAGGCAAACACGTGGGCACAAACAGAATCCCCCGATACCTCCAGCACAAACACACCCAACCAGGCACCCAGATGAAACCTGGCTTCCTAATAAATGATAGCCATCCATTTACTTGGAGCCAAGCTGCACTAAAAGCCTCCAATACAGGAACACAATATTGCCAGTTAATAAAGACACAAAAAAAGCCACAAAAAAGACAGAAGATATTAGAAACACCAACCAAGCAGAACAAAGCAAACTCCAAGACCAATAAACACAGAGCAAGACTCCCAACCAATCAGGATGAAGAAAAAAACCATCCTGGCGCAGCGTAGGATAGCCTCAAATTTAAAACTGAAAGGGCTGTGAAAGCGTGACACACAGACAAACACAATACAAAAGCCTGATGATGGCAGATGAGATTCTGCCAAAATATTGCTGCAACTTTAAAAGCACAACTACAATGACGTGGGATAATAAATCATCTCATTTATTCATGCCGTGTGGGCGTTTTTCTATCTCTATGGCTTCTGTGATTATTCTGTTGCTGAAGTGCTCGGTTTTGGCGATAGTTCTGGTATTTTTAAAGTCAATTTTATGTCCTGTGGCTTTGAGGTGTTGGACCAGGGAAGAGGTCAGTTCTTTTTTGATTGAGTTCTTGTGTTCTTCAATGCGTGCATTAATTCTTCTGACTACCAAAACAAGTTAACCAACCTACTCCAAGACCCCACATACAAACCCCTAAACACTGACCCCACCACCTACCTAGAAAAAACTATCAGATCCAAAATAAAAGCCTCCCCCATCAACGAAGAAATCCAGCAAAGAATCATACCCAGAGAAAAATCATCCAGATGCCCTAAGCTGTATGGTCTCCCCAAGATACACAAAGAAGGAAGCCCACTACGACCAATAGTCAGCTCCATAGGCTCACCTCTACAAAACTTAGCCAAATTTCTCACCAAACAACTACAGCCCTATGCAGAATCCATCAACTCACATGTAAGGAACTCATTCCAGTTCATCGAGATCATAAAGAAACAAAACTTAAAACCCAGAGACCTACTAGTGAGCTTCAATGTCATATTCCTCTTCACCCAAGTACCTATAAAAGAAGCCTTGATAGCCATCCAAAACAAATACAACCCCCCCAAGTACATCCTAGATCTTACCAACCACTGCCTATCCAATACATACTTCACCTACAATGGACAAAAATACAAACAAATAGAAGGAGTACCCATGGGATCATCCCTCTCACCTGTCATCGCAAACCTCTACATGGAACACTTTGAAACACAAGCTTGAGAAAAATATGATCACAAACCCAAACTCTGGCTCAGATACATAGATGACACGTTCATAATCTGGCCACACGGGAAAGAAAAACTGAACAACTTCCTCACACACCTCAACAGCCTACACCCCAAAATACAATTCACTATGGAAACAGAAGCCAACAATCAACTTCCCTTCCTAGATGTGTTAGTATACAAAAAATCCAATGGTTCCCTAGGACACACCATCTACCAGAAGAAAACACATATAAACTGCTATCTACATGCACTCTCACACCACCACCCAGCACAGATCAATTCCATAGCCAAGACACTCATCTCCAGAAAAAAATGCTTAGCTGATGAACAACACTTAAAAACCGAACTACACACTCTCATGAATGTACATACAGCCAATGGATTCCCCCCAAAAAAGATTACCCACCTAATCCAAAAAGATACCCCAACCAAAAGCCAAGACAGAGAACAAGAGAATGGCAAAGCCCTCCTCCCATATATGAAAGGCACTACAGACAAAATCAGCAAGACCCTCCAAAAACACAACAGTAAAACAGCATTCTGCACAAACAGAAAAATATCCACCATCCTAAGAAACCCCAAAGACAAAATCGAGTTAGAAAACCAAGGAGTATATGAAATCCCTTGCACTGCCTGCCCCACCACATAAATAGGACAAACTAACAGAAGAATAAGTGCACGCATTGAAGAACACAAGAACTCAATCAAAAAAGAAGAACTGACCTCTTCCCTGGTCCAACACCTCAAAGCCACAGGACATGAAATTGACTTTAAAAATACCAGAACTATCGCCAAAACCAAACATTTCAACAACAGAATAATCAGAGAAGCCATCGAGATAGAAAAACGCCCACACAGCATGAATAAACGAGATGATACCTCCCGCCTACCAACCATTTGGAAACCTGCCCTCATTAATAAATGAGTACCTAACATGAAGAATGACACCAGACCCACACCCACGAGTGCCACACAAGATGCTACCACCACATTTCCACATAGAAAAAAGACTCACACCCACACAGAAGATGAGACACGACCACGAACCAGAAGCCGTACCACAGCTTCACCACTACCCGCTTCAAACCCCTCTGACCCACACAAGAAGCGAACTGACACCCACCATGAAGATGTGGCACGACCACAAACACGAAGCCAAGCAACAGGATCACAGCTCACCAGCTCAAATCCCCCAGCAACTAAGACTAACCGAGCACAACCAAGCCCCCACCTTAACAGAACACACCCCCAGCCAATCAGAACAGAGCCAACCCACCTACCAATCAGAACACAGCCAAACTCCCAACCAATGAGAACACACCCCTACCCAATCAGAACACAGTCAAGCCCCCACCCAATCAACTCACACCCCCACTAGCAGTTAAAAGGAAGAAGAAGCTGCAAGCTCACATTACTCTGAGAAGCACAGAGCTGAAGAAACAAGCCTGAAGATGATGAATGAGACTTCATCGAAATGTTGCCTAGACACTTCCAATTCTACCCGGGAGAAAACCCGAATAACCAAATATATGTGTTTTCTTAGGCTTTCGTGGGTACTTACATGTGTGCTGTTTAGCTTCCTTCGGGTATTATCCCACGTCATTGTAGTTTGTTAAAGTTGTTAAAGTTGTAGCAACGTTTCAGCAGAATCTCATCTGCCATCCTCAGGCTTCTGTATAGAGTTAGTTCCTGGTTTCAAATTTGAGGCTGGTCCATTCTGATTGGCTGAGAGCCTGGATCTGTGTTCATTGGACTTGGAGTTTGATTGATTGGTGTTTCTGGTTTCTTCTGTCTGTTTTGTGGCTTTGATTGGCTGGCAACACTATGTTCTTGTGTTGGAGGCTTTCAGTGCAGCTTGGCTCTGTGTGAAGGGACGGCTGCTATTCATTAGCAAGCTGCTATTCATTAGCAAGCTGGGTTTCACCTGGGTGCCTGGTGAGGGGGGTGTTTGGGTTGGAGCTATCAGAGAGAGTCTGTTTGTGCCCAGGTGTTTCCCTGGCTTGTGGCATGGAGATCTTTCTATTTGAGAGTGCAGGCTTCCAAATGATTGAAAGTCTGCTGGAATCATCTCTTCTATTCATGCTGTCAGGTCTTTTTTCAATCTCTATGGCTTCTCTGATGATTCTGTGGTTGGGGTTTTCTATAGTGGTTAGGTCAACTTCAATGGCACTAAAACCCTAAAACACATACATACACACACACACACACACACACATATGTGTGTGTGTGTGTGTGTGTGTGTTTAAGCTTTCACGGGTACTTACATGTGTGCTGTTCAGCTTCCCTCGGGTATTATCCCATGTCAAGCTGAAACCCAGCTTGCTAATGAATAGCAGCTTGCTTATGAAGAGCAGCCGTCCCTTCACACGGAGCCAAGCTGCACTGAAAGCCTCCAAGACAAGAACAGAGTGTTGCCAGCCAATCAAAGCCACAAAACAGACAGAAGAAACTAGAAACACCAATCAATCAAACTCCAAGTCCAATGAACACAGATTCAGGCTCCCAGCCAATCAGAATGGACCAGCCTCAAATTTGAAACCAGGAACTAACTCTGTACAGAAGCCTGAGGATGGCAGATGAGATTCTGCTGATACGTTGCTACAACTTTAACAGAACTACAATGACGTGGGATAATACCCGAAGGAAGCTAAACAGCACACATGTAAGTACCCGTGAAAGCCTAAAAAAACAAATATATATATATATATGTGTGTGTGTGTGTGTGTGTGTGTGTGTGTGTGTGTGTGTGTGTGTGCTGTATTATCCCACGTCATTGTAGTGCTTTTAAAGTTGTAGCAACGTTTCAGCAGAATCTCATCTGCCATCATCAGGCTTCTGTATGGAGTTTGTATGTGGGTCAGGGTCTCACAGCCATTGGTTTTAAATTTGAGGCTAGCCTATCCTGATTGGTTGGGAGTCTTGGTCTGTGTTTATTGGACTTGGAGTTTGTTTGATTGGTGTTTCTGGTTTATTCTGTCTGTTTTGTGGCTTTGATTGGCTGGCAACACTCTGTTCCTGTATTGGAGGCTTTCAGTGCAGCTTGGCTTCGTGTGAAAGGACAACTATTATCAATTTGGAAGCTAGGTTTCATCTGGATGCCTGGGGGGGGGAGTGTTTGAGCTGGAGGCATCAGAGGGAGTCTATTTGTGCCCAGGTGTTTGCCTGGCTTGTGGTGTGGAGATCTTTCTATTTGAGAGTGCAGGCTTCCAAATGATTGACAGTCTGGTGGAATCATCTCTTCTATTCATGCTTTCTATTCAAGCATGAATAGAAGAGATGATTCCACCAGACTGTCAATATATATATAATTAGAAATGATCAAAGATCTACACGTGGAACAAGAAGATCTGCTTGTAAGTTTCGACGTGGTTTCACTATTCACTCAAGTCCCGATAAAAGAAACTCTTGAAATCAGCAAAAATAAATACCAACCAGCTAAAGACCTTATGGAACTAACAGAACACTGCCTAACCAACATATATTTCATATACAAAGGACAAAGATACAAGCAAATTGAAGGAGCCCCTATGGGATCACCACTGTCACCCGTCATTGCAAACCTGTTCATGAAAGAATTCGAATCCAGAGCCCTGGCTAATTCCACTCACAAACCCAAACTATGGCTAAGATACATCGATGACACATTTGTGATTTGGCCCCATGGAAAAGAAAACCTAAACAATTTCCTAACACACCTAAATAGCACACACCCCAAAATCAAGTTCACCATGGAAACGGAAATAAACAAACAACTACCATTCCTAGATGTACTAATCTACAAAAGAACAGGTGGCACACTGGGACGCACCATATACCAGAAGAAAACACACACCAACCGCTACCTCAACGCCCAATCCCACCACCACCCAGCAAGATAAATTCCGTGGCTAAAACACTAATTACCAGAACCAAACACCTGGCAGACAAGACACATATAAAGACTGAACTATACACCCTGACTGAAGTATTGACAGCCAACGGCTTCCACAAAAACAAAATCACCAGCTTGATCCACAAAAACACACCAAGACATAACAGAGACCTAGAAGATCAACAGACCTATGGAACAGCTGTCCTACCCTACATAAGAGGTACTACAGATAAAATCAGTAAGATACTACACAGGCATCACATCAAGACTGCCTTCAAAACAGACAAAAAAATAACAGCCATCCTGAGGAACCCCAAAGACAAAATTGACCTGGAAAACCAAGGCATATACGAAATTCCCTGTACATCATGCCCGGCCACCTACATTGGATAGACCAATAGAAGAATAAGTACCCGCCTGGATGAACACAAAAATGCAGTAAAAAAGCTGGAACACACCTCCTCACTAGTCCAACACATGAAAACCACAGGTCACAACATCAACTTCAACCCATGGGTTGCGAATAGCTTTTGAGCTTTATGATAATGTCGTCCGTTGTTGTAGATGACATTACTGCGACTTCTAACCAATTTGAGTATGCATCTACTACAATCAAGAATGTATTCTCCCTGGTAGGACCCGCAAAGTCAATATGGATCCAAGACCAGGGCCCTTGTGGGGTCTCCCAGTCCCTTTTAGGAGGTTGTGGTGGTGATGGCCTGGTTTTTTGGCATTTATTGCATGTAGCAACCCAGTATTCAACATCTCTGTCTAAACCAGGCCACCATACATATCTCCTAGCCAGGCTTTTCATTATCACAATGCCTGGGTGGCCTTCATGAAGCATACCCAACACTCTAGTTTGTAATTTGGAAGGAATTACCACCCGATCACCCCACAATAAAAACCCTTTTTGTATTGACAGTTCAGTCTGTCTGGCCCGGAAAGGTTTAAAGTTTTCAGTTTTTTGGTTTTCCGGCCAACCTTTCCCTACCCAATTTAAAATGCGGGCAGTCACTGGGTCTTTAGCAGTTGCTCTGGTGACATCATTTGCAGATATTGGTAGCTCGGGGCAGGTTTCTATTTGCAGGGTGGTAATTGTTGGTGACGGGTCTTCCTCTGTCATTGGCAGTGTTGTTCGACTTAATGCGTCTACATGGGAGATCTGTTTCCTGGGTCGATGTATCAAAGTGTAAGAGTATGCTGCTAGGAATTCTGACCATTTAGTCATTCGGGGAGATAAAATGTTCGGTGTGGGTTTGTTTCCCGCCAAAATTCCTAGTAGTGGTTTATGGTCAGTCACAATTGAAAATGTTCTCCCATAGAGGTACTCGTGAAAACGTTTAACTCCGGCGACAATTGCCAGGGCTTCTCTGTCTAGATGACTATGGTTGCGTTCTGCTTTAGAAAGTGTTTTTGAGTAAAAGGCGACGGGTGCCTCTCTCCCATCAGGCAGTTGGTGGCTCAGGATGGCACCGACTCCAAACAGTGAGGCGTCACAGGTGACCGTCAATGGAAGTGTGTTACTAAACTGAATAAGAATGGTGTCTGAGGTTAAAAGATTTTTTATGCCTTGGAATGCTTTTTGCTCTCTATGCCCCCAAGTCCAACTAGTTTTCTTATCCAATAAATGATGTAACGGTTCTGCTATCGTTGCTTTGTGAGGGAGGAATACGTTATAGAAGTTTATTAGACCCAAAAATGCTTGCAACTCCATTTGTTTTTTGTCTGTGATGTGTCTCTAATAGCCTTGACTTTTTTTTTCTGTAGGGTATATACCCTCTCCATCAATTAAATAACCCAAAAATTCGACGCGATCAGTCATTAAGCAGCATTATTCTTTTTTAACTTTCAGGCCGGATTCTCTAAATTTTATTAGCACCTCTTTCAGTCTTGTCTCTAATTGGGTCTTGTTTTTAGCCGAAATTAGGATGTTATCAAAATATGGAACGACTCCTTTAATTCCATTTTATAGGCGTTCCATAAGGCTTTGGAAAATGCCTGGGGCAACGCTCACTCCAAATTGAAGTCTGTTACATTTGAATGCTCCTCTGTGAGTTACTATTGTCTGCACCTCGGCCGTTATTGGGTCTACTGGAAGCTGTTGATATGCCTGGCCTAAATCAAGCTTGGCAAAAAAATTTCCTCCCCTTAGTGAGTGCAGTAAATGTTGTACAATTGGCACAGGGTATGCGCTTTGCTGCAACGCATGGTTCAGGGTAGCCTTGTAGTCTCCGCAAATGCATACTGACCCATCAGGTTTAACAGGTGTTAGTAATGATGTCTCCCATCTAGCATGGTCAATTGGTTCTGTGACCCCTTGCTCAATTAATTTATTTAACTGTTCATCTATTTTGGCCTTTAAAACAGTGGGGACTCGTCTGGCTTTAAATCTTCCAGGTGCTACATGAGGGTCTAAACTAAAGGAAATTGGGGTCCCCCGGTACCTGCCTAAAGTGTCGTCGAAGACATCCTGGAACTCTTGTATCAGGCTCTCTTCCCAGTCGGTTGCGGCTGTTAAGCCTGGGTTCCCCAACCAGCGTTAGGTAGACAAGCTAAACAGAATGTGCAGCATTAGTCAGATAGGCACACAGATAAATGAGTGAGCTAAGCTTGTATGTTTATTAACATACAGTAAAAATAACAGATACGCTTGTGCTATCAAGAATATAGTTTATTCCATTATAAGTTAATAGCATAGTCAAATAACAGTCCAATAGTCATGTATCATGTAGTCAGTCCATTCAGGGATATTCAGTTAGCAAAGTCCATGTAGAATATCCTATGTCAGTTCACTTACAAATCAGTCCTTTGTTGTCTCTCCCGTTCGAGCAATGCAGTCTTGATTCCAAGCAGTAATCAGGGATCATCAAAGCCAGAGCAAGTAAGCTGTAGACTTGCTACTTTTATATTGTTTTCATAACCACTCCCTTAATTGCTATTTCACAGTTAAAGCTGCAGACACTTTAACATACACTAACTATGATTCATAGTTATTATTTCACCTAAACCAGTTAGGGTAAACAATGTTATCCCTAACAGCGGCTACTCAGCTCACCCTGGTCATTCCGATGCCCAATGGTGCGAACCATTCGATGCCCAGGAGGTTGGGGCGGTCCCGGTCGACTATTGTTAGAGGCAGGACTTCAGCGTGCTGCTTGTATGTGACTCGGAAATGTCCTAGACCTACCACAGGGATTCAGTTTCCTTGGTAGTCTTTTAAAGTTAGTTTTTGTTTCTGGAGTTCTTTTAATTTGATGTTTGGAACCAGCCGTCTGATTGTGTTACAAGACACCATTGACAGGAAGGATCCTGAGTCAACTTCCATCTCGCAGGGGCTTCCTTCAATTTTTACAACAATTTTGACCTTTCTCCTGCTTTCTGTCTGGGCGCTTCTGATAGTGACAGTTTGATGGGTCTTTTCTCGGTTACTGGTTCGTTTGTTGCGCTCCCATTTCTTTTCGGCTTGCTTTGATTCAGCTGGTAGTGGGGAGTTACTGCGTCTGTTTGGACTGTTATTTTTTTGATTCCTGCAGACTTTTTCGATGTGTCCCCTCTTCTTGCAAGCTTGGCAGATGGCATCAAGGAATCTGCAATTGGCTCGAGGGTGGTTGCCTCCGCAGCCAGCGCATTCCGGCCAATTTCTTTTTTCGTGCCTTTTTTTGTTGGCGTACAGGCGGTGGACCTCATCATCCTCATCTTCTGTTTCTGATGAACTGTCGAATTCTTCGTGATGAGTTGTGGTGGGAGTTTGCTTCTTTCCTCTGGATAGTGTCATCGCATCATTATTTGAATTCATTTGCTTCATAGTGGCCACTGACTTTTTCGCGGCTTCTGCTGCTGTGGCTTCTGCGATCGCTTCAGCCACTGTGATATTGGGTTTATTTAGTAGTTTCTTTGTAAGTTAGAGTCTCTTAGACCTAGGACAACTCGATCTCGCATGGCTTCATCCAAGTTCAGGAACTCGCAAGCTCCCCCCAGTTGTCGGAGAGCTGCCATGAAGTCAGTGATGGTTTCGCCTTCCTTCTGATCCTTGTTGTAGAATTCATGCCGTTTGATGAGATTTGACACTACCGGTGCGTAGTGGGCCTTTAACATTCGGTGAAGTTCAGACAGGTCATATGTGTCACATCTCTGGGCTTCGCCAATGCTTTGGCCATTTTAAATACGGTTGGTCCACAATGCGTTAGGAATACAGCCCTCTTCCACTGGTCTGAGATCTCTTCCATTTCGTTGCTCTCTAAGAACATTAGGAAAGGGTCTACATATGATTCCCAATCCTCTTTGTTGGGATTGAAGGGTGCGGGCGACGCGTTATTCCCAGCCATCACTTTTAGTCTGGAATTCTTTCTGCCGTGTGCTCGGTCTTGCGTTTAGGATGATCCCACCTTCTTTGCCAGTGTTCCATCTGGAAAAACACGAGGTAGACCGGGTTCTAACAAACAAAGTTTTTATTAAAGCAAGCAACAGTAACGGAACAGTTTGGCTGAAGCCGCGGCAGCCTTTTTATACAGGCTTGCCTGCCGGCTTGTAGCCAATGGCAGATATTTGACTTTGCCGCCTTTCAGCGGCTCTTTTGGATTGATTCCTAATGAACCAATCCAATACTAGTCTTTTTAGCCAACCAGATTGCATAGTTTGGAGTATACCATTCTATACAGAACAGCATCCTTTATTTAATGATTCTATTCCATCATTTCTTTGGTATTAGTGTAACTCTTGTCCAGCAGTGAGTTGGCCTGCAGCAAGATGGCCTAGCAAGTTATCCCACAGCAAGTTAGCCTTGGCAAGTTGGCCATGATGAATTATCATAGACCCTTTTCAATTCATCTCACCACAGAGTTATTGTTTTGGAGAAAATAGATGTAGGAAAAAATATTAGGTATATTTGCACTTGTCACTTATTTATAAAAAAATAAAAGGATAGTAAATAAATCAAAAAAGAAACAAACAAGTGAATAAACTTTCTCTTATATTTTTGGGCACGCACTCCTTCTCATCTTTTTGTTTCCTTTACCAAACAACTTTTTCTGGTGTACAAATCAAGAGCTTTTGCCTTGAAATCTTCAACCACTACCCCACCTCTATTTCCGTGTAGCTTCAGATAGCTTGGGCCAAGCTTACTTTCAGGTAGTGGTGGGCTACTGGGTTGTCGGCAAGGTTCAGGTGAACCCCTAGCTGTGATCTCTAGCCCTACCCTTGTGCTATGCTTTTCCTAAATAACTAACTTTTTCCCCTGCTATACTCACCAGAGCTGCCTAAGTCGATTAGCTGCCTGTTTGAAGCCCCAAAGGGGCGCATGTGAGTGCTCACAACCAGAGAACCCTTGTCAACGAAAATGCAGTCCATTCTGCTTTCAGGGCCACATATGTTCCTATAATCTGCTCTCTTAGATCTTTTATGGGATTCCACTGTTAAATCTTAGAGCTTTTACAGGTCTCAATACAGTTGCTAATTCTGTCTTCAGATTATGGCATAACCTGTACTGGAAATGTGCTGCTTTCCTTCTCTCACTCCACACTTAACTGAAGAGAGGTCTTAAAACATGCCTTTTTATCCAGGCTTCTTAGAGTATTATAGATTTTTAAAAGACATTTTTAGTTGAGTGTTAATCATTTTTATTATAAAAGAATATTAGTAAATCATCTAAGATGACTAATGAAAGAGGAGAACATATGCATTTTTAAAAAGAAAATACATAAATTGAAATTTTGGAGGGCTTTCAAACTCATCATAAAAGTGGCTAAGGCATGCATATTTTTTAAAAAATATCTATGGGATTAGGAGAGTTTATTTTCTAAAACAACAATAACTGTATGTTCAGAGCCACAGAAATTGCATTGCTTCTTCTGTCTCAAAATAGTAGAAAATTATATCAATGAATTTTTAACAATAGTAATCTGTGAAACTGTGTCTAAAATGGAGAAAAAAGTATATGACACAGATTGTCTTATCAGCATAGGTAGGTAAACCATTTAAGAGTCACAAAATTGTCATATGGTGACCCATACATAATAGCATATCCATAAACACACAACGGACTCATACAGGTGCACCCATGAACACAAGCCACACTTTCAAACACTCAGCAAACTGCTCCCTCTCTTGTTTTGTCTCCTTTCTCTCATATATACATGAACACTTTTACACACTCTGTAAAAGTCTAATGCAATATTGCTATATGTTAATAACCAAATGTTGAAAGATATCAACTGGGAATGATTAGATACTGGTAATAAGATTCATTCTCTGTAAAATGTTGTTCTTCATAATTGCAGAGGAGAAAGGAACATGAAGCCCTTGTCAATGAGGTATGATGGATATTATATAATAAATGGACACCTCAAACATGGTGTTTTCCAGTGGAGTCTGTACAACTGTGATTGGCAAATTGCAAAAAGGGCTGTACAGTTAAGAAGAAATCAGATTAACAGTACATAAGCTATTCAGTCCTTACCACTAAGGGTTTTTTTTAATTCTGTGCAGTGCATTAAGTACAAGTAGTCTTTGATTTACAGTCACAACTGAGCCCAAAGTTTATGTTACTAAGTGAAACATTTGTTGAGTGAGTTTTCCCCATTTTATGACTTCTCTTTTACTTCTTTACTGTGTACGTGCTTGAAATTTGGTTTCACGTTTCTCTTAGAATATTTGAGGGTCTCACTAGAGATCAGTGGTGGGATTCAAAATGTTTCATTACTGGTTCTGTGGCTGTGGGTTGGTGGGTGTGGCATGGCTTGGTGGGTGTGGTTCGGTGGGCATGGCAGGGGGAGGATATTGAACAATCTCCATTCCCACCCCATTACAGGGTATTTTTACTGCAAAATCCCATTCCTTCCCCACCTCACTAACCTGATTTTCAGCTCTGTTCTCCTGTGAAGAGCAACAAAAAAAGACCCAGCCAATCAGCTGGGACTCGGGAAACAGAGAATAGATGGGGACGGGACCACTCAGAGGTGGTATTTGCTGGTTCTCTGAACTACCCAAAGTTTCCACTAATAGTTCTCCAGAACTGGTCAGAACCTGCTGAATACCACCTCTGCTACTAGTGTGGTGTTTGATGATATAATTCACCATCCCAGCCCTCATTTACCAACTTTAAATAAAAATAAAAATGGTGACCACTAGGTCACCATGACTACCCCTGGAGTTCAGGGAGGCCAGAAAGGCAATGCATTACAAAAGTAGAACATTCATTCTCACCTTACAAAACTAAAAAAAAAAGTTGTTTTTCTTCACACCATTAGTTTTTTGTCTTTTGATATGTAAGAGTGGATGATGGGATACTTATATTTTCAAGATGCCAAAAATAGTTTCTCCTGCTTTACACACAGAGCAAAAAGCTCAACATATAAACTTTAGCCTATGATATATTTGTGAAAACTCCTAGCAAATCAATTGTTTTTCTATTATTTAGCTTGATATAGGATTGTTTTTTAGAAATGTTTTAAATGATTTGATGTGTTCATGCATTACTTATTGCTCTTTTTTCAATGCCACCACCCATTTTATCTTTATCTTGGTTTATTAGATGCTGTAATATCTCCCATGTCTGTGACAATTTCCATTAATATCTTGAAGGCAGCTATTAAGTATCATTAGAAGCAAAGTCTGTAGATGGAGGCTGCAGATGCTATCCGTGCAAGGAAAGATAATCATCACTTTTTCATTTGAATCTTTGTTCTGAACATGCAAATGAAATACTCTGCTTTTTTTTTTTGTCTTCCTTTTTCTGCAGTAATACTTTCCATCATGTGTTGAAGAAAAGTCCAGTGTTTCTAGCTCAGAAAATATCTATATTTAGGTTATTATCACCTGTTGGTATTTTCCTTTGGTGAAAAGATGTAGCTCCAGTCATGTTCTTTGTACATCATAGATCTAAAATTATCTGGAATTGGAATCAGAGAAGATGAGGGTCAGTGGTTTGGCTGTCACTAGCCATAGTAGCAAATTAGATTAATCAAAGCCCATTCTAATGGAAAATAAGGCTAGACATTTTACCCAGGTAATTAATTCACAAATGGTAAAGCAATTTAAAAGATTTTTTAAAATACTAAACAAAAATATTTGTCATTTATTTTAGTTGCAACTCTTTCATAAAGACTACTTGAAAGATATAGGGTAGAATATACAGGGTGGGATTCTACCAGTTCGCACCTGTTCGCTAGAACCGGTTGTTAACATTCTAAGCAGTTCAGAGAACTGGTTGTTAGAAGAAATTACTGGCCTAATCCTGTAAGGAAGGCAGGAAGGAAACATTCTGGTGTTGCTTACAGAAACTGCCTCTCCGTTAACTCTTATTACATTCTTGGCAGGACTGGATTTCCTGTCTCAGGAACAGCTCTGGAGTTTTTTTCCCCTCCTTTGCTGCTGCTTTGCTTGTGTAGAGTGACCATTCAAAGTTACAATGGCACTGAAAAAAGTGACTTATGGTTATTTTTCACATTTATGACTGTTGCATCATCCCCACAGTCATGAGAGACCAGGCGAGGAGATGTATGCCTCAATGTGAGTGATGTTGAGTTGACCATGCCCAGCCAGTCACATGACCACCAAGCCACGCCCACCAACTTAACCACACCCACAGAACCAGTTGTTAAAAAAATCCCACCCCAGGCATATACAATGTGAAAAAATGGAACCATTAATTCAATCTTCATAAAACCAGTTCAAACTTATAGATACAGTGGGTACAGTTGCTCAAGATCATTACTACTTGCCAAAAGTCCATCATAAAATGATGGTTTTCACAGCTTTCCAAAAATGCCTTAAGTGTCAAGGACATTTGAAACAGTATAATCCAATGATGGCTAACCTTTTCATCATTGCATGCCAAAAGTTCATGTGCATGTCCTAGCTGTGCCCCGCCCACCTGCACATGCTCAGCAGATACCCAACAATCAGCTGGGTGGCAGGAGGTACATGCACATGTACAGTGGATCTGTTCCGGGCGATGGTTCATGTGCCAGCAAAAATGGCTCTGCGTGCCACTTCCGGCATACGTGCCATAGGTTCGCCATCATGGGTATAATCTATAAAGTGGAAGACACCATGATGAAAGTTCTTCCACATAACTGTATCTCTTGTTGGAATAGGACTTATAACAGGTCTCTAGGTGGGCAGAATCATTCCTCATCTAAGTCAGCATTGCACCATGTTAGCTTTCGCAATGAGAACCAGTGAAACAGTATTTCCTTTTTGCTAGATTTTAATATAAGCTTGAGCTATGTTCAATGCTTCCACAGCATCTCTAATCATCCAAGTCAATAAGTGAAACCAAAAATTCTTGTAGTTGTTTTGTACATGGAAACACATACACAAATATACAAACAATAGCAATAGTATTTAGACTTATATACCCCTCCATAGTGATTTACAGCACACTCTTTACAAATGTTAGCATACTGTCCCCAACAATCTGGTTCCTCATTTTACCAACCTTGATTGAAAGGCTGAGTCTACACTTATCCAGTCAGGATCAAACTCCAAGCTATGGGCAGAGTCAGCCAGCAATGCTGCATTCTAACCATTGCACCACCATGACTCATGACAAACAGGTAGCTTTCAATTTACAACCACTCATTTAGTGATCATTTGTAATTACATTAGCACTGAAAAGGTGACTTACAACTGGTGCTTACCCTTACAATTGTCACAGCAACCATCCCTATAATCATGCAATCGAAATCTAGGCCCTTGGCAACTGGCATGTATTTATGATAGTTGCAGCATTCTCAAGGTCCTGTGATCACCCCTTTCAACCTTCCCAGACAACATTTGATAAGCAAAATCATTGGGGGAAGTTGGATTACATGATAACTGCATGATTCACTTAACAATTGCAGTGATGTGCTAGACAACCAGGGGTGGGATTCAACTGGTGTTACTACCAGTTCAGTGACTACATTTTGTGTTGTGTAAAAAAAACATCAGCTGTGGCACCCAAAGCTGAAAAGCACTATGCGTGGGTGCGTAGCATTTGAAAAGCCTCTTTTTTCCTGCTTTTTCAACTTCAGCTGTGCCACACAAAGCAGCTGAGGTTGAAAAAGCAGGAAATAAAGGACAGGTAAGAAACTGGCTGGGCAGGTGGGCCAAACAGCAGCAAACACAGAACCGGTTCTGTGTCTGCTGCTCTTCAGAGCTACCAGTTCCATAGAACCGGGCAGAACCGGTAGCATCCCACCCCTGTAGACAACCCTAGGGAAAAGCTCATGAAATTCAGGTATGGCTTACTCAATAACCATCTTGTTTAGCAATGGAAATTTTGATCATAAATTGAGGAGTGTCTGTATATCCCTCTGGTTTCCTTGTAAGAATTGGAAATGTCATGTTAGCTTATGCAATTGTCAACACCTATCCCATTAATATATCACTTTCAGTGTACATCTAGTCCTTGGCAGTTCTTTTAGTGACTGTTCAAAGTTACAATGGCACTAAAAAGGTGACTTATAACTCACACTACGACCGTTGCAGCATCCCCATGGTCACATGATCAAAATTCAGATGCTTGGCACCAGGTTGCAGTATCCCTGGATCATGTGATCAGCTTTTGCAACCTTCCGATAAGCAAAGTCAACGGGGAAGCCAGATTCAATTAACAACTGTGTTACTCACTTAACAGCTGAAATGATTCACTTAACAACAATAGAAAGAGAAGTCATAAAACGGGTCATGCTCATTTAATGCATGCTTCACTCAGCCACCTAAATTTTGGGCTCAGTGGTGGTGGTAACTCGAGGGCTTCCTGTCCTTCAAACAAAACTGAAACTAAATTGTACAGAGGATATCTTCACTCTGCATTACAACTGAAAAATGCTAATAGGTTTGGTAGGCTTGGTACATGTTTCAAAGAAATCAGCATCAGATTGACCATGTAATTGTAAAGAACAAAAAAAGGAAAAAAGAAAGGAAAAGAAAACCCAGCAGGCTCATGAGAGTCAATGAACTGTTTTCTGAGCAGTGTTACTAATAAAACATGACCATCAGTTCATTTGTCAATCATGCTCGATGGTCTTACTGTGGAGCCCGATGAAATACCTGCCTTCTTTTATTTCTCAGTATTCTCTGAAGTATTAGTTACCCACTTGTATAAAGCATTTGGCATTTGTTTGCTCTTTTCAAGATATATCATTTCAAGTCATGAATATATTTGGGATGCCTGAGTGAATACCGATAATGTCTGGGTGACCATTTGCCCACCTTTGTATCAAAAAAAGAGCTCTCCTCTTCACATGAATAAAAAAACAACTTAAAAAGAAATTGAAGTGTTCCCAGCTTCTATTATTTTTTCCTGGATACACTGCTACAATGAACAGAAAATTTCCAAGCAGGACCTGAATATGAAATTACAGGTCACAGTTTCTTCTTTACCTTGGTTATGTGTAGATGCAGTCAAATACAACACATTCAACTTACTTTTGAAAGGATGGGAATATTTGGATAACCAGGTAGGTTCGTCTTCTTGTTCTCATCACCTGTGACATTTCTATAGGCTCTTTGTTCTTCCCATTGTTAATCTAGAGGGTTGCAATGGCTCAGATTTAACCAGCTGCTTAGACATCTTCAGGTAATTTTAATGACAAAGAAATGGTGACATGTGCACAACAATGTCAGTGGCATAAGTCCCACCTTTTTGTACCTGCATCACAACATTGGATATAAAGATGTTATGTCTTTATACATACATTGCCACTTTCTTCCCTCCACGCCAAATGTCCATGTGCTTGGAAGACATGTCCAGAAGCAACAGATCTAACTGTATTATCCTGTCCATTGTTTCCTCCCTTTTTTCCTCTAAATAATGCTTGCTCTAATATTGGTACTGGAGTACCGTGTTGCCTGCAAGTTTGTCCTTCTTGGGCCACACTATTCATTTTAAGAATATTTCTTCTTCCCTTCAAAGGCTTTTACACCGAAAACAATGGCCCAATTTATCAAGCTAAGGCAAATCCTGAAAAGAAGCCATTTGTGAGAGGAAGAAGTTAAACAAATCATGGGAACTTCTGCAATTTGTTTAATTTACTTTTTCCTCCTATGAATTCATTCTGTTTTTTTCAACTTTGGCTGGTAATAAGTCACTGGTAATTTCCCAAGCCACATGCTATTTTATTTTTAGATTTTTATCGTAACTTTTTTTTCACAGGTGCCAAACTCACAGAATCATGTTGCCATCATGCAATATGATACAACATTTTTTCCCTTTGCAGAGCTGGGGTGGGTGTGGCCTGCACATTCAGATTTAACAGATTTGACAGATTAACTGAGTTGGAAGGGACCTTGTAGGTCATCTAATCCAACCCTCCACCCAAGTAGGAGAGCCTACACCATTTCTGACAAATGGCAGTCCAATCTCTTGTTGAAAATCTCAAGTGATGAAACTCCCACAACTTCCGAAGGCAACTTCTGTTCCATTGGTTGACTGTTCTCACTGTCAGAAAATTTCTCCTTATTTCTAAGTTAAATCTCTCCTTGTTCAGTTTCCATCCATTATTCCTTGTCTGGCCTACAGGTGCTTTAGAAAATAGCTTCACTCCTTCCTCTCTGGGGACTCAAATTCCAACAAGATTTCAAAATCCAAAGCTGTGTTCAAAACTTAACTGTTACATATAACACAGATTGGAAGCATGGGTTGTTATACAAACTATACCATATTATCCCCTGCAGAAATATCTGTCGACTAATTAATAGCATATTGAGTGATACGTCCTTTCAGAAAACAATGTGGGACTTAGGCAGCACAGAACTGAAGGCAAAGAGCATTTGATTAGAACTAGGAAGATGGTTTGTTGAGATTGTTTGCTGACCTAGTATGGTACTCCCAGGCTGACTGCCATTGGCCCTATCACCAAAGTGGGAAACATTTTGTGGCAGAAGAAATTGTATTTTAGAAACAACAGAAGGTAGGCTGACAAAGCAGTGTTGAAACACATAACATCTATAATTACGCCAAAGTTCACTGCAACAGTATTGCCAAAAAGACTTTAAGAGTTGTACATTTAATTTTATGAAGCTTCTCCTCTGGTAATACTGTTTTGCAAACTAGGGCATTCAATATTAGACCAATACTTGAATTCAGTTTTGCTGTCTAGAATCCGCACTGTATATCAGACATAAATACAATTGAGTAAGTCCAGAAGTATTTTACAAGAAGACTACTACATTCCTCTGTTCGCAACAGAATACCCTAAAGCACCAGACTTGAGATTCTAGGCTTAGACAACTTTGAATTAACACTGTCTAAGATTAGACTTAAGCACAGTACATAAAATCATATGTTACAACGTCTTACCAGTTAATGAATATTTCAGCTTTAACAACAACACAAGAACACACAACAGATATAAACTAAATGTAAACCATTCCAAACTCGATTGCAGTTTCGATTCAATGTCTGAAACTCATTATCTGATTCTGTTGTCACCTGCTCAAACCCCTACACCTTTACCCTTAAACTAACCTCTATTGACCACACCCCATTCCTAAAAGGTCTGTAAGGGGCATGCATAAGCGCATAATCATGCCTACCATCCCTGTCCTATTGTTCCCAATTATTTGTTCCTATTTCTTGTATTTAAACATTTTTATTCTTGTTTCTGTTATATTATAAGCTTTTGATAGATAAATAAATCAATAAATAAATGAATGAATAAATAAATCAATAAATGAATAATTACTGCCAATTCTGGTTTGCATAAATCCGGATGATCATTAGACAGAAGCCAAGAAATACAAAAAACTCTTTGCTGTCTTCTGGTATGTATGTCTTTCTCTGTGTTAGATCTGGTACTCCTAGGTTATTGGCAAGAGATCAGAGAGAAGTCCAAATTATGTACATGAGGTCCATACATGTTTTTACCATTTCTGCTATGTAGCATCTCAGAGAAAGTGCCACCTCCATGCATTTCTTCAGATGAAGAATGGGTTCTCCTGCTGAAGCTCAGAATCTTTTTATTGCTAAGTAACTTGCTCAAGAAGTGAACAGAACCACTGAGATGACCTGGAGAAACTATGCAATAGTTATTATAAAAATATGCTTTAATCCCAGGGAAGTATAAAAAAAACCTCAAAGTGATTCAACCTTACCTCCCTGGGCTATAAGGCAGAAGGAAGGGGAAACAGTCTGACTTTCAAGATTCTGTTGTAATAGCATATTCAATAATAGTCTGCATTACTAATAGTCTGCACTACTATTACTATTAATCTTCTCATCACTCCTTATCACCCATCCCTTTCCACTTGTGACTGTATAACTATAACTTTTATCGCTTGTATCCTTACGATTTATATTGACTGTTTCCTAGTATGATTTGATCACTTATTGTACTCTATGACTATTGTTAAGTATTGTATCTTATGATTCTTGACTCTTGACAAATGTATCTTTTCTTTTATGAATGCTGAGAGCATTTGCACCAAGATAAATTTTTTGTATGTCCAATCACACTTGGCCAATAAAAGAATTCGAATTCTAGTAAAGTATAGTTGCAGTCAAATTGGTGAAATCTGTTTCCTGAATGGGGCTGAAGGGCTGACAGAAATGATCTTGATTATCTTTGGGCTAAAGATATACTAAGTCATAATTATAACACTTAACTGTCTATACTGTCTTCTGCAGGTAGTCCTCAACTTACATGCAACTTGAAGTTACGTCCATCACATTATCTCCATGATAATGGTTTGCAACCAACTTTGCTTGTTGCAATAGCAATAACACTTAGACTTATATACCACTTCACAGTCTTCTCTGAGCAGTTTATAGAGTCAGCATATTGCCCCCAACAATCATTTTACCAACCTCGGAAGGATGGAAGGTTGAGTCAACCTTGAGCTTGGTGAGATTTGAACTGCCAAATTGCAAGCGGCCAGCAATCAGCAGAAGTAGCCTGCAGTACTGCATTCTAACCACTGTGCCACCATGGCTCATTTGTACGATGATTGCCACATCTTGCAGTCAAGTCATTGAGATCTGCAATCTTTTCAGCCAGTTCCCAATAAGCAAAATCTATTAGGGAAACCAGATTCACTTAACAGCTACAGCATATATAAACATAAAAATGGGTCCGGTCACATGATAACTCACTTAAGAATCATCTTGTGATCAAAATTCTTCTCCTAATTGCAACTATTGAATGATTGAACTGTAGAAACAGGGGTAAGGGATGGGATTTTATTATTCACATTATTTTTTTCTGGTTCAATATTTTCTCCATTTGGTTTTGAATGAAATGCTATTCCAAACCAGTTGTTTAGATGGGCTAATTATGATAAATAATGTTTTATGCCTGCATGAACATAGGGAAGTCATATTCACAAAGGTTTCATGTATCCCCCACGGCTTCCACTGCTATTGCTCTAACCTGAGTTAAATGCAGTATCTAATTGCTAGTTCCAGTGTGTTATGTTTATACAATACGATCCTTATTTTTTTCCACTTGAGTAGATAAAGGAGGTATCTATTTATGTTATCGTCACCAGAATTTGATTAGTTACATTGAAAACCAACAGAAGCAGATGTATTTTCTGAAAGAAATGGGAGTTTGAGCAGCATGAAAAGCACAAAAGGAAAAGGGGGGGGCATTACTGTTGGCACATAGAACATTTTTTATGTGCATAATCTAAGCTGCAATCCAGATTTTGAGCTGGAGTAATATGAATTCTGCAATGTGAAAAGCTTGTTTTAATTTGAAAAGCCATTTTTTTTATCTGTAAGAGCAAACTGCACAGTTTTATTAATCACTTATGAAAATTCTGCTTGCCTTCCGTAATAATTAAGAAAAGGAAATGCGTGTGAGCACTCAGTAGATGCAGTAGTAGAAAACCAATCTGTTTGCTATCAGCTCTTTTTGGATGGTATTCTGATTGGTCATGTCTTTAATAGCTTTTAAAGAATTACCTTCTTAAATCCTAACATGCAAAGCTTTTGAGAGGAAAGATGATTTCAGAAGAAAGACGTTATCTGTCAGGGTCACTGATGGACAACAGGCACAAATAGAATAGTATTAGATTAGGAGTGAATGAGTGTGTTTCTATACTAGAGGGGTGGATGGATAGAAGCAGGAAGAAAGTGCTGAGAGAATAGGAGAGTCACCATTATCTTGATATTGGCACTGAATGCAAGTTTCCCATTATTGTTGTTGTTGTAATGTAAACTGTCCCAGAGTAAGTTTTGTTTTTGTTTTTACACTTAAAGGTGTAGAAAGTTAACACCCACCCCTCTCCTAGAAGAATGAAATATTTTAGGAAATGTTAAAAAGGCAGAACATTATATTTCCCAAAGGAGAAATAAACATGGTCTTGGAGACAGAATGAAGCCCCAAATCTTTCTTAATAGCCGCAGGCAGATATTTTGTAACCATTGAGAAAGACTGGGCTAGCCTATCTACAAAACAAAAGACCTCCAGCTCAGAGATGATATTCAGCAGGTTCTGACCAGTTCTAGAGAACCAGTAGCAGACATTTTGGGTAGTTCAGAGAACTGCAAATACCACCTCTGACTGGCCCTACTGCATCTATTCTCTTGACTTCCGAGTCCCAGCTGATCGGCTGGGTCTTCTTTTATTGCCCTGCACAGGAGAACAGAGCTGGAAAGCAGGTTAGTGGGGTGGGGAGGGAATGGAGATTTTATAGTAACCTTCCCCTGCCATGCCTACCAAGCCACACCCAACAAGCCATGGCCACATCCAACAAGCCATGGCCACAGAACCAGTAGTAAAAAAAATTGAACCCCACCACTGCTCCACTGTGAATAAGATATGACCCCTCAGGACATAATAGTATTAACCCACGACCATAGAGCAGTAGAGCTCACCACATTGCACAGTCTCCTGGGGACATTGCATCACTCTCCAGGCTTCAACTAAGTTTAGCTCAGACAACCTACAAAGCCAGCTATGACCCCTACAACAGCCAATAGAATACACAGTTGTTGCACAGGAACAGGAAGTTCAAGTGCAAAGCCCTAGAGAAGGTATATACCCACTCTCAACTCCATGTGGTCAGCTATCCAGAATCACATGTGCTTGGAGATTCTGCTTCATCATTAAACCATCTTTCCAATCAGCCTCCATGTTTCCAGTATTTTTCTCCCAGCTTGGAACTGAACCAGGTGGATATTTCTTCCAACAAAGGGTTAAGGTTTTGATGAGCATTTTTCAGCAAGAACTAACAGATTTCATTCAGTGACATCATCTCTGCTATAGATAATCTCCCACCTCCTCCATTACAGCTCACAAATCTGTTCCCATGGGACTCAATGGCAAATTTCTTTGGTATTATAAAATGGAAAGGACTCAGGAGGTGACAAGTGTGGCTTACTTTGTCTGTGCTGAAGAGCTCAGCAGGGCTATGCCTTGTTACTTAATTGGATGGAATTCTTCCAGGAAATATCATAGCTGTAGGCTAGTTCAAGAAGAATTCCTGAAAGAAGGCAGTGATCAGCCTTTTGTTCTGGAGGTGATTAAAATAAGCAGAACAACAAAAAGAACTTACAGGTAGTTTTCAACTTACAATCATTCATTTAGTTATGAGTTGAAGTTACAATGGCACTGAAAAAAAGTGGTTTATGACCACTTTTACGCTTACAACTGTTGTAGCAAAACTGTGGTTGTCCGATCAAAATTTGGACACTTGGCAACTGGTATTTATGAGAGGTGCCGTGTCCCAGGGTCATGTGATCATTTTTTGTGAACTTCTGACAAGCAAAGTAAATGGGGAACTAGATCCACTTAACAATTGTATTGCTAACTTAACACTGCAGTGGTTCACTTAACAAGGAAGACCATAAAATGGGGCAAAATTCACATAAAAATTATTTTCCTTAGCAACAAGTAATTTTGGACTCAATTATAGTTATAAGTATTCTTATTAATATCTTTTATTATTTTCCTACTGTTC
Organism: Laticauda colubrina; assembly: GCA_015471245.1. Classification (NCBI taxonomy): domain Eukaryota; kingdom Metazoa; phylum Chordata; class Lepidosauria; order Squamata; family Elapidae; genus Laticauda; species Laticauda colubrina. Next base: position 21,549,638 of record BLBF01000010.1, on the reverse strand, counting down.
TTTCTCCCGAGTTCAAGGGTATCAAACTCAAGGTCCATGGCCTGTGGGGTGTTTAGATCTGACCCATGGGGCCACCCTGGAAACAGCAAAGGACCCGCCCGTGGTGCCTCAGCCAATGAAAATGGACCTCGGAAGGGCTGCAGGTGGGCCCCAGGCACTGTTTTCAGCCGTGACAGCCTCCTGCAACCCTCTGCCAGTGAAAATGGAGCTCAGGGGACCGCATGTGGCCTCCCAGGCTCTATTTTTGCTGGCAGAGGGCTAGCAAAACAAACTAAAAACAAAACAAAAGGAGAAATGTTTCCTCTTTTGCATTTGAGCATGCAAGAAAGGACAGGGAAGGAGAAAGGGAAAGAGGAAAGACAAAGAAAAAGAAGGGAAGATGGGAAGAGAGCAAAGAAGGAAAAATAAGGAAATAGGGGAAGAAAGAAGAAAGGAGGATGAAGAAGGAAGGAAAAAAAGAAAAGGAAGGGAGGGAGGGGGAAGAAAAGAGATTATAATGAGAGTAAGGGAGGGTCTGAGGGAAGTCCTGCCTTAGTACTTGGCCACCACATCACCAACACAAGTGATGTGGAACTGGCCATGCCCCCTGGCCATGCCCCCCCTGCCCCCCTCACCCGAGGACAAACAATCCTGATGCAACCCTCAATGAAATCTAGTTTGACACCCCTTCCCTAGCTGAAAACAGCACTGATTTTGGAAAACTAAGCAGATTGGTTTCATTCTTAGATTGAAACTACTGACTAGATTGGAAAGTCAACTAGCAACAAAACAACAACAGCATCTATAACTATGACAATAATCCTAGAAAAAAGAAGAGTTAAATTACTTCCATACTGTTGCCAAGTAAACTAAATGGATCTGTCCTTGCAGTCACAAGCAGCTGAATTCAGCTTGAAAAAAATCTTTACTTTTTACTGTTTCTCTTATATACCATTTGGGAAAACATCTTGGGGGAGGGAACATATTGTGATGCAAATGATTTCTGCTAGAATTGTTCACACTTAATCCAATGTTAACACTGTGTTCTTGTCCAAATCTTTGTTGTTGTTGTTGTTCCTTGGTATTAAAAAATTGATAGAAATTGCTAGCACTATAAGGGAAAATAAAACAAAAAACTAAAACCCTTTGAAAAGATTTTTATTGCATAAGCAAAGGAAGAAAAATGAGGTAGAGGACTAAGAGCCTTCAAAAACCTGCAAGCCCAGGAATAAATCTGAACATCATTGCACAATCCAACATGCGGGCTGTGAACAATTACAAAGTTGTGCTCCTACTGCATGTAAGGATATAGAAGTATAGAAATACTACTTTAATAGGTCCTGGTTACTCTGCTAGGGAATATATAGCATTTGTTCAGATTCAGGAGCCTTGAAATAATTCATTTTCACATAGATGCCCAAGAAATACTCTGCTTAATTTTACTAGACAGGTACACACAAGAGGGGTGAGTGTGTGTGTGTGTGTGTGTATGTCTGTGTCTGTGTCTGTGTCTGTGCCTGTGTCTGTGTCTGTGTCTGTGTCTGTGAAGGCTTATCATATTCCGTATTCATCTCCCTGTTTCTGGCAGCTCTGCCGTAGCATGTTCCATTCAATTAATAATGCTGTTGCAAATTGGCAAATAGCATTTGGATTAAAACACCCAGAAGAGCCCTTTCCCCCCTTCCCAGACAAATAAAAAATGTTCTGCCTTTTCTCTGGTGTAGAACAATTTGTCAAGCAATTAGCCAATCTAATTAAATTTTTGTAGTGCTAATCAAACAAATATGCTAATTTTTTTTCTTTTTTTTCTTTTTTTGGCTCAGGCAGTTCGCTGTCTCCTCGCATTTAACTTGATGGTTTGAAAGAGGGACAGTGCTGGCTGCCACTCCACATAATCACCTTATTTGCATTTTATATTGGTAAATCAAATTAAGCACCAGTGCCTTTTAGTATGATTGACTATGGTCAAGGCTGTTCAGACCAGGCTTTTTTTTTTTTTCTTTCCAGAGAAAATTAGGCACATTTTCATATGAGAGAAAAGGTTGGGCTTTCAGTGGTTGGCAAACGACATTCACTCAGCTAATTAAAAGTGCTTGTTGCTTTTTTTTCTTCTTTTTTTCCTGCCAGGATATGATAGATTTACCCAGCTGGTGTGTCCATTTTGCCTTTTGCATAATTTCTTGATGGACGTTTTTTATTTTGCCTTCTAATAAGATTTGTCCAAACAGCACCTCAAATGGAGTGGGGAGTGAGCAGTGTATAAATAATATTTTGTAGGTGTGATTTAACTTCAGGAAAACACTTATTTAGTAGAAGCTTGTAGGAATGGCATTATTTTGTTAATGCTTGGGGAGGTGTGAGTATAGAGAAGCAGAATCTTCTAAAATCCTTTCCAGGGGAGGGAGGGAGGGAGGGAGGGAGGGAGGGAGGGAGGAAGGAAGGAAGGAAGGAAGGAAGGAAGGAAGGAAGGAAGGAAGGAAGGAAGGAATACCAAATATCAATTTTATGATTAAAAACTGTAACAGTCACTGAGATAAATACTGGAATTGAATTCTGGCAGATAAATACTATTTTTCTGAATGTTAAGGAACTGGGACCAGGGGCAGGGGGGAGAAATGCTGACATCTAACATGACTGGATAGATAGTGAGTCTGACACCAAAACTTCATCTTTCTTTTCCCTTCTGGGAAAGGGCGTAGAAGGGAAATAAAAATATTCCTGTAACTAGTAAGATTATTCTAGGAGGGGGAACAAATGTGGAGTGGAAGATTTTCTTTGAATTTTGTCTTGTTTGGATCCTGGAACACTGCTAGGTTGAAAGGATATTTTGTTTATTTGATAGAAATTGTTGATTAAATATTAAAAAAATATATTACTAATCTGTTAAATTAACTTTCATGCCTCTCCTGCTTAGCAAGTTAATTGTTATACATTATTTTCCAATCTCTTAATGTATATGGAAATTTATTTTAAAATCTTTATACAGCTATCATTAGAAGTAAATCCTAAAAATGGGTTCTATAATGTATATTACATGGAATGCTTCAATGTCACCTCATCCTCATGAATTTGCTCTAAAATGGTTATTCTCTTGAAATACCCAGGCTTTAAAGGTAAAATCAATGTCTGTTTCTCCAGTTTCAAACCAATGGCCACTGTTCTGATGTACCTTTGTTACTTATCAGTCATTGTTATGGCTACTAAAAAGGTCACAGAGGATGTATGGCACCATAAAGGTTATTTTTGTTATTCTAAGGAGGAAGTTTAGACATCTGATATACTACCAAGATAATACAGACACTCGCTTTAATTTTGACAACCAAGCTGGGATGTGGCTTGAAAAGAAAAAAGAGAAAAGAGAAAGCTCCTTTTTATTTTGTCTAGAATTATACAGGATTTAGGGCCTTTTCCATGCGTTGTCAGATCAAAGGCAGCCAGATGAGAATGCTTTGCCCCGTCATATAATGACTGCAAAACCTGAAATGGAAATACATGATTTGTAATGGCTAGATAGTGCCCAACATATAGATTATGGTCAGAAATTACCGCTAGTAGAAATAACTAATGCAGAATTTCTTAAAGACTTCAATTATCTCAGACTTTTTCAGTCTGGGTTCAGGTCTGGTCTGAGGAGAAAATCAGGCTTGGTGATAGATGATTTCCTGCAGAAGAAAGAGGAGTGTGACTTAGTTGATCCTACTTGATCTCTTGGAAGCTTTTGATACCATCAGGGACAACAGTGTTTCTCAACCTTGGCCTCTTAAGGCTCTCCTTTGGTGGCTGGGGAGTTCTGGGAATTGAAGTCCACACATCTTCAAGCAGCCAAAGTTGAGAAACCCTGAGCTACATTATGCTCTTGGATTATCTCCATGATGAGGAGCCATCAGTGGTGGGATTCAAATTTTTTACTACCGGTTCTGTGGGTGTGTCTTGGTGGGCATGGTAGGGGAATGATACTGTAAAATCTCCAGTCAGAGGTGGTTTTTGCTGGTTCTCCGAACTACTCAAAATTTCTACTACTGGTTCTCCAGAACTGGTCAGAACCTTCTGAATACCACCTCTAGTATCCATCCTTTCGATCAGACAAGGCTTTTGAAATCTGCTTCACAGTTGTTCTCATAAATAAAATACATTTAGACAAGCCTTTGCAGTATAGTATATATTAATAACTCTATATATCTTTGTATTTTTGCTGTCTTTGATTTTCCCCTGTCGATTTTAAATATTTCCTTCACTCTTTAAAAAAATGGAATTCTGAAATGAAGTGAGACTCCTTTGAACTCTTCTGTCAATACTTCTGTTGACAATATTATTTGTTTACAAGCAGGGCCCTGGTACTGTTGCTATTAAATCAGAAATTCTTTCCATATTGTTTGCTACAGGAGTATTAAAAGGCATATTCATTTCCCATATCCAGAAATGCAGTTCCTTCTGGGGATGTGATATTTATGAAAACTTCATTGTTTTGATACATCATGTCGCTTCCCTTTCTTACTTCCCTTTTTTCTTAAAAGAATTTTTTTTAATTTAAAGAGAACCAGGGATATAAAAAAAAAAAAATCAGTACAACGGGAACACAACCATTACAGCATATACTTGAATTATGACTGTAATTTTCACCCTAAAATTTCTATTGTATTGTCCTCAGTGTCATAGAAAGGAATAGACCTGCCAGATAAACTTTTTTCTTTTCTTTTATGTACAGCCAGTCCTCAACTTACTAGTACAATTGAGATGAGAATTTCCACTGCAAAGCAGAAACTGTGGCTGTGGAACATCTTGTCTCCCCCACCCCATCCCAGTGTGAGGTTGGCCATGATCTTTCTCACCTTCCAGAAGAGCCTAAAGACCTGGCTCTGCCAGTTAGCCCGTGGGGGAATATCACAGTGAGGTGGTTGATAGAATGGAATGGAATGGAATGGAATGGAATAGAATAGAATAGAATAGAATAGAATAGAATAGAATAGAATAGA
>BLBF01000010.1:21492102-21544676 GCA_015471245.1 Laticauda colubrina | reverse complement strand
GAATAGAATAGAATAGAATAGAATAGAATAGAATAGAATAGAATAGAATAGAATAGAATAGAATAGAATAGAATAGAATAGAACAGAATTCTTTATTGGCCAAGTGTGATTGGATACACAAGAAATTTGTCTTAGTGCAAATGCTTCAATATACATAAAAGAAAAGATACATTCATCAAGAGCCAAGAATCATAAGGTACATCAATTAATATTCATAGGGTACAATAATCAATCAAATCATACTAGGAAACAATCAATATAGATCATAAGGATACAAGCAACAAAGTGATAGTCATACAGTCACAAGTGGGAGGGGATGAGTGATAAGGATGTTGAGAAGGTTAATAGTAATAGAAGTGCACATTTTGTAAATAGTTGGACAGTGTTGAGGGAAATATTTGCTTGGCAGAGTGATGGCATTTGGGAGAAAACTGCCCTTGTGTCTAGTTGTTCTGGTGTGCAGTGCTCTATCATGTCATTTTGAGGGAACGAGTTGAAACAGTTTATATCCGGGATGTGAGAGGTCTGTAAATATTTTCACAGCTCTCCACACCATCCTGCTCCCAACTCTCATTTTTTAATTTGGCCTTCAATTTAATTTTAATTCTGGATTGTATACTTGCTTATTTATGCTTTTAGTTTTTATAGGTTTTACTTGTATGATTGTAAGCTGCCCATACTTAACTTGAGGTAAAGTAGGCAGCCTATACATTTTATAAATACATACATACATGCATACATACATACATACATACATACATATATACTATAAGCAAGCAAGCAAGTAAAGTGGTGTTGAGGGAGTTGCACCTGATTTTACAACCTTTTTGCCACAGTTGTTAAACAAATGCTCTTAGTTTATATAGGTTTTTTTTTGCAGTTTTTAAGCGAATCATTTTGTCATTAAGTGACTATGGCTTTTCCCATTGACTTTGCTTGTGGGGAGCTGGATGGGAATGTCATGTATGGCAAGTGCATGACCCCAGGACACTGCAACCATCACAAATACATGCCACTTGCCAGGCACCCAAATTTTAATAGCAATAACACATAGACTTATATACCATTTCCCGGTGCTTTACAGACTTCTCTAAGTGGTTTTACAGAGTCAGCATATAGCCCCCAACAATCTGGGTCCTCATTTTACCACCTCGAAAGGGTGGAAGGCTGAGTCAACCTTCAGCCTGTCAGGATCAAACTGCTGGCAGTCCACAGAATTAGCCTGCAATCCTGCATTCTAACCACTGTGCCAGTCATGGTTAGCCATTGTAACCTGAATGGTTGCAAGCTGAACACTACCTATATATTCCATACACAAAAATAAGCTCTCAAGCTCCACTGGACAGGTTTTTAGTGTTTCTATTCTACGATATTATACTGACTCTAGATTGCAATGAAGTCTTAGATTGGAGTACCTTCTAATATCAGTAATGAAAATTTGACATTTTGTTCCTCTTTCTGCCATCTCAGTAGCTTCCAACTTTTTAAAGCCTCAAAAATAGATATTTCAAGGCTAGCCAAGGATCTGATAGCACCTAATCCCTTCTCTGTCTCTGCCTCCTTCCCAAATGCTACTACAATTTTTAGATCCTTTAAAGTTAATCTAAAATATAATCCTTCCCATTGTTGCAATAGAAACAAATTTAAAATGAACAGAAAAGGCAGAAACTTTGCTTCTTGTTACTTTAGCTGCCAATAGTCTATCTGGAATAGATGGTGCTTTCTGTTACCAGAGCACATGGAGCAAAGCAAAGAATTGTTCTGTATCTGTATTATTTTGTTAACTAATCTTTTATCATTCTTTGACAAGCAATTTTAACAAGCTATTTTTTTCAATGTGTGTCATTGTTAAAATAATTTGCTTGGCAAGTAAACTGTCCAAAGGAAGGCAAAGTCCAGAAACCAATCTGTGATGAAAGATGGAAAGATTAGATATCTTGGTAAGACAATTAAGAGAAGCAGAATGATAACTATCTTGAAGAGCTGTCGAAGAGATGATTAAGTACATTTTTTTTCTGTTATTCCAGAGAAGAAGATTCAGACCAACAGTTTCAAATTACAAGAAAGAGAATTCAAGTAGACAAGAGCAAGAATTTAGTTCCAATGGACTAAACTATTTTACATTGCACAGACTACTAAGGGAGATGTTGGAGTGCAGTCAATAAGTCTGAATAGCAATGTATTAAGTTGGTTAGAACTCAGATTTTCCACACTGGATGTTTTTTAAAGAAACCTTTAAAATCTCTTCCAATTCTGGTTAACAAAAGAAAAAGAAGCTTCTATATCAGGATTTTACAAACTTGGTCAAAAACCAACCAACCTGCAGAGTATATCCATAAGATATTACACAGTAGATAGACCAAGTGAAGTTGAAGGAAGAAATGTGTCATTTAAAGCCACTTAGTGAGTTTGTGAAAAAGGTGAATTTTTAACTGCAGACTTCCTGGGTTAAAGTTCAGTCTCTTAATCATCCGACTGTATTATATGCGTTCTTATAAGTTTTGCTAAAACAGTAGATGCAAGTCCATAGATACAAATCAGGTGAACAGGTCCTACATCCAAACAGATCAGCTGTTTTAGAAGAAAGAAGAGTTCTCAGAAGCTCTTCCTATCATTCTGAAATAACAGCCTTTGATTGAGAAGATCCTATAAAGACAACAGGTTTCTTCCTTATTTGGTTTATTATTAGCTTAGTGATCAAGTACTATGCCAACCAATCCATTCAGTAGAGGATTTGTTTGGTCTCTTTGTGTGGTATTTATAGCCTGGTCTGGTTAATGTCAATCTTCACTTTATTGGGAGTCTCTTAAATCCTGAAATTGTACTCAGACTTTTACTAATAAACCAAATCTTCACAGAGGAAAGCTATGTATCTTTCCTGCAGCCCTGTGAATTCATGCAGGAAAAAACTTAAAACATATGCCTTTTCAACCTGCATATGGTTACATTTTATCACTCTCTTGTTCAATAAGGAGAAGATTCCTTCTTGATTTTAATTCTGTTGATGCACACATTATTTTTCAAAAAATATTACAATCGTCACCATTACCACAGCCAACCCATTATCAGTGATGCAACAATAGGATATAGTACTTAGAAATCAGTATTATAGCTATAGTTCCGTAGTATGCTAGATTTTAGTTTGCAAATGACAACAAATTTTTGTGATAACAAACCCTGAATCCTAGATTAATAAGACTGCATTAGAATCAACATTCAAATTCCATGCTGTGTAAGTTCCTGGTATTGTTATTGTTATTACTATGCCCATATTGAATTGCTAAATTACAAATATAAATGTCAATATTTCTCTTTTCTTCTTTTTACATTTCCAGTAACAAATACACATCTTTGGTCAAAAATGTAATAACCTTCTTTTAAATTGGGGTCTCATCTCACTGAAATGAGTATAAAATACTCGAAGTGGGCGTGCCTTTGAAAAATATTTGGGAACTGTAGCCAACTCAACCTGCAGGGCAGTTAATGGACTGAAAACAATTATACAAAAATGCGTATTTTAAAATGAAATGCTTATTTATTAATTAAATTTATATGCCACCCATTTTCCCAATCAGGTGATTTTGGGTGGCTTACAGATAGAAAGCACTAGGAGTCAGGGATTTATAGTTCAGGTGAGCAAATGAATGAGTGCACCTGTAAGCCTTAGCACCTATAGGCCAGATAAGGAATAATGGATGGAAACTCAAAAAGGAGAGATTTAACCTGGAAATAAGGAGAAACTTTCTGACCCTGAGAAAAATCAACCAATGGAACAGCTTGGCCTCGGAAGTTGTGGGAGCGCCATCAATTGAGACTTTCAAGAAGAGATTGGACTGCCATTTGTCAGAAATGATGTAGGGTCTCCCGCTTGGGCAGGGGGTTGGACTAGATGACCTTCCAACTCTGATTATCTGTTTTCTGAGTGAGTGAGTGAATGAATGAATTGTAAGCCACCCAGAGTCATTGACTGATATGGGCAGCCATAGCAATTGAACAATTAAATAAGTGGCATGTTTGTATGTTCTGGTTAGAAAATATATCTGGTACAAAAAAGAAAATTATAATAAAATTAATTTATATGAGACATGTGATTTTCAGATAGCAGTTTAGAAATACCTTTATTGAGCTAGAGATATCATGGCAAACTTAAGTTAAAAAAGTACAGGAAGTCCTTGACCTATGACCACAATTAAGCCCAAAATTTATGTAGCCAAATTTATGTGAGATTTTTTTTCCCCAGTTTACAACTTTTCTTGCCACATTTCTTAAGTGAATCACCACACTTGTTAAGTAACACAGTTGTTAAGTGAATCTGGCTTCCTTATTGACTTTGCTTGTCAGAAGGTTGCCAAAGGGAATCACATGATGCTAGGACACTGCAACCATCATAAATATGAGGCAGTTGCCAAGCATCTGAATATAAACCACGTGGCAACGGAATGCTGCAACAGTCATAAGTGTGAAAAATGTGCATGTCACATACATATCACAAATAACATGGTTATTTGTCCTCTTAATACATCCAGTGACCCTGGCATAGAAACGTACAGAGAATATGTTTAAGAATATTTTTTTCTCCCTATCCTTAAATTTAACATTAGGACATTAGTGTTGATTTCATAGTTTATATACATATATAGGTGTATTAATTTATTTGATTTCACTGCCATGCAATTACAGACCAATTGGATGTTCCTAAATGTCCTTTAAACTAGGAAAAAGTATCTTCAAATGGCTTGTAAAATTCTAGCATCTTTCATTATGAGCACTTAACACTGGAAAAAATGTATAGGCACATCTGGCAAATTAGCACACCCCTAGAATTTATCTTTCTCATTCTCCTTGAAGGCCCTGAAAGCATATTTAAAGCTATTTATTATTAAATATTAGACATATTGAAGAAGCCACTCTGCTTGCCCATGCAGTATCGTATTAGCACATCTCGGTGAATTCTTTGTCTATATTGGAATTATTGTTATCTTTTAAGTAAGATGCTTTGGTGTGTTGATCAAGAAAAGAGAGAGAAAGATACTCATCTGCATTAAAAATTAGGATTAACGTTAGATCATTCCATGCATCAATGTAACATATCCTTTCTTCATGTAAGCTACCACTCCTCCATACATATATGTATATAAATTAATTTTGAATCAGCATTTTTCCAATCATTCTTTCATCTTTTTCCTCACATTGGTCAGAACAACAACTGTGGAAAAATAGTCTTGAACTAGGCCCTGTCCCCTCTGGTCTGAAGGCCATGAAAATGGAGGGTTGCTCTTATCTCCCTAAGTAATGAATTCCAAAGCTTTGCTCCTGTTAGAGGGAAAGCCCTGCATCTCATTTTCACAAGCATTTACCCTTGAGCTTGACAGCTTCATTGTTTCCAAGAAGCAGACCTGTAAAGGGAGGCCATTTCAACAAACAGGAGGGCCTCTTTGAGGTACCCCAGCCAATCTCTCACAGAGCCTTAAAGATTAACATTTTGTCCTTGAATGTGACCTGCAATTGAGGAGTAAGCAGAAGAAGGCTGGGATGGTGGTACTCCCAGGGATCTAGTGCTGCAGAGGTGTAAGTCTGCTGAATTTTAAACTATTTGAAGCTTTTAGTGGCCAACCCTCATATCTGTACATGCAGAGCATGCTCAACCATTGTAGAAATTATTTTTTCAAAAAACCTTTGAGTCTTATCTTTTCACCATCCAGTATTCTAAATACCCTTTGATTCTCACTTGATTTTATATTTTAAAATAGAGAAAGTCATTCATTCATTCATTCATTCAAAGTCATTCTGTCATTCATCTACATTTCTCCAGAAGCAATAACCTGTCAATGACTTGAAACATTTCTAGACTGGTCTTCACTAAAGATCAATGAAACAAAGGAAATCAACGTCATAAATATAAAGAGCAAACAAACAGCAGTACAAATTTTGGCATCTTTATACATCTCTCTGCTTACCCAAATCATATTTATAGCTCAGAGCAAATAGATACCTAACTATGAAAAGTGTGTGTTAAACACAAAGTATAAAACTGTTAGTTTTATGGGGAAAAAAGTGGGGAAAGTGGGGAAAGTGACTCCAATAGATATATAAGAACTTTCTGTCCAGAAACATGCCGTGCTAGCAACACTAAGATGCTGTGGAGAACCTACAAGATCCCAAGCCTCTGGTAGAGGATTCCAATTGAGGAAAACATATAATGTGAAAAGGGAATTTTTATATTAAAAACACAATAAATTAGAAGAGTAATTAGAAGAGCTAATTCATTTTCTTTTTCTTTTAACTTCTTTAAACAATCCTCATCAACGCCTGGAAAGATAATTTGTAATCAAGTAAAAGAAGCCTAGATTTGGAAACAACTTCCAGATTTTAAGTCCAGCCATCAAAAAGGACCTTTCCCTATTCCAAAATGTATTTAAAAGTTCTTGAGATATGTAACAGAGCCTCTGAAAATAATCACAACAGTGTCTGCTTTCTCTCTATAGAAAGTGACATTCCATTTATGCTGTTCCAAAATCACTTAGTATCTAAAATGTGTTGAACTGTGTTTAGAAACAAGTAGAAATCAAATATTATAAAAAATATTATTATAATCATCATAAATCGTATGAACTAATTAAAATATATGCCATAAAATTATTTCAAATTCTGATGCAAGATGATGAAATAAAATGTAACAAAAATTTACCAATTAAAAAATAAAAATAAAATAAAAAATAAGAAGAAGAATAAGATTTCACAACACTCATAACACCAGACCACTACACAATGCAAAAAACAAATCAATTATAACAATTTAAAAAATGAAAACAAAGAACAAATGAAAAAGATAATCAATCATATTCCAAATCTCCAGAACAGCTATGAACATTTACACTTTATGTAGAAATGATTTTTCAGATATGAGCCTATTTGCTTACAATCTGTTTCTAGTGTATCCCCATGGGCCAGATCTAAGCACCCCATGAGCTAGACCCCTGTGAGCCTTGAGTTTGACATCACTGTTCTAGAATAATTTGGGCCTAACTTTGAGCCCAGTTACATCTGGTAATGTTCATCGACAATCTAGAAAGACAGATACGATTCATCTGGACTGCTCAGCCACTTTCAGTATCATTGTTCAATGTATCTTTTCAGATGACCTTGTTGAAAGGGGAATTGATATCATTGCTTACAATGACTTCAGTTCTGAAGCTTCAGAAGTGATATCGAGAAACTGCTTATCATATCCTTCAAAGATTCTAGTTTCTTTGAGTGATGCCATGTGGTTCCTGGGAAATTTTCCAAGAGAAAATCCAGTGTATAATCATATATAGATGGTTATGCATTGAAGTACTGTCTAATCCAAATCCAGTTTTTTTAAAAACAACCTTTAAGACAATTTCCTGTCCATTCTCAGCCTTCACACACAGACAAAGAGAGTTCATCATTTTCTGTTTGGTGCTCAAAATATACTAGTGTATTAAGATACTAAAAAGTAAATTCTTTCCACCGAAATAATACTTTAACCAACAAAGCTACATATGTTTTATTATATTCACATAAAACCTTGGTCTTAATTTAAGTATTTCTGGGTTCTTATGATAAACTGACCCACAATTTAACTCAAAAGCACATTTTAAGCCATAAAGAACGAACCAGAGTAAAAACTAAGTAAACTTAGTTATATGCATGCACACATATGTTGTTAATAAAGAAAAGGAAACAACACTTGTTCTATGTGTAAATGGTATACAAGTAAATATGTTTTATAATGATAATTTTCTAAAATTTGTATATACTTCAAAAATATTTTGGATTACATCCTATCAAAAATATTAAAAGTTAGAGTACCAAAATTGAGCCACAAAACTCTGATAATCACTAGATAAGAGTTAAGAATTTTCTGTGTCTCTTTACTGACAATTAAATCTTGTGAGCATCATGCTAGAAGATCATAAATTATAGTCCTGATTTGGAAATGAAGCTATTTGAGTGATCTTGGGCCAATCACTTTCTCATCCCTATGAAAAAGTCAGAACTACAGGGACTTGTCCAGACAATCATCAGGAGTCAACAGTGATATGAAGGCATACACAGAGACAGCTTGTCTAGATGCTTGCAGACTAGATCTCATATCTCCATTAGAAGTGTTTTATTTGGTGGAAGACAGCACAAATAAAATAAAATAAAATCATTTTAATGAACCCAATTTGAATAATAAAGGCCATAAACTTTCAAATAAGCACATTAAAAGTTAAGCTGCTAAAGGTAAATTCTAAACCCACTTAGTCAAAAAAATTGTCCCACAATTTTTACAAAGTATAAGCCAATTGCAGGCAGTTCTATATTTCCATTTACTAAAAAATTAAAGTTCAGTGATATCAGTATCACTTTTTTTTCACCTTTAATAAATTAGTGTATAAATTCAGCTTTAATTTTACTTGGATGTTTTGGAAATATGGCTGTATATGTAAAGTATTTTGAATTATGTCCTATCGACCTGTCACACACATCATCTTAGAACTTTTGCACTTGTGCATCTTTTGCCAGATTTTTTTCATAAGACTGCCAAAAATTGCTACTGCCTTCTTGAATGAATCATTAAACCCTTTTTTAAAAAAAATAAAATGTTAATAGAATTGAATAATTAAACCAATTTTTTAAAAGTTAACACCCTTTTTAGGTTACAAGCTTGAAAAAAGATGTCTGCATTTCAATAAGTAGCAGATAGTTGCTATGCTAATGGAAGATTCAAAGCACTTTATTTTTTGAATTCTTTTTGAAGCGTGCCCAGCCTAAACTGGAAATAAAGCTTATGGTGACAGCCTATAGCTATACTGTATGAACATTAGCCTGAATGTACATTCTGTTAAGTCATTGTTACATGCTTGAATGTAAACATGCATGGAACCATCCTCTTTGTTTTCAGTATTGTGGTTTTATGGTTGTTGAGATCTATAACCCCCACTATAATGGTGTAAAACCTAAATTGTTCAAGTGGAAAATGTCAACTATTTGAAGCAGTTGCAGTCTCCATAAAAAGGCACATACTCTTTATGTTGACATTTTGCAGACTTTATCCATTAAAGACCAACTGCCGCTAACCTGAAGTTCTCTCCAAGATAGCTCTTCTAGTAAGAGAAATACTTGATTGGTTTCTTCATATAAAATCATTGGAGAAGGCATATTTAAAAGAAACACACAGACCCATACATTTCTAAAAATAGAAGTTTTCAAAGGTTTGCATATGTGATAAAGTTAGCCAAGTAAGTGGACTTTAATGTGTGAGTAATGTAAAAATAGGTAGATTAAATAGCTCATTCTTTTAATATAAAGAACATGTTTTAACTTAGATAAATGGAGCTCATAGAGTTCTTTCAAACAATGAATGAGATACATCAATGCAGTAAGAAGTTTCTTTCTGTGATTTAGGCAAGTGAAACTTTCCTTTTTACCCCAAATTATGCAATTACAAAGTAAAAGTGCAATCAGCTCATTCTGTTTCTAGTTTTACATCCCTACTTGGAAAAATCCATAGTTTGTTCTGATGGACCATATTGGAATAGTTTCAGAAGAATCTATCAGCATTATACAAAGTAGCAACATTTCTCCATGCCGCTCTGGGCCAGTCTCACACACTTCAGATCAATGGTCTTGTCTAGGAATGCAGACTCGGGGAAGCTGTAAAAACGATTATCTTTTTGGTTTGTGGCCAACTTGCACAGGTGTACAGATGTCCTTATTATCCTTTTCCAGCCAGAAAACATTCTCTAGGCCATGTATATTTTTGTTTAATTTAGAAAAGATGCCTAATTAGTATTTTATAAGACCATATTTTATTCCATAATTATGCCTTTAATTGAATTTAATCAATTAAATAATATTTTTAAAATATTGATTTATAAAAATATGCTGCCTATTTTTGATATCATTTTACATAATTTGGCCATTCAAGTCTGATTAGATCCTATTGTGAATTCACTAATGTGTGTGTTGTAGAGATTATTGAAATGCTTGTCTCTATCTGGCTTACTTATTTTTTTCAGACAATTTTAAACATGCTGGTATTAAGCAACTGAATCTCAGTTTTAAGCATGTTTTGAATATTTATTTTGTATCAGATATTTGAGTGAACAGAAAGAGATTCTGGACTGTCATTATACCATTTCTCTATTGAGTACAATTACAGGAAGCAAACCAAATTACCATGCTGAAAAGCAACATTCAGGCAGACTAGCAATGGCCATCATCTCTGATACCTTTCCTGCAGATTCGAAAAGACCATAGCTTTGAGATGAAAAGAACAATTGGGATATTTTCAGAAATATTTATAAATTGAACAAGTAGTGAATGAACAGGCACAAAGATAAATTATTTTAATTTGGATGCAGGGAAAGTTCAATGAAGCTGCAGATTCTATGTCAGATATTTAAACTATGTCATGTAATATCACAGAAGCACAGAACATAATGGTTGAAAGGATCTAGGAGATAATTTTGTTCATCTCCTTGCCCACACTTGTGAAATTTGTAGGATCCAAGTTCAAACTCAAGATCACGCATGGAAATCTTAACAGTTAACAAATAATCAGAGTTGGAAAGGACTTTGTAGGCCATCTAATCCAATCCCCCACCCAAGCTGGAGACCCTACACCATTTCCAACAAATGGCAGCCCAATCTTTTCTTGAAAGTCTCAAGTAATGCGCTTCCACAACTTTGTTACTGCCTCCTTCCTAGGGCTGAGAGGGAATGACTGGCCCAAGGTCTGAGAGAAGAGACCTATTTCATTTCCATGGAAGCGACCAACCATGTGAGTTCCTGACCTCTTCAGCTGCATTCTGACTTTTCATCTTGTAAACAGCAGTTAAACAATTAGTTCCTCAGTCTGTTTGCTTTGCTTTTTTTGTTTCTTTTCTACCATATCTTTTAGATGGAAACAGTCAAGAACTGTGTCCTGTAATTGCAAGTGCGCTTCTTTTGTAGCTATTTTGGCTGAAGTACAGTATTTTTAAAAGTTCCCAAATAATTAGGAAAGAAACAGCCATTTTATGAAAAAATCTACCATTCTAGCATCTTGCAAATCCACATTGAACAAGAAAGGGAAGGGAAGGGATGTGAGTCTTTACACTTATTTAATGTATTTCAATTTATTGCTTTACAGTCTAAAAACCAAAATAAATAATTTAAACACAATTAGCAGTGACTTTGCATCTTGCTGGGTGGATATTCTTTAGAATTATGAAACTATTCAAACTATGACATAATCCCATTTTACAAGGGAAATTTAATTGATGTTGCTACAAAAACTGCCCCCCACCCCATCCCACCCGGTTGCTACTGGAATTAAAGACTGGCAGGGAAAGAGGTTAAGAAGTTAAACCTGGAGAACAATGCAGCAGCAGCCAGAGGTCCATGTTCTTTTTCATGTGCATTGTCTAAGCTGGAAAGTCTGTCAGTCAATAAGGCAGATGGACTCTGACTCTGGGGTGGCATAACAGGGAGTCTGAGCTTCTCCTGAGCCCTTTTGCCTGAAGGCTGCTCCTGCAACCAGATCCCTACAACTATCCAACAGCACTGTGCATGTTCCACTAATACATGCCAACGGGATTAGCATCAGGCAGCAATTACAGACTCTCCTTTGTGTGGCCTGCAAAGCTTTGATTTCCAAAGTCAATTCACGCTGTATTTCAACCAGGATGAATTTCTGGGTTTCGGGACGGCATTCACAATGATATTTAAACTTCAGTTCCTATTTTCCAGCTACCTTGGAGATGCTGCACTGAAGGGTAGAACCAATGTTCCAACCAAGGGCAGAATGGATGTTCTGAAACTGAATAGAAATTTTTATAAATTGATATGTTTGGGTTTCATGACAAGAATGGATCATTCATAAAGAAATGGATGCATAAATCAGAAAATTTTACCAATTGTTTAGGGTTTGACATACAAAGATTTAAAATATCCTATAAGTTCAATATCTAACTGGACTCCCTATATATCATCTAAGTGCATATACCACTTAGAAACGGGGGGGGGGGGTTTGTTATTGTTTTTGTTGTTGTTTTTAAATGTTTTTTTGAACATTGCTTTGAGGAATGATTTATGTATTTGAGTTTTTTTTTCAGAATTTTAAACTGCCCAATAGCTAAAAGTCTGAGCAGTTTTGCCATAAAATAATAAACATTAAAATAATATAACTAAAAACATGAATATATTTTGAAAGTCTCTCCTTTTCATTTTTACTTTTTGAATTAAGAGGAACAAGAATGATATCTGAAGTAAGAGATCATAAAAGCCAAGATCCTGACTATTTGGCTGTTGTCTTGCACTTTTTAAACCTTCTTATGTCCAGGATTCTGAGAAGCAAACTGAGCATCAACAAAATGCCAAAAATAGAATAATAATAAAAAAGAAACAGTTTAAAAGTTAACATGGGCAAAAAAATCAACAAACTCAAAATATATTGTAATCTTAAATAATATATATGTATAAAAGGATTGCATCTATTTGCATTATTTCTATTCAGAAAAAAAAACATGTATAGATGACCTTCATTTATTAGTATTATTTGTTTGATAGAAATATAGGATAGATTTAAAAGTCCTCAAAAACAATTATTTAACACAAGAAGTGCATTTCTTACATTTTAAAAATATTAGCAATCTAAGAAAATTGCATATTTCTTATATTTGGAGATATATTTTTTATTTTTACATTATATTTTAACTCATGCACTTGTAAAAATTATATAAAAATGTTCAAAAAAAAAACACAATATAGACAAAAATGAACTCTGTTTGAAGAACAAAATTTTGATTCATATTTTGGTTGAGAAATCTGATGAACTTTGATGTTTGCTACTTTATGAAAATCAATGACCCTACATCAATTTTTAGATTCTTGTCATCCGAAGGCGTTATGAGGTTAGTGCTGATGGCAGTAATACAAGGATCCTAATACAAGGATAACAACAGATTCTCTAGATCTCTTAATGTATTTCTTTTACAAACATAGCTACAGAGATTTCTTTTTGAATTTCTTTTTAACTATTTATGATTCCTCAGACTTCTGCAACACAGTTATGGTAGTCCTACATAAAGTCACCATCATCTCCAAATGTAACACATAAATTCTGCAGGTCTTGAATTTTTTACTCTTTTTCTCGGATTTTGATGGTTAATTTTGTTCTTAAATGTATTCTTTATCAGTTTTCTTGATTTTCTGTTTGGGGATGATATGATAAAGAAGCAATATAACCTAACCATCTTCTAAAATTATGAAAAAAAGCTATTTATTTCAAAGTTTTAAACTATCTGTTATAGGCATCATCATAAAACAAGAGAAGGCAGAAATAAGACCCAAATTCAGACTATGTTGGACTATTGATATTGAAGGATTTAATTTTTCATAACTAGCTTAGTATTACTCATAACTAACAAAATAACTTTATTTCAGTCGATGAAATCCAGTTGCAATCTTGTAACAAAAAATATGTATAACATAGTTATACAACAATATTATTAAAATATACTGGTTTGGGGTTTAGTTTGGCTCCCCCCTCATTTTAATTAGCATTGCAAATAGCTTTGAAATACTTTGAAAACTGAAAAAAAATGGATAAGGGTTTAATAGTGTCCCACAGGAAAAAAAAAATTGTGACCAATTCTCCCTCTTTTAAATAAAAGAGAAAGAAGAGGACAATTTTGACTAATCTCTCAGGGGTGCAGCAGGGCATCCTTCAAATTATCTGGTGACCAGTTGGCCAACAATATATGTGATTTTTTTTTTCAATCACTTCTCCAGTAGGTCTGCAGCCTCTCTGATTTTTCATCCTTCCCACCTTAAATCTTGAGGGAAGACACCAGGAGGGAAGAGCCCCGTAAAGCCTTTGTGATTGTCAACTGAAGACAGGCAAGAAGACTTCAGATTATGGGCAGATAAAAAAGTAACAGCAAAATCTCCTCCATCAGGTCTAACAGTATGGGAACTCAAAATGGCTGGCAGCCCAGTAGCCTCAAAGAAAAATGGCTTCCAAGCTGACAATGGCATCACAAGAAATTGGAAAGAATTCTCAAGGATACTGTTCACAGGAGGAAAAAAAAACATCTGAGAAACTCAAAAGGAATACTTTAGCACTAATGTTGAATCCTCTTCTCTTTTGCCATTTCCTTAATATAAATTACTTTCACTCTACTTAAAGTTATTCTTTTCTTCACAAGGGGGGGGGGCGTTAAAAATGTCCAGATGCTGCTTCAGTCTCCCACTTCTTCATACATATGAATACACTTCAAATCTAACAACTGGGTGAATAATTTCTGTTACCAAATCTAAGGTAAAAAAAGTTATTACACACTTTGGCTCAAAGCCTCAGCTACCTGTTCTTGCAAGTAGTTGGAGAAGGAGCAGTCTGTTTGTTTGTTTTCACTGTGAGAAATCCTAACAGCAATTCTTTATCCATTTTGCTCTTTCAGTTTTTATCCATGTCTTTGGATCAGAGTCACACACCTCAATCTCCTTTATTTCAATCAGACTTTGCAAAGTCTTTGCTTTATTCTTCCAGAGACTTGAAATATTGTGTGTATTTAGCCAGATCATACTCTTAATTTATTTTGGTATCCAAAATTATGTTTCAGTCCTGTTTTAATGTACAGATTTTGTGGGTTTACAATCCAGAGATATAACTACAGCTCTATTTATCCTTCAGTATTTCCCTTCCCCCCTTTAAAACTTTTTATGTAGTGGGAATATACCAAACCTACCTTAAATCTGTAATTTAATCTGAGTTCCATGAAGTTGAAGCATTTCTGGGACAAACAAGTTGTTCTTCACAGTTTGGATGTATATGAAAGCTGTCACCAATTAACTATTTCAAAAGATAATGTAAACAAGATCTTATTAGAGCTCCAGAAAAGGAACAATGCCATACTTTATGGTTTGGGAATGGGATCAGAGCCAATGTTTTAGTGCCTTAATTCAGTGCCTTAAGAAGAAAGTTTTGTTTCCCTAGCAAGCCATTAATATCCAGGTTTAAGCTACCTAGATCCACAAACATGTTCAACTGGAAATAAGTAATTGTGCTTTATTTTAATATCCATTGCAAAGAGTATCACCATAAACAAAGGCTGTCATTTCTGCTGGCTGTTTTCTTTTCTGAAATATTGTTCTTTCAAAGCTTTTAGATGAATTGTTCTAATCTAGGCACTCCAAAGACTGTGAATTCAAATATGTATCCACTGGTGACAGTCTGAACTTCACAATATGGTTTAGACACAATTTTCTGTCCCTCATTCTTCATGGCTATAGTTTGACCTTTTCACAGGAATCCTATGTTACAAAATATGTACATATGGGTGCAAGGAATGAAGTATCTGTTAGAGATCATTTTTGCTCATCAATGCATCACAATAATTAATGATAATAATAAATAATAAATGATTCATTTCAGGTGCTGCCTAAATCTGGAGCAATAAATAAGCAAGGCTGCAATCCTAAAGCCATTTATCTCAGAAGTAACGTCAAACAACAAAACGGATTTTTCTTCAATGCAGATATGTATACCATTGCATTCTAACTAATATGAAACCTAAGTTTTGGTTAATTAATCCAATTAATAAAGCTGGCATTAAAAGAAAAAAGTTTATTTTCTTGATCTTTAGATAATGTAAATATGCATCAATATGTATCATCTTAAAAAAGAAAGGATTTTCTTTTTCCCCCTCTGTGTTACAATATTAAAATTATTTATTAAATATTAAAAATGTTTTTAGTTTTTACAGGTGTTGGGATTTTGTGAGGATATCCTACAAAGATAACTTTTTCCTGATACTGTTTCAACTACATTGTTTTTAAAAGTAAAATACTTTTGTGGAATTGACATTTTAAAAATAATTATTGATCTTCGGTTGTTCTGTATCTTTCATTGTGTAAATTTTGTGTAAACATTATGGCTGCACATGTAATAAATCTGCTGCATGTTATCGTACCAACATTATCCTTTATTTTATATGTGACTTTGCACCATTATAATTAATGTGTTATTATAATTATTGATGCTTATTGTCTCTCAAAGATTTTTGTCAGTAACAGCATGGAAGAGTTACTAATTCACATATGTTGGTTGAAGACAAAAGTTTTATAAATCTTGTATCTACTTGCCTTTTTTTTTTTTTTTTTTTGGTTCAGATAGATTTTAGCTTTGGAAATGTGGCTGGAAAATAAATAAAATTAAACATTGAGTCTTTTCTAAGTGAAAAGATAAACAACCAAAAACTCTCTTCCAATTATTTCCTCTTTGATACAAATCTCACCAACCAACATTTTAGCCAAAGAAGAGGGAGTCAAGCTGTTTTCCAAAGCATCTGAAGGCAGGACAAGTAGCAATGGGTGGAAACCAATCAAGGAGAGAAGCAACTTAGAACTAAGGAAAGATTTCTTGACAGAACAATTAATCAGTGGAACAGCTTGCCTCCAGAAGTTGTGAATGTTCCAACACTGGAAGTTTTTAAGAAGAGATTGGATAACCATTTGTCTGAAGTGGTGTAGAGTTTTCTGCCTAAGCAGGGGGTTGGACTAGAAGACCTTCAAGGTTCTTCCAACTCTGTTATTCTAGTCTAGTCGAGTCGAGTCGAGTCTAGTCTCATGAAGCATATCCAGAGAAGCAAATGGCATTAATCTTCCCAGCCTGTAACAGAAATAATGGGCTGAGTAATTTGGACCATCTTTGCCCTCTGGTAAAGGTCTAAGTCCATAAAATATAGACAGAGAAATCAAATCAAAGATATCAGAGGGAGAAAAAGATCAACCTTAGCTGAAGATCTGTTGAAATAACTAGAGAACTAGATCAGGGATATCTAACCTTGGCAAATTGAAAACTTGTGGACTTCACCTTCCTGCATGGCTGGCTGGAGAATTCCTGTAGTTGAAGCTCATAGGTCTTGATGTTGCCAAGTTTGACCAACTCTGCTTTAGTTCTTTCAACAGAACTTCACCTAAGGTTGATCTTTCTTTCATTCTAATACCCTTGCTCTGGACACTAGACAGTGCCTTCCTCCCACCCACTCCCCTCCAGTTTCTTTAACTATTTTATTTTTCTCAATTCTACTATAAAAGAAACACATTACAGCAGCTACAGGTACAAGCAAAACAAAAATGGATACATGAAGTCTTTGATGGGCTTGATGCTTCTTGTCAAGTGAAACTGGAAGAGATAGACCCTTCCTAACTGCAGTTGTCTATGACTAAGCTTCCTTTGTAATTCAGTAAAATGGTGAAATGTTGATGTTGCACTGTTGTATTAAATTACATGTATGAGATTTTAAAAATACAAATTGTAAATACAAGGAGTTAAACTGATTAATTCATTTTCCTATCAACTATTTTTTCTTTAGCTTATTATTAACTTGTCCCTTCAAATCTATAGAAAAAGGAATTATGAATTGAGTGGATGAGTTTTTTACTTAGGAACCAGATCATTTTTTTTTCAAAAGATTCTTATAAGTATTTACCCACCAAAACATTCATTACAAAACTGTGGATGAAGCCAAAGGTATCCCAGGTTTTGGAATTCCAGTGGCTACATTATATCAATTAACTACCTGTAAAGCCTTGCTATAATCTTTACCAGATCATAAAAATAATAAATAAAATAAAACAAACAGAATATAATACTTCCAATACTTTCATGTCCAATCTTAATTCAAATAAATCATTAGTTTTATTCAAGCAATGGATTATACAAACTCATTCATCATTTTAGAGAATTTCTAATCCAGCCAAAAAAATAATACTATACAGTCAATTCTATCTGGAAAGAAAAATAAACAAGCAAACAACAAATGAATTCCAGTTTTGGTCACCACACTATAAAAAAGATGTTGTGACTCTAGAAAAAATACAGAGAAGAGCAACCAGGATGATTGACGGACTGGAGAATAAAATATATGAAGAATGGTTACAGGAACTGGGCATGACTAGTCTAGTAAAGAGAAGGACCAGGGGAGACATGATAACAGTCTTCCAATATTTGAGGGACTGCCACAGAGAGGAAGGGGTCAAACTATTTTCCAAAGCACCCAAAAGGCCAGACAAGGAATAATGGGTGGAAACTGAACAAGGAGAGATTTAACCTGTAAATAAAGAGAAACTTTCTGACCATCAACCAATGGAATAGCTTGCACTCGGAAGTTGTGGGAGCGCCATCACTTGAGACTTTCAAGAAGAGATTGGACTCCCATCTGCTTGGGCAGGGAGTTGGACTAGATGACCTACAAGGTCCCTTCCAACTCTGATTATCTATTATCTGTTTTACAAATAAATAAGTAAGTAAGTAAGAAAGTAAATAAATAAGTAAGTAAATAAATAAATAAATAAAAGATGTAATGAGGAAACATAAGAGTTATAAATGGAAGCTGATGCATTTTGGGATTTATATTGTGTGATTATTGTATAAGAATCATTGCAAAGTTAAAAACCTTCTCTAGAAGAAGAGAAAAAAGATTTTCTATGAAATTGTAATCTGTAGGCATATAATTATCATTGTTTTCTTGTAAAACAGACACAGAATGATAGAAAATAAAATGCAATATAACTGACTCAATCTACTGTGGCATTTCTTTGAAATGCAAAGCAACATTGCACAATGCTATGGGCTATTTAGATATTTGCTAGTAGCTAAAATATTAAAAACAATTAAGCTTGAGTCCAGCTGTGCCCTTTTTCTTATCCCATCATAAACTTGCATTCATGTATGATGTATCATTTGAAAAAGATTCTTTCTGTAGATTTTATACTTTGAAATTCTTTCGAATTTCCCTCATCCTTTTTTTTATGGTGTGTTTGATGGCATCTTTATTGTCCTGGTTGATTCCTAACAGAGGAATTAAAGGTCATCATTTAAGGGCACTTCTCTTTCTAGTACCAAGGATTTTAAATTTCAGTCATAAAATCCTGCCATGGACACAAATAACACAACTGTGGGAGAAAAGGTTATGCATATTTTAATGTTATAGACAAAAACAGCTACAGATAAGCATTTCTTCAAGATATATCATTTTTAATCCTCTTAGTTTGAATTCTAACAATGTGAATTGTTAGAATTTGAATTAAAAATCTGCATTAATCCCAAATGGATATAAATAATAAAACAGCTAGATAAATTTAGTTGCTTTTGCTGCTATTGATACCTTTGTATCAATATGATAGTATTATGCTTTGAATGAATTTAAAATAAGAAATTCAATATGCTCAGATATTATTTTTAATCTGCCAGATATGCTACATAGCATGGGAGAATCGAATGATAAAAATGCTCATCTTAAAACCAGTCAACAAGAGGAACAGAAGATATATGCATCACATAACATTTTAAAAATTTTTTCCAGAATATCTCAAAGCCATGGCTTAAACTTTCCTGTTGGCCATGTTAACTTGAGCTGTGGGAACTGAAATTTTTAAAAACTAGGAAAAAAGCACCCTCATTATTAAAGGATTATTTATATTCCCCATCCAGAAACCACATTTCTTCTTCAGAAGTAAAGATATAATAATGAAAGAAGCATAAAATGCAAATGAAATAAGTTGAATCAGCAATCAAATCAAGCACACAAAATAGCATCAATGGCAAGAGCAACAAAAATACATTGAAATTGTAAGCCAAATTGCCTGATGAAATGAAATAGCAGTATTCTTATTCTGGCATTGAACTGCTCTGTATACCTTCCAGATGAGTCTTTCAAAGTTCTGCTTTACAACCAGAATTTCACTCTAAATAATTCTATCACGTTCTCCTTCTTGCTTTCTCATTCTATCTCTATTTGCCTTGTCTCATCTGGAGAAGGACCTCCAAAAATGGTGATAAGGACCTTGGAAAGTACTGTATAAATAAGAAAAGATGACCATTCATTTCATTTGGCTTTAATTAATATAGAATAATTGCATTTGTTATTTGGTGGCATTTAAAAGCCAAATCTCTCTCTGTCTCCTTCCCTCCCTCCCTCCCTCCCCCCCCCCCACTTACAAGACGATCGCCTTGATTTCAATTAACTAGATAAAAAGTATCTTATAGCTTTACCGGAAGAGGCTGGCTATTTTGAACTATTCCCTTGTCCTGTTACCCTTTCTGTGCCGTGAGCAATACGATAAATCCCGTCTTTAGCTATGCAGCATGAAAAGTCCGTTTGAAGTTGGAATCAGTGGCTGCCTTTTTCACAGTAAATTGACCTTGTGGGGCACTGCCAATGTCATAATGCTCAGCTTTATCTTGGCTGAGAAAGAGACAGAATCACAAACTGCTTCTGCATGATTAGTTCTGCCACTTCAAACGTGTTTCTTCCGAGTCAGCTTCCACACTTGCTGCTAGAGATACTTGCCCCTGGGAAACTTTAATCTTCTTTGAAACGTCTGGGATTTCAGTAACTCTTCACTCACTGGTTTGAAATGTAGCTCTGTATGACAACTACAAAACTTGTTCAGTGTCAATTACATCAACAATCCATTGAAATGTTTAAAATGTCCTAAGGAATAGCAATCTTCTGTTTCTCTGATATGAAACAGTAAGATTCAGCCTTCTAGGGGATTCCAGATTGAGCAGAGATTGAAATTAAAACTCTTCTGTTAACTGGAAGTTCTATAGATGGCAGCAACTATGTAACCCATTCATGAAGCTGTTGAACTCCTGGGAGATTGGTGGCCCTGTAAAACAATACACAGAAAATAATAATAATTAATGTAAATTGAGGTTTGAACCCACTAGTCCCATATTGCCCAAATTGTTCAGGAGAACAATTTAAAGCAATTTAAGATACTTAAAAAGAAAGCTTTATTGGAAGAAGAAACAACAGAATAATAAAATAATAAGTACCAGCAGTAAGTACAGTGTATATATATTCAAGGGAAAATATGCAATATCCTATATACAGTACAGAGATTAATATCATATGTGCAGAAATTTTGATTTTTTCATGCATTATAATTAATATGCACAGGCAAACCTTTCTGCAGTGTTACATACATTTTCTCCCATGTCTGCATTTATGTTCCATGGTGTCCAGTTAACAGTTCATACTATGCTTAATTGTGTATTCAGAGGAAAATATGTGAATGCATTTATTCAACAAAAAAACAGCTCAAGAGTCTTTAAACATATTGAGAACTAATTGAAAATCCGAACATATTTGCAGCATCTATTTTTTATCATACACTCATACTCTCTATTAGAAACATATTGTGCTATGCAGTTTTATCAATCCATTGATTTTTTTTTCTCACTTTTGGTGATGTAGAGCAGCAATAATAAGTTGAAGATGACAATATTTAAGAATATATTGCACTGGTTTTATGGGATTGGGAAAATGTATTGAAGACCAGAGGAAGCCAACTATTAAAAAAAAATGTGTCAATAATGCTTTAAAAAAAGGAAAGAAAAGAAAAGATTAAAACTGTGAAGTTACACAGTGACTGTATTATCCACAAACTTTGTTGGAATAAATGAAGGTTCCACTTTATGATGGACAAATATGATTCATAGGAATTAAAAACTTGAAATAAAATATATAGTCACCTGGAACTTAACAAGTCAAAATATTTTGCTAATAAACTTGGCAAATAAATGGTGTGTGTTCTCAGATTTTGTTTTAAAAGGTAATGATAAGGTTGACAACTGCTCCCCATGTCATTGTTCTTTCCCAGAATTAAACCTCTTTCCAATTTTATTGGATATTGTAAAAAGTTCTAAACATATATCACCAAAAAAAAAAAAAAAGCCAGCTATAAAGAAACAGGTAAAACAGCTGAAGTACATTTTTTTTTTTAAAAAAAGGGACCTGTTCAATTTCCTGTCTACAACGCATCTTCTCGAGACCTTATTTTTCCTGAGGAGTTCAATAAACAACAGCCTTGACTGCAAAAAAGTAGCTGGTGCAGTGGATGGGGGGAGTTTGGGGGTGGAGGATGATGAATCCTTTTCCCTACTTCTTTGTCATCTTCAGTCTTTTATGGGCTACCTTTGCACTACAAAATAAAATATAAAAGATAGTTGTACAATTCACCACCCAGGAGTTAAATACAGTCCATTAAAGCTCAAATGAGACTCCAAATGTCCCCTGATTCCATTGACCTCTATTATCTCCGATGCTGCACCTAAAACTCTTTCATTATTGTGTTTCTCTCTGTGTGGTTACATGTATGTGTGCATTTCTATCATGAACCATATTAATATGACAGAATATTTTGCTCAGTAGAAAAAAAACAAAATACTGGTTGGGATAAGTTAAATGAAGCCCCCCCCCCCAAAAAAATCCCCTCTTTCTCATTCCCAAGGACTTCGGAAACAATAAACCCAATCAGTTCAGCCATGAAACTTTTAGAAAGAAAAAGAGTGTTGATAAAACCAAGAGAAGACAGGAGGATGTAAGTAAGCTTGAGAACCTAGAAACAATTTAACAGTACCTCTCTAGAAAATGTTATTCGTGAAATCCTGTCTCACTGTTTTCTCCAAATCATCACTGACTTTCTAGCAGTACCCTCAATTATTTATTTATTTAGTATACTTTGTCATGTATGAGAAAACAAGTATAAGTATGAACATAACATATAACATATAAGTATAAATAGATATAAGTATATACACAATAAATGAGTATGAATAAATGGGAACAGTAGGACAGGGACGGCAGGCATGCTGGTGCACTTATTTTATTATTCCATCTTAAACATCTGATATGCTGCTATTTCCAAATACTTTGTTGATGTATCTCCTCATATGCAGGTTCTAATTTGCCCAGCATTTTATAAAACAGTTCCAAGACAATTGTCTTTGGTTTTCAAGAAACTCTTGGAGAAATTTATATAATTTTTTTCTCTATATCCTCTTCGATTTTAAATATGGGATTCAATGGAAACATAAAGCACATATGTGCAATAATTTAGAATGTAGTACTGGTTAACTGCCACAAAAATAATTGTAATATCAGGCTATAATAATAACTCATTTAACAACTTAATTTAATCTTGCTTAGCAGTGGAAATTATTATCCCAATTGGGATCATAAGATGAGGACTATCAATACATTTCCATCCTCAGTTATGAAAACTCTCTACTCTGCCTAGCCATTTCACAGAGTTGCCATTGTGGAGAGAAAATGAGACCCCCTATTAATCTTTCAAAAGAGAAAGAAAGAGAGAGAGAAAGAGGGGGGGAAGAGGGGAGAGAGAGAGAGAGAGATTTGTTTAATTTAGTATTATTTCCAGTTCCTTTTGTAGCATTGACAAAATATACTGTTTCAAAGCTCAGACCAACAAAACCATGACAAATCATTTCTGGATTGCTGCCAAGAAAACAATATGAATGTGGAACTTCTAGACACCAAAACCAAAGCTTAGCTTAAGGAAACCTTTCTCTTTATACATAAACCTGACTCTCATCGGACAGAATAAATTTGGGATTTTGCTGGATGCAGATGATATTGTATCAGTTAATTTCTTCTGACAAAAGCACCCAAAATTCTTCCAGTCACACAAAATCATTTTGATGTCATTGTGGCTTCTCCTAGATGTCTATGTTGGTACACCAAAACCAAATAAACCACATTATGAAGATCATATTATAGGAGCCAAGTTCTAGAGAAGGCAGATCTAACCAGGGGTGGGATTCTATCAGTTCACACCTATTTGCTAGAACCGGTTGCTAACATTCTAAGCAGTTTTGAGAACCGGTTGTTTGAAGAAATTACTGGCCTAATCCTGTAAGGAAGGCAGGAAGGAAACATTCTGGTGTTGCTTACAGAAACTGCCTCTCCATTAACCCTTATTACATTCTTGGTAGGACTAGACTTCCAGGACTAGACTGTCTCAAGAACGCCTCTGGAGTTCCCCTCCTTTGCTGGTACTTTGCTTGTGTGGAGTGACCATTTAAAGTTACAATGGCACTGAAAAAAGTGACTTGTGACCATTTTTCACACTTATGACTGTTGCAGCATCCCCACAGTCATGAGAGACCAGGCAAGGAGATGTGTGCCTCAATGTGAGTGATATTGAGTTGGCCACTCCCAGCCAATACCATGACCACCAAGCCACACCCACCAACTAAGCCATGCCCACAGAACCGGTTGTTGAAAAATTGGAATCCCACCCCTGGATCTAACCCTCATCCCCCTAAAATGAACCTATGCATTGATAGTATCTGATCTCATCTTGTCCAACAAAGAATCAATAAAGAAAATAATATGGCCCTAAAAGGTAGATCAGAAGCTTCATTTTCTGCATAATATGGTAGCAGGAATTACTGGTTCTGATTATGCTGTTCTTATTCTGCATATCAGATGTCCATTCAATTCCAAGCCAAGTTTAAAATGGTGGTGTTATTAACCTTTAGGAGTGAAGATTATGAACAGCCACTTGCATTTATTCCCAAGCCTTAAAACCAGAAACTAAGCCTGGTTTTCAAAACAATCAATTAAAGCTTCTGGCATAGTAGTTTTTACTCTGGCCCAGTTTAAGAGGAACATTTAGTGGTGATCTAACAACTCCAGAATGTGCTCATTGAGGAAGAAAGATGTCTCAATATCTATCTGGGGGGTCTTTAAAAAAAAACCTTTTATTCTAATTTAAATTATTTCTGGCATTCTGTTTTATTTGCTGTTGTAATTGTAATAGAATTTATGTCATTTTCTTTTGTTTTGATATTTAGTATATACAGCAGGTATACCTGCATTGTATGAATAAAACAAAAGCTGAGATGAAAGTCCTAACAGTGTAATCAAAGCACCAACTATTTCTAAGTATGACTCACATAAAAAATAGGTGGAGCTCTCATCACTCCCTAGCGACTGCATTTTGATTTTTTGGATAATCTACTGCAGTCTTCCTTCTTATACAATATATTTATATAAGGCTATTAATTTTGTTGTTGTTGTTGTTGATTACTCTAAAATCACTTGGAAGGATCACTTGAGATAAAAGAAAAACAACATCAATAGCAATAATGCTCAAATTGCACTTTAGTGCTCAAATATAAATGAATTCAAGTATGTGTATATCTTAAATCATATCTTTCTTCATTTCTTCCTGTATTATTCCTTTTTATAATTGAAGCTTTAGTTGTAAAATTCAAGACCTTTTTTCTTGGACTTTTTAAAATGCCAAATATATTCATACAATGAAATAAAATGACATAATGACAACAACAATAATAATATAACCTTTTATGTGATTTATTACTTTGATAATGATCATTGTACCATTAAATTCCCTAATAGAGAAATTTGTCTCCAAGTCTCATAAATAAAAAAACAAACAAGCTATTATAATAGCTTGGAACTTTGATTCATTTCTTTGAAGATAACGGTTTTTATTATTTGGATCAAAGACCAATTTTGTGATAACATCTATATATGGAACATCATGGTTTACCCCTACTCTGGCAATGTTTATCTCAGCTTCAATTAACATACATCCTCATAGAGTGTTTTGTGAACAGGGAAACTATCTATTTAGAAAAGAAGAAGCAGAATTAATTGCATTTGTCATCCAGCCATTGTGTTCAAGCTAAACATGCTTTTAAATTACTTTACTACTAGGGAAAAAAAAGAATGCTAAGTATCAAAAGTTCTCTTGAATCGGTTTCCAGAAGTTTCCTATTCACCATTTAATCTGATAAAAGAGAAGGCTTCTTTCCAAGAAGTGAAAATATCCAAGAAATTCTCATAGGGAGTTTGATATTCTTCAACTTATTTATCTATGTGATGGATGGTGCGTCAATGTCCTACCTTTCATATGCAATTTGTTCTTCAACCATCTGTACATCTCTTCCCGTCACTGGAACTTGAACCTTTTCAGGAGCAGTCACTTGTTATCATCAGTGGGCACTCCTGTTCTTGAGAAACAAGAACATACTTTCACATCCTATATGTTTACATGCTGAAGAAGATTAATATTTTATAGGGTTAGCCAGACAGGAAACTAGATTAAATTATCCAATTCTACTTTATTGTAGGGCTACCTAAACAGAACCTGAAAATATTAACTTCTTGCTACCATTTTTAATTGCTTCACCAATTAGGGTTGGTCCTTTCTAAGTTTATTTCTTTGACTGATAAGCACTGGGGCTTCTGCCTCTCTTGTGTCAAATTGTTTCCCAGGGAATATAGTAACAGCACTTAGATTTATATACCACTGCATAGGGCTTTACAGCACTCTCTAAGCAGTTAACAGAGCCATATTGCCCTCAATAATCTGGATCCTCATTTTAGCAATTTCAGATGAAAGGAAGTCTGAATCAACCTTGAACAGGTCAGGATCAAAGTGCTGGCACTGGGCAGAGTCATCCTGCAATACTTCATTCTAACCACTGTGCCACCACGGTTCCATCTCTTTCCCTCACTCCACAAGGTTATCTACATATTTCATTACATATAGTCATTTAACTTCTTATAGATTTTAATTCAAGTCTATCTCCTGAAATTTCTGCCAAGGATAATGGTGTACTTTTTAAATTTATGATTGCCTTTATACATCTGTGAATCACACTGAAAACATCTATTGAAAGATGGGAATAAGCTTAACTTTTTTACTCTGAATGGTGTTTCCATCTCAGTTGATTACCTGTAAAGATAATGTTTGAGAGGTAAATAGACACCACATGGCATTACATTGACAACTACATGTATTCTGCAAAGGTGTACTTTTTCTTTTAAACAATTGTATTTTGTTTAAGATTCTAAAATACAAATTAACTTTAACTGAGGTGGGTGGAACCTATGTGATGAGTTTAGACATTCCAGCTAAAAATAAGACATTTGAAAGATCTGATAGCTACCTTAAATGAAGTTTGGCTTTTAAGTTTTGCAAGTTTTCACATCTCTGAAAAGAGTATCTATGTTGGACCCAAGAATATCTTGGCATCACAACAACACTTCTTTGGACTTCAGGGCACTATGTTGAAGTGCTAAGTAGGATTTTCATGTTAAGTGAAGGATTCCAACAGTGTGGATATTCTCAGTGCTCTAACTCCTACTTGTGGACCGAAAATGAGCCCTAAGAAGGCCAATTGCCAGATAATGCCCTTATACCAAAGACTCGTGTCCAAAGTGAAAGCTTGAAGTGCACCCTTTCAGCACTCGGATTCAGTTCCAGTGGAGGACACACTGTTTGAGGATGTGGGCTGGAGGAAGCCAGAAGAGGGGCTGGCCTCTCAACATTCTTTTCACACTTTTCCTGAAGACAAGGTTTTTGTGCCATCCGAAGTGCCCTCTTCATTGAACACATTCCATGACACTCTGGCATGACAGAGTTTCCTTGTGCCGCTGACGGAGGACAAAAATTATTCGAGAGCACTGATCTGAAAGTATGAAGGAACCCCTCACCCAACCCATATCAATCCCCCAATGTGACTTCATGTCATCTCACACTGTGCAGTGGTCACTTTAGCTTAACTAGGAAATAACCATTGTTCTGAATGCAGAAACTTTGTGCTGATAACCTCAAGGGCAAACTGATAGAGAGAGGACAAATTATATCCCTGAAATGTGTGACTTTTGAAGCTATCAGGGTATTTAGCTCTCTTTCCATTTTAACTCTTCAGAAGTGCTGAAGCTTAGATTACAAAACATGGGTGTATCAGAAAAGAAGAGTGTAGGATATGTGTAATGTGATTTTTTAAACTTCAAGGAATTCTTCCCAGATGAAATAGATAAAGAGGGGAAGGAAGTAAAATAATAGCTACAGCAAACCATAATGAAATGAATTTTGTCCTATATCAGAAGAACCTTACAAATGATCCACTCATCCTAAGATAGAGATGCTGGGATTCGAATGATTCTGATTTTTAAGCAAAGTCTTAACTATCACTTCCTACACTGAAACACATTCATCCTACAGATCATACATTTAACCAAATTTTGCAACATGTCATTCCAGTTTTTCTAAAGAGCACACAGTTAGGAAAGCTGAGCTTCACATACTCACATATGTACAATATATCAGGAAAAGAGCCCTGAGGTCAATTTGCATTCTTCTTCTAAGTCAGAAACAGCAAAATATCTTTGGATGGCTCTTTACATTTAGAAACCTGAGATCACAAAGCTTATGTTATGGAAGATAGTAAAGAATTAGTACAGAAATTGAGACAGGATATCATTTGCATGAAGAGCAGATTCCTCTTGCAAGAAAAATCCACTGGGAAAGGAAGATTTTCATTGGGACAATAATGCAGAATTAAGTTCCATTTTCAAATAAAATGCCAAGTAAAGACATTATATTTTAAAACAAGGAACATGATACACCCTTTCTCGTTTTCATATTGTCTTTTTTCCCCTTTCACTTGTGGTTCTTTTTTCATTATTCATACAATTACTTCAATATGAATCAATTTTATGAGGATTACAAGATGTAATTCTGAAGATGGTTAACCAATGCTAATATTGAAGATTCATAAAATCATTGATTTTCAATTTATACTTCCTGATATGTATATATCAGTCTTAGGCAATAAAGCATGAACTGGGATATTTTTGAAGTATGAATATTGTGTGAAAATCTCATTCCTATGAATAAATAGAGCAATCTATTTCTTCTGCATATCAATATTGCATGCCTTCAATGTATGAGTTTCACTTGCAAGTTTTTCTTGAACACAATCACATTCATATTTGTGTATGCATCTATGCCCTTTGCATCAATTCCACTGTACATAGTTTTCTTTGAAGCATTTTTTGCAAACGTGAAGGATAAAAAGGATAATCATGCCATCAAATTTGAATTAATGTGCCTGATTCACATATTAATCTGGGAGATTTGAATTAGGTAATGTTCAGTTGAAAATGTGAGTTTAAATTCTTCCTTGCCTCTATTCAGCAACCACCTCAGCATGGTAATCCTCCTGGATTTCCATACATGGTTAATTAAGGGAATAAGAAACCTTTAGTAA
Source organism: Laticauda colubrina (assembly GCA_015471245.1). Classification (NCBI taxonomy): domain Eukaryota; kingdom Metazoa; phylum Chordata; class Lepidosauria; order Squamata; family Elapidae; genus Laticauda; species Laticauda colubrina. The sequence goes on along the minus strand of BLBF01000010.1, from coordinate 21,515,776 downwards.
CACACAACAAACTCAAATCTTACTTTGCAGTCCCAAGATAATGTCAACTTAATGCAACCTGACAACCAAGGAAGAAGTCTGAAGCAATAATAGTATGCTAATCTGAGGAGAGTTATCTGGGTTATATTCCTTGATCTATAAATAGCTGGCTCTGTCATATTTTGTCAAGACTTTTAGGCTGCAATCTAGGGTCTCTGGAAGATTCTCCCAGGGTTCATAAGACTTGTGAGTTGGAATCTCATCATCAGATTCCTGAAAAATTCCTCATCAAAACATTTAAACTATATTGTTAAGGTTGTCTTGTGCACTATTTGGTTCCTCAGAGCTTACCTACATATTATGCACAGAAAATTTGCACAGAAAACTATATGCCTTAAATTCATTGGTAAAGAGAAACAATTTTTACTTTGAATGCTCCATTGTAAAAGTATATCCTTCCAGTGTATGGTCATGCTACACTGGCCATTTAAAAAGTGTTTGCTGGATTAATGTAGGGTAATTGATGTATACAGAATTTATGCAAAACATTTAAATATCTTTGTTTAATATTATTGTACTGCTGTACTAAGAATGTGTTCTTTCTTCATTCATGGCACACATGTCTTCAGATGGTAGATATTTTGAGATCCTAGGCTCCTAAATATTTTTAAAAGAGATAACCTAAAAGTTGGAATCTTGCTGTTTTCCAAACATTGATATGTTAGATAGATGTCCAAGAAAGTATAAGTTATACTGTAGTTTGGCAACATTTAGAATTCTCCACCATTCTTGTAGACTGTTTCTTCTCTACCAGCATACACAAACATCCAATTTTATTAGTATCTATCAGAGAGACATTCCTTTTTCCAGCCAGTTTTCATTCAATTGGTTAAAGAGTATTTGCTTTAGAAATGTTTAGACACAAGAACAGAGAGAGAGATTTATAGGTCATATTCTTGAATTGATTTGGTAAACAAGTATCCAGTAAGTGTGAGAGTGAATGGCCTGCCTTTCATTCTACTATCTTCTGTCCTACATCCTCCTTGCTTCCCAGCTTCAATTAAATATTTAGAAGGCATCACAAGTGAACTTCTTCCTTGAGAGTTCCATGATCCTGTTAGTCATAACAAAAAACATGTTGCCCTTGAGAAACTTGGAGAAATTACTTTTGGCTAGATTTGGAGCCTTTGTTTTCAGCCTATGAGCTTGGTAGAAAATTTTTTTTAAGGCTTGATATAAGTTCTATAAGAGAGAAGTTTCAATTCTTATCCTCTCTGACTCTGGAAGACTTGTTCATAGCTTGCTAAATCTTACATCCTAAAACCTGGAACCAAGTTGTCTAAAATTTAAATATTCTTCTTTGGGAACTTTTGAAATTGCACGTGATATGGATAATTCATCATTTTTATTATGGGAGCTAAGAAGCATGCCTTTTCCCTGGCAGCCCCTACCTTCCCCATGAAATCTGGGAGGTCTCTACGACCCTAAACCTTCTGAAGAGCACTGAAGGCCTGGCTTTCCCCTCAAGTGCTAGGATAAGAAAACGTCATTTCATGTTGGACTTGACACCAGATTTTTGGATTAATGTGTTTTTTCTTGTTGTTTTAATTCTTAATTGGGAACCACCCATAATTTGGTTTTAAGATGGGTAGCTCTATAAATGTTTTAAATAAATAAATAAAAATATGAAAAATTATATCAGGTCAAGTTCTCATTTTTTAAATAAATGTGTATGATGATTTATGGTGATCATATATTTCTTGCTTTAAAAGAAGAATTTATTCAGACTTTTTTTTTTCAAGCTCCATATCATCTTGGGTTTTCAAACTTTTTCTGTTTCTTTTCCCCCCAACTTCAGATGTCTGCTGGCCATCTCTTAATTCAGTTTTTGACTATTGCTAAAATAACTCATGGCTGTGTATGGATCCAACGACTTTGTTTTTCATATCTTCAGTTCATTTCTTCAGTCAGAGAAAGTACAAAATGTCTGCCAAGCCTAAAAGTGGTACAGATCAGGTTTCTGTGTCTACCTATTGATGCTTACTCAGCAGTCTGGCTCTTGTCAGTAATTTTTCAGCAGTTTACTGTGCTGAATTTCCCTTAGAGAGCTAGGAGTGCCAGCTAACCAGAGGAATTTCTCTCTGTTGAATTGTAGCAAGCAGTTTCAGCTTACCAGACTCCTTAAAACTGTACTGCCCAAAGTAAATACTGTCCCATCTCATTTTGCTCATGTTTATCACTGCCACCAGACAGCCAAGCACTTTGTCTCATCTTTAAGTTAATCCAAGATTTCATATTGGATCAAGGTTTAAACACCTATGGGAAGAGGAAAAACCCTCCTAGGATCAGGGATGGAATTCTACTGGTTTGGACCAGCTCTAAGGAACTGGTTGTGATGATTCTGTGCAGTTCGGAGAACTGGCAAATCATGCCCCTTGCTGGCCCCTCCCCTCCTTTCCCAATCAGTCCTCCCAATAATCAGCTGTTCTGATGATCAGTTGTACTGGGATCCCCCTCGCTGTCTAACTGCTTTACCCAGGAGGCTTCCCTGAGGCTCAGGAGGCAAAAAGGGGCATGGCGGGATGGGTGTGTGTACAGTGCCCTCCCTGCACTCCGTTTTTTGCTTTCCTGGGCGCCAGGGAACCTTTCTGGGAGCAAACACCCCCCCCCCGGAGGCTTCTCTGAGGCCCAGGAGGCAAAAAAATGGGAGGGGGTGCTGCAAAAAAAGAAAAGAAGAAGCCATGCCCACCCAGTCATTCCGAAAGAACCGGTTGTTAAAATTTTGAATCCCCCCCACCTAGGATATAATTATTCTTTTTTTCTTTTATTGATTTTATTGTAATTTCTTTTTCTTTTTTTTAATTGCTGTGAACCACTCATCCAGAGTTGTTGAAAATTGGGTGGCATATTGTTGAGGTGGTAGAATAGGAGAAGCCCTTTTACAGTACAAGGCAACACAGTATCAATCATAGAGACCTTCAAATTTCTAGGTTCGACTATATCACATGACCTAAAATGGACACCTAACATCAAAAATGTCATCAAAAAAGCACAACAAAAAATGTTCTTCCTGCACCAACTCAAAAAGCTCAGATTGCCTAAAGAGCTGCTGATACAGTTCTACAAAGGAATTATTAAGTCTGTCATTTGTACTTTTATAACTCTCTGGTTTGACACAGCAACCAAACAAGATAGAACCAGATAATTAGAACTGCAGAAAAAACAATTTCAACCAGCCTGCCTTTCGTTGAGGACCTGTATATTGCACGAGCTAGAAAGAGGACTAAAATATCAACAGATCCTTCATATACTGGACATAAACTGTTTCAACTTCTTCCCTCAATACAGTACTATAGGGCACTGGACGACAAAGCAACTACACACGAGGATAATTTTCTTCTTCAATGACATCACTCTGCTAAACAACTAATTACTACCACACTGTCAAACTATCTAGTAGGACTGTATTGTTATCATTCCTCTCATCTTTCCTATTACCTATTTCCTTATCTTCCTATGATAATAACTTTGTTGCTTGTACTTACAATTTATATTGTTTTATTTAGTTTTATTTATGTTGATTGCTTATTTAGTATCCTATGACTATCTCTAAGAGTTCTATCTCTAAGAGTTATATCTTATACTTTTTGGTGTATGTATCTTATGATGCTTATAATCATAATTTATTACTTGTATGTACATACTTGTATGTAGAGTTGATGCACAGAGATAAATTCCTTGTATGTCTAATCACACTTGGCCAATAAACAATTTTACTCTATTCCATTCCGTTCTACTCTACAATTTTGTTGTTAAAAGTTGTGTGGCAAAAGTGCTTGATTTTTTTTAAAATTATGAATACAGTCAGTAAAGCCCATGTCACACAGCACCAACGGATAGAAAGAGGATGTAAAATGGAGAGAAACACTTGCCATCCATTGGTTAACGCGATGCATCCGTTCTGTACTCTCTATCCATCCAGCATCCGTCTACTGAGATTTCCTCCGCTCAAAAAGTTTTGAGCAGCACAAAACTTTTTGAGCGGATAAAGTATCCAACGTGTCCGTTCTACATCCACTACGCATATGGGGAACATCCATTATACGTCTGTCGTCATACGTTATGCGTCCGCTAGATCCGCTAGGCATCCACTGCGCATCCGCACAACTCACATTCGCTCCAGCGGAAAACTGACACAGGGAGGAAGCGAAACGGATGCGGAACGGACATGCAGCATTAGTAGCACGGACGTAGAAAGGATGAAAGCAGATGCAGCTCGCATACAAAGCATTAAAACGGAAAAAACGTTTGGACAGGGGACGTATCTCAGATATTTAGGATGTCTGCAGGATGTCTAGAGGATGCAGAAGGACACCTAGCGGAAAAATGATATTTCCTGTAAAAAGGGGGAGAAATCACCTGGATCTCACTTTCAGTCCAGCAACCCTGCGGTGCAGACCTCTTCAGCCTTCATCTGGCTCTTGCTCTTCCACAGCATCCAGTCATCTCCAGCATGGATTGTCACACACTCCTTTTGGTAGCCACCATCATTCCACAACAGTGTGAAGTCCTCTACAGGCTCTTTCACCTGTTCTACGGGGAGAAAAGGAGGTGGCCAAGAAGTGTGTGGGTCCGAAGATGGATCACGAGAAGAGCGGAGTACGGATGGCATAACAAGCTGAGGGTGAAGCTAAGGAACGAAAACCCTTGTGCATTCCAGAACTTCATGAGGATGCCGCCAGCTATGTTTGATGAAGTTGTGGAGCGGCTGAGACCCAGGTTGACCAAGGCAAACACCAATTTCCGGCCCAGCCTGGACCCTGGGCTGAAGGTGGCACTGACTGTGAGCCACCTGGCTTCCGGGACCACGTACAGGAACATGCAGTACGCCTGGAGGGTGCCGCATAACACCATCAGCATTGTGGTCAGAGAAGTGGTGCAGGCCATCATCGAAGAATACCTGGAGGAGCTCCTCCAGTGCCCCTCCACTAAAGAAGGCTGGAAGAAAGTTGCAGAGCAGTTGTATCAGAAGTGGAACTTCCCCCACACTGTTGGAGCCATAGATGGGAAGCACGTGGCCTGCAAAGCTCCAGCCAACTCAGGGTCCAATTATTTCAACTACAAGGGCTTCTTCAGCATCATCCTCTTCGCCATGGTCGATACTGACTACAAGTTCATGTACATCGATGCTTCAGACAATGGGTCATCTTCAGATGCCCAGGTATACAATGCCAGTGACCTCAAGGAGGGGCTGGAAGGCAACCTCATCGTGGGCTTCCCAGATCCAGACCCCCCTGCCCAATGACACACAGGATGTGCCCTACTTCATCATGGGGGATGACGCCTTCTCCCTCAGAACCTACCTCATGAAGCCCTACACTTCCAGATGCCTCACCCGTGAAGAGAGGATCTTCAACTACAGGCTGTCCAGGGCAAGAAGGGTGGTGGAGAATGCCTTTGGCATCTTGACCAACAGGTTCCAAGTACTTCTCACCACCACGCAGCATCGCTCAAAGACCGTGAGGAACATCGTGGAAGCTTGCTGTATCCTGCACAATCTCATGCGCACCCTCTACCCAGTGTTGCAGAACAGGCTTGTGGACCACCAACAAGGCAATGGGGACATGGAGCCTGGTGAATGGAGGCAAGGGCGAAACCTGATAGACATTGTGGATGTGCAAGGTCCCAACAGAGCTTCACGTGAAGGGAAGAAGCAGCGCAACCTCCTGAAACACTGGTGCAATTCCCCAGCTGGAGCAGTGGAGTGGCAAGACAGGATGGTAAATGCTTAATGGATGCTTCCTTCAGCCTGTCTCATCACACTGATGAGATTGTGCCATGTATGTTGAGTGGCCCTACAATGAACAGGGCATTTAATAAAGAGTTGTGTTTATGTTGAAATGTGTTGATGAATGATTAAATTGTTATTGACAATAAAGGGCCATAGGTGTGGCACCTGGGAGGGTGGACTATACAGTCCCACTATGCTTGCACTGGAGGTTTATCTATCCCACAGCTATTACCCATCCCTCAGGTATCCCTGCCCATCCCACAGCTATTACCCATCCCACAGGTATCCCTGCCCATTCCACTGGTATCCTAACCCATCCCACAGCTATTACCCATTCCACAGGTATCCCTGCCCATCTCACTGCTATCCTTACCCATCCCACAAATATGCAAAGGCTTAAACCATTTCTAAAAGTTTCCACCAAGACTTTATTGACTAAAAGAACTGAACCAAGTGTGTGAAGCAAAGATAAACTTTATTAATACCAAACTGTAAAAGCAAAATGACCCAAGTAAAGTGTCCCAAGCAAAGATAAAGTCAACAGGTAGCAACCCAGTCTCTGGCACTCTTCTCAATCACTCTGAGGCGTGCCCATAGTCTCAGGGGTGAAGGGTCCATGTGCTGTGGAGGTGACAGTGGCTGGAGTGCTGGTCTGAGGTGCCATTGGGGTGCCTGGCCCTGAGAGGACAACAGCATGGTGTGTGGAGGAAGCTCTCAGAGAGCTGGCTCAGTCCCGTGATGTTGAGAGCCCCTTCCTCCATGACATGGGGTGTCAGTCCCAAGACAGATGACAGATGTTCTGAGGCTGGGCTTGGCTGTGGGGTGGAGGAAGGAGGAGTATAGTGGGGCTGTCTGGTCTGCAGGTGAGCGAGGTGAGGCATCAGTGGCATCTGTGGCATCGGTGGCATCTGTGACATTGGTGACATCGGTGGCATGCAATGAACCTGTGCCTGGACTGGGAAGGGCTGCCTGTGCTGCTGGAACTCCTGGTAGCCGTAGCCTTGGTAGGTGAGGGCCTGTGGAAAGCCTTGGAAGGGCTGTGACATCACCTGGGGTGGAGGAGCAGACCTGGACTGGGTCGGAGCAGGTTCAGCTGGGCCTGGAGGGTTGTGCAGAAGACCAGTGATCCTCTCCTTTATCACCTGGTACTGGGATTTGGACATGTCCATGAGGGTCTGGTTGACGTAGGTGAGGAAGGGCTTTCTGTTAGAGGATGGTATGTTGGTGTGTACCAGCTGAGAGAGGATATCTGCGCTGCTTTTGATGGTGTCCCTGATCTCCAGCAGGACAGTGTGGCTCTGTCCCTCTGGTCTGGCTCTCTGTCTGCTTTCTGTGGAGGTGGAGCTGGGGGTGGGGGTGGGTTAGTCTCTGGTGGCAGCGGCCTCTCCTTGCTCCAACTGCATCAGGAGGTCCTCCATGTGCTCCGCCACGGGGAGTGCAACTGTCGGGGGGGGTCTCCGTCATGGGGCACTCCACAGATACCTGCCTGGACACAGGACCTGACTCTTGGCCAGAAGAGGTCTAGCTCTCTGTGGGATGCCTGAGAGAGAGGGTTGACAGAGGGGCTACTCCTCGGTGGTGGACCTCACCCTCCAAGAAGCTGCACTTGGCCATCACGTAGGTCTCCAGGTCAGTGAGCTTGACCGAGGCCTGGCCAGACTTCTTGAGGTGCAGCTTCCCGTACCAAGAGTGCATGTGCTTCCACCACCCGAGGAGGACCTCCGAAGTGTAGCCCAGGCTCTCCACCTTCTCTCTCCAAGCCTCCTGCTTCCGCTTGGTGTCTCGATAGAGCCTGTGTCCCTTCTACCAGAGGTACTTGTTCTCCCTCAGCCATTCGAGCACCTCATTCTCATGTTCCTCTTTGATGGAGTACTGTCTCCTCTCCCTATCACGCGATTGTCTCTTCCTCCCTCTGGCAGGGCCTTCTTCAGTAGGGCTTTGAGGTTCTAGGGGCTCGTCCACCACACCAGCAGCAGCAGCAGCAGCAACAGCAGCAACAGCACCAGCAGCAGCAACAGCACCAGCAGCACCAGCAGCACCAGGAGCAGCACTAGCAGAGTAAGCACCAGCAGAAGCACCAGCAGCAGGAGCAGCACCAGCAGAGTCAGCACCAGCAGAAGCACCAGCAGCAGGAGCAGCACCAGCAGAAGCACAAGCACCAGGAGCAGCACCAGCAGAGTAAGCACCAGCACAAGCACCAGCACCAGGAGCAGCACCAGCAGAAGCCCCAGCAGAAGCAGAGTCAGCGCCAGGGGGTGGGATGGTGGACCTGTCCTTCTTGCCAGGGCTGGCAGGAGTAGGCACAGGCTTCCTCTTCTTCCCCATGGTTGTTGGCTGGAGATGTGTCTGGCAGCAGGTCTTTCCTCTGAATGGTGACCTGCTTGCAATCCTTTTATATCCACGGAGCTGAGGCAATGCATCCTCCCCGCATACGCAATGAACGCTTTGCATCCACTAGGCATCCACTAGGCATCCGCTCAGCATCTGTGATGCATCTGCGTCATCTGTTAGGCATCCGCTCTGCATCTGCTCCTTCCGCTGTGCATCGCTTCACTGTTCTCCCACGGAAGCCCTGCGGATGTGTCATCCGCTTCCATCTGCTTCCATCCGCTAGGCTTCCATGGAGCATCCGCTTTACATCCTCGCTATGTCCTCCCCACGTCCGTTCCTTTCCGTTGTTGTCCATTCTCTTTATGCAAATTTGGGGCACTTTTGAGAGCGGATAACTACGGATGGAACATTTTCTCGTCCGCTGTGTCCTTTTTACATGCGATTTGCATCCGTCGGCCAATGTGACAGGGCCTTAAGATGTTTAGACTGGATTTTACATTTTGTCCACTTTTGAGTTCTTCACAAAGACTTTAATAGGCAGATATTGTTATCTGATGATGTTAAGGGTTTATCACAGGATATATGCTGTTCCAAGTAAAGCTGCCTTTTGCAATTGACTAGTGGCAATTTTGTTAATGCCTGTGGTACTCAAATCAAGTTCCAGATGTTTTAGAATTACCTAGGCACCTACTGCTACTGGTACTATCATTTCTTTTTTTTTTTTTGCCAGATTTGTTCTATTTGCAGGTATTTGCATTTTGTGATTTTCTCCAGTTCTTTCTTTTGTATTCTGCTCTGTCCAGGTACCACCTCATCTATGTTTTTCTTCAACTATATGGTGCATTCCACACTTCATATCCACCTATGCTCCTTTGTAAGTAAAGCCTTATCAATGTTGCTGTAAGAATAAAGAGTAAAAGATTCAATTGCATTATTTTTCTGGTGTTCCTATCCAGGGCTTTGAGTTTACTTGAGTCTAGCCCACTCATCCAGCTGTGTAGTTGCCTAGCACTGGCCCTGTTGTTGGATCATACATTAACAGACTGATTTTGCCAGCTGTTAACCAATCTTCAATTTCTCCTCCTTGCACTCTTTTTAAACTCCTTGGCAATGAGTGGGTATAACCCAGTCAGATGTTTATACAAAAACCCTGCAGTTCATTTTCACCTGGTAGTGATCAATTCTTGATTTTCCTTGCCCTTTGCTTCATCATTTCTGCTACTGTTATAAATTCTTTCATTTCAGCTTCTTTTTTATTTTATCTATCTTCTTTACCCAGGCTGCGTTCTTGTTGCATTTCTTTGGATTGTCCCATAAGTGCTCCCAGTACCATGCTGTTTCTTATTTGTCAGGTATTGACTAGTTTATTGCATGCATCTTTCCTTTGATGGATTGGTAGAAACATTTCTGATTCAGCTGAAATTGGATATCCTGCCTATAGTATGCAATTCAAGCTTTTCATTTACTGACCTTCTTGGCTATAGCTGTTATTTCTAAATTTGATATTTTTTTTATTATTTCCAGTGCTTTTTTTGTCTTCCTTGTTTTTATTCCCCAAGTTTACCCTGAACTAAGGGATTACAGGCTCATAAAAAGTTTTATTTCTTAATCAAATATTGTTTGATCTTGTCATTCTTCAGTTTTTCTTTCATTTGTTCTAAGTTGCTTGTACCAGATCTTAGCATGCTGATCTTATTTTCCAGCCTAAATTTCCATTTTTCTGATGCACTTTTTGGCTTTCTCCTCCTTGTCCAAGGATGCAAAAGCAATTATAATTATATAAATTATATAATTAATCAATTTTTAACTCAACTATAAATATTCAATTATAACTGCAGCCACGCTGTATGCTATCTGGTTTATCTCTTGAAGTGAGTGGTGCTTACATTTGTCATCACAGTAGTTACATCTTTTAATACTTGTGCTAGACATTTCTTTGGAACAAGCTTCAATATAGGCAATCTTATTCTGTTGTGTGATGCCCAATTATTCTTTAGTTAAATTCCTCAAAATGGAGAAATTAAAATGATAAATAGTCAGAGAAGCAGTGGTGTGTCTCTACCCCAACCAATTCAAGAGTTCTCTGGCTTCAATTCCCATAAAATTAAAGTCAGACTCTTTTTTTTTTTTTTTGCTAACTATAGAATTACTCAATAGAAAGCAGAATTGTGTGTACTGATATATGGTTTGATTGCAATTTCAAGTAACTATGTTTAAGATTAAGCCTTAATATATATTTTAGACAGTGGTGGGATTCAAAAAAAATTACCACTGGTTCTGTGAGCATGGCTTGCTGGGCGTGGCAGGGGAAAGATACTATAAAATCTCCACTCCCTCCCCACTCCTGGAGGAAGTTACTGCAAAATCCCATTCTCTCCCTACCCCACCAACCTGCTTTCCAGCTCTGTTCTCCTTGCAGGGCAACAAAAGAAGACCCAGCCAATCGGCTGGAAATCAGAAGGCAGAGAATAGACGGCAGTGGGACTAATCAGAGATGGTATTTGCCAGTTCTCGAAACTACTCAAAATTTCTGCTACCAGTTTTCCAGAACTGGTCAAAACCTACTGAATACCAACTCTGATTTTAGAGTAGTATCAAATGTGAATTGTCGTCCACTGATAAAATGAATTCAGCTACCCAGAAGTTGACCTTCTTTCCTATCATGCCTGCTATGGGCTTGAAATTTTTGCCTCTAAAGTATTTTATTTTTATTTTTTAATAAAGTTTATTTAAGTTTCATATATTTAAACATTTAAAAAGAAACAAACATATAAACAAATATATATACATATATAATTTTTGCAGCAGGTATTGAGCATTGGTTACACTTTTTTTTTCTTTTCCCCATAACATTGATGTGATCTACCTTGTTACAATACCTTCTTTGTTCTTTTAATGTTTTATTTTCACCAAATACTTTATGATTAAACGAACGTCCTTCTTAGTTTCATAACTTATTCAGTTGTCAAATGTTGCTTTTTCTTTAACCATTCATACCAACAGTTCCAAACTTTGTAGTATTCACTATCTTTGTTGTTTTTTCGTAATTTGGTTAGGCTGTCCATCTCTGCACATTCGTGAATTTTTTTAATGACCATCTGCTCTGAAGGGACAATAGACAGTATTTTAATTTGTGGTAATGAGTGATGTTCCAGATGTGACTACATTGTACCCCAGCTGTGTGCATAGAGTTGTCTGGAAAGCCATCAGATGTCTATCTTCAAGCTCCCCACCTGCCAACATAATGATAGAACTGGAAAAGTTATTACAGATATAGATCTGTCACTAACGGTGAGCAGACAAATACTTTCAATTTGCTTTCTTTTTCACAGAGGAAAGATCATGTTTATCAGGGAGGAAACGGTATTCAGTTTCTGGCTGAAATTGACATGCCCTTGGTAGATTTGGACTCTGAGGGAGAGGAGGAACAGCCAACAGGGAGTGGAGGTGTGGCTCCAGAGGTTGTGGAGGAGCTGGGGAAGGGCAGAGGCCAGGCCCATCCCCTCTGCATCCTAGGACACACAGGGAGGAACAGGGAAGGCATAACTTGGCTTACAAGAGAGGAAGCGGCCACAATCTTCCTCACTGGTTGCAGCTGGGGAGACTAGTATATAAGAGATATGATTGCAACACAGCATTGCCAGAAGCAAAGCGAGTGTTATTTTGGGCTGAAATTATCTTGGTTGGCATCCTTCCAACAGACTGTGCTATCTCCTTGAATTTAGTAATTACTTATTCTGGTCTGTTGTGGAAATTTTATCATTGTAGTTTGATTTTTTTTATTTCACCTCTACCTGCTGATTAAGTTTGGACTGTACTGCTTTCTTTTGAAGACTATTTTTGAGTATGTTTTATCTCCAACTGAGAATTATTGAACAGTGGGGCCAAGTTGGAGGCATTAAAGAACATTTATTTACATTTTGGATTTTGTTACATTTGTGTTATACTCTGGGTCATCACAAAAATGTTTTGGGTTCACCTGTTGGCCAAGAAGGATATAGTCTGGTTGGCTATTATTACTTAACAATTTCTAGAGATTTGTAGAACAGAGGTTTCTGTAGCATCCTTGTAACTATAACAGCAGATGATTTACTCGAACTCTGCTTTGTTTCAGGTCTAAAATCAGAAAACTTCATGACAAAACAGCTGTTTGTTTCAGAGTGTTCTTACTCTGCCTTTTTTCCATCAAAGTTCACAAACATTTTCTTTTTATCCTTCTGGATTGCAAACTGGAAGTACTGATTCAAAGTTAAACCCTCAAATATTTTTCCATGGCTGGTTAATGTCAGTTTAATAAGCAGTGTTAATACTTTGATTTGCAAAACTTGCCCTAACCAGTACTGAACAGTCAAATGACACTGTAACACAAATAGCAGAACAATATAATTATCAGCATGAAACAAACCACCACATTTTATTTCTTGTGTCAGTTAGAATTCTAAGTTAATTCAGACTAAAAATAATTGGTATTAAGGAGTTACAGAAAACTCCATTAATGTCACTTTTAAAAATTAGGATGCAAAATGTAACTTGTTTGAGCAGGCTCAGATTAGTGACATGAATGAACATACAAATTCACTGCAGTTATTTGGAAGCCCAGAACAATGCAAAACTTTCAAACAATTGTTACTGGTTCTTACTGAGCGCCAGAAAAATAAGAAGGCACAAATAGTGGGTAGCAAAGCTTAGGAATCCTGTTTATTCAGCCAAGCTAATCTTTTATGTGACTCAGTACTGTCAAAAGATTTTTTTTTTCAGTAATTCTTCCATATGCCTGGATGTTATTATGTCCATGAAAATTATATTGTACAAAGTGAAGGACAATAATCTTCAAGATCAGGTAAGGTTTTTAGTTTATAGAAATGGCAGTCAATTAAAGGCAATGTACATTATTGACTGTATTGTTGCATTTTGTCACTATTACTTATCATTATTAGTTTTTCCTCTGTAATCCCAAAAGAGAGCAATCACAATTACTGCTCTATAGCAGGGATGTCAAACTCATGTCCTCACGGCGGCATCATGTGGCATATCGGGACTTATACGTCACATGCTAGATTGATGCATCTGACCCAAGTGTCAGGAGTTTGACAGCCCTCCTATCAGCTTTGGGAGCCATATTGAGACCAGATGCTCCCACACTGCCACATTTTGAGCCTGGGAAAATGGGAAGGGAGAATTTCATGGAGTGTATGTAGTTAGACATAATAACATTCTTTTTCTAATTCAAGGTCATGTTATTTTGCGCATAAGTGAGGGGAAGTCTCAAGTTGGGATGGATGGTGATTAGGCCATGTGATGTCATCATAGGCGCTGGGGATGGATTTGTAGTTTTTACTTATTGCAAGAAAGCCCAGACTTTCAGATTCAGGATTCCCCAGTTGTGCCAGTTTACTATCCAATTAAAACAGAACTTTTGAGATGTCTGTCTTGGAGTTATTTCTTAGAGTGGAGGTTTTCTGGAATGCTGACACCTGGCCTATAGGAGGGGACCCCTGAGAAAATAAGTTATCCTCCCTTCTCAGAAGACAGGGGCCTCTGAAGCCCTCAATCCCTTAAGCCTAACAATGGCCGGTCTCATGATGATCCCTCATCCAAGCCACCTTTTTCAAATGGGAATAAGGCTGGAGATCCATCAAGTGCTTCTTTCTTCTCAATCCCTTTCATAATCATAGATTAGTTTTGAGATGGGTGCTGATTCAAAATCTGAAGAGGCTCAGAGACACACATGTGATGAGCTTCCTTATAGAATCTAGAAATTTCCTCTCTCCCATAACATTGACTCTGGACCAATAAATATGAATAGAAAATTTTATATATTGAATGTTCTCAAGCCATCATATCCTTTTAGGTATCCACGTAAAGCTCTTGTTTACCTTTTTCATTATTTAATTTAGTGTTTGGGAAACATTCCCATTTTGATATTACAAGTCTAATCTTGCATCAGCCAGATAGCTACATCACTAATACAGAGAACATCCTTGGAATGCCTGCTGAATTATGTAACTGCTCTCTTTGTCAAGACCCATAACTGGAGCCTGCCATCACGAGAAGAAGAATGGAGAAGCTGCAGTCACATCACTTTTTGACACTTGCATTCCGTATCTCACCTTCATCCGCAAAAGGATCAGCATGCTCAATATAAGACGATTCATAATATCATAGAGTTAGAAGAGGTCTTATTTTCCATCAAAATCTATTAATAGCAATAGCACTTATAGTTATAAACTGCCCCATAGTGGTATATGAACTCTCTGAGTGGTTTACAATGTCAGCATTTTTGGCCCCAACAATCTGGGTCCTCAGAAGGATGGAAGGCTGACTCAACTTTGAGCCAGTCAAGATTGAACTCCTGGCAGTGGGCAGAATCAGCATGCAATGCTGCATTCTAACTACTATACCATCACAGATCTTAGAAATTAAGCCATAGATATATTTCCTAGAACTGATATTCTGTATGTTATTTAATGTCTGTATTTTAACTGTAAATCTAAACACTTTAATCAAGATCTAGATGTGGGTTCAATGTTAAATTGTATCAAAAAATAACTACTTTGACTCAGCAGTTATTTCAGAATAATTACCATTACACATAATAAAATGTGATGTGAGCCACCAGGAGTCCATTGAAAATATAACAGAATATAAATGGGATAATAAATAAGAAAACAACCCTTTTTAATCAATAAAATTTTCTGTGCAAAACCCACAGTAGCATGGGAATTCAAGAACAGCAGGAAAATCTTGAATTTCTACTTTCTATTTTCAAGCCTTTTCAAGTTCCAAGTCTGAACAGTTTTCCTTGGTTACGTGTATTCACTGGAATTCTTCATATCATGTTGATCAGGTCAAATTTAGAAGCAACCACACAGCAAAAATGTTTACTAAACACTAAAAATTTCTCCACTGTAGCAGCCAGTTTAGTCTTTCAGACTCTCGAATGAATATACATACATGAATCAGCAATCAACGCTAGTGAGATCTGGAAATCAATCTTTAGAAGAATGGTTTAAAGGGTAAGCGACATTTGGTGTTAAAGAATCAAAACATAATGGAAGTTGCCATAATAAACAACAGGAATATAGACAATGGGTGTAATTTTGCCAGAAACCAACTGTAGAAGAACATTATAAAAAGTGGCCTAACAGTAAAAGTAAACTATAGAACTATAGATTGTTTTGGAAGATATACAACCAGAAGCAGGATAAGCATCTATTATGAATGCTATTTTTGCATCTGCTGCACTCCAATCTCAACTGGCTTGGAATAGATTAGTTATTTCAGGACTGGATCCCAAAGTATATGATACCCAAAGCCAAGGGGATTGGTGTGCCACCTTCTGCCAATGCAAAGATTTGCATTTTTAGAATGATTTAGAAGAAGGAACAGTGTTGGCACCTCTTAATCTTTAATGCCACAAACCAATAGTTGTTTGCCCTTAGCTTAAAACCAGTTAATCCTAATTACACTTCTTCCTTCTTAGAATATTAAATTGTGCCTATGGGCTACTTGGTAGTCTCTAGCTTAATGGAGACATTTCATTAAAATTTGCCTTTTTGTTGCTGTTGTCCTAGGACATTTTACAGTCACAAACTGAGCCTAATTCTTCAAGAAGAACTTAACATATTAAACTACATGTATCATTTAGATACTATTTTGTCTATAGTTATTACTCTATTACTCTCTTGATATGGCTGCATCTTCTCCACTGATCGATTCCCTGGAAAGATTAGTTTTGCTTGCACTGTTTGTCCAATAGAAGAGAATAATTGGAGCTCATGCTTGAGATGTGGGATTCTTGGTGCTCTCTGAGTTTGGTTGTTTTCTTGCAGACATTTCATTATCCAACTAGGTAACTCTAGACCACTAGTATTGATGATGTTTACCTAAATCAGTAATGAAACATTTGCAAGAGACAACCAACTCAGAGAGCACCAAGGATCCCATAGTTTGTCTAGTTATACCATTTTTAATGGTATTTTTAAATAAATAGAAAAGTTTTACAAACACCTTCATCCATTGACCTAAATCTTGTTTATGTCTATCATGCTTGCAAATATATTTAATTATGTCAAACAGAAAACAATGACATATCTTTATTGATTTTCAATTATTGCCATTGAAGATTCAGATTTCCCAGTTGATATTAAGATTCATTTGGAATTCAATCAGATAGTGTTCTATCAATCCAAATCAATTAGGGTTCTTTTCCAGATCAGTCTAGCCTGGACTCAGCTGTAGCACATATGGATGTCACAAACAAAGGGTCAATAGGTCTAGAAAATATTCAAACATCTTATGTTATAGACCAGACATTTACAACTTCTGCTGGTTTGGGGATAAGTCAATTTTTTTACAAAAGATGCATGGTTAAATGACAGAAAACAAAATCCATTTGGGGAAGCAGATAAGGGAGTTTGCATGTATGTTAAGAAATAAAGTGAGTTCTTAAGTCTTGCAAAATATTTTGCTTCTTAGCCTTACATGCTCCAACTCAAAGAATACAAAAAGGGAATCTACTCTGATGGTTATGGAGATTAAAGAAAGGATATTTGAAAACCATAGGTAGCCTTCTATTTACACTATTTACAGTATTTGTTTGTTTTGTATAAAACAACTTCATAGACATAATCCATGCAGATGGACTGATGGAAGAATTGGCTGCTGGAATAATTTTAGCATTTCATGTACATAGTGGGTTCTCCTGCTTAGTTTTAAATCATGCATATTAGTAGATTCTTTAAACCTTTAAAGACTGTGTCTAAATTACAGAAAAAAATTTTTAAAAAATCAAAACACTACATATAAAAACATAGTGTAGAGATGAGTCACTTAACTCTTTAATTTGTCCTATTGCTTAGTTTTCCCCTCTTTTTCCTTCTTTTTGAACTTTTTCTTTTGGCAGCTTAATGTTCCTTATAAAACATGAATTTCACAAAGAGCATTTGATATGTAAATAAAATTTCCCCTTCATGTGGCTTTCTTTTCTTTTCCTTTCCTTAAAGCACTTGACTTCTCCATTGTCAAGTCACTCATTACAAAGAAAAAAGAGTTAATTAATTATAGCAACATACCCATGAAATATACTGTTAAGCCAATTAGTTCTCTTTCTGTCCTGAGCATGATAATTGTTAGTTCATTTACTGATTGGTATTTTCTCGTTGCTTACTGCAACAATTATACAGAAATTAATAAGGTAGCATTTAAAAATATAAATCCAGGAGACACAATATCAGCCTCCCTCCACTGGTGTTTAGGCTAATTGCCAAGTTCTCTTCCTCCTGAAAATGCTGGCTTTTGCCCAAAGTGCAGGAAAACATTAGAATGGGGTGTTTTGTTTTGTTTTACTGCACAAAACTGCTAATTTCCATACTCACTGTAAAAGAAGCAAGTTTCTTTAAAAAGCTATTTTAGTTAAGCTATAAGATTTCTCTCCCTCCATTCTGGAATATTTTCTATACCCTGCATTTTTGGCTGGCCATTCTTTTTGCCTCCAGCCTAACTCACAGGGTTGTGGTTTGGTTTTTTATCAATTCAGAATAGAGCTGCAAGTGATCTTGGATGTCTTCTAGTCCATCCCCTGCTCAATCAGGGGACCCTATACCATTTCAGACAAGTGACTGTCCAGACTCTTCTTAAAAACCTCCTGTGATGAACTTTTAAAGTCAAGGCATTCCACTGGTTAATTATTCTCACTGTTAGGAAACTTCTCCTTAATTCCAGGTTGCTTTTCTCATAGGTTACTTTCCATTCATTGGTTCTTGTCATGCCCTCTTTGGAAAAGTATCTGAGTCCTTTGGAAAAGTATCTGGTGCTTTGGAAAGTTGGAATGGGACAACTTGCTACAACCAACTCTGCACAGCCAAATCCCTGCAGGCCAACTTGCCATGGCCAACTTGCCATGGGATAACTCACTGCAGGACAATTTAACAATTCTATATAATTATGTAAAATAAATAAAGAATATTATAATTTTTGCAGTTCACATTTAATTATGTCCCTCCCTTTGCATCTTTTCTTTAATCCTTCTATTCCACCATTTCTTTGATATTAGTGTAACTCTTGTCCTGCAGTGAGTTGGCCATGGCAAATTGGCCTTGGAGAATTGTCATAGACCCATGGAAAGTATCTGAAGAAACATGAATGCCTTGCACACACTACTATATCTTTTGCATATGCTAGGAAACATATTGCCAAAAACAATCTGAGTTGTAGCCACTGGCTGTTGTTGTTTTTTTTCCTCCATGAATTGTTTAAATTCTCTTTCAAGCTATTTAAGAGCATGGTCACAATTCAAAAAGATGTGTTGCCCAGGATGTGTTAGGGTTGGGTACAAATCAGTGTTGCCAGTACATAATCACTGCTCCTGGTATGAAACAGATTTACAAATTAACAGATAATCAGAGTTGGAAGGAACCTTGTAGGTCATCTAGTCCAACCCCCTGCCCAAGCGGGAGACCCTACAATATTTCTGACAAATGGCAGTCCAATATCTTCTTGAAAGTCTCAAGTGATGGCACTCCCACAACTTCCCAGGGCAAGCTGTTCCATTGGTTGATTGTTCTCACGGTCAGAAAGTTTATCCTTATTTCCAGGTTAAATCTCTCCTTGTCCAGTTTCCATGCATTATTCCTTGTCTGGCCATTGGATGCTTTAGAAAATAGCTTGACCCCCTCCTCTCTGTGGCAGCCCCTCAAATATTGAAACACTGCTATCATGTCTCCCCTGATCCTTCTCTTCACTAGACTAGCCAAGCCCAGTTCCTGTAATCGTTCTTCATGTTTTAGTCTCCAGTCCCCTAATCATCCTGGTTGCTCTTCTCTGTATTTTTTCTGGAGTCTCAACATCCTTTTTATAATGTGGTGACCAAAACTGGATGCAGTACTCTAAACAACTGCAACCAGTGGAGTTGGAAGATCTGTCCACTGGTCTTCAGGGAAGAGAAAGGGCTCTGCTTTTGGGATCTGTCAGCAGAGAATTCCCACACACTCTCCAAAAAAGTTAGGGCAATAAGGCATGGCAGCAGTTAACTTTTATGGTACATACAAAGTCATCTGGATTAACCACTCATGATTCCCCAATTCTCCTTCCTTCCCTCCCTCCCTTACTTTTGAGCCTTGCTTCTGCTGAAATTAAGAACTAGTGTGGTGTAGTGATTTAAGACAACAGGCTAGAAACCAGGAGTTCTAATCCTGCTTTAATATATAAAGCTAACTGAGTGACCTTGGCCCAGTCATTTTCTCTCAGCCCTAGGAAGCAGGCAATGAGCAAATCACTTCTGAAATCTTGCCAAGAAAACTGCAGAAACTTGCAGGCAGAAAACTGCAGGAAATCTCCAGGAGTCAACACTGATTCAAAAGGATATGGGACAATTTCAATTAGATTAATGTTGGCTCAGCTGTTGTCCTGATATTTGGGCCATTAGTATTCAGCTTAGTACCTTAATGTGACACATTCCATAATTTTATTATTAATATTTTTTATTTTTCTTTCTTTGCATCAACTTGATGTGTTTCCACCACTGCCAGTAGCCACTATTTTTATCAATGGCTACTGCTACATTGGTTAGCACCGTGAAAGATTATGTTAGTCCAGAAACTGTGGAAGAGAAACCATGATCGCTATAGAAGGTAGCCAGAGAAGGAGAAACAGAAGAGATTGACATTTTTTAACCTTCTTCCTCAACACCACTGACCAAAAAGCAACTCAAGATAGACACCATGGAAAGGTAAGTAGATCTAAGCATGAGCAGGAATATGAGATGTATATGCTTGTTGGTCTCAATTTACTCTACTGTGCATGAATCTAGAGACAAACCGAAACTGAAGGAATGGCTTCATCTGGTTCAGTTTTTTCATATCCACATGTAGGCTTTTAGAACTCTTTCAATTTTATAAGAAAAACCAGGGTACGTGCATATTATAAATTATGATCAGCTGGAATTAGGTAACTAGGAAACATGGCAAGGGGTTAGACATGCAGGAATGGTTCAATAAAAATAGTAAGTTGGAAGGCCATCTCAGACAGGTGGTAGTCTAGCTTCATTTGAACTTTTTTAGCAATCAAAAACCCAACACCTCAAATTAGTCTTACCCTTAGGATGCATTTCTAAATATTCAACCGTAATCTGCTTTACTATGTTTTTATATTGTTACGTCTTGCAGTCAGCTCTTGGCATCCTTTACTATGATATCTTGAAAATTACAGTTACGTCCCCCATATTTCTCTCTCTCTCTCTCTTTCACACACACAAACACACACACACACACACACAGAGACAGATGGAGGACATAATTCTATTTTTATCTCTCTCTCTCCCTCCCTCCCCACCCCTCTCTCTCTCCAATATTGTTGAATCATGCTCTGCCAAAGACTGACAACTGTTCCCAATTCTTTTGTAATATATAATTCCTAAAACAACTCCATCCTATCCTAAACAAAGCATTTTTTTTTCTTTTCCTAAGTGAAGAAATCTGCATTTTCCCCCAGTTCCTTTTCATTTTGGATTTTGTTTCTTCCTGCTGGTATGCCTCCCAAGGCTGTATATCTGGGAAAAAAATTATAGGGCAAACAAAAATTACAAATTCCTACAAGCAAAATAAAAAAAAATGTAATAGGGACAAAAGGCACATAGAGCACTTATGCGCGCTCCCTTAGGGAACTCTTAAATATGAAGTGAGGGCCACAGAAGTTAAGTTAGAATTAAAATGGTGAGGCTTAAAGGCTGATACAACTGAATTGGGTAACATATTCCAGACTTTGACAATTTTGTTACAAAAATTGATTTTTTTTACAATTGAGTTTAGAGTGGTTTACATTTGATAAACATTCCCTCCATCTCATTGTCCAAGTGATCAATATAAAACATTGAAGAATCCCGAAGCCAAGATCATTTTCCAATTTCTTAATGCTTTTGGCCCCTGTGTTTCTTGCAAATGGAAAATGAGCATATCAGGGAACAAGTCAAACAAGTCTAAATGAAGGCAAGATTGTGCCTTTGTTTGTGTCACTGTTTCTTGATTGAATTAGCCCTGAGAAAATTTAGATGAACATGTCTTCCACAGTTTTGTCTTCTCTTTCAGGAACAATTTGATAGCAACTTTGGAAGGTTTTAGAACCTGCACCAAAGGATTTCAAACACAATCATTAGCCACAAAGCATCAGCATCTAGACATTATAATTTATTTATTTATGATATATAGCTTCCTGTAAAATACTCTGAAGGTTTTAATTGCACTTAATTGAATTTGAAAGCAATAATAAAACATTAATACAAAAAACCACAAATCTGGATGATAAATCAGAACAGTACTGTACTAGCAATCCTGCCATATCCTTCACGCTTTCAACCTACAAACCTTTAAATATTTGAAACCATAGCATAACTGACAAATATATGCAAAATGAAGGGTATTTCCTCCTGCCAGTTTCTTTGACATTTAGGTACTCATTCATTGTTCTGAAACTAAAATATCATACATGTCTGTAGAAAGTGCAAGACTGTTGTGACTTTGTCAAATCCTGGTTCAGAGGAGGAGGGGTTGGAACCAGGACCATCCAATGGGGAGTACACAGTCCCTTTCTGAATGTGTGAAAAGTCCAGAGTCTGAGAATGAGGCAGTCCTAGGGCCGTCTGGCAGCGGAGGTGGGGGGACTGACCAGATTGAGAGCTGCCTGCAGGGAGCAGAAGAACTGCCGAGAACCAGTAGAGATGGATAGGCTCCAGACAACCTCTGATGTGAATCCACCCAGACCGAGGGAAGAAAGAGGCTTGAAGAAAAAGGCTTTGCTTGTTTTGGTCACAAAATACAAAAGTGAAGGCAAGGTAGGGATACTCATATTGATACAGCCCACCAGGGGTGAAATTCAATCACCTCAGCCTGACTCGGGAGAGTGGTATGGATGATTTGAATTGGTAAAAAAATCATCCCTGGTTGCTATTAGTATTATACCAAGCCACGCCCAAAGCCACAGAGACGGGGAATTTTTTGAATTTCACCCCTTCAGCCCATCTCTATTGCAGACCTTCTGTAAACTCTAGGACGCCCATAAAAAGGAGGGAACTTTCATTGAACCATCACATAGACTTTTTGACCATATCTTGCAGGCCCCTCTTCAGACCAGGACTAAGAAAAGATGAAGAAGAATTACTATGGTTCTCATTTCTAGCCCTCTCTAGAATTGGGAATCTTGACTGTGCAGGAACTTTGCTTGTTTAGGATTTCTGTCCCAATAATAACTGTAATTGCCAAAAAAAAAAAAAAAAACCAACAACAAAAACCCTCCACCTCTGACTTGCCAAAAAAAGAACATTGCAGTCCTAGGCTGCATTAACAGAGGGATAGAATCACAATTACATGAAGTATTAATATCACTTTATAATGCTTTGGTAAGACCATACTTGGAATATTGCATACAGTTTTGGCAGCCACAATATACTGTAAAAAAAGATGTTAAGAAAGAGTACAGAGAAAAGATACAAAGATGATTTAGGGAGCTGGAGGATAAAACATACAAAGAATCGTTGCATTCCAACTCTGTTATTCTCTTATTCTGCATTTGATTGCACACTACTCTCATTCAGAACATCACTTGTAACACCAGATGCCAAAGCAGTCAGGGCAGAACACACAAATTTGATGTTGAATCTGGGTTAAACAACTCATATTATCATGTCCCAAAATTGCTGCTGCTGTTTCTTTAATTTGTATTTGATTACATGATTATGATCAGTTTTTATTCTTCAAGGAGTAATAACAGGGCAAAAACAAACCAAATGAATCATATTTTTGACTGGCTTCCTTGGAAATTAGAGTCCCAGCCAGGAATCTAGGAATTATCCAAGTTATGTTGTGAGACGGTGATGATCATGATGGTAATGTTGATGATGTTGCAGTTACCAGTTTCCTTTTGAATCATAGCGTGGAAATTTTCCTGTAGATAATGGAAAATTAGTGGGAAGCAAAAGAGTTAAAGCATCCCAAACTTTCATGTATTGAAATGCCCCCACAACTCAAATGCCTTCTTTTTTTTTTTTAAGAAAAAGTGACCCCAGTTTATAAAGTTTGTTCCTATGTGATTAACCGTCTATAAACATTCAACATAGGCTATACTGCCTGTGCGTCTGAGCTGTTGAGTTGTAAACAACATATGTTGATTTGGAAGACAGTCTCCAGGTTAAAAATCCTAACTTGCATAGGAGTACTGTAAGCAAAATTGGAAAAACTGGACTTTGGAGAACTGAATCATGGAATGCTGCATGTGACTTAGGTGCAGAGCTCTAGGTCTTCCCTTTTACTAAAAAGTGTTAGGTGAAAATCTTAATTAATCATAGCCACATCTAGAAGCACATTTCAATGTTTTCATCTCCTTATGATCATTGGAATATTGAAGGTGGTGATTTGGAATATTGGAAGATGAAATGGTATATCATAGAAATTAGCAAAATAAATGACAGAAATAAAAATAGATATAGGGCATTCATGCAAGTGTGCATGCTTGAGAGGGGAGAGGGAGAGGGAGTGAAAGAGGGAGAGGGAGAGGGAGAGGGAGAGGGAGAGGGAGAGGGAGAGG
>BLBF01000010.1:21446589-21492002 GCA_015471245.1 Laticauda colubrina | reverse complement strand
AGAGAGAGAGAGAGAGAGAGAGAGAGAGAGAGAGAGGGAGAGAGAGAAATGGAAAGATCAAAAGCCCATTAAACTGGTATGAATCTTCCCATATTGAACACTAAATCAGATTCAGTCTAAGAAAGTTCCATCAAACAAACTGATAAGTTTCCCAGTGATTAGAATCTCTGTGGTAAACTAATGACAAATGTGTATACAAGATCAGGTAGGTATTGTTACAAACTCTACAGATGTAGCCAAGTCACTGTGATTAGATCTGTATAAAACTGTTTTTAACAAGAGGTCTGTTTGTCCTCTGCCCCAATTTAACAAGGAGTTCCTATGAGTCCTTCCAACCTACCTATGTGGCCAGTGCAGGTAGTCTTCAACTTACAATACTTCATTTAATGAGCCTTCAAAGTTACAATGGCACTGAAAAAAGTGAGCTATGACTATTTTTTAACACATATAACTATTGAGGCATCCTCATGGCCACATGATTAACTGTATTTTTTCATATATTGAGTTATTATAACTGTTTTAAAATATTGATTTTCTCTTTTTAGGGTGTGTGGTGGCTCAGTGGTTAAAGATACTGAGCTTCTCAGCTGGTAAACTGACAGCCTGGGTTCGTGACCTAAGTGCTGCATGATGGGGTAAGCTCCCGTTACTTGCTCCAACTCCTGTCACCTAGCAGTTTGAAAGAATGCAAATGTGAGTAGATCAATAGGTACCACTTTGATTGGAAGGTAAACAGCATTCCATATGCCTCGCAGTGGTGGTATGCTACCGGTTCGGTCCAGTTCAACCAAACCGGTAGTTAAAAAAGCCAACGATCAGCTGGGAGGAGGAAAAATCCTCTGACAATCAGCTGAAAGGAAAAAGAAGAGAAAAGCACAGGATCAACCTTCCACCTGCCCCTGTGCTTTTGTCTTTTTTATCTTCTCAGCTGATTGGCACTGCAGGTCTCAGCTGATGTGGGGAAAGCTGTGCACCAGCATAAGGCAAATCATGCCCACCAAGCCACACCCACCAAACCGGTGGTAAAACAATTTGAATGCCACCACTGATGCCTTGGTGTATAATCATGCTGGCCACATGTCCACAGGAATATAGTTTAGGGATGAGAGAAATAATGTCATGCACTTAGGCAGACCAAAACAAAATGCACGGTACAGAATAAGCAGAACCGGGCTCAGTGGTAGTGCCCATGAGAAGGAACTAGGAGTCTAGTCGACTCCTAGTGACTT
The DNA here is from genome assembly GCA_015471245.1 of Laticauda colubrina. Lineage (NCBI taxonomy): Eukaryota > Metazoa > Chordata > Lepidosauria > Squamata > Elapidae > Laticauda > Laticauda colubrina. The sequence continues at coordinate 21,490,773 of BLBF01000010.1, read as the reverse complement.
CAGAATGCATCAGCAGTGTACTGCAGCTGCCAAAAAGGCAATGCAGTACTAGGTTTTATCAACAGGGAGATGGCATCAAGATCAAAAGAAGCCACTTTATACTGCACTAGTGAGCTCACACTTGGAATACTGCATCCGATTCAAGTCATCAAATTTAAATTTTGATGGAAATTTTGAAAAATACTTGAGGGCCTGGAAGAGTGCAGAGAAGAACAACAAATATGATAAGGGCTCTGGAGACTAAATAGTATAACGAATGGCTAAGGGAATTAAAGGTTTAGAGGCTGAATGATCAATGACTAACAAACAGAAAGCTTATGGGTGTCAATATAGCTGTCACAGGAAGAGGGCACTTAATTTATTCTCCATAGAAACTGAGACCAGGACAAAAAGCAATGAGTGAAAGCTCATCAAAAGGCTCTCCTTTTGATGAGCTTATTTCCTCCTGGAAATAAGGAGGAATTTTCTGATAATTAGAACAATTAATGAATGGAACAGCTTGCCTCCTGGAGTTGTAGGTGCTCCATCAATGGATATTTTTTTGAAAAAAAAAAATTGGATAGCCATTTCTCTAGGATGGTGAGGATAAGGTCTCCTACCTTGGACAGGGTTTTGACCTCCAAGATCCTTTTCAACCCTATGATTCTTTGAGTCTACCTTTAAATTAAAATTCCACTCTTGGGCTTCACCAACTAGATTTAAGTGCCAACAGTCTAATCACAGTTTTAATAATGGGGAAAAAAATCATCAGAAAATGTTTTCTTAATCTGGCATCTAAGATTAATAAGAGTTCCACTCTGTTAAATTGATTATAATACAGTCACCCCGAATATAAAACATGCTATTATATGCGGAAGAGGTTTTATTCTTCCCAGGAATTAAAAAGACCGTTCGAAGGTCATCTCAATTTCATAACTCATAACTCACTGTTATGGGGAAGTAAAACTCACTGCTTCAATCATTTCTAGGGGTAATGTTAGAAACAAAATGACAAAACCTAATGTCTCTTGCCTAATCTTTGCTGGCCATTTCTGAAATGAAATAAATTTGGAGATTAAGAATATCTAAATGGATGATTTTTTTAAGCACAAGGGTGCAATTGAAATGAGCAGATTTCCTAATTTTTGCAACACACAGGAACAAGCATTAAAGTAAGAACAAAGAACTGATGACTTCCCTTTGCAGCAAAGCTATCAAAAGTTTGTGGGTTATTTCTGTGCTTGTTTATTTTAAAGGGGACTTTTAAAAAATGATTATTACTGGAAAAATAGAACAGTTCTATGAAAAAAATACATGCTAGCTGTTTTTTTAGTATTCTTTAATATTAAATTTTATAGGACTTTCTAAATTTATAATTTAAACCCCATGGGTACGACTACACTTACTCCTTAAACATGGGTTGCAAATTGATAGCTGTAGTTCCAGTAAATGCAAGTTCTATTATATAATTTCTGGCAGTCTTTTTCATATCTCATATTTCAGTGAATATGTTGCCAGTTCATCTTGGATTAAAGTGTATTCATAGACAATATTACAACTGGGACCAGAATTTTCATTGCTGTTCAAGTCCCACCCATTTTTAGTTGCTGTTTGCCATGGTTATGAAGCAAATTGTTGTTAAGTGAGTTGTTAAGTGAAATATGCAGTCATTAAGCAAATATGGCTTCCCCATTGACTTTGCTTGTCGGAATCCAACTGGGAAAGTGTCAAATGGTAACCACAAAACACATGATCCTTAGGATGTTGCAGCTACCAAAAAAAAATTGCTAGTTGCCAATTGCTTGAATGTTGATCATGTGACTGTGGACACACAATACTAGTCATAGTTGCCTAGACCTGTTGCAAGTCATTTTTCTCAGTGTCATTGTAACTACTAAAGGTCACTAACTGAATGGGTTGTAAGCTGACAACTATCTATATTCATTCATTCAACATGGCTTAATTCATTTCAATTAGGTCCAGACATTTCCTGTGATATTACCAAATATCACACATTATCAAACTTTCACCTAAAAGTCAAATATTCATGGCAAAAGAATGAAATAATCATTACACAATTCACACCCTGTGATACTTTGTGACAAACACATACAGATGTCCCTAGGTCAGGGGTGTCAAACTGGGTTTCTTTGAGGGCCAGATCAGCACTGTACTTCTCTGTGGGCTGGCCAGGGGACGGGGAAGATGGGACGGATGCCTCCTGCAGCAATTTGCCAGCCAGAATGGGGGGGGGGGGGGCATGTGCAGCAACCCGTGCCCCATTTTGGCCAGCAAGGTGCTGCAGGAGGCAGTCCCTGCAGGACAGATTTAAACACCCTGCAGGCCAGTTCCAGCCCACGGGCCTTGAATTCGACACCCCTGCCCTAGATTATATAGGTTTTAAACTACAAGGATCACAAAACAGTGAAATTTCAGTGCCATAATTTGATTTCTTTGAAGAAATAAAATAAAATAAAATCCCATAAATCAGTCCTGCCAGTAACATTTCCAAGCAACTTTACTTAAAGCCATAATATACAGGTAGTCCTTGGCTACCATTCATTTAGTGGCTGTTCAAAGTTACAACAGCACTAAAAAAAAGTAACTTATGACCATTTTTCACACTTATGACCATTATAGCATCATCCTGGTCATGTGATCCAAATTCAGACACTTGGAAACTGACTTATATTTATGATGGTTGAAGAGTCTTTGGAGTCATGTAATCTTTTGTGATCTTCTGTAAGCAAAGTCAGATCCACTTAACAACCATGGTACTAACTTAACAACTGTGGTGATTCACTTAACAATTGTGGCAAGAAAGGTCTTAAATGGGGCAAAACTCACTTAACAAATGTTACACTTAGCAACAGAAATATTGGGCTTAAAAGTGGTCATAAATTGAGGACTACCTGAATATACCTGTATTATTTTACTTCTTAATTAGCAACTAGTTAGTAGGACAAGAAATCATAAGAATATTTTCTGCCTTTTTGGCTAATCAGACAAATGAATGGATCAGGGAAATATCATGTACGCTGATATTTAGAATGCACATTATATCTCTTCAGCCTATCCAAACTCCTTTTTGCTCAGATTTAACAAAACAAGTATTGTAGAAAATAGTTGACATCTCCTGAATGAAATCTACAATTAATTTTGACATAATTGCATCAAGATTAGGTTGCTTGTCACAAATAACAGGGATTTTTTTTTTTTATTGTAAATTTGTTAGATACAAAAAGCAAGGAAGTTTTGCAAAGCAAAAGTTGAGGTTCTTCAATTCTCTATCTAGAAAGCAATTATAGAAGCTAAATATTTTTTTAAAAAAAATATGTCAAGTTTTCCAAAAGGACTTGGCAGGCTATAGCAGAAAGCAGGAAGCTTGGTCTACTCAAACTCGTTTGTGAAAATTGTCAAAAACATACATGTTTGTGTGAAAATTACATGTGAAAACTGATAGGAACAGAATCTTCAATAACTGCCTGTTTATGTAGACAAAGCCAAAGTGTGTGTCTGTGCGCGTGCATTTGTGTGTGGTGAAAATACGACAAAATCAGCCCACTGCAATGTAATATCCTTTTCTCAACTTGAGCTCCATCCAGGTATATAAATTTCAGCTGCAGCTAATACGTTCATTGTTGAAAATGCAGGGAGACAAAGTCACACATTCTGAAGATGCCAAGGTTGGAAAGATTTCCAACAGATGATCACATGAAAAGTGTGATTTTTGCTACCCATGTGGATAAGAACAGGTGAGGTTCTTGGGCTGTTAGCATCCATAAACCCTTCCTGCTAAATTCAGTAAATGAAAGACAAAACAACAGAAAGGACTGTCTTTATACTCTAGCATTGTCTCATTATTTGGACTTAATTGTGAATAAACAAGAATGGTTGCTATGTAAGTTTCTGGTTGCTGTAATTCCTTCACTCCACATAAAGATTACTTTTGCTTCATTCCTTGTCTACAGAATATGGGACACCAAGACAGGTCAGATTTCACTGAAGAAATTTGACACTTTCATTCTCAACGGGATATCATTTTCCATTGTCTCTGTCAGTTGACTCTGTTTACAATCAGGGACTGCTTTTGTATTTTTAAAGCAATGCCACAGATTCGCAAAATGGTTGTGATGGTGGGCCAGCAAAAGCAACCATTAGCTCAAAGGCAAAAAGGTGAGAATTCTGTTAACCACAACTTCTTTGGATACTTTCCAGGCACTCTTAGGAAAAAAAGATTGAGTTATAACCATCTACTTGGGTTTTTTTAAAAAAATGTTCAAAGAATGACATATATGTAAATAAATATATTTAGGCTTCTGTTTTGCTTTGAGGTATGCTTAGTTTGTTTGTTTATAAAGCAAAATGTTAAAACAGAATTGAGTCAAATCAAGAAACTTGGTTGCCACCATAGGAGAGCCTATTAAAACTTGCTGCAACCAACTTGCCATGGCCAACTCACCATGGGATATGACATGACCACCTCACGGTGAGACAACTTGTTGCAGGACAGTGTTGTGCTAATATCAAAGAAATAAATGAAATAAATCATTGAAAAAAGGATGCAAAAGGAGGACCAAAGAAAAATGTAAATGACAAAATAATTAAACAATTTTAGATTATTTTAAATAATTAAATTCAATTGTTGAATTGTCCCATGGCAAGTTGGCTGTGGTGAGTTGGCCATGGTGAGTTGCCCCATTCCCCAATAAGCAGGCATCTTTGGGTAGACTGATTTCCAGACTTCCAGGTTGATTAAGTCTAACTTTGGACTTTGTTGTTAAAATGATGAAGAAATAAAAAAAGTGGACAAAGGGAGTTTGTGATGCATTATAACATAACTGTGCCAAGATTCAATTTGAAGTGACTATTTGAAGGTAATTTATGTCAACTCTCCCAATTCTAATCAAAAGGGGGCATCAGTTTGAAATGTTAAATTAAACAGCCTAGGTCTAATTCAATATTCCTTTGACAATGTACAAACAGCACCTTTTTCCAAATTGATGATTTAAATCTGTTTGATTTCATGTTTCAAATCAACCATTCAGATTGAATTGATTCAGTAATCTGAATTGAATTAATGATGCAAATAACCTTTGGGATGATTTGCATATATTTATGATATCTGCATGTAGTACAGTTACACAGTTTTGGCTGCAACATCTACAGGGATATCAAAGTCAAGAGGGCAGATTCAACTGTTGGATTGAAGTCCCCCAGACGTTTTCTATTTCTACATACCTCAATATTCCACATGTGCACAAAGCTGTGGATTTCATGGCCCTGACTGCCTTCTTGACTTTTTCCAGCCTTTCTGTATATACCCTTCACTTCAGAATCTTATGAACTTCTTGAGGTTGAATGTGTGGTAAAAAAAATTCTTGGCTGGAGAACCCTTTTGTATGTTTTCACTGATTGTGTCTCAAAATTTCTATTGTAGAATTTACCTGCTCATTGGCAGAGATAGAGGGGGGAAATCTACTATTTTACATTAGCATTTATTTTTGATTCAAGCATAATAAATTCATTATGCATGTAAGCATCATCCAAATTTCTTCCCTATTCTTCTCTTGAACAAGAGGATTAGGGCTGCATGCTTCTATTTGGAGCCCTAAGTATTTTGCTGTATAAAACTCTTTTTTTAAAGAAAAAATGTTTGATAAGACTCATCCCCATGCATTGGACTATTTAAGAGGGCCATGCAGCCTCACTTTGTCTCTCCTGCCCTCTTTTTTTGAATGCCTAGTGACCTGTCCAATCATCTCTGGAAATTCAGAGTGTGTTTCCAAGGTAATCCCTCTATGGATTATGCTTCTAAAAACCTACTTCAAACAAGAGTGATGTGACATGTTTCATATTAACAGTAATGGTGGGGATACAAAACTACCTTTATGCAGTCTCTCGTCACTTTGAGAGCAGACAATTAAGCCCTCTTATTCTGAACGAGCATACAACATCTTATGGCCTGAATGTCATTCAAGAACTAAAGTAGTAAACCTTCAGTCTCCAACTCCTCATTACAGATGAGAAGAAGGATCACAACACACAAGGCTGCCAGGCTGCCTACTTGTTTCCACAGTTAACTGTCCACCATAGAGTTTGGATACATATGGCTTTGCAAGATTGTCCCTCAAATGTGTGGACAGAGAAATGTAATCGTACACTTCTCCAAGTGTTCTTTGAAGGAACATGAAATTCTCCAATCATTTCTGAAGATAAAGATTCCCTTTTAATGACATCAAGAATACTCCTATTGGAAAAACTCAATACGAGGACATGTTTCCTTGTAATATAACAGGGAAGCTGGGAAGTAGTAGGATGCTGAGGATAGATGAAAAGAACACATAGAAAATTCTGATGAAATTCTCTTCTCCTTCTAGAAATAAAATAGTTTCTAAAGCAAACCTCTTTCACCAAAAGGATGAAAAATTACTTTTTGAAAAAATAGTGAAGATGAAACAGCAATCTTCAGAAACACTGGAAGTTCTCCATTCAGAGGCGAACAAGACTCATACTAAGGATTCTGTGTATACTTGTAGACGGTTAGTTTGGAAGGTGGGGCTAAACATACCAATAGTTTGAAATATTGTTTTGCCACAACATACCCAAGTCCAGCTCCCTGTGAATTTAACTGACCCATATTTAGAATAGAATAGAATAACAGAGATGGAAGGAACCTTGGAGGTCTTCTAATCCAACCCCCTACTTAGGCAGGAAACCCTATACCACTTCAGACAAATGATCATCCGATCTCTTCTTAAAAACTTCCAGTGTTGGAGCATTCACAACTTATGGAGGCAAGTTGTTCCATTGATTAATTGTTCTGTCTGGAAATTTCTTCTCAGTTCTAGGTTGCTTCTCTCCTTGATTTAGCACCAATTTAGTTTTGACTGCTAGTTGACTAGATTTTTGTATATAGAGATAACAATAATAAACTCTTCTGTGATTTGAATTCAATGAATGCTTCCAATTATTTGCACCTGACAATAATGGCCTCTTTGCATTGGATCAAAATAGATGTCTGGATTAAGTTGGAATTAAATATTCATTTAGGCTTAGAAGCAAAGCAATTTGACTTGTCAAGTCAAGGCACTGGCCTGAATTGAGGGGCCACCCCAAAGAAACACTTCAAGATACAACAAAGATGTTTTGCATAATTTCAATCTGAACCTGATTAGTACTGAATTCTGGTTCCAGTGAGGAAATAAGTATTTATCTAAACTTGAACCTACCCATGTTAATTAACACAGTCAGTTCCCCTTTTGTGTCACCGATTCCCTTATGAATGAACCTACCTAGGAGCCTTGAGTGTAAATAAGTTAGCATTGTGAGGATATGGTTGGTGTTTGTACTGAATTACAAAAGTAGTTTGGCTACATACCAGGCTGAATCTGCATATGTCCTGTTCTACAGAAAATGTCAGTTCTCCTACTTGCTAGAAATGAAGTGTTTAAATGTAGCAATACATTTAAATTTGATCATCAGTCATTCCTTGAAATCTCTCTTTTCTCACATATCACTTTCCTTCTGATTATGGACAGAAGCAAACCTGGAATGAAGGTTTGTATCATATCATTCAGCTACAATTCTTCTATGTGTAATTTTCATAGATGAAAAAAATCATATCATTCAGCTACAGTTCTTCTATGTGTAATTTTCATGCATGAAACATTCTTGTGACAAAATAATTTGTATGCCTTTAAGCATGGCTGTGTTGCTTCACATAATTTGTTTTACTTTTTTTAAAACTTTCTGAAGTTCCATAGGAAGATAACGTTTACTGTAGATCAACTATATTATTAAGTATTGGGGGAAGTCAATTCTAGAAACAGTTGTAAATTATCTCTGCAAAGATACTTCACATTGTTTTCTAAACATTCCTCTGAAAGTATTACAAGTAGAAAATAAAAAATAAAAAAATATCCCAAAATTTATTTTTTTACCAATTTTTCTGAATGAACTGGTACATTTAAAGCAGAGCTGGGTAGGAGGTAAGTCAAATTTTATTGGTAGCTCTCAAAACAATGCCAAACTTTTCAATAATTAAATTAGAGAAAAGTTTTGAGGGAAAACAAGCTCTATTTTGTTTTTGTATGTGAGTATCTGCATTTGTATATGAACACCATGTTCCTGTTTGAACATGTAATCAGAAGTCTCCTTATTCTGAATAGTAATAGCACTTAGACTTATATACCACTTCACAGTGGTTTACAGCCCACTCTAAGCGATTTACAGAGTCAGTTTATTGTTCCCAACAATCTGAGTCCTCATTTTACCAACCTCAGAAGGAAGAGACAGCCAACCTCCAGCCAGTGAGGACTGAACTGTTGGCAGTGAGCTGAATTAGCCTGCAATACTGCATTCTAACCACTGCGCCACCACAGCTCCTATGAATAACAAAAGGATGTCTCATCACAATCTGCCAAGCCATATTTCATGGTCACATGTGAGGGATAGCTTAAAAAAGTCAAGAGGGTAGTTATTTCTATGGTCACCCTCTTGACTTTTTGATACCACCACAGATTGCCAATGAAATGTAGTAATCTCAGACTATTTGCTTTCTGATGAGCCCTGCTCCACTTTGAAGTGGTCCATAGGAATGTAGCTCTTCAACTCAATCATGAACTGAGACAAGACCTATATGTCTCAAACAGTAGGAGTTCAGTGATCTTCAGAAGTCATCTAGCTAAGCAAATGACCTTTGTATTCTGCTGGATGAACTAGGGGCACAACCTAACTTTGCAGGCCACTCCCACAGAGGCCGCTTCATTTGAATATCCGATAAAAGCATCTGTAACTCTATTGGAGAATGACCTTGGGGCAAGGTCTCCAGGAGGTCCTGGGGACCCCCCCCCCCAAAGAGCTGCAGCCAGGAGACTAGCCAAGTAAGAAGCAGCTGGGCTTTAGTAATAATGTGGGCATGGCAAATATCTCAGAAATAGCCTCCCTAGTTTCTTGGGCTGTAAACCTAATGGGGGACAATGGTACTTTTAGATTTGCAAGATTCTGTTAATAAAACCTGTAAGAAAAGTAAAGCAGAATGAGTTCATCCAGCCATACATCCTGTCTGGCATTGCTAGCATGACTGACAGCAACACATCATTTTAAAGTTCTGCATAGTTCTCATATTTTATACACTCAGTTTGGATTCTGGTGGGGGAAAAAAAAGAGATTCTATAGGCTGAGAATTTCTCCCATCCACTGTAAATTATTTTGCTGCATCTCTAAGTGGATATGTGTCTTAAATAAAATTAACATTTATCAGCACTGAAAGTAATCAAAACAAGGTTGATTTAATCAAAATGGCCCCAGCATGTCATTATGTCACTTCTTGTCACATGTTTTGTAAAGGCCGTTGAGCAAATGCACCAAATGAGCTGAAAAGTGCAAACTTGTCCATTTCAAAATGATGTAACCCATTGTTGAAAAGGCAAAACGCTGTTGCTCCTAAGACCTTCCCATGACATGTTTGTCATCCAGGCAAATTTTAAATGGTTGAATAGCTCAGTTGCTAATAACCCAAAATGATGCTAATGTTAATGTGCAATAACTTAATAGCCCTCAGAAAGGTCCTTATGCTTGGTGGAGAATATTTTAACTGAAGTCAAGAGGCTAGAGTAAATTCAGATAGCTATCTTAGTAATCCCAAGTGGTGTATGGCACAATTTAAAGATGTGTCTTACTCAAAAGCTTTTAGAGCTGTGTAGATGTTTGAAAGGAGATGCTTCCCTTTGGTGACAATTTGAGAGTGTTCTTTAGGAGCTGTTTCATGAAGCAGTGCAGATTCCCTTCAAAGAGGGAAGTGGCCTTTCTGCTTTGCTTCATCTGCCTTTCCATGTAATGTCGGGTCATCTTTTGCAGCTATAACAAGGTATAATTATGGGACACTTTAAACTTATGCCACATGTAATTGTTGCAAGCGCATTGATCGTATTGGATTTTTCATTCTCAAGAATGGGTTTTATTATTTGTTTGTTTGTTTTCCAAGCAACCAGAATAAAGTGCAAGTTTAACTGAACATAGATTATTTGGTAAATGCTTTAGCTGCATTAAGTTGCATTGTATCTTTTCTTATTATTATACAGACATGCATTGGTGTCCCTCATAATTTTGCTTGGCATGTTATCGTTACTAATGTTCATTCCACTGTCTGATGCTATTGGGCATCATTTTGTGCAAATCAAATCAGCTAATGACATTTTCCTAAAAACAGTCCCAGTAATTTATGATGGTTGGCCAGGCCAAGAAATGCTTGATTTTCCTTACAGAAGCTATCTAAAGGAATGTCCAGCTCAAGTTTCCTTTGAGGAAGAAAAGGATATCATGGCCAAAGAAGACAAGGGCCTTTGAAAGTGCTAATGTCTAATGGTTAGAATATAACAAAAGTGTAAATGGCACATTTAAAAATCAGTACGTGTTTCTGAATCTGTTGACTTAATACTAGAGAGAAAAATCCTTTGCCTATTTTCTCATTGAAATGGAAGGGTTGTTTGTTTGTTGTATTATATTTCACAGGACAAGAGATTTTACTTGGATCTGGGTGAGTATAACAGTGGCTTTTTATACTTCATTATTAGGTGATATAAAACATTTGTAAATGTCCTGTTTTTTTTAATTCTACAGTCATTATACACATCGGTAGCACATGGCTTCTTTGGTTCAGTTATAGGCTAAGAAAAGAATGATTTCTGTCCCCTTCCCTCCCTCCAAAAATAACAATAAGAGGTTGAAGCAGCCAGAAATCTTTAGAATGATGGGAAGACAGGTAACAGAAAATGCCATCAACAGTGGTCGCACACTCTTTGTCACCTGCCTCAATAAAGGGAGTTCAAATACACATCAAATGGAGAACTTGACATGTATCTTATGATATTCTTTTGAGGAGAACAGAAGCCTCTTTGGCAGAAGAAAAGTCTGAAAAATTAGATGGTGGATATTGCCATGGCATTATATTCCATGGTGGTGTGAATATGGAACACAGGATCAGAAGGTTTTAAGTTCCAAAGACTGCAAGGATCTTACTGAAAGAATACATTTAGATAATTGCTCCTTTCCTGTCTCCACCTTCTCCTTTGCTTCCCCCTCCCCTGCCAAGAAGTGTTTTTTTTTTTTATTCTTTCCTGTGGGAGATAAAACACTATTTTGTGTCCTCATCTCACATGCCACACAATCCTCATTAGCTATTTGCAAGATACAAGTCATCTTGCTACAGACATCCCACTTATCTTAACAAATGTTTGCCGTATTTCATAAATGAATTCATACAACACAAGATAAACAAAAGATGACAATGACAGTGCTCACAAAACATGGATTTTCTGTCTGAATTTTTTTTTCTGTACTAATCTGAGCCTGAAATTTAAATTGAAGTGCACAGGCACAGAGTGCTTGTTCAGATTCCCTTTGTATATTTAACCTAAGAATGATTTTCCATTTCCCTTTAAATCAGTACCCAGGCAAGTTTCATAAAGAGGACTGATTTATATCTTGCTTGTGGTACACTAATTTAAACAATTGCTCTGCTAGGAAAGTTACAAACCAGAAGGCCAGTGAATGTTTTGTTCATAGCATTTTGATCCTTCAGCAGATTGGCTCATATTTCTAATTACTCTTTCTCAAACAAATTGCTGTTTGGAGATGCACTGATTGTTTGACAAGGTTGAAAGACATGGAATGTTTATCTGTGCAAAATAGATTACATTTTCATGCAAATGAAAAAGAACAAATTTGCCTCAGAAGAAAAAAAAATGTCTGCTTTACTAGTACTGTAATAGCTGGACTGAGGACACAGTGGGAAGCAGATTGTATTATTCTGTTCTTTAGACTCTAGCCAAACCTGTAAAAATAGCTTAGGGTTGTTCACAGTGCTTTGCAATAAAGGTAGATTATTTTGCTCAGCATGTATATAGTGGTTCCTTTAAGCATTTCACCTATGTTGTTTAATAAGGTAATCCTTAATATTTTTATTCAAAAGGAAGTTTTTTCTCAAGACTATAGGGCTGACTTGCAAGAGCATATGGAAATAATTAGAAATCATGGTTACAAATTTCTCTAATCCTGAGAATTGCTAAAATTTTACCCCATTATCCTGGAAATTAAAATAGACCATCCCAACTTTATTAAGGTTGTAAGGACTACATAGATCATATGAGGTCATGGATATGGGACATAAAGACTTAGTAGAAATTCAAATTTTGGACTTACTATCTCATAAACATAATTGGGAACATTTCAAAGCCATACTTTGTATGCATTTAAAGGGCACGAAAGAACTTTAGGAGCTTACCCTGACCAATGGATGGCAGTTGGCACAGATGATCTGAGTGGGTTTATTTTACTTCAACTTGGCATTAACAACTGAGCAAAATGTCTGCAGCTGAGATATATTAGCTTGTCTGAACTGAGCTGGAATCTGAATTAGATGCTCTTAAATATGCATCACATGTCTTGTCTAGAATAAAAGGAATAGAAAAGGCATAGGGGTAAATAACTTCTTTGCAAGGACATGTCCTTAAAAGAAAAACAATTCTATCCACACCATTTCAAAGATTTTAGCAGAAGCATGTGATAAAGTAATGTCTCATAGGAATAGGTCCTAACTTTCTCCTTGCAAGTTCCTTGCCAGTTGAAAGCTGACACATCATGGTTCATGAAGATGATAGATGATAGAGAGCCAGTTTTGTCTTGTCATTAAGGCATCTGGCTAGAAACCAGAAGACTGTGAATTCTAGTCCTAAAACCAGCTGGATGACTTTGGGCCAGTCTCTCCCTCTCTCTCTCTCTCTCTCTCTCTCTCTCTCTCTCTCTCTCTCTCTCTCCCACCCCTCTCTTTCTCCCTCCCTCACCATCTCACCTCACAAAGTTGTTGTGGGGAAGATAGTAGGAAGGAGTACCAGATATGTTCATTGCTTTGAGTTATTTATAAAAAATAATAAAGGCTGGACATTAATTAATTAAATAAACAAAGAAAGAAAGAAATAGTAAGTAAACTAAGGCATTATACAGAGAGTTTTTCACATGTAGGTTTAATGCAGAATTCTGTCCTGTAATTCCCACAGCTGCTTCTCAAAGGAATCTCTGGAGCTTGGAAGCTTATGATCAATCCCCATGTCCCGATTCCTTGATACCAGGCCCACTCATTCAACTTATCAATCAACTTTATTACAGTTATTAATTTAAAAAGAAAAAAGAAGAAATTCTGAAACAGGAAATAACAATTGGAACAAAATTGACAATTTATAAAACTGATGTGGTGAAAGCATTTTACAAAGAGTAAAACAAAACTTAACAAAACTTTATTCAGGGAAATAAGTTCACATTGATGGGACACCAACTCCTGTAACCAGAATGAATCTGGGTGGCTTGGAAATCTGACAAGATGGGAAATTATTAACTATAAGTGGGCATCTTTGTGTTAAGGGCAATGTAAAAAAGCATGCCTTGATTCAATAACTTTTTCCTTATTCAGATGGGGTATTCTCATTGTCCCCTCAAGAACAAAAAGACCATTAAATATTGCCAAAGTTAGGACTCCTCTGATAATTAAATAGAGGGAGAAATGGTTTAAATTGTTTAAATATCTTGCTGGCTTAGAAAAGGTGCAGAGACTGTCTGGAAACCTATCTTTAAGTAGGGCAGAGATACTGCACCCAAAGAAATGAAAGATTCAATCTCCTAGGCCACTGCCTGGCTCTACCATTATTTTATATGTGATTGTGGTTGGTGGATGTCAATATTCTATAATAGTGACATTTATAGGGATTTTCATCAGCCTGGTTTGGGCTTTAGTACAAACATAACAAAATGTTTGGCCTCTGAATATGAGTTTATTTTTAAAGTGCCATCTTAATTCCAAACCTGATCATATATCTACAGTGTCCTTAACTGATAGGCTGCAAATGAGAAGAATCAGAGAGCTTGATAAACGTTTCAGGTTAATTCCCAGCATATCTTAGTCTTTATCACAGCCAGTGACCCATCTCACATTATCTGTATGGGCCTTGCTAAGTTCAACACTTTTCAAACTACACCTAGTATTTGTGACAAATCAAAATAAACCGCAAGTTTTACCCATGACAAAAGAAGGGAGGCAGTGAATGTGTAACACAGGAGGCACCATTAAGGAAATTTGGATGATTGGGGAGAGATTAGGGAAGCAAGATGGTGTGTGGGTGTGGGTGTGTGTGAAAGAGTCTCTCTGTGTATTGTGTAATCTTCTGTAATATGGATAGCTTGTGAGAGAATAAATCATACAAGCAGTCCTTTGGAAGTATTGCCTATTATGATAGCTGCACATGTAAGTTGATAGAAAATATTTTATACCTGTAAAAAGAAGCACACAGGGAACTACAAAACAAAACAGTTGCAAAACTAGGGGTCTATTCCTAGCCAAGCTTCATAATATTACACCAGTATGGAAAATTCATCCTGAGAGAATATTACACAATAAAAAAAATTGTAGTACATGCTTGAAATACATCCTGAGAAAATACTACAATAAAATAAATTTAAATGGTTTTAATTGGTAAGTATTTTGGAAGAAAGTATATTATGCATGCAAAAAAGAGAGATCATAATCTAGCCAAAGTTAAGTGTTCCCACTGTTATCAGGAGCTTAAAATTGCTAAATTTAGGTTGCACTTTAGATTTATGCAGGTGCAAGAAAAGGGCACTTACTTGTCAGAAAGATCAAAACACTGTCATCTTCTTCCCATACATACTTATATCTCCATTAAAGATAATTCTCCTTCACATATTCTTTTTCATTTAGGAAATGATTAAATAATAACTACTTAAACTGTATTTCTGATGATTGTTTAAAAAGTACCAAACTTCATAGCTTGTCAAAATAAGCCAAGTTTGAAGCAAGAACAAAGTCTACTATTGTGTTTTTATATAATGCACTCCCACTTAATTGGATGTGCAAGAAAACTTTAGTTTCCCCATCAATGATTCATGTCCAGCATCTGCCAAGAAACACCAGATTCAGCCTGAAATCCTCTATTCCTTATTCAAGATACAAAACAAAGGGCAACTCAATGTCTATGAAACAAAACACACTCCATGAAGGTTCAGGACAGAACATTTAGGAATAATTTGTAGTCTTTAAAATATTTTGTGACTATTGGCTGTTGTGTTCCAATTATGGTTAACTATAAAGAATCATAGTATCCATTTATTATTTTTTGCTTGTCTATAAATATATATCTTGTATGCTTTTTTTGTTTTTCACTTTTCATAATTTTCTTGTGTAAGTTTGTGTATTCTTTTTGGGGGTTTTTATTTCTTTAGTTAAAATACTTTTAAATGCTATTTGTTATTTGTTAGCTACAATAAAAAGGTGACCATCAAAATTCAACTGGGAGTAAACCCCAATATTTATAGTGAATGTGCCTAATTGCTCTACCTAGAAAGAAAAATGCTTCTGTTTTCAAGAGAAGGCAGAAAGCCACTTAGCTTCATGAAGCATATTTAGAGCAGAGATTACAAAAGACTGGAATGGCAATCAAATCTGGAGTCACAGGCTGCTTTTACTGTCTTACCTGCTACCTTCTCTAGCTTATAGTATCTCAAAACCCAGTTTGTGTATTTAGCAATAGGAATAGCACTTAGACTTATTTACCACTTCATAGTGCTTTACAGACTATTCTAAGCAGTTTACAGAGTCAATATATTGCCCCCAACAATCTGGGTGCTTATTTTATCAACCTTGGAAGCAGTGGTGTATTAACCATTAAGCAGACTAAGCACGTGCTTAGGGCAACAAGCCGAAAGGGGGCACCACAAAGTTGAGAAAGAAAGAAAAAAAACCAATGAAGATTTGTAAAAAAAATCTTGTATGTATAAAGGAGGGGGACACCAAGATTTGTCAGTGCTTAGGGCACCAGTCAACCTTAATCCGCCACTGCTTGGAAGGATGGAAGGCTGAGTCAACCTTGAGCCTGTGAGAATTAAATTCCTGGAGTGAGCAGTGCATTAGCCTTTAATACTGCATTCTAACCAAAGCTCTTTTTTGGTTTGTTAGATTTATATGGTTGCCCATCTCACCAAAGATGACTCCAGGTGGTGTTCAATAATCCCAAAATGTAATAAGAAGAATGCATATATTAAAACGATCATAGAAACATATGATCATGGAATCCAAAAGGAATAGAACTAACCAAACCTTGGGAGGGGGTTTTGTGGGGGGACAACAATGTTACATCTACTACTGCCATACTAAATTGCAATATATGAGAAGCTAACCACAAGTTTATAGTTCACATATAGTCCTTGAGTTATAGCCATAATCAGGACTACAGATTCCATTGCTAAGAAGCTAGTTGTTAAATGAACCATGCCTGATTTTAAATCTCTATTATCATACTTGGTCATTAAGCAAACCCATTTCCTCACTGACTTTGCTTCTTGGAAACTGGCTGAGAAGGTCGCAAATGAAGATCATATGACCCCAGGATACTGCAACCATCATAAATACATGCCAGTTGCCAAGCATCTGACCCTGGTCATTAGTGCAAGGACTGGTCATAAGTCACTTTCATCTTTGTTGTTATAACTTCAAATGTCCATAAGTAGTGGACTACCTTGAAGAAATCAAATTCTTAGCTAAACAACTTTTTACTTCAAGCTTACACACTCACCGCTATCTTTATTCAAATATAAAACATTTATGCAATCTGAAGAGAAATCAGTGTGTTTTCTATCATTTCCAACAATCATGCAACTTCAGCTGTTCAGACATGCAAAATATAAAAGGAGAAACCAATATAAAATTTCACCTAATACACACACACACACATACTTACCTTATTTACAAGAGGTCTGATGTGTCTGAGAGTTTCTCTCTATGATTGTGCAACACTCCCTTCATGATCTGTTGCCTTTCTGACATTGGTCACTTCAGTTAAAACCCAAAGGATTTCTGTAGGATTTCTCATGCCACCCATGCAGTTTTTTCAGTTCAGGAAGCAGTAATAGCCAAGGAGGCTGCAGAATAATGGAGAGAACAGAGTAACAAGAAAACAACAGCTGCAGCTACATCCTTTGCCATTGAAGACCAGAAATATTTATTTTTTTAAAAAGTGGAATATAGATAATTTTGGATTCGAACACAAAAACCTGCTTTGGAAGTTGTCAGTAGAGATACAGCTGCTTTAAAAAGCTGCAGAGAAGCAGCTCTTTGCCAAAATATGTCATGACACCAACTTTTTTCTATGCAGGCCACAGTGGGAAGATGAAAGGAAGGAGTTTCTTTTGTGACCTCTCAATGTCTATTGGTCATTGCTTCCTCATAGGTGCCCTTAACTGCAGATGCTATGCAAGCCACCTCACAAATTCTGAAGCATATTTTTTGCTTTTGAATTCAAAATGCTACATAGCCTTCTCCTGAGTGAAATTAGAGTAGAATTTCATAACATTCCCTAGAATATTAACCAGAAGCTTCTGGTGCTTTAAAAATTGACCTTCGTGCAAAAAATATATAAACTATTATATAACAAATGAAACAGGTTCTAACTAAAATCACTCTGAATGTAAATTCATTTTTCCTTGATCATGTAGTGTCAAACCAAGGATCCATTTAATAGATCATCAGGATTTTCATAGTAGCTTGGTATGTAGTAAATTTACTTAGCATAGTAGGTAGTAGTAAATCTAAGTAGATTTACATACTAAGATTTACGTCCTTAGTATGTAAATCTACTTAGCATAGCAGATTTTTTTTAAAAAAATGCATCGAGAAATCTACTAAAAATACCTGAATATTTCCTTCCACAGCTCAATGTGAAATTAAACCTTCTGATTCAGTTTAGGTAGTAATAATCTAGATCAGGGGTGTCAAACTTGACTCCATTGAGAGCCGCATCAAGGTTGTGTTTGACCTGGGGGGGGGGGGGGGGGGGGTGGGCCGTTTTGAATAAACCCATTTTGGGGGGGACGCTTGTGGCACAAATGCTCTGCCAGTCAAAAGGGGGTCCTGCGCTCCGTTTTCGGCTGAAACACCCCCCTGCACCTTTTTCCCGCAAAAAAACCCACGGGGGGGGGGGGGCACACGTGGCTGTCATGAGCTCAGTTTTCAGCTGTGATGGCCTCCTGCAACCCTCTGTCAGAGAAAATGGAGCTTGGGGAGGTCACATGAGCCCTTGCAAGCTCATTTTCAGCCACAAGTTAACATATATGGAATTCAACCCCCAGAATTCCCACAAAATTTGGCCATCATTGTGAATAGGTGGGAGCTGAAGTCCATGCATCTAAAGGAAACTTAAGTGGCATTGCTGTACCTTAATTCACTTTTAGTAAAAGGGACAATATCACATCTAAAAAGGTAGGGCACAAAAAGTTGAAGAAAACTTAAACTGGACCTGCCAATCTAGAGAATGGGTAGACACCCTCAAAACCTTAGAAACTCACATTCTAAGCAGCTAATTAAGAACAGGAAGGTCTCACTGCTAGTCTTAGATAAGTTCCATTTTCTTTTCTTTTGTCTTCTAAAACAAGGACAAAATGGAGGGTATCTTTTTTCAGATTGGAAGTAACCAGGATAATGATAACAAAAACAAAAACGATAACAATTACAATCATAATCATCTAAAGCTGGAGAAGGTTTGAAGAATCTGAAGAAAATAGCAATCGGGAACAAAGGAATGTGATGAGAATTTGAAATCTGTTTGTTTACATTATGAGTTGGCCTGAGCTTGGCTTTTCTATCCTGAATTCTACTGAAGTTTATCTGTAATATACAAAATGTGTGTTTGGATATAAATTTCTACATGGAAGAGCTGCCAAGGAGTTCTGCAGGTCATTGTTATGTTTTCATCTCCCACACACCCACACACTTTTCCCATTGTCTTCAGCTCCCTTTAGCCTTAATCCACCTGCGTGTTCCTCTTAAATGAATACTCTTATTTCAATTTACTAAACTACAGAAAAGTATGGAGGGAAGCCAAGACAAGGTTTTTTCCCTCCTCCTGATAAAGCAAAGCATATATTGATTTCCTGTGGACTAAGGTGAAAGGAGGTGGCACAAGAAAGAGGTTTTCCCTAAGAATATGAGAATGTGCAAGAAGATGTAAAATCTCCCTTTGGGAGGCTGGAGCTCCATTACATGACATTCCCAGACAGGTGTGCTCTTATATGTAGCGTGTTCCTTTACATGGTGGCCAGCAGAGAGACAGAACACTAACAATGTTCTTTTTGTTTAATAACACACAAAAAAATAGTGAACTCTTCAGTCCTTGAATCAACTTGTTGGGAATAAGTTTTCTTTTGTTTTCCATGTTTTCACTTAGAATGTTTCTTTGGACTAAACATTCAATTTTAAAGCTAAAAATTATTTCCTTCCTTTTCTTTTTTCTGTCATATATTGCAAACAACAGATATGGTCTAGCTATGTAGGTGAGAAGGTACAATCAGAAGCAAAGTTATACAGAATGCCAATCCATCTGAGGAGAAATGAGAATTCGGGATGTTGATCCAGGGAAAGCACCAACCAAGTCAAGCAATTGTTGCCTGAGGGCATGTCAGCTGACAAGTGAGATGCAGAATATATAGTATGAATTGGGTGAGTGCACAGCAAAGGCAGAATTAAAAGTATACTGCTTAAAAGGTTGATTGACTATATACCTTTAAAAAGGATAATCCCCAAGACTAAGATGTTACTGACCACTGACTACTTTTCTTGAGTTTAGAGAAAATGGATGAAACCATATTAGAACTGTTCTGAGAGCAAGCAGCTTGAGAGGCATGTTAATATTTCTGAGTTGGATGCCTACTATGAGGTACAGAAATGTGACACAAACCTAACCATAGTCTGGGAACTAGTGGAGACTGACTCATCATTCCAGAAAAGAGAACAAGAATCATGATTAAAGATGGACTTCTCTTCAGAGACTACCTCCTGGTGGGCAGAGGAAGAAATATGGGAGAGTTTGCAGCATTTATCCAGTTTCACCTGAGCCTGCTAAGCCTGGCTCATGGCCACCCAAGTTGACATGTGGTAGTGAATAAAACCAGAGACCCATCCAACACTTCTACTAAGGATATGGGAAAGATGTTAACTGACTATGTGAAATCCTGTTACTTGGGGAATTACCATGATAAGACTACTTTATATCCAAGGCCAATAACAAAGATTCCCTTCCAGGGAGTGGTGATAGCTATTCTAGGGTCAATCCAGAGACAAGCAGCATGTCTGAGCATGAGTACATTATGACCTTGAGCCACATAGATGCCAAGTCCATGAATCAGTTTTTAATGGATCTATCTGCTAGAACAACCTCACCAATTGAGGTTTCTACAGATGCTGGCATGAACTTGTCAGGGGTAATAACAAGTCTGTGGTCTGCACATGGAGGTTGAACATCTAGTGTTAGTTCATTATCATCATCAATTAAATGGCCTAGAAGAAAAGATGAGTTACATTTTGGAAACCATGATTTGCAAGTATGTTAATGAACAATTGCTGTCCCAGTTACAGATTACACACCAGGCAGTCTGCAAACCCAAAATTTGATTCTTTATTTTTAAATTAGTTCAGCAGCATCAATGGGAAGTAACAAAACTTCTAACCCAGACAAATACTCCTGACTTTTTCAACAGAAGTACTCTTTAAGAGAACCTTCAGCTCACCTGTGAGATACAGCTAAGCAGAATGCTTGGTACTATGAATATCAGAGTGGGTGTTGGAGACAGAGATTCAAGTCTTGATTCTCAGGCCCCCATTACATACTTTTAGAATTCCTTTTTGACAATTTAGAATTTACAGTCTCTTTATAACAAAAATATTGAGGTATGCATGAGTCCTTTTGTAACCTAATTAACAAAACTAACAGCGATCTTCAATGGAAGAACTGCCGCCATACTTGATTTTCCATTCCAGTAATGTACCAGACAAGAATCACCTTCAAAAAGAAACACGTTTCTTTAATTAAGGCCTGAAGCTCTAGTTCTCACATTTTTATATCCATGTTAGAATGAAATTTGTGTTCCCTTTCTATTTCAGTCTTATGCTTTGCACTGTCACCACCTAAGCTACTTAGACAGTAGAGCTTTCATCTTTTTGTTATAGGAATTGTAACTTATGATTCTTGATGTATGTATGTATGTATGTATGTATGTATGTATGTATGTATGTATGTATATCAAACATGGGGATTTTTGATGGCTAACAAAAAAAATAAGCTAAAATGGTCATAAAACCCTAACCAAGATACCATAGAATAAATTCAGTGACACAAACCATACTTATATTTGGTTTATCTATTAACCTTTGTCTGAGGAAAAAGCCAAGTATTGTGAAAAGCCAAAAAGGTCAGTGCCCTCCGTGTGGTTGGAGTTTTTTTCCTCCAATACCTAATCACCAATCCTTATCCAGCAACTTGAGGCAACCCATTGTGCTAAAAGTTGGGCTGATTGTTTTTAGTACAAAGGATCTAGCACAATCATTGGAGGTCAACACATTTATTTATTTGTTTGTTTGTTTGTTTGTTTGTTTATATCAATTGCTTACAAGATAATAGGTATAGGTAAAAACTTAGTTATGAATACATGGATACATACAAGAAAAATAAAAACAATTAAAAGAAGCAATAGGACAGGGATGGTAGGCACATTGGTGCGCTTATGCATGCCCCCTACAGACCTCTTAGGAAAGGGGTGAGGTCAATAGTAGACAGTCTAAGGTTAAAGTTTTTGGGGTTTGGGGAAGAAATCACAGAGTCAGGTAGAGTATTCCAAGCATTGACTGCTCTGTTGCTGAAGTCATATTTCCTGCAATCAAGTTTGGTGCGGTTAACTTTGAGTTTGTATCTATTGTGTGCTCTTGTCTTGTTATGGTTGAAGCTGAAGTATTCATTGACAGGTAGGACATTGCAATGTATGATTTTACATACTATACTTAGATCGGACCAAAGGCGGCATAGTTCTAGGTTTTCTAGGTCTAGAATTTTGAGTCTGGTGGCATAAGGTGTTCTGCAATGAGTAGAAGAGTGGAGAACTCTTCTTGTGAAATATTTCTGGACTTTCTCAACTATGTTAATATCAGATACGTAATGTGGGTTCCAGACTGATGAGCTGTATTCGAGTATTGGTCGAGCAAATGTTTTATATGCTCTAGTTAGTAGTGTAATATTACCAGAGAAAAGGTATGTAAGATTAGGTGAACAACTCTTAACATTTTTTTGGCTATGTAGTTACAGTGGGCTCTCGCACTTAGGTCATTAGAGATGAGTACTCCAAGATCCTTTACAGAGTTTGGATCATCAGCTATTCAGCCTGTATTTTATTTTCTGATTATTTTTTTTTGCCAATATTGGACAGAACATTTAAATGACAGAACAATAAATGTTGGACAGAACATTTATTTGTTGAGATTTGAAATTGCCATTTGTTTGATACAAATTCTGATACATAGTCGAGATCTTTTTGAAGGATAGCAGTATTGTCAGTGGTGTTGAATAGGTTTACATCATCAGGTACAGAATTTGATAGGACGCTCCCAATTTTGACCATTTGTTGTCTGTTTGACAGGAATTGCAGTCTTTACCATAAGTTCCTTTCAGGGGTGAGATGGCCCTTGAGTCTTTTAGTTTGTTGTTTACAAAACTGTTGAAAGAACGGGTGGAATTGGTGCAAAAAAGGTTTTTTTATTATTTAATGTGATAATTGGTACATTCAGTTTTTATCTGATGGCATAAATTTTTGTATTGGCTTTTGAAGTTGGTGACGTGACCAGATTTGTTTTTCCGCCAAAGTGATTTCTTTTTAGATTGAAGCTTCCTTATTGTTATAATTTGGGTAATTTGTTTTGGAAGTTGTTCATGATACATATAGTTTGATGACTCTTTTGACTTCAAGTAAAAATATGTTGTAATGGTCTTCTACAGTATTGCATCCAGAGAATAGAAATTGCCAATCAAGGGATGAGAGATCATTTATAAGATCATAGTTGCCTTTTTTTGAAGTTATAATTGGGGATTCAATTGTTGTGATGATTTTTGTGTGGACGTATGTTGAGACAAAAGTCAATCATGTTGTGGTCACTGTAGGAAAAGGGTTCTTTAATTTGTATTTCATAAATTGAGTTCAAACTATTGCAGAAGATGAGATTGAGGCAGTTGTTAAGTCTAGTGTTGTTGGTTACGAGTTGTTCTATTCCCAGATTTGTTACTGCATTGTAGAAGGTTGCATGTGTGGATTCAATTGTACATTCGTTAAGGGTCCAGTTTATATGAGGTAGATTGAGTCGCCAAGAAAGATAAAAGCATGTGGGCAGGATGCTGCCTATGTTAATAGTGTATTTAGCTTGTTTGCATGTTCAATATCATAATCAGGGGCTCTGTAACATAGTAAGAACCAAAATGTGATATTTAAGGACAGTTCCCAAATGATGGTCTCAGGAATACCAAGCTCCTGGGTAACTTGGATGTTTTTTAGATGTAGGGACTTTTTATAGAAGATAGCAACACCACCTCCTCTATGGATTTCACGATCTGATTGGTAAACATGATAGTCTCTTACTGTGGTAATGGAGTCAGGGAGAGATGCATTGATCCATGTTTCACAGACAAATATGTCAAATTTAGCAGTATTTCGTAAGAGGAGAAATGCAGGTATTTTATTTACAAGGCTTCTTGCATTGAGTAGCTTGCATTTAAGGCCAGTTGTGGTTAGAATAGAGGTAGTTAGGGGCATGCATACCTAGTTTTGAGTGGTGTTGGATTGGATGGGGTGGGGTTGGATGCAGAGTTGTGAGTTGTGTGACTTTCCTTTGATGCAATCAGCTCTGTAGTCAATGTATAGGTCCTTTTCTCCATTGTCTAGATTATTTTTTAGTTCTGCGCAGAGTTCCTGGGAGTGGATTCTTTGCAGTATGGATAAGTCTGGTCTTGGGTGAAGTTTTTTGTGGCTGGGATTGGTTTTTGCAATGGCTTTTATTGTATGAATGAATATGCATTTGCTGGACTCATTTTTGCATAAAACTCTACAAAATCTTGGGCACACAGAGCCGTCATTGTATTTGCACCTAGGGCCATCTCTGGTTATTTCAATGATATCTTCAGGAGAGATGTTTGTTGTATTTGAGTTGCTTATGATATCACAAACTTTGATGATGTTGTCTGATTCGTTGGTGTCTTCAAGACCAAATAAGATGGCATTTGGATATTTCTGTTCATGTTCCATGGTGTCTCTGATAAGGAAGGAAATAATATTTGTGGAATTATTTGAAAGGATAGTAATTGTTTGTGGCTGTGGTTTGGTGGTTATTTTTGGTTGTAGCTGTGATTGTAGTTGAGGTAATGGTTGTGGTTGTTGTGGGATTTGATTTTGAGCTGATAGGTACTACTTATCTGTGCTGTATTTCTTTTTTTTTTGCTTGTACAGTTATTTCAAAATGTGTTGCTAAGTGTTCTTCTATTGAGTGAATGAGTGATTCTATGCTTTCAACTCTGTCAGGTAGGGTACTCAGTTTGTTTAGCTTAGGAGAATATGATGGACATAGAGAAAAGAATGTGTCTGCATTTTTAACCATATCAGCTAGGGTTTTGTTTGTGTTTAAGCAGGCGTGGGCTAGATTAAGCAGGGTGGGCTAGATTATCGCATAGGCGGCATTTGATGTAAATTTCGCTTTCATTGATGGTTTCAAGACATCTGAAACATGTGCAGGAGTCTGGGAGGTCATTGGTAGATATATTTTTCTTTTGTTTTGGTTTGGAGTTTTTAGCTGGCATGGTCAATGGCAATAGTACAGTAACCAATTACAATAGATAGTTAATGTGATAGGTAGACAATTACTTAATGAATGTTGGTAATTAATAAATGTTAATTGATATGTTAGAGAACAAATCAAAAGTAAGGTTACTTATTTGTAAAAATCAATCAATAAATCAATTGGTTATTCAAATCACTCTAATCAAATAATTTTGCTAAGCAGCAAACAGCCTAGTTTATTACAGTAATTACTAAACACACTGGTCAATTAAATTCACTAAATCACTGATTTTACTAATCAGATATTCAGTAATTACACTATATGCACTAAACAATCACACTAATCAATAAAAACAAAAAATCAATTAATCATTTGATAAAAATTAATTATTTTAAAGAAATTGATTTTCTGAGATAATGAAAGTAATGAAGTAGTTTTGAGAGTTAGTAAGTAAAGGGTTATTGCTTTACTTTGCTTATCTGTTGCTAATATCTGAGAATAGGTTTATAACCCCTAATAAACTATCAGGAGGTCTCTTTTCCTGGGTTGCATACAAAAGCTGCAAAAGCCATCTGGATAACCTTGGGCCAGCCATATTTTTTCACCTCACAGGGTGGTGGTTGTGAGGGAAAAGGGAGGAAAAAAGAATATTTAGGTATGCTTGCCACCTTGAATTATTTATAAAAATAACTCAAGGTGGCAAGAATAAAAATAATGAACAAAATAATTAAATAAATAAAGAAGCACACTATGAAATTTTATATGTTTATTATATTGATAACCCATCTATTATTTTGGCACTTAGTGCAGCTTACATGGAAATTTCCTTTCACTTTTTTCCACACCAACCCTTTGGAGATAAATTGGGGGGAGAGAGGGAATTGAGCAAAACTGAACTTCAAAATGATTCATTTTAAGCCCATGCCACATTGCACCAACGGATGGAAAGGGGATGTAAAATGGAGAGAAACACTTGCCATCCATTGGTTAACGCGATGCATCTGTCCTGTACTCACTGCATACATTTTTCATACTCTCTATCCGTCCAGCATCCGTCTACTGAGATTTCATCTGCTCAAAAAGTTTTGAGCTGCACAAAACTTTTTGAGCGGATGAAGTATCCAACGCGTCCATTCTACATCCGCTACGCATACGGGGAACATCCGTTATACGTCCATCGTCATCCATTACGCGTCCACTATATCCACTAGGCATTTGCTGCGCATCCGCGCAACTCAAATCCCCTCCAGCGGAAAACGGAAACAGGGAGGAAGCAAAATGGACGCAGAACCGACACGCAGCGTTAGTAGCACGGACGTAGAAAGGATGAAAGTGGATGCAGCTTGGATACAAAGCATTAAAATGGAAAAAACGTTCATATACGGGACGTATCTCGGATATTTAGGATGTCTGCAGGATGTCTAGAGGATGCAGAAGGATACCTAGCGGAAAAACGATATTTCCAATAAAAAGGGGGAGAAATCACCTGGATCTCGCTTTCAGTCCAGCAGACGTGGGGTGCAGACCTCTTCAGCCTTGCTCTTCCTCTTCCTCTTGCTCTTCCACAGCATCCAGTCATCTCCACCATGGATTGTCGCACACTCCTTTTGGTAGCCGCCATCGTTCTACAACAGTGCGAAGCCCTCTACAGGCTCTTTCACCTGTTCTACGGGAAGAAAAGGAGGTATCCAAGAAGTGTCTGGGTCCGAAGATGGATCAGGAGAAGAGCAGAGTACGGACTGTATGACAAGCTGATGGTGGAGCTGAGGAACGAAGACACTCATGCATTCCAGAACTTCATGAGGATGCCACCAGCCATGTTTGACAAAGTTGTGGAGCGGCTGAGACCCAGGTTGACCAAGGCAAACACCAACTTCTGGCCCAGCCTGGACCCTGGGCTGAAGGTGGCACTAACTCTGCGCCACCTGGCCTCAGAGACCACATACAGGAACATGCAGTACGCCTGGAGGGTGCCACACAACACCATCAGCATTGTGGTCAGAGAAGTGGTTCAGGCCATCATCGAAGAATACCTGGAGGAGCTCCTCCAGTGCCCCTCCACTGAAGAAGGCTAGAAGAAAGTTGCAGAACAGTGGTATCAGAAGTGGAACTTCCCCCACACTGTTGGAGCCATAGTTGGGAAGCACATGGCCTGCAAAGCTCCAGCCAACTCAGGGTCCATTTATTTCACCTACAAGGGCTTCTTCAGCATCATCCTCTTCACCATGGTCGATGCTGACTACAAGTTCATGTACATCTATGCTTCAGGCAACAGGTCAGCTTCAGATGCCCAGGTATACAACGCCAGTGACCTCAAAGAGGGGCTGGAATGCAACCTTATCATGGGCTTCCCAGATCCAGCCCCCCTGCCCAACGACACACAAGATGTGCCCTACTTCATCGTGGGGGATGACGCCTTCTCCCTCACAACCTACCTCATGAAGCCCTACACTTCGAGATGCCTCACCCGTGAAGAGGATCTTCAACTACAGGCTGTCCAGGACAAGGAAGGTGGTGGAGAACGCCTTTGGCATCCTGGCCAACAGGTTCCAGGTATTTCTCACCACCATGCAGCATCGCCCAGAGATGGTGAAGAACATCAAGGAAGCTTGCTGCATCCTGCACAATCTCATGCGCACCCACTACCCAGTGTTGCAGAACAGGCTCGTGGACTGTCAACAAGGCAATGGGGACATGGAGCCTGGTAAATGGAGGCAAGGGTGAAACCTGATAGACACTGTGGATGTGCAAGGCCCCAACAGAGCTTCACGTGAAGGGAAGAAGCAGTGCAACCTACTGAGACACTGGTGCAACTCCCCAGCTGGAGCAGTGGAGTGGCAAGACAGGATGGTAGATGCTTAATGGATGCTTCCTTCAGCCTGTCTCATCACATTGATGAGATTGTGCCATGTATGTTGAGTGGCCCTACAATGAACAGGGCATTTAATAAAGAGTTGTGTTTATGTTGAAATGTGTTGATGAATGATTACATTGTGATTGATAATAAAGGGCCATAGGTGTGGCACCTGGGAGAGTGGACCATACAGTCCCACTATGCTTGCACTTATCTATCCACAGCTATTACCCATCCCACAGGTATCCCTGCCCATCCCACAGCTATTACCTATCGCACAGGTATCCCTGCCCATCCCACAGCTATTACCCATCCCACAGGTATCCTTGCCCATCCCACTGCTATCCTAACCCATCCCACAGCTATTACCCATCCCACAGGTATCCCTGCCTATCCCACTGCTATCCTTAGCCATCCCACAAGCAGGTGCTGTGGAGGTGGCAGTGGCTGGAGTGCTGGTCTGAGGCGCCATTGGGGTGCCTGGCCCCGAGAGGACAACAGGGGATGGTGTGTGGAGGAAGCTCTCAGAGAGCTGGCTCAGTCCTGTGATGTTAAGAGCCCCTTCCTCCAAGACATGGCGTGTCAGTCCCAAGACCGATGACAGATGTTCTGAGGCCGGGCTTGGCTGTGAGGTGGAGGAAGGAGGAGTGTAGTGGGGCTATCTGGTCTGCAGGTGAGCGAGGTGAGGCGTCGGTGGCATCTGTGGCATTGGTGGCATCTGTGGCATCTGTGGCATCAGTGGCGCCTGTGGCATCGGTGGCATCGGTGGTGTCTGTGGCATCAGTGGCATCAGTGGCACCTGTGGTGTCCGATGTACCAGTGCCTGGACTGGGAAGGGCTGCCTGTGCTGCTGGAACTCCTGGTAGCTGTAGCCTTGGTTGGTGAGGGCCTGTGGAAAGCCTTGGAAGGGCTGTGACATCACCTGGGGTGGAGAAGCAGACCTGGACTGGGTCGGAGCAGGTTCATCTGAGCCTGGAGGATGGTGCAGAAGACCTGTGATCCTCTCCTTGATCACCTGGTACTGGGATTCGGACATGTCCATGAGGGTCTGGTTGACGTAGGTGAGGAAGGGCTTTCTGTTCGAGGATGGTATGTTGGAGTGTACCAGCTGAGAGAGGAGATCTACGCTGCTTTTGATGGTGTCCCTGATCTCCAGCAGGACAGTGTGGCTCTGTCCTTCCGGTCTGGCTTTCTGCCTGCTTTCTGTGGAGGTGGAGCTGGGGGTGGGTGTGGGTTGGTCTCTGGTGGCAGTGGCCTCTTCTTGCTCCAACTGAGTCAGGGGGTCCTCCACGTGCTCCGCCATGGGGAGTGCAGCTGTCGGGGGGGTCTCCATCGTGGGGCGCTCCACAGATACCTGCTTGGACATAGGAACTGACTCTTGGCCAGAAGAGGACTGGCTCTCTGTGGGCTGCCTGAGAGTGAGGGTAGACAGAGGGGCTGCTCCTTGGTGGTGGATCTCACCCTCCAAGAAGCTGCACTTGGCCATCATGTAGGTCTCCCAGTCGGTGAGCTTGACCACGGCCTGGCCAGACTTCTTCAGGTGCAGCTTTCCGTATGAGGTGTGCATGTGCTTCCACCACCTGAGGAGGACCTCCAAAGTGTAGCCCAGGCTCTCCGCCTTCTCTCTCCAAGCTGCCTGCTTCTGTTTGGTGTCTCGATAGAGCCTGTGTCCCTTCCGCCAGAGGTACTCGTTCTCCCTCAGCCATTTGAGCACCTCATCCTCATGTTCCTCTTCAATGGAACATCTCCCTATCTCGCAAATGTCTCTTCCTCCCTCTGGCAGGGCCTTTTGGGCCCTCATCAGTAGGGCTTTGAGGTTCTAGGGGCTGGTCCACCACACCACCAGCAGCAGCAGCAGCACCAGCACCAGCAGCACCAGCAGGACCAGGAGCAGCACCAGCAGAGTAAGCACCAGCAGAAGCACCAGCACCAGGAGGAGCACCAGCAGAGTAAGCACCAGCAGAAGCACCAGCACCAGGAGAAGCACCAGCAGAAGCATCAGCACCAGCAGAGTAAGCACCAGCATAAGCACCAGCATAAGCACCAGCAGCAGGAGCAGGAGCAGCACCAGCAGAAGCACCAGCACCAGGAGCAGCACCAGAAGAGTAAGCACCAGCACCAGGAGCAGCACCAGCAGAAGCACCAGCACCAGCAGAGTCAGCACCAGCAGCAGAAGCGCCAGCAGAAGCAGAGTCAGCGCAAGGGGGTGGGATGGTGGTCCTGTCCTTCTTGCCAGGGTTGGCAGGAGTAGGCACAGGCTTCCTCTTCTTCCCCATGGTTTTTGGCTGAAGATGTGTCTGGCAGCAGGTCTTTCCTCTGAATGGTGACCTGCTTGCAAGCTGCTTCCCTTTATATCCACGGGGCTGACATAATACATCCTCCCCGCATGCGCAGTGAACGCTTTGCATCCGCTAGGCATCCGCTAGGCATCCGCTAGGCATCCGCTAGGTGTCCGTGATGCATCTGCAGCATCTGCTACGCATCCGCTCTGCATCCGCTCTGCATCCGCTCCTTCCGCTGCGCGTCTGCTTCGCTGTTCTCCCACGGAAGCCCTGTGGATGTGTCAGCCGCTTCCATCCACTAGGCTTCCGTTGAGCATCCGCTTAACATCCTCGCTAGGTCCTCCCCACGTCCGTTCCTTTCCGTTGTTGTCCGCTCTGTTTATACAAAGTTGGGGCCCTTTTGAGAGCGGATAACAATGGATGGAACATTTTCTCGTCCGCTTTGTCCTTTTTACATACGTTTTGCATCCGTCGGCCGATATGACCTAGCCTTTATGGATCATTTTATTTTATTTTCTCCCTTTTGGGGAAAGTTGTTATGAGTCATCTTCTAGAATGCTGCTCATCTATGAATTTGGTAGCAGTGCAGTGCAGCTTTATCATTTATTTTTTAAGGTTATTTGCATGTAGAAAAATTGATTTGTTCAAATCATGATTTGGCAAATGAAAAATCAGTCCAATTCTTCTCAGATAAACTTGCAAATTTAAGACATTTATTTTCACACTCACAATAATTTGAAGATCAAGAAAAGGCTGTAATTTTTTTCTACTTGACAAGATTGTATTAAATGTCAGACATCCTTTTGCTTAAGAAAACCAAATCTGCAAAATTAAAATAACGTGTTTGTGCATATGTACGCTTACATATACTAAACACTTATAAAACATTGTGGATTTTTCCAATTTTTGTGTGATGTGTACCTACCTTGGCTGATATACTTCTGAGCAAACTTGATTAAAAATTTCCTGAGACTTTTTCTGAAGAGAACAACTCTGCAAAGTTTCACATGAATTGTTCACATTCATCCTTTAGATTATTTTTTAAGGATACATTTGTCTCATGAGTTTTCTTCTGCATATGACATTCAACTTACAATGACTTCAATTAAGAAACCTGCACAACTTCAGAAGAGTAAGTCAAAGAGGGAATTATGATGGATGAAAACAAGTTTAATTTTATTGTTTTTTCCTATATTGGCAGCAAAATCATGGGAGGCACAATAGTCAGTGATGGATGTGGGACAAACAGTTGAAATGAAGCATTTGTGTAAATTCCTCATTTGCACACCTGGCAGACCATACACATTTTAGAGAAATGTGTCTGTCTTTCCGTCCCTCCCTCCTTCTCTTTCTCTTTCTATCTCTTTCTCCCTCCCTCCCTCCCTCCCTCCCCCTCTGTATCTTTCTTTCTGTCTCTCCCTTCCTTCCCTCTCCTTAATAGGATTTCGTGTTTCTGAACTGCAATGTAGAAAAGGAAATAGAAGCATTGAGGACAATTGGAAGATGCTTAGTTGTGATGCTAGAATTAATAGAGCTGAGCTAAATGACTCCATTATATTCTATCTCTTTCCCCAACAACTTATCTCCACCAGTCTTCCTTCTTGTTCTCTCCTTCACATATATTTCTGTGGATCATATGCCATTCCATGTATGAAGCAGAATAGGGATTAGACAAGATGATTTCCAATATATCTTCAACCTCTTATGTTCTACAGTCCCATCTTCTGACAAAAAGCCTTGGCTGAAATTTCCCATCAAAGGAAACTAACACAAGAATGTCAAACTCCGCCCAGGGAGAGGGGAGGGATCGATCTTCCTGTGCTGCCCGGTTTAGTGAAAGGGGGGGGGGAGTCCCGATATATCATGTGAGACACCCTGCTCTAACAATACTTCGAGAAAACAGAGTTTCCAAAGTAAATATAAACGAAATCTCCTTCAAGTAGAATCTGATTTCTGAAGATTACATGATGATTACTAGTCTTACTTTTTAAGGACGCAGGATTATCTTTGGAGTCGGGAGCATCTTTTATCCAACTCAACTTTCTCCAACCTGGCACCCACCCAAATGTCATGGGACTACAGCTCCCAGAATTCACAGCTGGGGTGGCCAATGATGTTGTTCTGCAAGGCTAGCCAGTGATTTTTTTCAAAGTTCTATTTTTTTTGTCCAAAAGTTGTGCTGTTACTCCTTAAAGACATGCGGGGGAAAAAACCCAAAGCAAAACGACAATCCAAATATATTGTTATTGATCCAGCTCACTCAGCAGTCTTCAATCTCCTCCAGGATAAAGAAGTCCATCCAAACAAATGCAATTTCCAGTTACCAAAAACTCTCTTGTCTTAACCACACGTCTCCTCTCCTCTTAATTGAATTGTTTCGATTGCCATTTAGATGATGCAAAGGGAGGACCTAGAATTTCTTTCTTCCCAGCAAATGGGGGAAGGAGGGAGAGTGTCAGAAATTGATCTGGGGTCTGTGTTCCACATTGGGGGGGCAGAGGAATTTGCAGCTATTGAATCCCAGGAATAAGTAAGATGTGAAATGGAAGATAAATGAGCACCATAATGCACTTCCACTTGCCTCCTTTCCTTTCATATTGCAAGGAACTAACACAGAGACCTTAATAGAACTGTTTTAATGGAAGCCAACTTGCTTGCAATGAAAGCATTACAGGTGGTCTTCAACTTACAATAGCTCCTTTGGTGACTGTTCGAAGTTACAACAGAACTGAAAAAAAAGTGACTTGTGAGCATTTTTCATACTTGTGAGAATTGCAGCATCCTCATGGTCATATGATTTATGTTCCAACGCATAACAGCTGGCTCACATTTTTGATGGTCGCAGTGTTCAGGAGTCATTTTGCTACCTTCTGACAAGCAAAGTCACCCAGGTTCACTTAACAACGATGGTACTAATTTAACAACTGCAGTGATTTGCTTAACAAATGTGGCAAGAAAAGTCCTAAAACAGGACCCAATTCACTTAACCAATTTTTCACTGAACATAAATTTTGGGCTCAATGTGGTCATAAATTGAGGACTACCTGAGTCTTCTCAGAACTCCACTCAACTTGTTTGATTTTGGAACTGTCTATATTTTGACAGATAAGACTTGATGCCAACTGAGTGACACACCGGTGGGCCGGGGACCACTGGTGGTCCACAAGAAAATTTTGGTGTTCCACAGAGAAATGTCCCCCCAAAGCAATTAATCCAGGCTGTGCAGGAACACAAGGCTGCGCTGCCCACATGGCCCGCCCACCCACTGGTCCCCACCCTTCAGCCAAGCACAAATCTTTACCTTGAGTAGAGCCAGGCGAGCTGGAACTGGAAGGTAAGACCAACAGCGGGAAAGGGAAATCCGCCCCAGGGTGGCTTGCTGACATTGGTGGGAAAGTCATTCCCATATTCCAGAGCTGCAGTCGTCACAAGAGTGGCTCTTTGGTCATCCCAGAGCAACTCCTCCAGTCCATGGCAGGCCGGTGCACCCAGGTGGAAGAGCAGCTGCTCCAGGTTGACCAAAGGGCCAGTCATGTGACTATAGGAGCTCTGGAATATGGGAATGACTTTCCCACCAATGTCAGCAAGCCACCATCAGTCAAAATTCATATTAGTGGTCTGCGGGATTTAAAATTATGAGTTTGGTGGTCCCTGAGGTCCAAAAGATTGGCCACCTCTGCCTTAGAACCCATCTAAGCAGCAAAAGGGCTCTCTTTCTAACTGAGCAAAGTTTTATTACTTATTTAGTTCTCTGTTCTCAAGGAACACAGCATCACAACAGCCATCCTTCCTCCCGCAACTCTTGTAACCAGGTTGATTAAACATTTAGTGGTTCCCTTAATACAATCTAAACTTGGTTAGCACTACTCTCAAATTCTTTTCGTGCTTCTAGGTATGTTTTGCGTGTGAGTATATAGGAGATGAGCCACATATATACTGCACGAGTCAAAAAAAGGGCTGTGAAAATATTTACAGACCCCTCACATCCCAGACAGAAACTGTTTCAACTTCCCTCAAAGCGATGCTATAGAGCACTGCACACTAGAACAACTAGACACAAGTAGTTTCTTCCCCCCTCAAAAGCCATCACTCTGCTAAACAAATAATTCCCTCAACACTGTTCAACTATTTACAAAGTGTACACTACTATTACTGTTAATCTTCTCGTCACTCCTTATCACCCATCCCCTCCGATTTGTGATTGTAGGACTGTAACTTTGTCGCTTGTATCCTTATGATTTTTATATTGACTGTTTCCAAGTATGACTGGATTGTTGATTGTACTCCATGACTATCATAAAGTGTTGTACCTGATGATTCTTGATTCTTAACGAATGTACCTTTTCTTTATGTATATATACTGAGAGTATTTACAGCAAGACAGATTCCTTTTGTGTCCAATCACACTTGGCCGATAAAAGTATTCTATTAGTCTATGTTGGCCAAAAAGAAAAAAAAAACAAAAACATCTGAATGAATCTGTTAAGACCTTTTCAGATTAACAGATTTTATAAAAAGAAATCAACTTTTGGAAGCAATTTACGAACTTAAGATTTCCTAGTCAAGAAAGGTGTGATCAGATTCAGTTTTGCTTTTTGCCAGGTTTTGCAGGATGCGTGATCCCAGCATTGGGTTCCCTGTATAATTTTCAAAAGGTACGAATTAAGTTTACTGCTGAGAGGCAAGAATCAGTTCCTCCGCTTCCCCCTCCCGAAGTCCCCCGAGAAGGCCCCACAAAAAAAGGCCCCCCCGCGGGGGGGGGCGTCCCCCCCCCCCCCCCCCCCCCCCCCCCCGCC
Organism: Laticauda colubrina; assembly: GCA_015471245.1. Classification (NCBI taxonomy): domain Eukaryota; kingdom Metazoa; phylum Chordata; class Lepidosauria; order Squamata; family Elapidae; genus Laticauda; species Laticauda colubrina. Next base: position 21,456,156 of record BLBF01000010.1, on the reverse strand, counting down.
TTCAAGCAGCCGAGCCAGGCCTTTCAAGCGCCCAGGTGGTGCGTTTGTTCTCGCCCCCCGTCTGCGAGGTGTGGCGGCTCCCGGCCTGGCAGGTCCGAGAGCCGCCAAGGGACCACGGGGGAGGGCCGGGCCGGGGGCGGGGGCGAGTCTCTCGAAGAGCCGATCCCAAGGCGAGATAAGGAGCCGCCGAGTCACCGGCCCTGTCTAGACTTTGGACCTCACACCAGTCAAACCGGAGCTGTTTGGATTAGCCTGGAGATCGACCAACCTGAGCGAGTCGTGTCCCCCCCCTCCCCCCGCTCAGTTACTCCGGCGTCCTTCGGACTCGGAAAAGGCCTTCGCTCCGCTCTGGAAACGCCACTGGCAAGCACACCCACGCGCGCACACCACCACACACACATAGTTCCTTCTGCACCCACCCCTCCAACTACACACACACACACAATGGTTCCTTCTGCACCCACCCCTCCAACTACACACACACACACACACACACACACACACACAAAGGTTCCTTCTGCACCCACCCCTCCAACTACACACACACACAAAGAGAGACAAAGGTTCCTTCTGCACCCACCCCTCACCCCTTCCAGTTAGACACACACACACACAATGGTTCCTTCTGCACCCACCCCTCCAACTACACACACACACAAAGAGAGACAAAGGTTCCTTCTGCACCCACCCCTCCAACTACACACACGCGCACGCGCGCGCACACACACACACACAGACTTCCTTCTGCACCCACCCCTCACCCCTTCCAGTTAGACACACACATACAACGGTTCCTTCTGCACCCACCCCTTCCAACTACACACACACACACACACACACAGAGACAAAGGTTGCTTCTGCACCCACCCCTCCAACTACACACACACACACACACACAGAGTTCCTTCTGCACCCACCCCTCCAACTACACACACACACACACACACACACACACACAGTTCCTTCTGCACCCACCCCTCCAACTACACCCACACCCACGCAAAGGTTCCTTCTGCACCCATCCCTCACCCCTTCTCGCCCCAGGCCAAGCACCTCCGCAGCGAACCAGCCGATCCGCCCAGAGCGGGGCTTCCGTTCAGACGAGACGGGATTGCCTGGAAAGAGAAGACAGAGGAGCGACCCTCTCTTAAAGAGAGGGCGAGACGTTTTTATTATGTCAGGGCCTATAGAAGTATCAAAACGTCCAGCCGAGATGATGGCGACTAACCCAGATGGGTTTTGAAAACGTTTCGGGACAAATCCCACAATTCTTGACGGAATGAGTAAAGCGGGACAAAAGCTTGCGGGAGTTAGGAGAGCGTGGAAACTCAAAGAAGGTTGCAAACCCTCTTTGAACGCGAAGGGAAAGGGTAGTTTTCAAAGAAAGCTTTTTCTACTATGCCATGCCACCATCACCACTCCTCTCCCGTTTTTGAAACCACGGGCGGAGCCAAGGCTGTTTCTGATATAATTCTAATAAAAGATGCTGAGGAAATGACCCAATTTGAACAGTCCCGCTTGAGAGAAGACAACCGCATCAACTTTTTATCCACGGCGATGGTAAAGACGCGCGCTCTTCTATTCCTTCGGACTGTTTTCACGCCCTTTTAAGATAAACTAGGCCGAGAAATAAACCTCACTTCAACTAAAGAAGGGGAAAGAATTAAGGACCAAATCTAAGCAGCCACTAAACAGAAGTCCGCTGTGAACCTCGTGATTTCCAAGAACACATGATGATGAAGCCGCCTTTTGTTTTACTGGATTGTGAACGATCGGCTGAATTTGTACAATATGAGAAACCGCGTTTTCTACGCTTGGACAACCGGATTCACACAACACCGAGGAAACGCAGCGCGAACCCGACCACCGGGCCAAAGTTTCCATTTCCATATGCGGGCGTCGGATTGTCGCCTTACACCCCGGGCTAAAGCTAAACCCAAAGACGCGAGGCAAAAAAAAAAATAAAAAAAAAAAAATGTGCCTATTCGGATTTACACTCCGGATGCGAGGTGGATGGGAGACGGGGACGATGGGAATTGTGATCCTGGACCTTGACGGGTAACGGCCTTTTACGGAGGTCTCCACACTTGGCAACTTTTAAGACTTGTTGGACTTCAACTCCCAGAATTCCTCCTCCAGTCATGTTAGCTCGGGAATTCTGGGAGTTGAAGTCCAACAAGTCTTAAAAGTTGCCAAGTTCGGGGAAACACACCCATACACCCCCCCTCCTTCCCCCCCACCACCACCACCCCCAACCACCACCCCCAAGGGAAATCTCCTTAGGAAGCGGACTCGGCGGAGATCCGGCGATTTCGGGAAGGATTTTTTTTTTTTTTTCGCGATTAACGCCGGGGTCACCGCGGGGGACAGCACCGCGCTAACGCTCGGATCCGGATGGCGGGGGCCGGAAGACCTCCGCCCGATCCCCCTCCTCGCCTCTCGCCGTCCGCCTCACCCGCCTCCCTCGTTTTCCCCCGCCGCTGGTGAAGCGAGAGATCCTCCTTCGTCCCGCGCCTGCGACGCTGCCGAGGTTCGGGGACGGCGTTTGTGGCGCCTGGCCTCCTTCAGCCGCTCAGCTCCGTTATCAAGATAACGACGCGAAGGAAAACAAGCCGCGCTGAAGCGGATCTCCTCTCCCAGCGCCTCGGCGTCCAGCCTCGCCTCCAGCCCCTCCCTCCCGAGCAATTGGCCTGGTCTCTTGGAAAGGCGCTCTCTCTCTGTCTCTCTCCCTCTCCCCCAATTTTTTTATTTTGATCGGGGAGGGGGAGATAAATCCCATCCCTCCCCGCCCGGAAAGCAAGGCAGGCAAGCAAGCAGGCGAGGCTGTGGGTTCGATCGCGCTTCCTTGCGTTGGACGAGACCAGCTCGGCTGGCAGTGGCTTTTCTTCAAACCTCTTTTCTTCATGTCTGAAGAATAGTTCTTTCTTGTTTATATAAAACAGCGACAAGCTTGTTGGGCATGAGTCCCAAACACCAATGGATTACGGGTTTAAACGCCTTTTCTTTTTTTTTTTCTTTTTTTCTTTTTTTTTCTTTTTGGCTTTTGATCCTTTTGGGGGGAAAAAGGACCGAGGAATCCAATATCTTGCACATATCCAAGGCTGAAATCCATCGTTTATAGAAATTCTCCATCTATAGAGTGCTTGGCGTTTGGGAGAACCCCCTGCTCTTTTACATTAAACTTGGATTATTGATCCAATTTATGCTGAGCTCTCCAGACACATTAAGAATAACGACAAAGCCAATAGGAATTAAAGCAATTAAAGCAGGCTGCAGTTACAACCGGAAAAACTGAGGTCCTTCAAATCTAGATAAAAAGAAAGCCCGCAGCAATAATGGTCAAAATGGAGGGCTCCGCAGGAGACCTGTCTCCAAACTCTGCTCCTTGCTTCAGGATCTCATTGACTTGTGTAGTCTCATCCCACTTGGTCCATCTAACCCCGACTTCTCCACCCTTGCCCTTCCCCACACCCCAGCTCACCATAACTGGAGCTAGCAAGATAATAACGGGGAACAAGTCACATGCAAAGCATCCTAATTTGGGACAAATTGGGCTTATCCCAACCATGTTTTTCCAGAAGTAGACACACTGCATGGGGAAGAGGAAGAAGGGGGAGGAGAAGGAGTCAGAAGTTTTTAAATAGAGAAATCAGGCATTCCATTCAATTAGAAATCTCTTTTATGTCTGTCCCCCCAATCCCACCCCATGCCAAAGATGTTCTGGATTGCAGTGGCAAATCCTCCAATTTCTAATCCTGCTTTATTTTGAAGGAGAAATAAATCTTCAAGAAACCACAATTCTAAATGGATAGAATGTAGCACTGCAGGCTACTTCTGCTGACTGCCAATCTGGTGTGAGATTCGAACTGCAATTTGGCAGTTTGAATCTCATCAGGTTGACTCAGCCTTCCATCCTTCCGAAGTCTGTAAAATGAGGACCCAGATTGTTGGGGGCAATAGCTTGACTCGAAAAACCACTTAGGGCTGTAAAGCAAGGTGAAGCAGTGTATAAGTCTTAAGTGCTATTGCTATTGTCTCCTTGGGATGGTTTTGCTATCCCTTGCTCTGCTTAGGATGGTCTTAGATAAATGTGTACAGTATTATGAATCTTGTTGCTATTTTTCAAGGTGTTTTTTTTTCCCCTCAGTCAAAGCTAACAGCTTTTGATTCAGGGGACACCATGTCTGATTCAGGGGACACCATGTCTGAAGAAGCTTCCTTAGAGTTAATTACCAAGCATGACTAATGCTCTAAACACAGTTCTTTGGGAGCAAATGCTGTGGCACACAATGAAACATTGTCCAGAACAGAAAGGGATTAGTAGCTTTGGTTTCTACTCTCTTTACATCTCTACACTGAATTTAAGTACTTGCTGGTGGGCAAGTTCCACATAGGTGAACACAGCACTGCAGCTTTAGATAACCAATATCAGCAGTGAAACCATATTTTAGAAGATATTGATCTTTGGTGGTTGAAATGCTTGAAATGATTTTTTTTTTTCTAGGAAACAACATGAGGCTTCACTACAGGGAAACAACAGCTGGTGAATCTAATAAACTCACCTGAAATTGAAATAAATATAGTTTTTGTCCAACAACACACAGTAAAGTGATCCAGCTTTAGAAGATGACTTTAAAGCCAAAGCCAATTTTGGTTTCAAAATAAAAAAATCCCTTCACTTTTAATTTCTTGAATTTTCATACGACCATTTTTATGGCCATTTTCATGACCATCTGTGTATTCCGAATAATCTTCATTATTTCATGGCATTGTCGTTCTAGAGTTACTTTGCTACAACAAATTCCCTAGAATTCAGTAGAATTCTTTTGGAACAAAGATTTTATTTAGCTAAAAAGCAATAAGGGTTCAAGGTCCCCTCCCCCCAACAGCCATATACAAATACACTGGGAAGGTCCCTTGCTGTTTATTCTCTCCCTAGCATTTCAGGACAGTTTAGTGATAATCTTCTATATATATAAAAGTGAAATACCACTCACACATCATCACAAAATCTCCAGAACCTATGTTCCTCTTGGCTTCTAGATCCTCACTGAGAAAGGATTTTTCAAAATGACCATCAGAGGATTAGCATTTCATATATTATTATTATTGACATGCTCTGATGCCAAGGAGTTCTACTCCCCTCTCCACCTGAAATCTGTTTCAAATGCAAAACACAAGCAGAGGGGAAGAGTTTCAGTCTCAGTTTTAGTTTCACAGCAGCAACCAGCTTTAGTACAGAACAGTCAAGCTAAGCCACGCCCAGACTCCTTGCCATCTCCTTCTTGCTCACACAGTAAATACTGTTTCAGTTTCCAAACACCCTTCAGCTCTCTCACACACTGACAGGACGCTAACCAGATGAATACCAAAGATGCCGATAGGCAGAGTCTGAACTTTTTTCCCCATGTTTTCTTCACAGAAAAACTAAGGCCTGACCACATAGTTTCCTACCGAAGCATGGGTATTGAGCTAGTAACAACATAAGAATGTTTTCAGACTGAATTCAAGCTAATGCAGTTTTAGGAGCTGTAATTTGGAAGCCCCTGGTTTGCTGTTGTTTTCTCTTAGATGAGTTTTCAATTTCCTCATCTATACTATAAGCCAGGAGATTCCAAATGATATTTCATTGAATTATTAAGCAGGCCTAACCCTCATATCAGGTATGTCCATAAGAGTTTCCTGGAGTTGGTCTGTGGTGCTCCCAAATGTCACAACCCTTGATTTTCCAGCTAAATTTCCCAACTGGTAAGCTTATGCTCCCTCTCTGAAAGACAGAATAACATTCCCTCATCAAATCCTCAACATTTAGCAACTACCTAAAAAAAAAAAAAAGGAAAGCAATCCCTCCAATAAATCAAGAAAAAAGGAACCGACAGAAAAGAGGGTCCTTCTTGGCCACCAGACCAAAATGTGCTTCACCTTATAGAGCAGACATATAGCACCAAACCTCAAAGGTTGATCATTTATATATATATATATATATAAACATCAGCTAGCATCACACCTATTCAAGGTGTGGAGAGAGAGAGAAAGAGAGGGGGGGAGGAGAGAGGGAGAGATAGGGAAGGAGCAAGAGAGGGGGAGAGAGGGGGGGAGGGAGGGAGAGAAAGAGAAAGAGAAAAAAAGAACAAAGGAAACCTCTTGAAAACCCAAGTTTTTACTGCTTCTTTTTTAAGGAAAGCCACTGTTGGGCCAGGGAGGAATGATAGAATCAAAAGGCCATGCAATATTTATTGCAACAGACTGAAGCAAAAGCCCAGGGGCACAATGACATTAATGCTGCAACCTCGCTTGGAGCTACTTGCTGCAGAACTCAAAGAACTTGGAGTTCTAGAAGGTCACAGCAGGCAGCCAAGGGTCCCCTGTGTCAGATAGATTCTCTGGGAACATGTTGGTTCATTGGGGATGCTCATGAGATAATTGTTTGCTTGGTGCTTTACCTGCAAGAAAAACTTTCTTGTAGCCCCCTGGTTTCAGAGCTCTGCTAGAAGGATGCTTGAGGCATTTTTTTTCTTTGAAAGAACTCCCTGCATATCCCATACTCAGAAGTCTGCCAGGAAAATGTTGAAGGCTCACACAAGATGCTTTACCTGGTCTTTGGATCAAGTCATTGAGCTGCACAATATCTTCAATCATGAACTAATCAACTGGTCTCAGATATCCATACACTAAATGTACAGAAAAGCCTTAACCATGATTAAAGCCAGCTAAGGTTTCCAAGCTTTATTTGACCTGGGTAAGCACCTTTTCTAAATGCAATGAGTCACATCCCTTGCACACCTAGAGGGCACATCTCCTCCCTAGCAGGTGAAGTCTGCAGTCAATTACATCCAAGACAAAGAGGTCAACCATCGCTCCAGAAATTGGTGGAGCTGGAAGACTTGGGACAAATAATCTCAGAAGAAATGATCCAATTGGACAGGTTACAACCTTGAGATGTTCGAACAAGCTTATTGGTTCAAAGCCAGAGAAAATAGTTAAAAACAACTAAGTTGAGTTATGCATTATAGTGGATTGCCCTGTTTGATTTGCAAGGGAAAATCTGGGTGTTTTCCACTTAAAAGGTTATGATCATACCATAATGAGCTTACAGTTGTTACTCAATTTTCCCAAGTTTTTGACATTTCAATCTGGCATAGAAGCATATGTATATGCATGTATGTCTAAATGTAAATATATGTGTTTGGGGTTCACCTGTGTAATGTCCAGACGTATGGACACAACTCTTTTTCCCTCCAAACAGAAGTGTTATGCATTGAGCTCTTGGTAAGGTTTGTTCTTGACTGTCTAAGAAATATTGTCTTAGACTTCCGAAGCATCCCTCCTTCAAGCCACGTCTAGGCAGCAAAGTTATCACCATTTATACTCTAATGTTTACATCCCTCTATCATTTTTCCCTGTACAACTCTCATTCTGTTAGATCTGCTCAAGCCCCTCTAGATAGCAACCCGGCTGTCCCGCCAATTAAACGTTGCATAGCCGACCATTCAAGTGGATCTCTCTTGGGAAGGTACAAGATCCTCTCAAAAGAGAGCCATGGCCATTTGCGCTGCTCTACCTGCCATGCCGAGAACAGCTCTCCGTTGAACTTTACGGGGCTGACTTGAGAGGACCAAACCTTTAGTTTCCAGCCTAGCTCAATTTTCTCACTTTAAGGCCATTTGCCAGATTTTTTCAGAAGGAGATAGAAAGCGAAGCCCGAACGCGCGATACTTGCGCCTCTGCTTAAAAATGAGTTTTATAGGGTTCAATGAGACTCGCAGGAAAGCGGCCCAACGATGCGCTAAATAAAACTGCAGCTCGGGGTCCGGAGCTACGCTGTCAATCAAGCTGGCAGGTAAAGAACTAAAAGAAAGAAACCTTCTGCTTACCTGAGCCTGCATGTATAAAATATTCATAGAAATATTTGGATAGCCCCGTTGCAATAATCTGTCTGAAAACTCTAATTAATTGCCGGTCGAGAAACCATTTATCCGACCTATCTGCAATAAAATGAGCACGTTTTTACAAAGAAAAGAATCGACTTGTGAATACAAACCACATGCGATTTCTAATCGACGGAAAGGAGAAAACAGAGACTGGTCTGACGAACGACTTCATCGTCAGTTTAAAAAAAAAATCCTACTTAGAGCAAAATTTGATATACTGTACCTACATCTCGCTGTCTTCAACCAGCTGGGCCGAGCTGGTAAGACGGAAACACCCTTATAGAAGTCTCAACTGGAATAAGACCCATATATTTTTCAGTTAGGATTGGCTTCAGCTTGGGAAAACGCGGGGCTGCATTTCTCACCGTGCAAAGTCGCAGGTCAGAAGCGGAGTTCAACTACTCTTTCCCCAAGTAGAACATCGTGAGTATGTCCATGTGCCATCAAGATGAACGTAAGCACTAACTTCTCCCTTGTTTTTTTTTTTTTTTTCCAAAACCGCTTTTTAAATGCGTTTTAAATTTTATTCCCCGGTGTTTTGCTTCTTATACCCCCAACTTTCCCTGTGTGAAAACGCGCTCTGAACGCCCCATAGGTGGTGAGACCGTTTCCACTTAATGCGGGTGAGATAAATGCTCGCACATAGATTCCCTCCCCCCGAGATCTTTAGCCCCCTGCCGACCTGGAGGCTACAGACCAGCAATATTCCGAACATAGTTCGGGAATGCCATTCTCAACAAAGCAAGCAAAGCCAGCCCCACCCCTCTTCTTTTTAGGCGCTCCCCAAAAGTCATCTCAGGCCGAGGAAAGGCAGCTGAGATGATACCTGCAAGCGAGGAAGGGCAACCAAGATACTTGCGAAAAGCAAACGAATACTTTTCGCTCACGAAGGCGCACCACCCACCGCGAGAGTCCAAAGACCTCTTCCATTGCAGCTGGGCACAGCTTGGGAACCTCCGAGATAAAAGGGAGGTGGGAGCGCCGGCGCTTTTCGGGCCACTTTCAAATCCGTGGTCGGGTTCACACGATTCGTTTCAATCCGAATCCAGTCGAAAACCCGGTGGTCGCATTCTCACAGCATGCTAAGCTCGGCTGGTTTTAACCTGGGATGTGTGAGAACTTGTCTCCCAATTTAGTTCGGTTCAGTGGTTTGTGCTAACCTCCCCAAAATGGTTTAACTCCGCAAAATAAGGATTGGGTGGAATATCTTCTTGCTGCTTTTTATACATACATACATACATACATACACACACACACACACACACACACATATATATATATGTAAAATTATTTATATATATATATGTAAAAATTATATATATATATGTAAAAATTTATATATGTGTGTGTAAAAATTACATATTACACACACACACACACACACACACACACACACATATATATATATATATATGTATGTATGTATGTATGTATGTATATATGTATATATGTGTGTGTGTGTGTGTGTGTGCTGTTCAGCTTCCTTCGGGTATTATCCCACGTCATTGTAGTGCTTTTAAAGTTGTAGCAACGTTTCAGCAGAATCTCATCTGCCATCTTCAGGCTTCTGTATAGAGTTTGTAGAAGCCTGATGATGATGATGATGATGATGATGATGATGATGATGATGATGATG
>BLBF01000010.1:21425276-21437452 GCA_015471245.1 Laticauda colubrina | reverse complement strand
AAGGAAGGAAGGAAGGAAGGAAGGAAGGAAGGAAGGAAGGAAGGAAGAATTGTATTGTATCAAATCAAAAGTCCTTGTAGACTACGTATGCAGAGCTGCCTAAGGTCTTGTTTTCTCATAATAACTGGAGCTGCTGTGAGTGAATTCCATTATAAATCATACAAATTAAAAACCATTACTAAGGTGGCAAACTTCAAAAAATTCATTTCCTGAAAGACATATCACAGAATCTTCTGTGGCATCACAAATGATTCCAGAATCACATTTAAATGTATTATTGCATCAAGAAGCTGCTTTAGTACAAGATCAATATGAATGCTAAGATGTTTTTTCCTTGGGCTCACCATCAGCAAGACCAAAATATTAGAATAGGGGTCTACAACCTTAAACACTCAAAGAGCCATTTGGACCCATTTCCCACAGAAAAGAAAACACTGGGAACCAATAAGTTAATAACTGGTATGACTGGGTGAACATGGCCAACTCAACGTTACTCAATCCTACCCAGTCACCTCCTGCTCTGGAATATGGAGCAAGTCTCCATCCCCCATCATCATCCTGCCTTCTCAGGCCAGGCGAGGAGAGACAGGGAGGGGTGGGGTGGTGGCAGCCAGTGGTGAAATCACAGGGAACCACAGCAGAGGGCTGAAAGAGCCACATGTGGCTCCAGAGCCACAGATTGCAGACCTCTGGGTTAAAACAGTGTTTCTCAACCTGAACCATTTTTAATATGTATAGATCACAACTCCCAGAATTCTCTAGCCAGCATGCTGACTGGTGAATTCTGGGAGTTGTAATCCACACATCTTAAACTTGCCAACTTTGAAAACCATCTAGTTAAACTCTCTTTTGATAAATTACTTGAAAACACAAAGTTTCTGTACTGGATTCTCATTATGAATCATTCCATATGGATTTTTCTTCCACTCAAGATTTTTTCCCTGTTTTTGTCATACTGATACATTTTTTTCACATCGTACTATATCATGAAATCTTCCAATGTGCTTTGAGTCTCATTTCCTCCCATAAAATTCTATTAGTCTCTTGTATCTTTAAAAGAAGCATTGAAATGTCAGTATAATCCCATCTAAGCACACCCACAGGATTGGAAATAAAATAGGAAAATTAAAACTTCCCTCCCAGTAAAGGGGGTAGGAAATCTATTCCAGACTAGTAACTAGTATGGACTTTTTCAGAATGTATTATAGACTTTTTCATTTGTAGGGGTGCCCTTTACATTTTACTTCTTTTAAAAGTACATTCAGATTTCTCAGTGCATTTCTTTGGAAGTCAGTTTGTCAAATTTAAATAGGTCTTTTCATGTCAAGATTTGGCAGTGTTGCAGTATAAACTATATCAAAATAATTCTATAACATTATTTTTATTATTATTCTTGAAACAAACCATTTGCTATGTCATTAAAAGAAGCTTGGAATATGAAGATATATTTCTAGAACAAAAACTAAGATGTGTTCTTTGAATTTGGTAACATTACACCAACCCATTCTCAGACGTACTACCATTCCTATTATGAATTTCAATCACTTAAAAATCTTAAATAAAACATATCTTCTTATGTTTAAGATCTGGTTTTAACACACCTAGGTCAGGAAATTGAATTATGGCTAAACTTCTGTCCTTAAATCATTTACTTAGACATACGTATTGCAAACAATATCGTCCCATATGAACTACCAAATGATTAAGAAAGGGAGCATTAAGAAAGGGAGCTAAGAATAGAACACACTGATCAATTTCTATTGGCTTTTTAGTCAAAATTGGTCCATTAATATTATGGTTTATGTGTACCAAATGTAAATATGTTTTTTTTTTTTAAAGAATTTGATCTAGTTGCAATGGAAAGTAAGAAATATGTCACTTAACAATGCAATCCTACAAAACCTATCTGGGAGTAAGTCCCATTGAAGAAAACTTCTGAATAGAAATGTATATGATTGCACTATGCTGGTACATAAAAGAGATATATACACTTGAAAAAAACTGCATTTGAACAAATTGTTACACTGGCTAATATGATTATGTATAGAAAGTAATCCCTATGATTATTTGGGATAAATACAAGGGGTTAAGTTGTATAAAAAATATAGCAATGAACATCTGTGGAGATTTTTTGAAATAATAATAATAATAATAATAATAATAGTAATACTGATGCTACCATCAAAACAATGAGAAGAAGATATAATCTCACAATTTACATTTAATATTTGTTCTATATTCTACACACAGAACCTAGACCCTATCAACCTATATTCCATTATTAATGTATTTCATCAGTGTACTCACTTGGTGGGTTCAAAAATAACTTGGCAACAATTCTGCAATGTCCTTGCAAAATGCCCATAATCTTAAGCAGTTTAAGATCTCAGGCAAAAACACTGACAGGCTGGAGCGTACTTTGTTGGAGTTCATTATAGAAAATGCAGGTTCAATTTTTGCTCATAAAGACCTATAGGGGATGGGAGAGGTATTCCTGTATCATGTTTCTGTATACTGAACATGCTTGACCAATCCATCCTCAAACCCCATCTTCGGGCCCTCTCAATGTACAGTATAGAATGGAATTTCCTGGATTTTCAATTAATAATGGAGGTGACTTCAAGAAATGTATCTCATACAATAGAGAAGCACCAATAGAGAAGACTAGAAGGATGATAAAAATGGAGTTTGGGTGGGAAGGTGGGTTTTGTTGTTTTTAATGGGGAGTTGTATATGAAAGCATTATTAGCAATAGTATTTAGACTTATATACCCTCTCCAAGCTGTTTACAGAGTCAGCCTATTACCCCCAACAATCTCGATCCTCATTTTACCGACTTCGGAAGGATGAAATACTGAGTCCATCTAGAGCCTGGTGAGAATCGAACTGCCAAACTGCAGTCAGCTGGCAGTCAGCAGACGTAGCATGCAGTACTGCATTCTAACCACTGTGCCATTGCAGTTTTATATTAATAATAACAATTTATTAAATTATAGAATGAGAAAAGGCTATAAAATAGCATAAAGTTAGGTTTCTTAAATACCAAAACCATTAATAAAGTAAAAATATTCTGATTACATCCAAGATGGTCCCTAAGTCTTATGAAGTAGTTTGAATGTTAGAAAAAACTATGGTGATTTTTCAAAATAAAACAGCAATTGCCAAATGCCCTTTAGCTGCTCAGCTCTATTGATCAATTAGATAAATAATCGAATTTTCAGCTAGGGAGATCGGGCTTTCCTTCGAGTCACCCAAGAAGCCTATCCCTTATGAACATAAATATATTCTAATTTGGAAAGGGGGCAAGCAAGGGGCATATTTTATCTGTTAAAATTGTAGCAGGCCTTATCTTAAGAGGGGCCAGCTTCTTGCAGTGTTGGAGGGGCAGTGCATGCATGGAAGAAAGTGAAGGTGAAAAATTTCTTCTGTGATATTGTCTGCTATCTATCATTTCTACAAAAATTCATTGGCAGGAATATTTTCAAAATTAATAGAAACTGCCTTCTGTCTCACTTCATTAAAAAAAAACAGGCAATGGTCATGACTCAAGTTATCAATAACCAACAGTAATAAAACACAAAATCTATTCTTTCAACAGCACAACCAAATCCTAGACTTCTGGGCCTCTTGGCTTTGGCATGTTTGTTGTGATATAATGTCAAGTGACTAACTGGATGCATTCTACTCTGTGTATATCTCTATGCCCTTCATACCGAGCAGCCTTCCCCACCTGGGTGCCCTTCCACATGGATTGGACTCCATCTCCCAGGATGCCTAGCAGCAGCAGGTACGAATCCAGTCAGGTTGGCAAAGGCAGAATATGGAGATGAAGATAGTAAAACGCCTGCTTCTTGCTATAGAAAAGGGGGAAACACAGGGGAATCGGTATCCAGGGCTCGAAGATGTGGCAGCCAGGAAGGTGGGAGAGGGTTAAACAAGGATACCAAAGTGCTTCAAAGGAATGCACACCAGGACTTGCTTTTGTATACACAGTGGGCCATTCATGGCTGCAGGGAATTGACACTTACAAGTTGCTGAAAAGCCGGTTGATCTATGTCACTCTGCAAGGCGAAATCGCTGAGGACTTTCCAGGGCGGCTGGTAACTCTGCACTTCCACTGGGTTCGCCTGCAAGCCACCGTCGTGTCTCTCCGGACTGGCTGCCACCATGGGGGTGCCCGTCATTCCCTGGATGTTCTGCAAACAAGGTAGCACAGGCAATGAGCAGCCATACTAAAGACACCTTAGATGCCTGGAGTATAAAAATAAAAAAGCTAGCAGCTGTGCTTAGCTTTAATGCACACTCTTCCCAGTCCTCTACATTCCTCTGTCTTTCATGGCATCTGGAACTAGAGGGCTTCCTATTTCATCCCCTTAATGAAAGTATTACGATTAAGGAACAGACCCATTTCTAACCTGAAACAACCCTGAAGAGCACATGCACATGAGCAAAACTCCCATTCCACATAGATTTCCGGTTGCATTTAATATCAGAAGGGTGCCTCTCTTGATCTGCAATCTATGTTGCTGTTCTATATATCCCCTATGTCTTCCAAACATGTGGCATCCCCACCTCTCAACCAATCCAGAGAAAGCTATTGTTCTCAGAGATCTGTAAGACAATGAGTCAACTGGGGGGAAAAAATGTCACCATTGAGTTTAAGATGAACCTTTCAGTTCTAGAAAGGTAAACAGAAATTCTTGTCTATATTTTCAGAGAATCTAAACTAGTTCCCAAGTTAAAACATAAATTATTGGAGCAGGGTCCTTTTATTAAAAAATACAGTTGAGAACAAATGCACTTAGGCATTATAGTGAGAGTGCCATGACAGTCAAATAATAGCAAAAAAAACCAGGAGTCCAACTAAGTGATTTTATTAAAAGGCATCATCACAAAAGCATATACCGTTTAATAAAACTTGCTAGTCAAAAAAGGAACTAAAAGATTCCTCTTGATTTTGAATCCAGAAATGAGAGCTGTTGAAATCACATTCTAGGATGCACTTTTTTCCGAGAGTAGGTTCCAGTCTCCTTAGTGAGGCTTACTTTTGAGTAAATTATTCATAAGGAAGCTTTACAGCAACCATGTATTGAAAAGGCAGTAAGATTCAGCCAGAACATAACAGCCTCTCCAGATTCTGAAAATCTTTATTTGTTGTTTTCCTTTCAAGCTTCCTTTTTTTTCTTTGAGATTGGTGGGGAGGGAGGAGATCAAGGCTGTGCAATGGTGAACCCACCATCTCTATTACTCAAACACACGCTCCTCTTTTCTTTGACACCCTATTTCCATCCCCTTCCACTTTCTTTTGCTGTCTCTACTTGGTTATTTAGTAGGAAGCATATGATAGCTATACTTCCTAGACTTCCTTTTGAGTAAATGTGTCTTAATACTCTTCTTCGCTATAAGAAACTTGATTTCATTAGTGGGAGTTATATTAGAGCTACCAGTTCTGGCCTCCAAATATCCATATGGAAACAACATTCTCTAACTCTTTGCTCCCATCTTATGATCATCTGGATGTGTGCTGTCAAGGCATGTTAGCCCATTCATGTGTAAAGTCAAAACAAAAACAAAGCCATAAACATTAAAATTTCAGAATCGTACAGGAACTGTTATTCAGCTACTGCCACTCCAGTATATGCGTAATATCTCAACTTGTGATGTGAATGATAAACCATCTATAAATTAGGTGGAAGTAAAAAGCAAATAAGAAAAGTGCAAAGCTTTCTTAATTGCTTGGGGACTGGAGAGGGAGGGAAAGTGCAAAAGAGTAGGAAAGAACTTTGAGGTTTACTGTAGAACAGAAATGTCCAACCATGGCAACTTTTAAGACTTGTGGTCTTCAACTCCCAGAATTTCTGAGCTCACCATGGGAGCTGAAGTCTATAAGTCTTAAAATTGCCAAGGTTGGACATCCTATTCTAGAAGTAAAGATTGATTATGGAATTTAAGTCAGAACATGCTTGGAATCACTATAATTCTCTCTTCCCCACTCAAACTTTGATTTTGGATGAAGCCCACAAGACAGCTTGAGCTTAGTCTTAATTCCTAAGCATTTTGAACACACAAATAAATAGCATTCTTCTTAAGGCCACCCTAAAAGGGAAAGAGACTGACTTTTTAGTTTCTCTCCTGCCTTTATTATTATTTTTAATATAAATAAGTCCCTTGACCAAACTGACATTTTTGGTCCTTTTCTGTCTGGGAAGAAGCAGTTGGATACAGAGGAATCATAACAGGCCTTGAGTTAGGGGCAGAATTCTTCATTCAGAGGATCATCAAAATTGACTGGTGATGTTGGGAAGCAGGAGGCACTACAATTCCAGTGGAATCTGCAGCTCTGGTGATTAAATTCTAAATGTAGGAACTGCCAGTAATAACACTCCACACCAGTCTGGATTTAACCAATGCTTGATTCCTTATGCTGCAGCACTAAGTGAGCACATTAGGCTGATCATGTATTTTTTGCTTTTGTTTTTACCTATATACTACCTTTATTAATAATTATTACTTTTGTTGTAATTAATTTGCCATTATTAGTTATTAATAATTATTAATAATTCAAGGCAGAAAACATAATAATTAACAAATCTTCCTCCAGTGAGGTGAGTTGGTCTGAGATAGAGTGAATGACCCAAATTCCCTAGCTGGCTTTCATGGCTAAGGCAAAACTTGAATTCAACTTGGCTTTTTGCTTTCTAGGCTGGTTCTTTAACCATTAGACCAAAGTGGTTACCTTTTTTCATTAATTTAAGTCATAATCATGCCAGTGAATGTTTATTTTTATGTATTGTTTCCATTTGGGAGGGAAGACCAAAATCCTGTAGGTATTTAAAGGACTTGCATCCAAAATAGCTTCCAAATTCAGAGCAATTTACATTCCTTTAAATTGTGGGTTTGTGACATTTTGTAGTGGTGAAACACCACTCTTGGAGCTCCATTTAATCAGAGCTTTCAATCTTT
Organism: Laticauda colubrina; assembly: GCA_015471245.1. Taxonomy (NCBI): domain Eukaryota; kingdom Metazoa; phylum Chordata; class Lepidosauria; order Squamata; family Elapidae; genus Laticauda; species Laticauda colubrina. The sequence continues at coordinate 21,430,489 of BLBF01000010.1, read as the reverse complement.
AAAACAAATTTATAACTGCTTCCCACATTTGAGTACTAAGGTATGCAACAATTATGAAAGGGAAAGCAGAAGTGGGGCTGAGGAAAACAATCTACTTTTCTCATTTGATTCATAAATAGCTTTTCATGACACTAACTTAAATACTGCAACTACTGATTTAAACAAATTCAAGCCCATAAATTTTTCTCTTTAATAAATGCCACCCCAGTCAAGAAGGAATCTTTTCTGTGCCAATGTGATTTAGGATTACAATTTTGAGCTTTATTTTGGCCCCACCTGGTTCCAGTAAGGATATATATACATCCCCTATGTGGGTGGGGTATAATTTGGGGTACATCCCCTCAAATTTACTGGCATCTACTTCAGAGTGAACATTCAGCTAGATTTAGTTCTACTGAACAAAATAGGCCCAACTACAGATCTAAGGTTTCCTGAATCAATTCTTTCTAAAAGAAAAGCAATGGAAAAAGTAGGAAAATATAGAAAGGTTAAGAGAAGACAAAATGTCAACTCCTTTTATATCCAAGGAATGAGTTAAAAAATATTCTTCACAAATATACCTCTTCTTGGAGAGAATAACACACTGATTATCAATGACATTATTTTGCCTCCAAATTAATATTATTACTAGGAATATGTTATAAACTCCTTTGAGTTTATAACTAGGACTTATTCCACATCTTGGCTAGGACTGGGTATTGGGTACAATGGCACCATTTCTTTAGTTACATCAATTTATTTTCTAACTTATTTTGTGTTGTTGCATTCTGTTCTGCCCAGTGCAAATCAATGCAGCTTTAAGAATGAGCCTAAAACAGAGACATACCAAAAAAATATTTCAAGGCCTGCCATCAAAATAAGCCCTATTCTCAAAATTACTGTTCTTTTACCTGGGAGAAAAAGCACTTTTCCTATGGATTCAACCAGTCTTTTTGATATTGTCGCTATTATAAAAGGCACAGAGCCGCCTTCAAGGAAAGAAATTGGTAGCAGCCTTTTATCTCCCTCCCTTCCTTTCCCCATTGCCCCTCCCCCCCATTTAACTGGATTGAAAGCATAATTAATTGGCACTCAGAATGTTTCCAGCAAAACAAAACACCCATTGAAGCAACCTCACACACACATGCTCACCTTATCCGCCCCTAAATCTCAAGGGGTTTTCAAGGAAAAATAAAAAAGGGTGAGGAGGGAAACTAAGACCTTATGTACAAATCATCCTAAGGCGGTGTTTCTCAATCTTGGCAACTCTTTAAATCAGGGGTCTTCAAACTTGACAGCTTTAAAACTTGTGGACTTCAACTCCCAGAATTCCTCCTCTAGACATGTTAGCTCAGGAATTCTGGGAGTTGAAGTCCACAAGTCTTAAACTTGCCAAGTTTGAAGACCTTTGCTTTCAATTGTGCGGGACTTGACTGGATGGGGAATTCTGGAAGTTGAAGTCTACAAGTCTTAATAGTTGCCAAGGTTGAGAAACAGTGCCCTAAACCATGGCTTAGTCATGGTTGAAGCCACACATACAACAGGTTACACCTAAACCCAAATTAAACTATAGCCAAAATCAAAACTAAACAAGCCATCTTATAACTTAACACAAAGTAGGTGATCTTAGCTTATTACTGTGGTCACCTATATATTTATTTTGGCTTATCACAACTTAATGAACTGTAACTATCCACACTAACAATATGGTTACACAGGCAGGTTTCTCCACTAAGCTGAAAATTGGAGGAGGTCATTTGTGGTTCAGTGTGTTGCAGGAATACATCCTCTTCCACTGAATGCACAACTCATTTAATTCAAAAGAGCTGGGTACAAAACTAAAGTGCTGAACTTCAGAAAAGATGCGTTCCCATGATACCTTGAACCCAAAGTCCTCAGCTCCACAATGAAATTTGCAAGCCTCTTTTGAGAACGGATGCCCCCTAGAGGCCAGGAGGAGAAGGCACCGCGCTCGCTTACCGTCTTGTCGTTGGGCTGCTGCTGCTGCAGCTGCTTCATCATGATGCTCCGTTTTTTGTCCTTGCAACGCTTATTTTGAAACCAGACCCGGATCACTCTGGGGCTGAGACCGGTCATTTCCACCAGCTGCTCTTTCATGAGGGCGTCCGGCCGGGGATTGGCGGCGTAGCAGGTCCTCAAAGTGTGGAGCTGCTTTTCATTGAGGACAGTCCGGACGCGGGTGGTCTTTTCCGGCTGCTTATGGACGTGGGGCCGGAGAGCCGGCTGCCTGGCAGAGATAGGTTCTGCTGTAAGGAAGGGAAGGAGGGAGAGGCGCCTGGTCAGTGAAAGACCAGAAGGCAGACAGACAAAGAGCAATCCTGAAGCTTTTGGGAGATCTTCTGCCCGTTCCAGCAGAAAGACTGGATCCTGCCCTGCGGAGGGTGGGGGGTTATCCTAAGCACCTGCCTTCAGACTCCAGCGATCAACAGAAAAGATTCCCCCAAAGTCTTCCTTGAAAGACTCTTTCTCCTTTAGGCTCCTAAACCAGGGGTCTCCAACATTGGCAACTTTAAATCTGGAGGATTTCAACTCCCAGACAGAATTCCCCAGACAGAAATGCTTTCTGGAAGTTGAAGTCCTCCAGGCTTAAAGTTGCCAAGGTGGGAGACCCCTGTCCTAAACTATACTAACTAAAGTATCTACAGCAAAGGTCTTCAAACTTGGCAAGTTTAAGACTTGTGGACTTCAACTCCCAGAATTCATGAGCTATCGTGACTGGAGGAGGAATTCTGGGAGTTGAAGTCCACAAGTCTTAAAGCTGTCAAGCTTTAGTTAATTAACTGATCTACAGTTTTAGTTTGAAGCTTTACCTGTTAACCAATCACATACACACACACACACACACACACACACACACACTTCTCAAAATGAATCCAGCTAGCCTTTCCGAAGCAACCCCCTGTGCCCAATGCTTCCGGCTCACAAAATAGCCAGGCTGTCTCAACCCAGAACAGAGCCAGTTCTGTTGGTAGATGGAACCAACCCTGCTTGGCCCAGAAGCCTCTTAAGTATCTAGAGTGTTGACAAGCAGAGATACTGTCAAAGAAGTCAAGATGGCAGACACACAATTACCATTTTGGGTTTGCTTGTTTTTTAACCCAGTCTCTGCTGATGTCCCTATTTGCAAGCAAACAGAGTTGTTAACATCTTGGGAAGGAATGTTTCCCAATGACATGCATTTTTCTTGGTGAGCTCATAGTCCATTTAAGTGGACATCTCATCAAAGTAAAATTTTGGCATGTTAGCTCACTCCCAGCCACCATCACCCCACAGCAAATCTCTTTGCTGAGGGAAGAGGAGAGACCAAGAGCATGTGGATTTCTGCCAGTGTTTTAGAAAGTTGTAGGAATCTGAAAGGCGACTGCTGGAAGTTTCATTTATTATCTGTGACAGATGTATTTGAAAAACTCCAAGGAAGATGGGGCGGGGGGACTGTTACCACATCTATCTCTTGATGGGGCCCTTAAGCTTTATTCCTAACCCTCAGAATATTTGTCCTTCCCAGGTACAATGCAGGCCAAGGGTACAAAGTATTAAATTAAACTGAAGTGGAGAAGAAGGATAACAACAAAGAGGCTGGAAAGTTCACACAACCCTCCCCCGTCCTCTATTTAATTGTGGATGGCTAGATTGTGCTTCAGTGCATTGTGTGAAGCCAGAGAGGCTGATTCTCTTCTGGTTCAGTTTGTTCTGCAGCCTTCAGTAATTGGGTTAAATCAGTAAACAAGGAATTAGTCTGTGGAATGCAAGCAGAGGAATACCAAGACAATGATCCAGCTGCTTTGTTATAAAATTCCATGCTTCCTTTTCACTGTTATGATGGCTCTTCCACACCCAGTTATGCACTCTGGATTTTACCCAGAAACATCTATTGAAAATGTGAGGGTTTTTTTTTTTTTTTCATGCCAATCATTGTCCCTTGCTAAAAAAAAAAGGTTTAAGGAAACTATGTTCGTTTAGCAGTTGTTTTTTAATGAAAAGCTATTTCACCAACCCAACCAGCCAAAGCAAAAATTCTGCAGGGTTTAATTAAAATTGTAAAAGATAATATTTTCACCCAACATCCTTCTAAAGATTGCAGTAGTACAGGTATCCCTCAACATACAGTTCATTTAATGACTGTTCAAAGTTACAACGGTACTGAAAAATGTGACTTATGACTGTGTTTTTTTTTCCAAACAACCTTTGCAAGCATCCCCATAATCAAAATTCAGATGCTTGGCAACGGTTTCACATTTATGTCCGTTGCTATGTCCCAAGGACACGTGATCACTTTCTTACAAGGAAAAACATTTGGGAAGCTCATTCACTTAACAATCTAACAACTGTTAGGTTGTTTCCTAACTGATCAGCTGCAGTGATTCACTTCTGTGGCAAGAAAGGTTGTAAAATAGGGCACAACTCACTTCACAATTGTTTGTCTCACTTAACAACAGAAAGTTTGGGTTCAACTGCAGTCATAAGTTGAGGACTACCTGTATGTGCCCTTTGTGAACATCCTGGTTTGTAATTTCTAACTGCAGATAAATACATTTTTGAGAACAATCCTATTCATTGGAAAGTAACTTGTATCCCTATGTGCGGTTTACTCAGAAATAGCTTCTCCCTGGTCAGTTGGTCAGTAAATCATCCTCTGAGGAAGAAAAGTCCCAGTCTGATATTCTTTTCACTTGGCAGAAAATGCTATAAAAAACTATAAAACCTCTTGCCATCAACTTTTTCCAGAAATATTTTTTGATTCCAACTTTAGTTTAGTTAAAGAGGCTACAAAAGAGATGAAAAACAACCATACCTACCAGTAAACAACTTGGTGTCAAATAAACTACCATGGGTTTAGATCTGGTCTATGTGTATGGGGGGTTCTTCTTTCAAATACCCACCTCTTTTCTCAAATTTGCCTATTCATCAAAGCAGTCTGTCTGGTATAGAAACAAAGAAAATGTAGTCCAAATGTGGAGCTTGACTCTGTGGTTTTTAATGCACATTTATTGGGAAGGAAATTGTGCTGCAACCAGTGAGGCTTACTTCCAAGTAGGTCTATAAAGGGCTAATGCTGCTTGGTCATTTTACATTTAAAGGAGCCTGCCTGAGAGTACATCACATCACACTATTGTCATGTCCTGGGTTAGTCATGGCCATGTGAAAGGAAAACAACAACAACTTGAACAATCTTCTTTGCCTACTAATCTCCCCCCCCCCCCAAAAAAAAAAAA
>BLBF01000010.1:21411861-21424876 GCA_015471245.1 Laticauda colubrina | reverse complement strand
AGACCATATTGGTCTTATCAAAGATATCTTTATTGATTTTTAGTGGGGTTTTCTAGGAAGCCCTATTGACCTCACTGAAACTAATGTTTGAATAGTCATCTAAGGAAATTGTACAAAACTCCAATAGAGATCAATATAGTTTGCTTTGATAAGACCAATATGGTCTCTGTGATTCCCCTACTTTTATCTGCAATTCGTATTTGATTAACCGACACCATATACCTGACAGCACAAGATACACACAGAGAGAAAACACACACACGGAGTATGTCTGTTTATCCATTTAAAATATACCTAGTAGCTTAATAATCAGTTGATAAGCTACCAAAGATAACACATTATTTACCTTTGGACTATAGCGGACTTTTGATCCATATCAGCCAACTGAAGTTTTGTATTGACTTCAACATGAGATGGATTGAATCTCCTGTCTCTGACAAGCAAACTTTACCAGTTCAAATATGTGTTTCCTGAATACCTTCAGGTTCACAGGGTAACTTAATATAAACAGGGTTTCCTCTCTTGATCCTAAGTACACTTACTGGAGAGATTGTGATCCCAGTTGCATTTTCTCATAAGGAAAGTCTACTAAATACAGAGGAGTTAAGGCTGCCATTTAATTCATGTGGAAATAAACCCCATGGAAATTTAGTAAAACTTACTTTTAAGTAGACAAGTGTAGAATTGCACTGTTACTTTCACAGAAAAGGGTTTGCAAACATACTGAACCAGTTGGATTTATGCATTAACTTCAACAGGTGCAGATACTCACTTCAAGTGCCGGTATCTGCACCTGTTACCGCAAAGCACAAGCACCACTCATTGTTCTGAAACTTCTTTCTAAACTATGTTATTTTTCTGTAGGAAATAAAAGTCTTTAAAATCACTGGAACTTTTCTATGCAAATGTGAATAGGCCTCAAGTGTGCAAAAATAATGTGAATACAAATATAATACAGTTCAAAATGTATTTGCAAACCTTTGGGTTTGTCAGGCAGAGTGCCTAATCTTTGGGATAAGACAAATTAGATGGCAACTCTACATTTACCCTTCCTTGGAATAAATCCTACTGAACTGAACTTCCTGAAGAAGTGATCCACAAAAGCTCATGCAGCAATAAACATGTTAGTTTTGGAAGATACCACAAGATTCCTTCCTATTCTGTTATTTCTGCATAAACACATCTAGAATTGTTCTTTTCTGCATAAACGCATCTAGAATTATTACTGGTTTTACCGAAATTCTCACATCAAATATCATGTCAACTCAGGCCTTGGGAAGTTGAGATTAAAAAACAGACTACGGTTATTGGCCACTGGTTGTCCACTCTAATGAATCTAGAATATTAGACAGGAGTAAGATGAACTTGACAAGCTTGCGGTTCAGTGTTCATGGAAACCAGGCTTTCAACTTAAAGGCAATTTATTTGATTGAGGCTTGTTATGTAAATATAACAATAGTATTTGTTTAACCCTGGTTTGGATTTTGCCACTGATTTTTTATTGGATTCCAAGAGATTTGATACAGAGGGGAAAAACTGATTTGGAAAGAAACTTTTACTCTATATAGGGAGATTTAATGTGGTGAAAACTATTTGGTATAATGGTTAAAGGTGCTGAGCTAGAAGCCAAGAGATTGTAAGTTCTAGTCCCACCTGCAGTGCAAAGCCAGGTGGATGACCTTGGACCAATCACACTCTCTCAGTCTTAAGACTAAGAGGAAGGCCAGGGTAACATTCCAAAAATCTTGCTGAGAAAACTGGAGGGACTACACTCGAGGTCAACACTTAATTTTGACTGCCACCCAAAGTTTCTGTTGTGAGATTGAGTGACCATATCAGTGATTTAAATTTGTAGGCACAAAATATACATATATCAAAGAATTCTGTTGTACACCTTATTGACTTGAATGGAAGTGAGTCCAGCAGTCATGCAGAACTCTCTATCATTTTTCAAGTGCATCTTTCGTAGGCACATATCTAGCCAAAACTAAGCAAACTTTCATGCCCTAACCCTTTAGCTTATGTCTTTTCATGCCCATCAACATATGTGTACTATAATTACACTGCAACGGCTTAGAAATAGTCTCATCCTATTTATTTCTTCTGAAGTTAAAGCTCAGAGGGCAATGGAGTTTGCTCTTGAGTACTAGACCTATAGCTTTCCCCTTCTTGGGTGGCAAAGTGTCACCTCTAATTCCATACTGCTAATTTCACTATTTGATAAATCAAGAGGGTAAACAATGGAAGTTTATGACAAACGAAATGCCTTAGTTTTTAAGGAGCCCCAAGGCTGCTTTGTACTGTAAAAGAAAGCTACAGCTTTGCAGCTCCAATCCCAGGCTTCCAGGCTTCCTTGGGCTCCATCCTTTTGAGCGCCTGCAGAAAAGTCGCTTTTTCTGTAAGGGAGCTAAATATGGTACAGAACCGGGCAGTTATGGGGTTAGGCTGGGCCAGGCAAGACAGTAGGGTACAAAGGAGCGCAGCACCAGCCCAAGCTCCTCCCGGAAGGGGCCCAAGAGTACCTGCCATCTGGAGCGGCCTGGCGGGGTGCAAGGGGCTGAGGGGGTCTCCGGCGCCGAGACTGGCTCTTTCCACCACGTCGTGGTCCGCTCGGCAAAAGAGGCCGTCCTCTCGCAGCGCGAACTCGTCCCCGGGAATCAGCTGGCGGCTGCAGGCCACGCAGCGAAAGCACTCGATGTGGTAGACTTTGGAGCGGGCGCGCATCACGAAGTCGTTCTTGCTGAACCCAATGTTGCATTTGGCGCACTTGATGCCGTATAACCTGAGTTCGGACCCCGCCGGGAGGGAGGTGAGGAAAAAGAGGAGGGAAGGGGAAAAGGAGGAGGAGGAGGAGGAGAAGAGGAGAGAGGAGGGAAAAAAATATTTTAGATCCCTGTTCGAATCAAGGTTTGTTTTTTGTTTTTTTGACCCGATCCGCCAGATCGCGCCTTTTCAGGCGCCCGTCCAAAGCAACCTTTTTTCTATTGAATTTGCCCAGCTGATTCTCCCACCCATTTAAATAGTGGGGAGGAGGGGTAGGTGAGGACTCCAACCCTGATTTGGAGCTGCTGTTTTTCGATGCTTACAGAAAGCACTGCGGCCGCTGACCGCACTCTGCCTACCCGGCAGAGGAAGGAAGGAAATGAACTTTGGGGGTGGGATGCAATTTTTTTTTTTTTTTACTGAAATATATATTTTGGTTGTAAATTATTTTTGTACGCGTCTCTTTCCGCAACAGTGGAGAACTGCTCTACAGATTCCGATAATTCCGGATCTATAATTTTTTTTTTCCCCAAAGGAACCGTCTAAAGCGTTCCTGCGAGTCTGGCTGGAATGGCAAGGAAGGAGATCGCCTACGGTTAACTCTGGACCAATTAAAAGGAGGGATATTAAACTGTAAAGTTTAAAAAAAAAAAAACACCGGACCCCATTCTTTAAAAACACGAACGCGCAGGTTTAGGACGGGTTCAAACAAAAACTCTGTGGAGATTCTAATTTATTCTCTCTTACAAGGATGGGCAGAAAACCATATGCCCTTTACGCGCTATCTTTGCCAAGATCCTCACATGGGCCCCCAAAATACCAAAGCAGAACCATACTTCTTATAGAGCAGGCCAGAAAAGGGATTTGGGGAGTAGCCATTCGCCGTACTTGGGATTCTGTTTTGGAGATTGAAACTCCGAGAGATTTTTTTTTAAAAAAAAAAACAGGTCTGAAGATGGCCCTGGTTGAACTTCTCAAATGTGTCTTGGTTTGTTGCTCACGGAAATCCTGAAGTTCGTTTTATTAATTTGTAGACTGTGTGAGGCACAAGTCTCTTGGGTTTCCTGGTTCTGGATGAGGAAAAGCGAGTGGCGAGGCCTACCTTATCGCCAAGGCTGAGGCTTTGATTGCTTACACGAGTGCAAGGACGCCCACCCAACTGGGTTCCCACCGAAATTCGGTTCTTTCTAGGAGAGAGTTGCGGCCCCGAGAAAACCCGCGATTTTACTTTTACACACACACACACAGCTATCTGTAGTTAAAACGAATCATTTTGAGTTAACTTGGCCTTTCTCTACCTCGGAATGTAAACTATCTTTTCGGAAAGGAGGGGGGAAAAAAACATACACCGAATCTTACAAACTTTCCTCCAAAATAGATGCCAAGCGGTTCTAGAGGAGGAACAGGCCAGAAGACTTCTGGAGCACCGTTCAACCCAGCGATGGGGTTAGGTGGTATGAAAAGGCGGCTGGACAACTTTCTGCTCGCTTCGCTTCTTAGCTCGCCATTGAGTATAATTTCTCTGTTGATCCGGAACGCGGTTATACTGTGTGTGTATGTATCAGCCATTCCTTATCTTATCACTGTGCAACCTCTTTTCATAAAAGTAAACCCGAGGGAGAAAAAAATAATAACGGATAATAAAATAATTACAAAGCCCCAAAATACCGGCTGTTTTTTTCTTAGCGAAGAAAGAAATGGCAGAACTCACTTTCGGGGCCTGGGCCAGGAATTGGAAAGAGCAAAGATGGGAAAAGGCCCCTGTTGGAAAACGTTTCTTGGGAGCCGGTAAGACCCTCCAGGTCCACGAACCAGCCTCTCAAGCAAATGTGCTTCAATCCAGCCCCTTGAACTTGACTTTATACACTTGAGTAAGCACTTCCGAAAGACACGTTTTGCGTTAGCTGGAAAGATGCGGGTTTGCTTTTCAAGGAAACGGATTTGCAAAACAGAGAGAGACCGAATTGAACGGTGCAGGCCAAAGCAGAGGGGCTGGGACAGTCGTACCGAAGGCGCCAGTGGCATTTACTTCCGAGTCAACCTGCTATACTGTGGGCGACGGGGGCAGACAAATGGATAGCTGAGAGATACCGCGCCCGTTAATGTACATGTATTTGTTCCCTTTGCCCGGCCCCGGATTTTAATTCCACCACACACACCCCTTCATAAAATCCCCGCGGTTCATAAAGTCCTGGATTCTGACAACATTTTAAAAGCAGCCGCCGGCTGAGAGAAGAAGGCCGTCCGAAGCTCTGGGACTGGCCGCCTTTCAGGAACCACGGCAAGGCAGGCAAGGAAACTGGATCTCGTTCCCCAGCGGCCTTTTCTGAGGGCGAATATCGGGCGGGGGTGGATTCTGTCGGCGACCTCAGTCTTCTTCGCCTTTCAGAATTGCGCTCCAAGTCGTAAACCAAGGGGTCTTTTTTTTGGGGGGGGGGATTCAAAAAGGAACCCGAGAGAAGGGTTCGGATCCAGCGAAAAGTTGCTACCGAAAAACAAATTCGTACACGTCAAGAACTGAGCGCCGCTTAAAACACCGCCGCCGCCACCTCCTCCTCCTGCCATTCCTGGTTAGGGAACCTTAAGCAGCCCTCTCCCCGTCTGGATTGTGTCCTCGGCGCAAGCCGCCAACCTTTGCCCCCCCCCCTCTCCCCGAAGATCAAACCCAACCAAGGGTACACACAGTAGCTTCGCGTCTCCTCATCCCAGCCTCCCCCCCCCCTCATCCCTCCAGCCTCCCCCTGCCCCACGATCACCGAAAAATCCCTGAAATAAGACATAAAAGCTGCTTTCCTTTCTCTCTTTAAAAAATATTTATTTGTCGGTTTAGCTGTCAGGTCAGCGGTGGCCAGAACAGCAGGATTTTTTATTTATTTTTTCTGAAATCAGCTCCCAGATTTTCAGGGTAGGAAGGAAGGAAGCCGCTTCCATTATCTAAATGTAGCGATTGTTCGCTAACAGCTGAGGGGCAATTTGATCTCCTCTGTCCAATTCATCAAGGCAGATAAGATAAGAAAGGAGAGGCGGTCCTGGAGCGCCCAAAGGGTTAATATTTAAAAAGATTACGGCCTGTAATTCTACCCACGCTTTTACCTGAGAATAAACCCTACCGAAAAGTCTGGCTCCCGAGTAGACCTTCCTGCAAAAGAAGTCTTTGTGTGGGTTTCCCCCCATCCTCCACCCCACCCCTTCCAAGCAATTTGTTTTTTTTTTTTCCAGCACAGTGCGGACTTTATTTAATTACTATTGCTGGCATTAATAATGAGTAACGCTTTTTTATTTTATTTTATAGCTGTCCCCTATCGCCTTTCTTCCAAATGGCTTAGGGCTGGTTCCTAAGGAGGGAGCAATCCCTCCTCCGCATCGGTGGTTTATTTTCTAAAAGGCGAAGGAGCCTGGCTAGAATGGATACCGAGGGGAGTGGTTGCTATTTTCCTTTCCTTAATGCACTTTCCTGAAAACAGGGGTGGTGGTGAAATCTGCCCCGTTACCGCGCAGGAGAAACCTCTCCTCTCCACTACCTCCTACCTCATTTCAATTATACACTTAATTAGCTAGACTTCAGGGGAGGGGCTGGATTCATTTGAATGACAACAAATCGCAGGTCCCCCCCAAAAAAAATATTACACACGCCTCAAACTAGACCTCACCAGAAGAGTCGAAAAAGAGGAGCCGGAAGACAAACAACACCCCCTCACACCCCCGGCGCTCCTTCCCATCAAACCCGGACTTTCAAGATATTTATTTGATACTTTGGATCTTCTTTCGAAGGAAGCTTTTGGGCCAGAGACCCCGAGTGTCAGTAATTCACCTCGGATTGCCCTGCAGAGAGGTTCCTACATCAACCCACCCAGCCAATTCAGTGAGCATGGAACATTTTTAAAAAATATAATAATCGCACCCGAAATAGACAGTTCTGGGATACTTTTGTTTGGCTTATTCTACCTAGGAGGCGTATTATTTTAAAAAATAAATTCTTTGGAAGGTGTGGGGTAGGATTAATAGGTTTATTTCCCACCACTTTAAAGCCAAGAAATTAACCCCGACTATGGCAAAAGCAGCTAGCCGTGTCCTTCCTCAGCTACCCAGGAAGTAAATGCACACACAGAGACAGGACTTCAGAAGGAGGCGGCCTTCAACCAGCGCCTGACGGACTCCCTAAACCCTGAAGATATTTACTCAGGAGTATGGGGACACTTTCCTACCAACCGGCCTCTTTGTTAGAGGGTTTGCTTTTTTTTTAAAAAAGGGGGGACATTTTATGCAACCTACCTCCATCCTATACAGATTTTAAAAAACACACACGACTGAAATATAAACGGGGGGGGGGAACCCATCACCCTATAATTATGTCTGCATCTCGTTTATTTTCCTGTTTACTATGTTCCTCCCACCCTCATGCTTCAGACTTCGTGTGTGTGTGTGTGTGTGTGTGTGTGGCTGTGTTTCAGAAGCCTGCGTGCACCTTTCTCGGTACATTATTCCAGACTTCTGAAGGGATAAAATAGGGCTTTGCCCTAAGAAACAAGTTTCCCCAGTTAAGACTCCAGAAGAATCTCAACCGTTCGGTTGGAAGAGAACCAGCACGGAGCCACCACGCCCCCGCACCTCACCCGCAATTCTCCGCGCCCCCCCCCCCCCCGAATCTACGGTCGCCATAACCCCCGGCGGGGGGCCGGGGGGGGGGGGGAGAGGGCAGGCAAGGGCAAGAAAGAGACGGGGTTCCTTACCTGATATAGTCTCGCTTGCAGTAGGTTTTCCCATCCCTGACGAAGCACGTACAAGTCTCGTCCAAGTACTGGTTACATTCCGCGCACTTCAAACACGCCGCGTGCCATTCCAAATCCGGGGAAACCCGCAGAATATACTGGTCGTGGATTTGATTGCCGCAGCCGACGCACAAGGAAATCAGCCGCTTTTCTGAAAGGCAAAGGAGGAGAAGAGACATCACGGACGAAGCGTTGGGCTCTCCTACTGAGATAAACGCGCCTTTTATTAGTCCCCGCCAACCCCGCCGCCGTCTGAGCTCTTTAGGAAACGCGCTGCTGGCTTGCCGCGGCGGCTGTCGCCGCGTTGCATTTTCGGGCAAGGAGGCAGGCGGTGGGGGGAAAAAAAGAGGAGAGGAAGGGGGAGGGTGCAAAAGAGAGTGGCGTTTTAGGACAGTAATCGGGATCAGGGTGTGTATGTGTGTGTGTGTCCATCAAAGGCTTTCTTCCTGGCATAGGGAGGGGGCGGAACGCAAAGTTAAAGTAGATTTGCGGACAGGGTCGGAGAAGGGTGAGCATTTTCCACGCTTTCCAAGCAACCCAAATAACAATAATTTGGAGTCGGAGGTGGGGAAGAAGACGAGTGAGTCGAGAAACACTTCAGCGCGAGCAATAGGCTGACATGTTCAGGGAACGACCGACCCAGCCTGAAAGCTTTGATTTCTGGGTTTCACTTTTTCCCACCCACCCACAATTTCTCCCTCTTTGGCCGCAGACTGGATTCAGCCGGCGTGGGAGGCATTGGCTCGGCCCCAACTGTGCCGGACCTCAGCCCGGATCTCATCCTGAATCAAATTTGGTTGCGGAGAGAAACCTCTTTATTGTTGGTCGTGAAAATGGGATCCTTCGGGGTTTAGAGTACATCCGAAAGATTGGTAGCGCTGCCGCAGTTTGCTCAAAAGTCATTGCCGAGATTGTGACGGGCCTCTGGTAGGTACGGGACCCTTTCGTTCCCCTCTTCCTTTCCCCCCCCCCCCCCCACCTCACGCCATCTCAGGCAGGACAACCAAATCCCTCTGCGCATCGGACGGAAAGGTGGTTCCCGTTGATCTTCAACAGATTGTCAGCACGTACAAATCATGAGACACCTTCTGCCCCCCACCCAGCCACCCACCCACATATACACACAATCCAGTTTTCAGGGTTCCCTCGTTTATAAACCCCGGCTTTGGTAGCGGCGGGGTTTTTCCCCTTGGAGAACCAAACTCCACTGGGGGAGTCCTCCAGCATCCCGCCCAAGGCTGAAGGGATCGCAACAGGCACCGCCCCCCCCCCCCCCCCCCCCCCCCCTTCCTTCCCCCAAACCATTTTCCCCCCCCCCCTTCCTCCCCCTTCAAACGCCCCCGAGAAAAACCCCCCTAAAAAAAAAAAAAAAAAAAAAAAAAAAGAAGCGGTTGCGAACCGTCGCTTTCTTACTTTTCGGTGGGTCGCCCATATCGCCCATCTCTACCCAAGGGTATAATGTCCACAGTGAAATGGTGCTCGGCTGCCCAGGAACTTTCCCGAGACGATGAATCAAATATAAATAAAATAAATTAAACGAACAAATAAACCGGCGGCTCTGCCTTTTTTTTTTTTTTTTTTTGCCCCGTGGAAGGAAGGAAAGGAAGGAAAGGAAGGAAAGGAGAAGATGCTGTCAAGGGACGGCAGAGATGCTTGCTCGTTCCGCCGCCGCCGCCGCCGCCGCCGCGCTGGGAATCGGCCTCAAGCAGGCGGGATGATGGGACGCCCTTCGGTCCGACGGTGGGAGAACGGCTCCGTCCGAAGGGCGGGGGGGGGGGGAGGAGGAGGAAAAAAAAAACCACCCCACCCGGGTCCAGGCAAGCGACGAGAGCGCTCTCGGAGGCGCTGCCCAGTGCGTGGAAACTCCGCGCGCCTCGACCACGAGCCTCTTCCTTATCTCTTACTCAAACTTCTCTGCTCCGAGTCAGCTCGCTCGTCATTGGCCGGCGTAGGCCTCGGGGACGTCAAACCTGCCTTCTTCTGATTGGCCGGAGGGAACACAGAAGCAGCTGTTCTGATTATCATATTTCAGGGGGGTTGGCGATCCGGCCGGGCGGCTGCTTGGAGAAATTCGCGGCAGACGCAGAGAAATACTGGGGAGCGAGTGGTGGAGGGGGAGAAGAGAAGAGAGGAGGAGGAGGAGGAGGAGGAGGAGGAGGAGGAGGAGGAGGAGGAGGAGGAGGAGGGGGGGGGAAAGGAAGGAACCAGAGGCAACTTTTCCGTTCCTCGTTTGATTTCTCTCTCCCCCCCACCACCACTCCACACACACACACACACACACACGCTCTTAATCCGTTTTTACTCCCCCCCCCCTTTGCATCAACACGCCTCCCCTTTCATTGGCTTAAAGCAAGCAGCTGCCTTTTTACACCCCGCCCCACCCCCCCATTTCCCCCCTTACTACAGTCGCGCAGGATTTTTTTTTTTTTTTTTTTTTAAAAAAGGGGGGGGGGGGGGGGGAAAAAAAAAAAGAAAGAAACGAGACGTTTATTCTCTGAACAGCTTCCCCTCCTTCAGCTATGCAGGCTGTGGAGGGGGTTGAGGGAGTGGGGGAGAGAGAGAAGGAAATAGGGATCAGGTGACTGATCAAATATTGTGGGAGGGAAAAAAGAGCAGGAGGAGGAGGAGGAGGAGGAGGAGGAGGAGGAGGGGCGGATTAAAAGCCATGCAATCTGATTTATGCCACCAAAAAGGGGGCAATAAAGGCTTAGCCGCTGAGATTTTCGCCCGCTATCTTTTTGGCGAGGGGGGGGGGAGGGCGTGGGGGAAAGGGGTCATGTTGTTGTTGTTGTTATTGTTGTTGTTGTTTTAATTATTATTTGAGGCGAACTATAAAAGCGCCAGCGAGACTCCAGTTTGACAGGACGTTGACAGCGGCTTGATTCTGCTGCCCGGAAAGCTTCAGTTTCCTTCATTTCTTTCTGCGGCTTCCCCGTTCTCGTAGTTAGTGATAGACACAGATGTCAAAGGGAAGGTGGTAGTTCCTGGCAGGTGTTTAGCACTTGGAAGTAGTGCGTTTCCCACCGCTTCCCTGGCCCCACGCTAGCCGTTTTTATGCAAGTAACAATTCCCTCCTGGAATGTCAATGCATTTACTCCTGGAGTAAGAGGATAGGCAGACGGAGGGAAAAAGCTAGACTGAACAATTTCCTCCGGTGGCTTTACTGTGTTGAAGGAAAATCTTATCACAACTATTGCTATTGTGCGTTGCCGGTAGATTTTTACAAGAACCTGGCAGCTCATTTCCCCCAACCAAACTTACTGATACTTCTCGTTCCCAACTATTGTTTTTGCTGTCGGTCTGAAACCTAGAAGTACTTTACCATTTCATCTTCTCATGAGGAAGTGTGAAAGTCTTGCAAGGCTGGGTTTTTTTTGTCCCCATGATTAATAAAACTTATGGACAATCTCTCTGTGTGTGGAAACACCAGTCTTACATCGAGACTCGAATCTAATCTTAATCACTTCATAAAGCTAAGGCCCCCTGATCCTAAACACACGGAGAAAACACACGCGGTAAATAGGCAGTTTCATGTTTGAATGAAAAGTAGTGGCGAATCCTTTTGGTGATACAGTACAAAGCATCTCCGCGCTACTGTTCTGTAGACACAGTGGCGGTTGGGTGACGCTCTAAGTAAGACATAAGTCACTACTTTGGGAAGTGCTACCACTCAGGTGGGCGTTGATTTCTCCTGACACGGCATAGAACCATCCTTTTAAGTGTGCAAGAAGTGAGGTTCAGTTGACAGTCTCTTGGTAGAAAGTTTATTAGCCTATATTCTAACTTTCGACTCCTTCCTGTGCGCACAGACCCCATGCATGCATACATGGTTTGCTCCCAGCCCCCCCTCTCCCCTCCAACGATTTCAGTCTTCAGTGGATTTTTTGAGGATTAAAAGTTGAGGGAATTTTTATTTATTTTTTATTAATGCTGCACGACCCCAGCTTAGACAAGTCTTCAAGATCGGTGCTTTCAACCTCGTTTACTTGTCGATCTTTCAAAGGAGTTTTCCCAGAAGAGACGGAAAAAAGAATCATCCAAGGAAAGTCTATATAGTCTGTATACAAAGTTGGGTCTCTTTCTGGAGTGGTTTCGGCTTGACTGAGGAGAATCGGGGTAACCCAGCTCACGTCCAACTTTAGAAAATAAAATCCCCATTTGCCAACCACTCCCAAAAGCTTTCCAGCAGCCTAAAAATGTAAAAATGCGTTCGTGCCGTCCAACCTTCGTTGTTATTGTTGCCCGTGAATTTTAAACCAGGTTCGAAACCAAAAGGAAAGAATCAAACCGCACCACTTGAAAGTTGCCGTGGTGACTATTGAGGTTTGTAAGAAGTAGAGCTAACCCGCTTTTCAACTTCAGCTAAAAAACAAAGGGGAGGAAGAATTTAGCGGAGCTTTCTTGGTTGATCGTCTTGAAAACGATCCTTCGAGAAGGTCAGAAGGCGAACTTGGGCTATAAACAAACATGGCTGGTATGTTTCAAGATTCGGCATACACGGTGGCAGATGTGGGGGGGGGGGGGAAGACAGGGAGTCGTGGTGAATTTCATCGCATCCAGGAAAGAGGCGGATGGGAACAAAGTTTCTTTCACTCTCCTCCCTTCCCCCCCTTTCTACGTTTAGTCTGTAAAGCAACAAGCCAGCAAGGTGGGTAAGAACTAATGCTTTAGGCGCGGGGACCCAAATCCAAGGGGGCTGGTCCGCTGACATCGCCAAAGGAGGAGGGGCCTTCTTTCATTCCAGATAATTTCACCAAAAATAAATGCCAGCTAACCCACAAGCTTCGACTCGACATGCAGAAACGACGCCTCGGATTTCCTGACTAGGAAGCTTGAAAGGCCAGCAGGGATTCCGTAAGGCAAGGATGGGAAACTGGGCGAGCCTTCAGCTCCCTTGCAAGCTCTGCAGAGGAAAACCGGAGGCATATGAAAGAAGGGGGGGGGGGTGCTTCCTCGCCGCCCTCTCCCTCTCGGGTTCTCGAAAGTGAAAAGAGGTGCCTTTGCTTTAAAAGTCACCTTTACCCCAACCTCGTTTAAGAGTTGTGCCTGAATGACTCTTATACCCCGGTTACATTTCAGCGTTTAGATCCCGATCGACTAACTGCGATTCTCCTTTGAGAAGCCTCTGCCTCGTTCTGGTAGAGAGCTCAATTTTCCGTTCCTTGGCCTTCATTCGGGGGTAATAGTACAAAGGTTTTAAAAAGACTGTTAGTGCAGCACCTCTACGTCTAGGCAGAACGTTTCTGCATTCACTCGCCTCTGCAAACCTTTAGTGCCAACAGCCGGTGTTTGTTTTTTTGGTTGTTTTTTTTTTTAATTCTAAGACTTCCACATTGTATATATAGTGTTTGGAGCACATAGGAGGCTCGTGTTCATTCCATCTCTCTCTCTCTCTCTCTCTCTCTCTCTCTCTCTCTCTCTCTCTCTCTCTCTCTCTCTCTATCTATCTATCTATCTATCTATCTATCTATCTATCTATCTAT
>BLBF01000010.1:21356027-21405804 GCA_015471245.1 Laticauda colubrina | reverse complement strand
TATCTATCTATCTATCTATCTATCTATCTATCTATCTATCTATCTATCTATCTATCTATCTAAAAGTTGCGGGAGCTGAAGTCCACACACATCTTAATTTTGACAAGTTGAGAAACACAATGTACAGCACACGCACAGCTATACAAAAGAATAACATAGGCTTGGCTTTCGCATAATGTGATCTCTAAATTTTAGCTTTTGCCAAAGTAAGACATTTGGTAATCTAATAATAACCAGGTTTTGCATAATAGCACATTTGCAGTGGAACAATATTTAGCATAATCCTCAGCCTGGAGAGCATAACATTTAATTCCATTAAGACTAGAATGGTTGTAACAGTTAAATATCTTTAATAATTGAGGGGACTACAAGCCAGTTCCACCTGCCCAATATTGCTACCAAAAAAAATGTATTTAAGTTGAAATATGTATGGGTTTTTTTAGAATTCTGCTCCTCTTGAAAAGAGAATCCATTGAAAGAGGACAAAACAAAAGGTGGGATGTAATGGGACAGATACCGATATTACCAGCCATGATGACAGCTTAAAATCATGCCTGAATGATGCCACTGATTCAGAAATACCTTGGCAGTTGTTACAATTAGGCACCTGATCCTTCATCCCATCAAGGAACTCTCTCATCTCACTCAATTATGAGTGTTGCATCCCAGCCTGGGAAAAAGAACTCTGAGGTTTGCAACTTCTGGTCCTGTCATGTCAGTGCAATGGTTCAGTGGTTAAACAGCTGAAAAGACCCAAGCACTGAATGATGGGGTGAACTCCCATTATGTGCCTCAGTTTCTGCCAACCTAACAGTCCAAAAGTATGAAATGTGAATAGATAAATATTAAGAACAGTGTCTATGCACCTCATCATATCGTCATGCTGACTATGGAAAGGGTTTTCAGACAAGAATGGGACAACTTGCTGTGGCCAACCCACCATAGCCAACTCATCATGGGACAACTTGCCACAGGACAATTCAACAAATACAAACATTAATTTCAACAGAACCATGGCCAATAATAACAAAACGAAGTCAATTCAGAAATATAAGAGTTATAATAATTTAAAATGTGGTCACCAATAATAAAAGTCATTGAATGATATGATTAATACAGCATTGAATTGTCCTGCAGCGAGTTGACTCACATGAGTCAACTCACATGTGTTGACTCACATGTGTTGAGTTGTTCTAGACCAGGAGTATCAAACCTAAGGTCCAGGTGCCAGATTCAGCCTGCAGGGTGCTTATATCTGACCTGTGGGTTTTCCCTGGAAACAGTGAAGCACCACCTATGGAGCCTCTGCCAGAGAAAATGGAGCTTGGGAAAGCTGCAAGTGGCCCTCCTGAGCTCCTTTTCACTGGCAGAGAGTTGCAGGAGGCCATCGCAGCCAAAAATGGAGCTCGGGAGCCTATTTTTGCTGGCAGAGTCTTGGGCCACCACAGGCACCCCTGACATGAATGATGTTGACCTGGCCACACCCACCCAGGCCCGCTGAGGTCAAACACAACCCTGATGAGGCCCTCAATGAAATAAGTTTGACACCCCTATCCTAGACCCTCTTTGGACAATGATGGCTCCTCAGTTAAGAAACAGAGATGAGCACTTCCCCCTAGAGTCCATTGAATAGGGGGCATCTTTATCTTTAATTTCAATCAAATCCAGGAGAGGCTTCACTTCTGCAAATAATTTGGGATAAACAATGTTTGCTGGGACAAGAGAGGATAGCTTTTTAAATTTATCTTTGAAACCAATCAAAATGAATTTGGGAAAAATAATGTGGGAGAGAGAGGAATTCACATGTGAGCTATGGAAGTGGCATATATTGGACATAAAACAAGCAGAAGGCCTTTGAAAGGAGATGGGAAAGTTTCATCCTTACCAGATAGGTAGACCTGACAGGCAACACAACCACACAAACCAATTTTATTTTATTGTACAGCTACATTAACAGAATCTTGCAAGCCAGAGAGTACAATTTTCCTGATTTTTTCCTGAAAGCCATCACTCTGCTAAACAAATAATTCTCTCAACCCTGTTCAACTATTACAAAGTCTGCACTACTATTACTGTTAATCTTGTCATCACTCCTTATCACCCATCCCCTCCCACTTGTGACTGTACATCTGTAACTTTGTCGTTGGTATACTTACGATTTATATTGTCTGTTTCCTAGTATGATTTGATTGCTGATTGTACCCTATGACTATTATTAAGTGTTGTACCTGACAATTCTTGACTCTTGACAAATGTATCTTTTCTTTTATGTATACTGAGAGTATTTACACCAAAACAAATTCCTTGTGTGTGCAATCACACTTGGCCAATAAAGTATTATATTCTACAATTTTCCTGCCATCTCTACAGTCCCAGAAACTAGGGACAATCCCTCCTAAGCCTCTTGCCCAGTCCACTATTCAATTATGGGTTATGTTGTCTCTTACCCCTAGGCAATATCTCTTCACCCATCTCCCAAAGTCTTTCCACATACCATTACAGGAAATGAGGAACCAATGACTTGTGCAGTATACAGGTCCTCGATGGAAGGCAGGTTGGTAGATAGAAGTCTATGTGGATAATTAGGGTGCTAAATGAAGGAAGGCTAGTATAAACGACCTGAAGAGATGTTTATGAATGGAATGGAATGGAATGGAATGGAATAGAATAGAATAGAATAGAATAGAATAGAATAGAATAGAATAGAATAGAATAGAATTCTTTATTGGCCAAGTGTGATTGCACACACAAGGAATTTGTTTTGGTGTAAATACTCTCAGTGTACATAAAAAAAAAGATACATTCGTCAGGAGTCAAGAAACATAAGGTACAACACTTAATGATAGTCATAGGGTACAATAAGCAATCAAATCATACTAGGAAACAGTCAATATAAATCGTAAGGATACAAGCGACCAAGTTACAGTCATATAGAGTGATGAATAGATTAACGGTAATAGTAGTGCAGATTTTGTAATAGTTGAGCAGCGTTGAGGAAATTATTTGTTTAGCAGAGTGATGGCTTTCGGGAAAAAACTGTTCTTGTGTCTAGTTGTTCTAGTGTGCAGTGCTCTATAGTGTCGTTTTGAGGGAAGGAGTTGAAACAGTTTATGTCCAAGATGTGAGGGGTCTGTAAATATTTTCACAGCCCTCTTTTTGACTTGTGCAGTATACAGGTCGTCGATGGAAGGCAGGTTGGTAGATAGAAGTCCATGTGGATAGTGAGGGTGCTGAGGGAAGGGAGGCTAGCATAAACAACCAGAAGAAATGTTTATGAATTGAACTGAAGAATGTGAGAGGAAATCACATTCTGGATTACATCCCATGCTTGAATTGACTTCAGTAAACAATTTAAAGTCAACATGTTTCCCGGAATGTTGATTCCCATTTGCTAACCTTTTCAAGAGATGGGGACATTTGCTATCCCCATCAGTTAACATTTTGGACCATAGTTTTTCTGGATAGCTGTCTAACAGCTGTCCATGCAATTGTGACTTTGAGGTTGTGAAGTGGGGATACATAAGGGCATCTCCACATCTTAGATCAAGGTGGAAGGGATTTTTTTTAAAGATGTGAAAGAAGTATTTTGGATATCTGAAATACCATCTGGAGTCTGAGGTCTAGGTAAGATTTGATCCAATTTCCATGACAAGATCAAGGGATTCACTAGGAGCAAATCCAGGTTCTTCACTATAACTACTTTATGAGTTTGGCTGGTTACTTGAAAATAAATCATATGTGAGAAACCATTAAAAGTGGGAATCTTTCAAAATCCAGATATTTTAGCTTAATTGAACTATAAACTGATTTGAGGGTTTGATGCAAACTTGCCTGCAAGTAAGCATTAGTGAGTAAGTCTGTCTCTGAATATGCATGTTTAGGATTGCCCTAAACAAAGGAGCAAGAAAGATCTAATATGCAAAGCTACTTGATATGCTTATTACTGTCTGTCTCAATGTACAGTGTAATTAATGCTTCAGTTTTGAGATACTGTGTGTAATTGTTAGCAGATTATACCAGTGAAGTTAATCAGTTGTTTAAATGATTAATTATAGGCTCTCATAAAGAGTCTTGTTTTTTTTTTTTAAATTGCTAGTGTCATTATGCTATGTGACAAAAGAATATACTACAATAACTTTTAAGGTGGTGAAATTTATGGAGATTCGTTGTTGGCAAGGCAACTAAATACTGAAGAAAATTCCTCTTATTCTTACTCTTTTCCATATCAACTCTTTCTTTCAGAAGGCTTTTTCACTTACATATACTCTGCTGAATTGTTACATAACTGAAGATACAGAGAAAAATATAAGAATAAGATTTTAAACAGCACTTATACCTAGTGTTTATAGCACAGAAGTGTTCAAAGCACAATGTGTAAATTACTTTCTCCTATAATAACTGTGTAGAATAGATCAGTATTATTATTCATCATATAGTATATTATATATATTGAAGTTAGTAATACATTGATTTATAGAAAATTTCGAGACTTTATCAAAGGCCACTTAAAATACAAGTTTCAAACCCAGCTTTATATCAATTGAAATTAAAAATATATCTATCTATTCAGATATTAATCTCACTGAATTCAGTGTTCTTTATTCATCAGTCAGTGGATATGGGATTCATTCATAACATAGTTGGCTCTCATTCTTACTTTTGAGTAAACCTGATAGGACTATATGCTAAGACTCACAAAGGTTATATCAAATGATACAGGTTTCAGTTTTGTAGGATTCACTTCTTTCTTTTTTTGAACCTCTTTTATAGTTTTTAACATTTTATTAAATATGTCATTCTGCATATCAGATCTATTTTTATTCTGATGGCACAGGTTTTATAATGTGCATGAAACAGTTGCCAACTCTGAGCTACCACATAAATAATGTTTTTCCATGATGATCTATCCCTAACCAGGTCTTTCAAATCTTCCAATGGTGGACTGGAACTGAATCCATCCATCTTGCTATTGGATGTCCTCTTATTTTTTTCCTCTCACTTTTACTAGAATTAGAGTCTTTTCTAGAGAGCTAGGTCATTGCATAAGGTATCCAAAGTAAGATAATTCGGTTATGGTCATTTGTGTCTCAGATGTATTGACTTGTTTGATCATTCATTTGTTTGCTTTCTTGCTATCCAAGGAATCTCAAGAGTTTTCTTCAATACTAATATTCACATTATCAGTATTCTTCTTTTCCTGCTTCATTTCAGCCCAAAATTCATTTCCTTTTTTTTTCCAGGGAATATCATCTCTTGCATGATTCTGACCTTTGTAAGCATAGACATCATGACTCAGCAGTTAAAGATGCTGAGTTTGTCAGTAGGAACATTGCTGATGTTTGGTCCATAAATTTGTTGCCCTCTTTGTTTTTCTCCAGATGTGTTGGCCTAGCTTGGTTAGCTTGCTGATTCTTATTTTGTTGGTATTCCATCAGGACTTGTATCCTTTTGATTTGGTAATTACTGGAGTTCTGATTTAATTTCATCTTCTACTACTAAAAGTTCTGATGTTAAGATTTTTTCCCCAGAATTTTTTATAGCATATTCCCTCTGACTTTATATTCTACTTCTGAGTTCAGAGATTTCGGGATTTTTTTTTTTTTTTTTTATGTCTGTTTCCATCTTCTGAAAGTTGAAGTTCATACATCTTAAAGTTGAGAAACATTATCCCATTATCTGACTAGGAATTCTCTTGGAATTATCCTACCAAAGTATGTTCAAAACTGACATAATTTCTTGTTACTGATGATTCTACTGAGTATATGTTAAAGGTGATCACTTTTAAAGTCTTACATGCCATGGGTACAGGTTACTTGAGGGTCCATCTCACCCCACTGAGATTGGGCTGTACCAGAGGTGGCATTCAGCAAGTTCTGACCAGTTCTGGAGAACCAGTAGCGGAAATTTTGAGTAGTTCAGGGAACCAGCAAATACTACCTCTGACTGTCCCGGCCTCCTCTATTCTCTTTCTCCTGAGTCCCAGCTGATTGGCTGAGTTTTCTTTTGTTGCCCTGTAGAGGAGAATGGAATTGGAAAGCAGGTTAGTGGGGTGGGGTGGGAATGGAGATTTTGCAGTAACCATCCCCTGCCACATGCACCAAGCCATGTCCACCAAGTCATGCCCACAGAACCAGTGGTAAAAAAAATAATAATCCCACCACTGGCCTGTACCACTCATGCTGGCAGAGGAGGAATGCTGTGGGTCCCGTTAGGTGGATTGTTCCAGCTGGTGGGCTCCAGGAAGAGGTCTTCTCTGCTATTGCTCTTGCCCTCTGGAACATCTTAGCCCCCAATATGAGGTTGGTCTCAAGACTCCTATCCTTTCAAAAGGATCTAAAGACCTGGCTCTGCCAATTGCAAGAACAGCACAATGGGGGAACAGCACAGTGGACATGGTTGATCGAATAAGAGTAACAATAGATCCCACCTCCTTCCACTCTGCCCCCATCCTCTCCATGTGTCCTTAATATTTGAATGTTTGTGCATTAATATATACATGTGTAGGTCTAGGTGTGTTTGGGTCTTTTCCCATGTAAAATTAAGAGTATCTTGGCAATGTTTTGGTGAGGTCCCACTCGCCATCCTCAGGCTGGTGCTTTCGGCTTCATGCCAGTGCAAGCAGTGTGTGATCGGAGCTGCCGTCTCTCTAAAACTACTGGTAGTGGGGGCTGGTGTGCTGGGCTGGTTGGCTGTGCTGCTGCCTCTTGATTGGTTGATAGAGTTGATGTTGGTATAATGGGCTGTGTGATAACCTTGTGAGTTTTGTTTTGGAGATATCCTGGATCTTGTGCTGTAATCTCCTGGGTCATTTGTTTTGTAGTGATCTTTTTTCCATAGACTTGTATTTTAATGGCTTGGGTAATGGGTTGTGTGATGGGCTTGCGAATTCTTTTGTTGTGGTATCCTGGGTCTTGTGCTGTGATATCTTGGGTCATTTGCTGTGTTGCAACTTCTTCAGTTCTTGTGGTGTAATTTCCTGAGTTTTCTAGTGTGATATCCTGAGCGGGTGGCTGTGATATAGCATTCTGGGTTTTAGTCTGGCTATGAGTTTGGGGTCTGGGTCTGTGTTCTTGGCATGTGTTAGCTTGTTTGGTTTTGGGGTGGGGGGGTGCGAGAGCTGGCGAGGCAGCCGTGGTCTGTTTTCTGGATGTTGGTTGTCCTTCATTTATAGGATGGGCTTGGGCTGGGTCTGATGAGGGGGATTGGCGGTGGTGTCCCGTGTTGTTTCAGGTCTGGTGTTGGTTTTCGTGGCTGGGACTCGTTTGTTGGTGAGGGCTAGCTTCCAGATATCTGGTAGGTGGGAGATATCGTCCTGTCTATTCATGTTATGGGGGTGTTTCTCTATCTTGATGACTTCCCTGATTATTCTCTTCCTGGAGTGTTCAGTATTGGATATTAATTTGGTTCCTTCGAAATTAATTTCATGTCCTGTGGCTTTAAGGTGATGGAAGAGGGAGGAAGTATTTTCTTCTCTTCTGACTGCGTTTTTGTGTTCTGCGATGCGTGCATTTATTCTCCTGTTTTATAAATTTTATAAATAAATAAATGATAATGGCAATGATGACACATCTGAAAACTGTCAAAGAACACAAATAAAACTCTGTGTGTCTGTGCATACACAATAAAATATATTTGGTTTCTTGTTTGATCATGTAAATCTGATGTTTTTAAAAAACATCAAATATCAAAACTTTTTCAGCAAAGTAAACATTATTTGTCATGGTTAAACAAAGAAAGCAGTAGTAAGCTTTAAAAATAAATAGGAGAAATTGGCTCAATTAAAAATAAGCAAACAAAACACAAATATGACCTCTTGTTTTAGCATGAACTCTCCTATTCAAAATTCCTGTCAGCTGTCTCTAACCTTCTCAAAATAGTAAAGTCTGAGACCATTGAAATGTGTATCAAAATTGTCCTCATTCCAGTCTGCAGGAAGAATGAAGGCCATCAGGTTGGGAAAGAGGTCCACTCAATACTTCAAATAAAGAAAAAAATGGAAGATGTGGAATATAAATCATGTAAGTAACCTGAAATAGAGACACACCCTTCAAACAAATAGCTTCCTTCATCTTTCCAAAGTAAGCATTTTTTATTGTTCAAGAGAGAAAAAAAAGACATTATTGTATTTGTATATCACATTATGGGATGATCGATTATATAAGTGCTGTGCAGATCAAAGGAAGAGAAGTACTATAAAACAAAGGAGATGGTGAAGCCCCAGAGAAGTTAAGACCACCCAAAGAGTCAGCAGCAGTGCAGAGAGTTTAAAACCTGGAGTTTATTGCTTCTGAGTTATTGCTTGTGCTCACTTGCTAGTATTTAAGGATCTAATCAGCTGAAATTGGCAGAAAAAAAATCTTCTTAAAGTAGAGATTGAATGTAATTTTTTGTCACCAAACAACCCAAGGTCTCTCTGGTATGGAAGAAAATTCAGAAGAATCCTTCTGCCTTGTACGTCCTTTCACATAAGAAGAAGATCTCAAAGAAGACCTCAGCTGTCAGACATGTACATAACCCAGATGACAGGGGTGATGGGAAAAAAACTGGTGATGGAAACCACTGCTGTGTAGGTAGCAGGAGAAATTGAGACAATACATCCTGTTCTCAAATTTAATTTGAAATCTACTAATCTACTAAGCTATGGTTTGCAGAAACTACAGTCAGCCTCTGCAAGTTTGCAAATCAACAGACTGCTGCGTAGACCCAAAAGCACTGACTAACTTAACAGCACCCCTTGTGCATCTAACACAGGAGTCCCCAATTCCCTGGCTGTGGCCCATTATCAGGCCTTGAGCCATTTGAAACTGGGCTATGGAAGTGATGAGCAAGCACATGCATCCACACTTGCATGAGAGGCGTGGGCACACTCCGTTTTCATAAGTGGAGAGTGCATGTGCCCACTACTTGCACAAATGGAGCTGGACACATGGAACCATTCCCTTTCCCCCCATCCAGCCTGGCCGCAAAATCAGAAAGTTTGGGGAACACTGATCTAACTATATCTGCAGTGATAATTCTTAGTTGGGACCAAGTATTTCTTCAGGCAACTTTTCCCAGGGTTTATAGAGCTGTTCAGAAGAAAAATTGCCCTGTCAACTCTTGCCCAGAAGTGGATTGGGAACCGATAAAATTAATAGCAACATGATGTATTTTGCTCAGAGTAAAATTCTAGGCTGAAATATCAGTTCGGAATTTCATTTGTTCTTCTCCTGGAGCTTTCTGAAGCAAGTTGCTATGTTACTAGATAAGCCCTGATTGAAATTCTTTGTGTACTGGACTGATGTGTACTTTGGACTGATGTACATATGCTTAATAAATAAATGATATTTGGACATATTGTTCTGGTACATGTGTATGTGTGCATATATATGCCTTCAAGTCACCAATTTTCTATACTGAAACGTATATAAAAATAACAGGGAATTTTTCTGAAGATTTTTTTGAGCATGGAATGAACCTATGTTCATTCCATGTTCATCAGTTGTTGAGAGTCGAGTGGCAGACATATGTAAATAATCCTCCTATCCCAGGTTCCTGGGAAGAACTTGATAGGTGATTAAAATACCAAATCCAGTATAAATATCTGGCTGACCTTGAGACCAATCATAATGTAATATTTCTCCTCCCCCGCCCCAGTTCTGGAACCCAAAGCAGGCATGCTTTGCCATTTGCAACTGGTATATTACAGACACTAAATGGTTCACTAAATGGCAAATCCTTCGCATAAGTTTTCACCGCATCTTTTAGTAGCAGAGCAGTTTCAAGTAAAACTTTGTCTCATGAGTGTTATGAAACATGTGTCCAAGTTTAGTATTCAAATGCACTCTGTAAAAAACAGTACAGTTTAATGCAAGTGGATTGAATGCAACATGCTCCTTCAAACCCCAAGAGTATCTTCCACTCATGAAAAATGCAGGCCTTGCTGCATGATTGAGGCTCACCGGCAGATACATTTCAGACAGAGCCCTCCTCTTTGTCAGTGGTCTGACATGAAAGAACAGTGAGGGGCTTTCATTGTACAATTGTGACAGTTGGGTGATGGACGATCTGCACCCACCAGCACCAGAATTAAAACATCCCTCCAGTGGATCCCATTTTAAATTTCTCAGAAATTTCCTAAACAAGCACTGCATTGGGTGTTCCATGTACTGTGGGAAATGATTCATCTTCTAAGCTGATTCCAAAAAGCTGCATGCAGGCTTGACAGGCAATTCAGACAATAATTAGATATAAGAGATATACATAGAAGAAAAATGAGCACCATAGTTTTCATTTAGTTTATTTATTTGTTAAATGTCTATGCTGGCCAGGGTGACTCTGGGAGGCTGGTTATCCATTAGTGCAGGGGTGTCAAACTCAAGGCCCACAGGCTAGATCCAGCTTGTGTGGTGCTTAGATCTGGCCATGTGGCCCTCCCGAGCTCAGTTTTAACTGGCAGAGGTTTGCAGGAAGCCATCACAGCTGAAAACAGAGCTCAGGAGACCATTTTTGCTTGTAAAGTGTTTGGGTGATCACAGGCACCCTTGACACAAGTGATGTCGAGCTGGCCATACTCACCCTGGCCACGCCCACCCTAGCCCCCCAAGGTTAAACACAACCCTGATGCAATCCTCAGTGAAATCAAGTTTGACACCCCTGCATTAGTGAATAGGAGGACATCCAGAAGCTCCTAGGAGTGTTAATACCAGGACAAAATAGCTATTTTTGCTTTACATTAGCATGGGAAAAATTGGTTTATATCCCAAGATGTACAAATGAAGGAGTGTTGATTAGTATAAAACTTATCTTTTATAGCAGTGTTTGAATTCCTGAGCCAGGATTTGCCTAACAAGATAGCATCTGTTTTCCAATGTCATGAACAATTAATGGAAATTACTGGTAGTCCTCAATTTGTGACCACAATTGGACCACAATTTCCATTGCTAAGCAAGGGGTTATTAAGTGAGTCATGCTGATTCTACAATCTTTTGGGGTTTTTTGCCACAGTTATTAAGCAAATCATTGCAGTGAATTATGCAGTTGTTAAGCAAATCCATATTCTCCCATTGACTTGCTTGTTGGAAGCTGGCTAGAAAGATCGCAAACAATGACCATATGACCCTGGGATGCAGCAATCACTGTAAATACATGTCTGTTGCTAGATGCCCAAAATCTGATCACATGACCATGCGGATGCTGCGAGGACCAGTCATACCTTTTTCAGTGCCATCATAACTTGGTCATTAAAGGAATGGTTGTAAGACCAGGACTATTTGTAAGTCTTATTTTGAATAGATTTTTAAAATTATGACTAAATGAAATAATTACAATTTCATTCTGATTTTCATATGCTATAATTTCTTCAAAAAAACCCACACATATCGACTGGATTTCATTTCCTTTGCTCGGAATATAGTAAGAGCCATTACTTACTGAAGCCATTACTCACCAGCTTCACATACAGATAGACTTGCTAATAATTTTTTTTAGAAGCAAAGAAATGTCAATGCTTCTGCTCTACCATATTTAGTCTGAATGAATTCAAGTTTTGACAAGTAAACATGTTTCGTTACATCTCTAAAAGCTCAAGGAAGTCATGCAAATGCATCAATGTCTGCTTGAAGAGCTATTTGGAAATAACTAATGTACAGCTTCTTCAATAATTGAAACTGCGATATTTCTATCTCTCTGGCAAAAGTGGCCAATCTTAGCCACAAAACAGAGGGCGGAGATCTCTATTGCCAACTAGTTCAGAAACTAAAATATGCCGATCTGTCAGCTTTGCAATAAAGCCTGGGAACCTCTTGATAGATTATGCACTTCTTCAGTGGTCAGTGAATTAAATAAATGACTGATAAGTAAATAAATGTAGGACTGAGACTGATCCCTTAAAGATGTTATAGTAAGCCCACTGGTACACAAATGTAGAAAAAGTGACATTCTGTTCTAAATGTAATTGAGAGTCTGGATTTTTCAAAGAAAATGTATAATTATTGGCTTTATTTTTATACAGTCACCCTTCTGAAGAAGAAGGAATACTGATCACACTGCCAACCCTGAAGCAAATCTGGCTGAGGCCATCTTTATGCCTTCATGGTTGCCACAAGGCAGAGGGGGAGAAAGGGAGGGGGAAAATTAGATAGCTCGGCTTTGCAGTCAAAATAAAAAAAGTTTTCTTGTAGGAACCAAGGTCATTCTAAATGAGAAGAGGAAGAATGAAGTAACCAGGCAACCTGCCAGCACCTCTATTGGACAATGTGACTGATGACAACTTTCATTTCTAATGAGGTGAAAACTGTGGGAACTTTCAGAGTCAGTTTTCATCAGTGGTGCCCTTATAATATATCCAATAAATTGTTCTTTGAGGAATCTACCTGCCTTGGAGTTCTGCTTTCTATGGGTACATTACTTGGAACATATTGTGGCTCACTAGTGGCTGACAGAGCTAGCAGCAGAGTCGGACACTGAAGAAATTGGGGAGGAACCTAGGCCAGTCCTGGAGGCTGAGGATAGCTCGGATGAGGGCTCTGCATTAGAGGCAGAGTTGGAGCCAGGGCAGTCATCAGCTGCCTTCAGGCTTGGACAACAGTCAGGTGAGGGAGCTTCTAACTGGTTTCCAGCCTGCGCATGCTCAGAGCTGCCAAAAGGAAGGAACAATTAAGAATTCAGGGTTGACATGAGAGTAAGGGCACAGGTGGATGATGAATGGCCCCTCCCATCACGATTAAAAGAGGAGCAAAGGGGGAGGGAGCTTTTACAGGAAACAACTTGCTCGTTCATTCGTTTATTCATTCCAGCCTTGTGAAGATTTGTCTGTGTAACCCAGTTCTTCCCTGTCAGCACTGTATGTGGAAATATTTACTGGGCAGCTTTCCAGGATAGATAAGGTCTGAGCTAATTAGTATACCTTTGCAAGATTGTTTGCCAAGCCATTGGCTGAATATGAATGCACTAAATTCACATTAATTTAATAAAAGAAGTTTTGACAGGATTCAGAGTTGGCTTAATGCTTTTTGGGGAAGCAGAATGCAGACATATGCCTTGATTTAAAACATCCTAGCGATCTCAGAAAAAAGATTATTATGGCCAGACTTAATAATAACAGAACTGGAATGGAACAGAGGATCAGTTCCAGCTGAAATGGATGATCAAGGATGCAGTAATTCTATTTTCTGCCTCTACTATACTGCTAAGAGCAGAAAACGCTATGGAATAGAGGAGAAGGATGCCAACAATGAGGAAAAATATTGCTGCTTAAAATAAAACTGCAAAATTGGTTTACATCAATTGAAAGAAATAAAGCATATAGCTTGTTTTGGAAAAATAATAATGAAATAATTTATACAATTCACAAAAGCATAATAGTAGTAATCATTCTCCTAAACAAGCATATTGAAGACAGTCTCATAATCCTGAATCTAAAATTGTACGTTTTTTAAAAATTAAATTTCAAAATTTCAAAAGTAGTATTTGAGCAAACCAATAAAAACAGAATAATATATAGTCTCTGAATAGTACAAATACTTAATATATAATAATTATAATAACAAATAATAAATTAATATAATAAATAATTAATATATAATAATATATAATAATCAATATATTTAATTGGCTTATTAAAAAGAATAATTATATTCTTATAAACATGTCAAATTTTGACTTTTCATAATCTGGCCTATCTCTGAACTATAATTACTAATATGGTGGTTGTACTTTCTAGGTTAGGAGCAGGAATCTGGCAGGATTTCCCTTGTTGGTTGAAGTGGATGAGTGTAAGTCATACTTGGCAAAGACATCTCAGGTGTATTCTGTTCTATGAATAGAGTTTGGAGATGACAACTAGCCCTCTGAAGTGGGTTTAAGGCCCTGTCACACTGCCCAACGGATGCAAAACATTAGTAAAAAGGACACAGCGGACAAACAAAATGTTCCATCCATTGTTATCCGCTCTCAAAAGGGGTGAAAATTTGCATAACCAGAGCAGATAACACGGAAAGGAACAGATGGCGGGAGGACGCAGAGCGGATGGAAAATGGATGCAGAGCGGATGCCTAGCGGATGGAAGCGGATAGAAGCGGATGGCACATCCGCTCGGCTTCCGGGGGACCTCAGCAAAGCGGACACGGAACGGAAAGAGCGGATGCAGACCGGACGCCGAGCAGATGAAGCGGATGCACAGCGGAAGCCTAGCAGATGCACAGCGGAAGCCTAGCGGATGCAGAGCGTTCACTGCGCATGCGGGGGGGATTTATTGCATCAGCCCCGCGGATATAAAGGGAAGCAGCTCGGAAGCAGGTCACCATTCAGAGGAAAGACCTGCATCCAGACACATCGAGTGCCTTGCCAGCCTGCCCTGCCTGCATGCCTGCCTGCCAGCCTTGCTGCCAGCCTTGCTGTCTGCCTTGCTGCCTGCCATCCTGCCAGCCTTGCTGTCTGCCTGCCTGCCAGCCTCCCTGCAAGCCTTGCTGTCTGCAAGCCTTGGTGCCTGCCTGCCTGCCAGCCTTGGTGTCTGCCTGCCTGCCAGCCTTCCTGCCAGCCTCCCTGCCAGCCTCCCTGCAAGCCAGCAACCCCACAAACATGGGGAAGAAGAGAAAGCCTCAGCCATCTGCTGCCAGCCCTTGCAAGAGGGACAGGGCCACCCTCCCGCCCCCTGGCCCTCACTCTGCTTCTGCTGGGGCTTCTGTAGCATGGGCTCGCTCTTCTGCGGCTGGGGCTTCTGCTGCTTCTGCTTCTGGAGGAGCTGATGCTGGTGCTTCTGGAGGTGGTGCTTCTGCTGGTGCTTACTCTGCTGATGCTGCTCCTGGCGGTGTTGCTGCTGCTGGTGCTTACTCTGCTGAAGCTGCTCCTTGTCCTGCTGGTCCTGCTCATCCTGCTCGTGCTCCTGGACTTGCTCGTCCTGCTCATACTGCTCGTGTTCCTGGTCTTGCTCGTCCTACTCGTCCTGCTGGTCCTGCTTGCGCTCCTGGTCCTGCTCGTGCTCCTGGTCCTGCTGGGGCTCCTGGTGCTTACTCTGCTGCTGCTGATCCTGGTCCTGCTGGTGCTGGTGCTGCTGCTGATGATGATGATCCTGCTGGTACTGCTGCTGCTGCTGCTGCTGCTGATGATGATGATGATGATGATGATTATGATCCTGCTGGTGATGCTGCTGCTGCTGCTGTTGATGATGATGATGATCCTGCTGGTGCTGTTGCTGCTGGTGGTGTGGAGAAGCAGCCCCTACAACCTTGAAGTCCCTCTGATGAGGGCCCATATGGCCCTGCCAGAGGGAGGAAGAGGCAGACACGTGATAGGGAGAGGAGGCAATACTCCATTGAGGAGGAACATGAGGATGAGTGGCTGGAGTGGCTGAGAGAGAATGACTATCTGTGGTGGAAGAGACACCGGCTCTACAGGGACACCAAAAGGAAGCAGGCTGCTTGGAGAGAGAAGGCAGAGAGCCTGGGCTACACATCGGGCTGGTGGAAGGACATGAACACCTGGTATGGGAAGCTGCACCTCAAGAAATCTGGCCAGGCCACGGTTAAGCTGACGGACAGAGAGACCTACGTCATGGCCAGGTGCAGCTTCCTGGAGGGTGAGATCCACCACCGAGGAGCAGCAGCAGCCCCTCTCATGACCCTCGCTCTCCGGCAGCCTGCTGAGAGCCAGTCCTCTTCTGGCCGAGAGTCAGTTCCTGTCTCCAGGCAGGTTTCTGTAGAGCGTCCCACGGCGGAGAACCCGCGGACAGCTGTTTTAACCGTGGGGGAGCATGTGGAGTACTCCCTGGTGCAGTGGGAGAAAGGAGACAGCACGTCCACCACAGCCCTACCTACACCCACCCCCAGCTCCACCTCCACAGAAAGGCAGAGAGCCAGACAGGAGGGGCAGAGCCACACTGTCCTGCTAGAGATCAGGGACACCCTCCGGAGCAGCATAGATCTCCTCTCTCAGCTGGTCCACACCGACTCCTCCTCCTCCAACCGCAAGCCCTTCCTCACCTATGTGAACCAGACCCTCACGGACATGGGGGAATCCCAGTACCAGGTGATGAAGGACCGGATCACCGAGCTGCTTCACAACCCTCCAGACCCAGAGGAACCTGCTCCCACCCAGTCCAGGTCTGCTCCTCCACCCCAGGTGATGTCCCTACCATTCCAAGGCTTTCCACAGCCCCTCACCTACCAGGACTATGGCTACCAGGAGGTCCAGCAGCACAGGCAGCAGCCCTTCCCAGTCCAGGCACAGAGTCATCGGATGACACCGTTGCCACCGGTTCCACTGATGCCACCGATGCCACCCACGACACTGATGCCACCCACGCCAGTCCTCACCCAGCTGCAGACCAGACAGCCCCACTACACTGTTCCTTCCTCCACCCACAGCCAAGCCTGGCCTCAGTACATCTGTCCTCGGTACTGGGGCTGACACCCCATGGCATGGAGGAAGGAGCTCTCAACATCACGGGGCTGAGCCAGCTGTCCGAGAGCTTCCTCAACACACCATCACCTGTTGTCCTCTCAGGGCCAGGCACCCCAGTGGGGCTTCAGACCAGCACTCCAGCAGCAGCCAACTCCACAGCACCTGGACCTTTCACCCCGAGACTGGGCATACCTCCGAGTGACCAAGAAGAGTGCCAGAGACTGGGTGGCTACCTGTAGACTTTATTTGGACACTTGGGTCATTTTTCTTTGACAGCTTGTTATTAATAAAGATTATCTTTGCTTCACACACTTGCTTCATTTAATTTTTTTAATAAAGTCTTGGTGGAAACTTTTAGAAATAGTTTAAGCCTTTGCATGCTTGTAGGATGGGTAAGGATAGCAGTGGGATGGGCAGGGATACCTTTGGGATGGGTAAGGATAGCAGTGGGATGGGCAGGGATACCTTTGGGATGGGTAAGGATAGCTGTGGGATGGGCAGGGATACCTTTGGGATTGGTAAGGATAGCAATGGGGTGGGCAGGGATAACTTTGGGATGGGTTAAGATAGCTGTGGGATGGGTTGAGATAGCTGTGGGGATAGATAAATCTCCAGTGCAAGCATAGTGGGACTGTATGGTCCACCCTCCCAGGTGCCACACCTATGGCCCTTC
This sequence comes from Laticauda colubrina, assembly GCA_015471245.1. NCBI lineage: Eukaryota > Metazoa > Chordata > Lepidosauria > Squamata > Elapidae > Laticauda > Laticauda colubrina. Next base: position 21,388,751 of record BLBF01000010.1, on the reverse strand, counting down.
ATTATCACTACTAATGTAAGCATTGATCCACACATTTGAACATAAACATAACTCTTTATTAAATGCCCTGTTCATTGTAGGCCCACCCAACATACATGGCCCAATCTGTTCCGTGTGATGAGACAGGCTGAAGGAAGCATCCATAAATCATATACCATCCCATCTTGCCATTCCACTGCTCCAGCTGGGGAGTTGCACCAGTGTTTCAGGAGGTTGCGCTGCTTCTTCCCTTCACGTGAAGCCTTGCACATCCTCAGTGTCTATCAGGTTTTGCCCTTGCCTCCATTCCCCAGGCTCCTTGTCCCCATTGCCTTGTTGGAGGTCCACGAGCCTGTTCTGCAAGACTGGGTAGTGGGTGCGCATGAGATTGTGCAGGATGCAGCAAGCTTCCACGATCTTCCTCACGGTCTGTGGGTGATGCTGCATGGTGGTGAGCAGTACCTGGAACCTGTTGGCCAGGATGCCAAAGGCATTCTCCACCACCTGCCTTGCCCTGGACAGCCTGTAGTTGAAGATCCTTTCTTCACGGGTGAGGTATTTGGAGGTGTAGGGCTTCATGAGGTAGGTTGTGAGGGAGAAGGCGTCATCCCCCACGATGAAGTAGGGCACATCTTGCGTGTCGTTGGGCAGGGGGTCTGGATCTGGGAAGCCCACCATGAGGTTGCGTTCCAGCCTCTCCTTGAGGTCACTGGCATTGAATACCTGGGCATCTGAACATGAGCCGTTGCCTGAAGCATCGATGTACATGAACTTGTAGTCAGCATTGACCATGGCAAAGAGGATGATGCTGAAGAAGCCCTTGTAATTGAAATAAGTGGACCCCGACTTGGCAGGTGCTTTGCAGGCCACGTGCTTGACATCTATGGCTCCAATGGTGTGTGGGAAGTTCCACCACTGATATCACTGCTCTGCAATCATATCACTGCTTCTTCCATCCTTCTTCAGTGGTGGGGCACTGGAGGAGCTCCTCCATGTATTCTTCGATGTTGGCCTGCACCACTTCTCTGACCACAATGCTGATGGTGTTGTGTGGCACCCTCCAGCCGTACTGCATGCTCCTGTAGGTGGTCCCTGAGGCTAGGTGGCGCAGAGTTAGTGCCACCTTGAGCCCAGGGTCCAGGCTGGGCTGGAAGTTGGTGTTTGCCTAGGTCAACCTGGGTGTCAGCCGCTGCACAACTTCATCAAGCATGGCTGGAGACATCCTCATGAAGTTCTGGAATGCACAAGGGTCTTTGTTCCTCAGCTCCACCATCAGATTGTTGTACAGTCCGTACTCTGCTCTTCTCCTGATCCATCTTCGGACCCAAATGCTTCTTGGCCGCCTCCTTTTCTTCCCGTAGTAGAGTTCACAGAGCCTGTAGATGGCTTCGCACTGTTGCAGAACGATGGTGGCTACAATCCATGGTGGACATGACTGGATGCTGTGGAAGAGGAAGAGGCAGATTAAGGCTGCAGAGGTCTGCACAGCTGGTCTGCTGGTCTGAACGTGAGATCCAGGTGAGTTGCTCCCCCTTTTTATAGGCAATATAGGTTTTCCACTATGTGTCCCTTTGCATCCTCTAGGCATCCTCTAGACATCCTTAATATGCGAGATAGGTCCCCTCTGTGAACGTTTTTTCCATTTTAAATGCTTTCTTTGCGTGCTGCATCCACTATCATCCTTTCTTTGTCCGTGCTACTAATGCTGCGTGTCCATTCCGCGTCTATTCCGCTTCCTCCCTGCGTCCGAGCAGATTTGAGTTGCACGGATGCGCAGCGGATGCCCAGCAGATATCGCGGATGCGTAATGGATGCAGAACGGATGTCCCCTGTATGCCTCGCGGATGCAGAACGGACACATTGGATACATTTTCCACTCAAAAGTTTTGAGCAGGTCAAAACCTTCTGAGCGGATGGAACCTCAATCGACGGATGCTGGAAGGATAGAGAGGAAGCAAAATGGAGCCAGTGAGTACAGAATGGAAGCATCGTGTTAACCAACGGATGGCAAGTGTTTTTCTCCATTTTACATCCTTTTTCCATCCATTGGTGCAGTGTGACAGGGGCTTTAGAAGCTGATTGATGGCCAAATCAATCAACCCACGTCAGTCCAACTGGGATAGTTTCTAAATGCAAAAAACTAAATTTTGTTAGTTTAAAGCAATTAAAATGGATTTGGTACAAAATATATCCAGGCCTCCTGAAAATGACCTCACAGAACGAGTAGGAACATATAGGAAAAGTATCTGTTCCAGATACTGTGGTCACAAGCCATGAAAGGTTTTAGTGGTTAAAACTAAAATCTTACAACTAGAAACTAACTGGAAGCCAATAAAAATCACAAAGTATTGCAGCAATGTGTTTGTGTGATCCATTTCCAGAGAGTACCTGAGAGTCCCATGTATAACTCATTGGATTTATCAAATGATCTACATCATGATTGATTGTCATGAGACTATCTCTATCCAAATAGGCCATAGCAATAGCTATTCCTTACTGAACTCTGCTTTGCCCATTCTATACTAACTAACCATGCCAACTTGTAACTAATGAAAGGAAAGGATATGAGTTCTTGGTGAGAGAAAGAAAGCTGCTGGAATACCTGACAACAAATCATCAGGTTAACTCAGGCCTCCAGGCCAAGGTTTTTCATGCTTTCTGTATAGTTTTTATTCTATTGATGATTGTGTCAAGGATCTTCTCTAAAATAGTCAAATAATCAATTTTAAAGGAAACACTCTCCCTCTTGTCTTTCACATTGCCTATTGTAAAACATGTGTGAACAAATGTTATTCTAAATAATAAATGCAGTGTATTCACTTAAAAAGAAATGCTAGACTATATTCCTTGTTATATATTGTTATATATTGTACTGCATACATTGTATTTCTTGTTTTCAAGTGTATTTTGAAATGTGTTTCTTTTTAACATTCTTTAAAATGTGTTTCTTTCCAACCAGCATGTGATATAGATGTGAGAGCTGTGTATGCCAGGATAAACACTGAATACATCAGGAATGGGGCTCTTAAGAAGTGTGTGCGCTAAAATGAGAAGATATGGGGTCAAGAATAATGGTTGCTGAAAGTGTGTGGATTGAACACTAAACCGAATGACCAGTAAAAGAGAAATATTTGTAATAGGTTTGATTGCATAGAAAGAATGCTTGATTTCCTAACAGTAAAATAAAGGAAGAGCAAATAGGTTGAGAGGAAGGGGAGACAGGATTGGATTGAGTTGCTGAGAGGGAATTTTTAAAGAATGTGAGAATTTTTAAAGAATAAGAAGCACTGTACTTAGAATTCAGTATTACAGACTAATTCTGCTGACTGTCAGGGGGTTCGATCCTCACTGGGTCAAGGCTGACTCAACCTTCCATCCTTACAAGATCAGTAACATGAGGACCCAAATTGTTGGGAGCAATATGCTGACTCTGTGAAACTGCTTAGAGAGGGGTGGGTTTCTACCGGTTCTGTCTACTTCTGTAGAACTGATAGCTCTGAAGAGCAGCAGACATAGAACCATTTTTATGTCTGCTGCTGTTTTGGCCCACCTGCCTACCCAGGCTCTTACTATTTCCTGCTTTTTCAACTGCAGCTGCTTTGTGCGACACAGCTGCAGTGGAAAAAAGCAGGAAAAAAGGGCTTTTCCAACTGCTACAGTTGCACTTGCATGCAGTGCTGTTCAGCTGTCCAGGCAGCTCACCAGGTTGTAAATTACACTCGTGCAACTTGTGTGACTCGCGCATGCATGTGTGACGCTAATAGACAGAACTAGTAGTTATACCAGTCAGATCCCATCCCTGGCTGTAAAGCACTGTTAAGTGGTATATAAGTCTAAGTGCACAAATTATCATATGGACATCGTAGTAGCCACATGGTTTGCAAGACTCAAAATGTATTGAAATTGCTGATGCTAGTGCAATGATGTATTTCCAGGGGTGGGATTCTACCAGTTCGCACCTATTCACTAGAACCAGTTGTTAACATTCTAAGCAGTTCAGAGAACCGGTTGTTAGAAGAAATTACTGGCCTAATCCTGTAAGGAAGGCAGGAAGGAAACATTCAGGTGTTGCTTACAGAAACTGTCTCTCCCTTAACCCTTATTACATTCTTGGCAGGACTAGACTTCCTATCTCAGGAACTTATCTGGAGTTTTTTCCCCCTCCTTTGCTGGTACCTTGCTTGTGTGGAGTTACCATTCAAAGTTACAATGGCACTGAAAAAAGTGACTTATGACCATTTTTCACACTTATGACTGTTGCAGCATCCCCACAGTCATGAAAGGCCAGGCGAGGAGATGCATGCCTCGATGTGAGACCTATTGAGTTGGCCACACCCAGCCAATAACATGACCACCAAGCCATGTCCATCCAGTCAAATGACTACCAAGCCACACCCACCAACTAAGCCACACCCACAGAACCAGTTGTTAAAAATGTTGAATCCCATCCCTGTGTATTTCCTCTCATTTTCTTATGCCATGTCATCTGTGCCATGCCATCTCATTAATTCTGTTTTCTATTTCTTATTCTTTTTCTGCACTTTACATAATATTCCTTCCTCTGGAGGGTAATAGCAATAGCAATGGCACTTAGAATTATATACCGCTTCACAGTGCTTTACAGCCCTCTCTAAGAGGTTTACAGAGTCAGCCTATTACCCCCAACAACTTGGGTCCTCATTTTACTCATCTTGGAAGGATGGAAGGCTGAGTCAACCTTGAGCTTGGGATTTGGAACAAACATCCAGAGATATTCCCATCCTAATCAGAAAAAGATGAGAACAACCTGAACGAGCTTCCTCTTTAAGCATAATTAAAGAAGCAAAATAGGTGTGATGGTATTTCTTTCAAAAGTACAATTTTAAAGAGAAATACTTAAGTTGTATCAATTTATTGATTATGCATTTGGAGGTATGTTATATAAAAGAAAAAAAAAAGGAGCTGCCATTTTTTTATATGTATAATTTATTCAGAGTGACTTGTGGAATTATTTTGCTAAAGGGATTTGGATTTTAATTTGAATCCTGCTCTGTATTCGTTCTGTTCAAAGCACAGAAGTAGCATTCCATGTGATTATTAAAGGTCCTTGTTTACACTGTACAGAAGACCTGTATGCCATTCTTTAAGACGCTCAGAAATGCATTATGTGGCACTGGCAATACATTTCTGACTTTATTAGCAACAGGGGAGCACTCCAAGCCCAATTTTCTAGAATGTTGTGCAACACATATACAATAGATTTAAAAAATAACTCTGAAATGCAAGCCAACACTATATTATTTTAATTGTTGTGGCCTTTTTAATTTATTCCAGCTAGTTTTGTATTGCCATATATGATTTTTCAGTGAAAACAAGCAAACGAAAACAAAACAAAGCGCCAGCTTATTAGAAAGACCAAAATGTGGCAGTAGGTTTTCAACATTCTAATTAAAACGTTTAAAACATTTGAACTATTGCCTACAACTTTCTGTTCAACCTGTGGGCTGGTGGGTGGTAGAACTAAAGCTGCTGAAACCAGAGCTGAAAATTAAGGAACCATATTTTTTTTTTTTCTTTCTTTCATTCTTTCTGGCACTAAGTCAGAATATCCATTCTTTTGATACCCTTCTATTTTTATGTTTTGTTTAGCAGAAGGATACATATTTCTTGATAGTCTTAAACTGATCCTTCCCTTATTTTACTGTGAACTATCAAATCCTAATCAATTCCTAGTGGCCACATAGATAGATATTCTTCATGTCAATCTGTGGTTAACGTGGTCTTTCATGACTCTCAATGGTGCATTCATTGTCACTGTAACTGAGTCCATCCATTTTGCCATTTGTTGTCTTCTTCTACTCTTTCCTCCCATTTTTTCCAGTCTTTTCAGAAGAGCTGTTTCTTCACATAATGTGTCCAAAGTTGGATAATTTGAACCTGGTCATTTGGGCCTTGAGTGAGACCTGAAGCAAGTTTAGACAATATCAATGGTCTTCTGTTTATAAAAGCTTCGGGTCTGGGTTTGTCAAGTGAGAGTCTAGTGATGGGTCAGCTGTGAGTTATCAGTAACGAGTCTTGTGATAGATCTTGTGATGGGGGGGGGGGGTTTACATCAGATCAGGGTCATTGGGAGGTGAACTGCTGGTGGAAAGGAGTTGTTTGGGTTGGTTGAGGCTCAGTGCTGTCTCTGGTTGGCTGTGAGGTAGATTTGGATTCTGAGGGGTTCGTAGTCTGATTGTAGTTCAGTGTGTCTGTTGATGGAATTACTTGTGGAGTGCTAGGGACTCATGAATGTAACAGGTGGTAGCATGGCCAATCAAACTGGTACTGTTTGGTGTGGGTGTAGGTGGAGATTAAGGATTTGGGATCATTTGACTGCTAGTTGATGTTTGTGGATTCTGGTTTTTAATTGATATGATGCTTTCCCCGTGTTGAATTATACATTACATTGTTTCTTTCATTATTTTGTATTTTGTTTTTGGTTCTGGATAATTTCTGGCAGAGTGTTGCTGTGGGTTTGTGGGCTATTGATACTCTTAGGGGTTGAAGGATTCTGGCAGTCATTTCTGGCACATCTTTTTTGTATAGTAGGGTTAGTTTTTGCATGGTGATTGGCTGTGTGGATTGTTGTTAATTGGGTGTTATGTGTCAGAATATGAAGTTTTTGAAAAAAAATTTTTTTTTACAACATATCCATGTGAGGTTTCTGAGACTGATTTATTCAGGTAGTTTGAGACTGATTTATTCAGGTAGTCACTGAGAAGGTCAGATCTGATTTATTTATCCATCAAATTTATGAGTGTCCATCTTACCAGTATAACATTAAATTTGCTCTTATATGTAAAATATTTGTTTCTAACGTTCTACAATTCAAGTATTTTCTAAGCACATTGCTACGCCTTCTTACCGAGCTAGTATATCATATTGTTGAAAAAACTGGACATTGAAAAAAATGAAATGAAGATTTATATAGCATGGGATAAAATAACACCACTGTGGATCTGGCTACCTTTGAACTCACCAAAGGTGAGAAAATGGAATGTGACACTCATGGAAGGAAAATGTGAGACCTACATGAAGAATTATTTCTAAAATAAATCATTGCAAATTCATCCAGATCACTGGGGTTTTTTTTTAGAAATAAAGATAGATAAGTGATGGACCATGCACACAGCTGGTCAGAAGGAGAAAAACAAAAGGTTTCAAGTAAGAATAGAACACAGAATAAAAACAAACATATGAAACTAGCATTTACTGTAGCATAGAACAGTACCATTTCAAACGAAGATTCACTTGGATACTCGTCTGCTCTATAACATTAAAAAATTCCGATTTATTTATTTATTTGCTATATTGCAGTGAATTTTAATATATCCCTTTGGGATGAGCTTGACTTCTGCTAGCTACTGTATTTGGATTCGTTCCACTGATTTATTTGTTAATAGCATAAGACAGAGGTGCCTTTGTCACTCTCTTCTTTCAGGGTGTCTTTTCCCTTGGATAGTCTTGCTGACAATCCCAAAATACTAAACTGCAAAGGAAATCCCATTAAGCTAAAACCCAATGAAATGACATTTTGGCCTTATGATGCATGCACTCAACCCATGAGCTCCTGTGAGTGACCCCCAACTAGTGTGAATTTTGTTGGCTATTACTGTTGCTAACAAAGCCCTTCACGTTTCTGCTTTAAAGACAGCTACAAATTGTATTGTGCTATTGTGGGGCTGGGAGAGCCATCCATATAGGAGCAACACCTTTGAAACAACTTGATATTAGCTTTCATGCAATATCCTTACAGCTGCTCTCAGTTAAAAAAAAAAATCATCCCTCGGCTGAATAGGCTTCATGATGGAATTCTGGCAGGGAGATTTAATATTATTTGTCTACACCACGAAGCAAGCAACTATAGCCCTTGTAAAATGGCTAGCTGACTGGCTGCCATTATTTTCCAAGCAATCTAAGTAGTTATGTTTCACACTGCAGGGGTGTTGAGCATAATAGCGCTGTCTAGACTCCATGCCTACAAAAAAAAGAGAGATTGCCTTTCCTTCTGTTCTTGCTGGTCAAGCCAGGTTAATGATGATTGCCTTAATGAGAGTCATCTGACTTATAACCTCCAGAGAGAAGAAACTGATTTGCCAGGATGAACAATATTATACTCTTTCCACAGAACAGACTGATTTCATTTGCTTGAAATGTTTCTACTTTTCTCAATGGTTGTAGGGCCCAAAATAAATTGGCAGCTATGGGTGCTTGCTAATATCACTGATTATAAAGAAGATAGGATGTATTGCTTTATCACAGCTCAATGTCTTCTTAATTGCAGGTACTGAACATTTCTTATTTTCCTTCTCTTCTAACCAGTAATGAATATCCTAGTCTTTTCATGGACAGGTGGTTTTGTTTTGTATCACACTTCAACAATAAGCTGAGGAAAAGAATGAAAAGTCTCTTTTGGAAGTGTTGAAGTGGTGCCTTTCCTTTCTTTAACATGCCCAAATACAATTGTTGGCCTGTGTTATTTCTGTTCCCCCCACCCCCCTGGGTGTGTCATATAACAGATTCTCCAACAAAACATGGGCTGGGTGTCATCAATCACGCTCTCCAATAAAAGATTTTCACAGGCAGAAGATCCAGTAGTTTAGGATACAATCTCCAAGTGACTAAAACTACTATGGATAAAAAGCTGCAGTAGCTCTGCAAATTATAACTACTATATTATTGTGTAGTTCAGATTATTTAATAGAAAAGATTCTTCACCATGTACAGATATAACAGTAATCTCAGCTTGTCCAACTCACAACTGGTCTATCCTGGAAATGTACATTTGTAAAATTTGATACACAACCTCAATAATGTTTTATTTATTAAATTTGCATGACATCCATCTCTCTACCAAATGACTCTAATAACTATTCAAACTTATGAGAGACTCAAACAACTTAGTTATGACCCCATCTTCAAAGTTGCAACTGCTGCATTCATGCTTTGTGACTTTTGCCATTTTTCCATCAAAAAAATCCATTGGATAAACTAGATTAGGATTAAGACCCATGATTTATTTAATGACTGTAATGATTACTTAGCAGGCAAAAAACAGTGCTAAAATAAAGTTTAATCACTTGGTACATTGACTTATGACTGCAATGACTTATTATCAAAAATTTGGGCTCATTTGTAATCATAAGTCAAGGACTATCTGCAAGGTTTCAGAAGGCACAGAAGCTATGCTGGCTGGAGAATTCTGGGAGTTGAAATCCACAAATCTTAAAGTTGCCAAGTTTGGAGATCCCTGCTGTAGGTAGTTGGCTGACTGAGAGATAAAAGCCTTTGTGACCCAAGCAATTAACCTTGTAGTAACACTTTTGACAAAGGCCATCTATTCCCAGTTTGCCTTTAGTTTTCCATTTTGCATGAAGATAGAGCAGCATTAATCTCCTAGTGTCATCAAGGATTGGGAAGTTCTGCAGCATTTCCTTCTTAAAATATGTTTGTTTTTATATCCTCATTTGGTTTTTCTTTTATAAGAACTGAATAAAACCCTTGTGGTCTATAGTAGCTACATTTTAGAAGCTTATAGAATTAATTATATGGTATTTGAAAATAGTTTATGAGTGCATAGTTATTTACAGATGTTTCAGAATAATCAAGAGTTTGGCTCAATTCCCTGCTCTACTTGTAAACATAACAATTTTTTTGTGGAAATTCCCAGTAGTTATGTTCAGCCAACAGCTTTTGATGTGAAAAGCCAGAAAAGGTTAAGAGTTAAGTTCTTTTAAAAGTAAATAACAATATGGATTTTTCTGTCTCTGAATTTATCTATATACTCATATACGATTGTCTGCAAATGAAAAATCAGCTAAGCCAAAAAAACCTATAGGACAGGTAATGGCAGGGGCGGGTGGGCAGTGCCAGCCAGAAGTGGTATTAGCCGGTTCTCCGAACTACTCCAAATTTACACTACTGGTATGCCAAAACTGGTCTGAACCAGCTGAATACCACCTCTGGTACCAAAGTTGAGAAACAGTGATGTAACCAATGACCAATGTCATTTATGCTTGCTGTATAGCATTTTCTATGTACTGGACTCACACTTAATACTCTACAGCTCTTTGACTACAAACTTCATTAATGGGTATCTACAAACAGATAAATACAGATGATGGCATATCTGTTAGCCATTTGCTCCTGTTAGCTGCGTGACTAGCTTTCCATCCTCACTGGTTGACTTTTGACATGCAGGAAATAAGCCTCATTTCCCCCATGATCTTCTGCTGCTCATCACATCCTGCTGCTTTTTTTTTTTTTAATGCTGGAGTTGGTTTTGTTTTTCCAGGTTTAATAAAGCAACAACAACAAAAAACACTGCCAATTTCCAAGACAAAGGTATGATACTACTTATGAGAATATCAAGATCTTGAATATCTCAGACAAAACCACAGAAATATTGGGAGATTGTACTGCCTGATTTGAAAGCTCAAGCAAGAATAATGAAGTCCCAGATATATTAGGGCTTTCACCAATCAACACCTTGAATCGCAATTAATATAAGACAATGGTTTTGCAGATAGTTTGCCACCCATGACGTTGCACTGATGACCTCTTTTATATAGCAGAAAAGCATAATAAAAGAATTGGAAGGGATCTTGAACTTCTTCTAGCCCAGCCCGCCCCCACTCTCAAGCAGAAGACCCTATACCATTTCAGACAAATGGTTGTCCAATTTCTTCTTAGAAACCTCCAGTGTTGGAGCATTCACAACTTCTGGAAGCAAGTTGTTCCACTGATTAATTTTTTAATTGTCAGGAAATTTCTCCTTAGATCTAGGTTGCTTCTGTCCTTGATTACTATGCATTGCTTCTTGTCTTGCCTTCAGGTAGTTTGGAGAATAGCTTGACTCCCTCTTCTTTGTGACAACTCCTGACATATTGAAACATTGCTATTGTGTCACCCTAGTCCTTCTTTTTATTAAACTAAACTTTCCCAATTCCTGCAACCGTTCTTCAAATTTTCTAGCTTCCAGTCCTCTAATCATCTTTGTGGTTCTTCTCTGCACTCTTTCCAAAGTCTCAACATCTCTTTTTTATATCGTGGTGACCAAAAACTTACATTAAACAATGTAAAATGGGACCTGGAATTAAATTCAGTTCTTTGGGTATCACATGTATGAATTGTTATGCACTGATCATTTCATTTTGTTTTTCAAATGCCATATATTCCATCCAGTGTCACAGAGTGGTTGGATTAAACTGTTTTTGTAAGAGGGTGTGGGTTTTTTTTTTTTTAGTTTAAGGTTACTTTATTCCATCCTCACTTTGAGATTGTTTTATTTATGATATGTAAATCAGAAAACAGACAGATCAATTGTTCAAAGATGTGCATATGGCATTTGATATAATGCTCTAATATTTGAAACTCTGTTTCCCCATCACTCTTCTTAAAAAAAGGAAAATGGGGTCTGGATGCCATATCTAAACTCAAAATAAATTCTCTGTTGAACTTTTTGGTTTGACAAATTGTATGTAGATGTGTAAGTTATTTTTACATATATTTTATGCTCTTGTATGTAGATGTCTAAATTATTTTTACATGTATTATATATGCATTTAGTTTTAATATCTCATTTTATCCAATAATATTTTTTCAATACAGGTAGTCCTCAGCTTATGACTACAAGTGAGCCCAAAATTTCTGTTGCTAAGCAAATCATTTGTGAAGTGAATTTTGCCTCATTTTGCAACCTTTCTTGTCATTGTTGTTAAGTTGTTAAATGAATCACCGCAGTTATTTAGTTAGTAACATGGTTGTTAAGTGAATTTGGCTTCCCCGTTGACTTTGCTTGTCAGAAGGTTGAAAAAAGTGATTACATGATTCCAGGACATCACAATTGTCATAAATATGAAGTAGTTGCTAACATCCAAATTTGTATCACATGACCATGGGTGTGCTGCAATGGTTATAAGTATAAAAAAACACAGAAATCAACAAAGAAAGCTAGAAAGATATTACCAAAATCCTTCTTTCAAATAACAGAAGAATTCAACTTAAAAGATGCTTGGAGAGAGAAACATGGAGAGCAAGCAATACACCTTTTACTCAAGCAGACATGCTTCATGGTCTAGAATAGACATGATACGGATGTCAGCAGAACAACTGGCTAACATATGAGAGATCGAAATAAAAACAAGCACTTGGGCAGATCATAATTCAGTGACAATTACTTGGAGAGGATACAAGAGGAGATACAGATGGATCTTAAATAATATGATATTAAAAGAGAAAGACTTAAAACAGAAAATAGAGAAAGAACTTGCTTTCTTCTTTAAAGAAAATATAAAAGAGGATACATCTCTACAGAATTTCTGGGATGCACAAGAGGCTTGATAATAGACATAAAGAAAGAAATATAAAACAGAAAAAGACTTTCAAAATATTAGGGGATGATTATAAAAAACTGGAAAAAAAACTTACAGAAGTCCCCGCAAAAAAAGACATTAAAAATAAAATGGATATAATTAAACATAAAATGGGACAAATGGAAGAAAAGGAACTAGCACAAAAAATTAAAAACGCTAAACAGAATTATTTTGAAGATGCAAATAAACCAGGCAGATGGCTAGCCTATCAATTGAGAAAGGAGAGAGAATCAAGAAGGATTAGCCAACTAATAAATGAAGAAGGATATACATGTTAGGGAAATGAGGAGAAGAAAAAAATTATACAAGATTACTATGGGAAATTGTATTTTCAAGAGAATATTCAAGAAGAAAAAGTTAAGCATTATTTACAGAAAGCAAACTTACCTCAGATACCTAAAGATATTAGAAGGGAATATAACAATAATGGAAGCTTTAAAACAGAAGCTTTAAAAAAACAGAATGTTGGAAAAACACCAGGTCCAGATGGCTTATCAGTGGAATTTTACAAGAACTTTCAGGAAATATTGAATCTTCCCCTTTTTTGAAGTTATGAACAAAGTTATGTAAAAGAAAAAAAGACCCAAAGCATGGACAGAAGAGTACATTACACTTATACCGAAAGAGGATACAGACCTGCAGCAAGTTAAAAATTACAGAACTATGTACCTATTAAATTCAGACTATAAAATCTTTGCTTCAATCTTGGCAGAAAGACTAAAAAGATATTTAAATAATTTTATCCATATTGATCAAAATGGATTCCTGCCAAAAAGATAAATCAAAGATAATGTGAGAATTATTTTGGATACTCTGGAATACTACGAGGCACATCCTGAGAAGCAAATGGCTTTGATGTTTTTAGACGCACAAAAAGCCTTTGACAATGTGAGTTGGCAATTTATGTTATTGCAATTGGAACAAATGGGCTTTGGTAAAAAAATTCATTCAAGCCATTGAAATGATATATTATGAACAAACTGCAAAAGTTATGGTAAATGAAGAACTAACAAAATCTATAGATATAAGAAAAGGGACAAGGCAAGGTTGTCCACTTTCACCCCTGCTGTTTGTGTTAACATTGGAAGTGTTGAACAGGAATATTAGAGAAGATAAAGAAATAAAAGGAATGAAAATCCAAAAGGAAGAGTATAAATTTCAAGCTTTTGCAAATGACCTGGTATTTATACCAGAAGATCCATTGGAAACAGCACCTAAATTAATAGGAAAAAATAGAAGAATATGGAAAAGTAGCAGGTTTGAAAATAAACAAAGATAAAACAAAGATACTAACAAAGAATATGCTAGTAAGACAAAAGAAAGAATTGGAAGAAATTTTAGAAATATGGATCACAAATAAGGTTAAGTATTTAGGGATATATATAACATCAAGATGTAGTACACTGAAGGAGGATAATTATTTTAAACTCAAACAGCAGATTGCGACAGATTTGACAAAATGGGGAAACTTACAATTGTCATTGATTGGAAGAATATCTACAATTAAGATAATGCATTGCCTAGAATTTTATATTTATTCCAGACAATTCCATTCTGACTAGGGAAGGAGTTTTTTGAAGATTTAAATAGAATTGTGTTGAAATATATTTGGCAGGGGAAAAAAGCAAGAATAAAATTAAAATTGTTACAAGGTGAAAGAATAACAGGAGGGTTTGCCTTGCCTAACTGGGAGTTGTATTACCAAGCAACAAATTTGATGCGGATAAAGGAATGGATAACATTAAGGAACAATAAACTATTGACCTTAGAAGGGCATGATTTGCTGTTGGGATGGCATGCCTTCCTTTGGTACAAGGGAACTAAAACACAGGTGTATTTTAGAAGACATTATCTTTGAGAGACATTGGTTTTGAATTGGGAGAAGATAAAAAGACAATATTATTTAAAAATTCCACTATTGATATCTACCATTGAAGCTTTTTCTTACAAATAATATATAAAAAGGAACAAACAGTTAGATATGGTGAGATATTGAATGAAAAGGGTGAACTTAAATCTATGCAAGAGTTGGAAGAACAAGGTGTAAAAATGAATTGGTTTTCATATTTGCAAATACAATCTAGATTTGACAAAGATGTTAAAGAGGAAGGTATTTATGATAAGTTGATTGACTTCGATAAGATTTTGATGGGTAGTGATGAAAAGGTAATTAAAAACTTTATGGACACTTATTGGAATTTAAATTGGAGGAGGAACAAGTTAAAGAAACGATGATTGCTTGGGGGAAAAATTTTAGATATGGGATTGATTTAGAAAAATGGCAAAAATTGTGGTCTCAAAATTATAAAATGACAATGTCAACTGCATATAAAGAAAATTTGTATAAGATGTTTTACAAATGGCATCTACCCCCGACGAGACTTGCGAGAATCTTTAAGAATAAATCGGATAAATGTTGGAAGTGTCATCAGATACCTGGTTCATATTACCATATGTGGTGGACATGCTTGGACACAAAGAAATATTGGACTAAAATCCACACGTGGTTGGAAAAAATGATAAAACAACATATAGACCAGAGATCTTTTTATTGAGAATTATACCGGAAATATACAACGAAGAGTTGAAATATTTGATTGTAAATGTGCTAACAGTGGCTAGGATTGTATTTGCTAAGAATTGGAAAAATGATAAAATACCGATGCAGGAGGAAATTATTAAGAAATTATGGACTGTGCTGAAATGAGTAAATTGACATTTGAAATTAGAGAACAAGAAACTAAACAATTTTATATGATATGGGATTTGTTTTATCAATGGTTGGACAAAAAGACATGGTAATGTAATGGACAGATCATTTTGTGATAGAAATTTAATAGATTGATATAAGACATAACATATATATATATATATAGCCATTGGTTGAAAGTATAACATAGATTTAAAGATAAAACTTGGAATATCTCACATAAAATGATGGAATAAATAGTTTAGTCACGGATGATTAATAACTGATAAACATGCAAGCATATGTTAGTTCGACAATGTGAAAATTGATATAAATTGTGAGCAAATGACTACAAAAGAATAGCACAAAAGATTTGTAACCAACTGAAACACTGTACGTATATAAAATTGAAAAAAAAAATGTAAAAAAATGTAAAATGTAAAAAAAAAAGGCATAAATTACTTTTTTTATGACCTTTTTCTTTTACATTTTACATTTTTTTCCAATGCTGTTGTAACTTTGAACAGCCATTAAATGAACTGTTGTAAGTCATTTAAGTCTATCTGTATAGCCTCTTTTTCAAAAAGTTGATATACTGTACATTGAAATATTATATTTACAAATTATGGGAACATGGGCAGAGAAGAATGTTTAATCAATGTCATGTGCAAAAATGTTGCAAACTGTAATGGAGTCTTTACTGTTCATCTTTATTTAATAAAATTAATCTTTTGGACAAATATGTCGAGGACAGTCTCTTCAACTATTTATAATGAGTTAGACTAAAATGTATTGTGTTAGAGAACAGGCTTAAAGGGTCAGCTACGTTTTACAAACAGCTGTCATTCTCATATGAAACATCTGGTTTTCTAGCACCAGTATTATCAATATATTAATTTGTCTTTTTCATGAAGAAAAAAATATATTTATTATGCAGGAACAGTCACTTAAAATATTAATGTTCCCCTTGTGATTATAATAAAGTGGAAAAAGATATAATCTTTTCACAATTCCATTTTTAGCTGAAACATTTATTTTGGATGGAAAATAGTAAATATGTGTAAATAATCCAGTGGTAGCTTTAAAGAGCAATGAAAGGATTTGCTATATATTATAGTTTAAAGATTGTTTAGAGAGCAAAAATATAATAATGGAAGCTTTATAGCAGGAGAATTGCAGTTAGAACCACAACAAATCGTTTTCAAAGGTTTACACTTCTGCAAATGAGTCCCCTTTCCAGGTGGTAATGTCTCTTATTTCTATTTTAAATAAGGACAAATAAAAAAGTAATTCTAAAAATACTTCCTTGAAGCATGAGTTTCACAAGTGGCTCCAGGTTATCAACCACAGGTTGTCAGGATTCTAGGACTCTGTTGGTATGATCATTAGAATAGGATGTTTTCTAGAAAGTCACTCAACTCAAACAGTTGCCCTCTGTTCCATATGAACTTGTACATAAAATGGGATTTCTGCCAAAGGAAACTGAAAAATGATTGAAGAATAGAAATTCTTGGAGATTTGTCTAGCTCTGCTTTATTCCATATACTTTGATGCTAGTTACTGAATCCTAGTCAAAGGGCTGATCTAGAGTTCAGCATATTCCCTATGGTCTTTTTCCAGCTTCAGCAACTTCCTGTAGTACCCTCTCATTTGCCATGCTTCCTTATTTTATGACATTATATAGGAAAACTATATGATTGCTAAATCTGTTTTCCATCTCTTATAAATTCTGTGCCAGATTTTGAGCACGCTTCAACACTCACAAATTGGAAGCAGATTTTCAAACTGCTCAGACCTCACGTTTTCATTGTGTTGAATTATTCTGTAGACAGTACTTTCCTTCGTAACTTTAGGTTGCTTTTTCCACAAATAAAACTGCAAAATTTGTGGATGACGTTTTTGCCTGTTGGGATGAGTATCAAAACGTGATACCAATGGATGACTATTTTTTAAAAAAAGTCAATGTTTTTTTTTAAAAAAGTCAACATTCTTTACTAATTATTTTAGCTAGATTTGAAGTGAATCTTTAGGACATTAAACTTTTTCTTTCTGGTATCATTATGTACAGTTCAATTTACATGAAATTGATGACTTTTTCCATGAAATACAATAGAGATCTGATTAGGCAACTAATAAAAATAAAAATAAATGATCAGATTTTCTCATAGTTTCCTGGAGAAAAACTTTCAAAGTATATGTTACTAACAGGTTTGGGCTAAGAAGCTGGAACATTTATACAGGTAGTCCTCTAGTACAGGCATAAGTTTTCAAAATAAAGGAAACTGCTGTTCACAAAAGCTGGCCATATGTGTTAATCAGATAAGAATGATCAGATCCTTATTATCCTCCCCCCAGCATTCCTCCAACAATATGTGCTTAGAAAAAAGAATCATATTTTAAAGTCTTGTTTTGGTCGCTTCTTTAGGATGAAGCAACTGGCACAGGCTCTTTTATCATAGCATTCAGACTAAAAAAATCCAGCATTTGTACCTCTAACATATCTATTGCTCAACTATTAAATTATCTTCATTATATCATTCTCCCAAGCCATAGTAAAGTTTTTGGAAAACCTGTATTTGGCTCTAGCATAAGCCATTAGTATAGAGTAGACAGACAAACATCTAAATACTAGGGCCTGGACAACAACAAAACAACAGAAAGCAAAATCTTTACCATGCTTCAAAAAAGTTCCAAAATCTCACAAGAAAAAATGTATAAGTTGAAGTTGTGCAGATAATAAACTATGTTTATACCAATTGAGATCCACCAACACCAAACTAGAATCTAAATGTGAAGATCCAGAAGGGAGTACAAAGTTCCTCATGGCAGAAAATTTGAGCAAGTACACAAACCATCTATAGAAAGGCTTATATTTCTACATAAATTTCTACATAAATTGAAGTAATAATTTTCCTAAATCAATACAAAGCTTTGACCACATTGATCTATTTTATTTGGCAGCCTGTGAGAGAAACTTTTTGCTG
The DNA here is from genome assembly GCA_015471245.1 of Laticauda colubrina. Classification (NCBI taxonomy): domain Eukaryota; kingdom Metazoa; phylum Chordata; class Lepidosauria; order Squamata; family Elapidae; genus Laticauda; species Laticauda colubrina. Next base: position 21,370,704 of record BLBF01000010.1, on the reverse strand, counting down.
GAGCTGCCGACATTCCTAATAAAGGAATCTTTTGAGTTCATGTCAGAGGGTTGTTTGTGTTTGGGCAACTGGATCAGAACACATTCATAGACAATCCTGGGATTGACACTGTCATCCCAATCCCTAAGCAGCTGCCTCTGCTCAATGCAATACCTTTTTCTTTAAAAAAAAAATGTTATAGGCATGGAAAAGATGGCCAAATATATAGAATCATTGACTTTAAGGTCAGTGAATCCTACCTCCTGCTTAGGGCAGAAATAAAGTATTCCCCACAAATAAGTTTCTAGCCTCTGCTTAACACATTCGATAAAAGGGAACCTAATGCCTCTCTGGGTGATTGATTCCATTGTCAAACTGCTCCTACTATTAGGAAGTCTTTCTTTTTCTTTATCATCATTTAAAATCTGCCTGTCCTGTAACTTCAATCCATTATTCCATGACCTTCTGGAAAGTCAGAAAACAGGTCTTGACCTTCTCCTTTCAGTAATCTGAAGAGAGTTATCATACCTCTCCTCACTTTTTTCTTCCCCAGTCTGTATTGATCAATTCCTTCAGTGGTTTTGTAGAACATTTCTAGTTCCTTAAAATCCTCTTTGCTGTTCTTTGAATAAGTTCCACTTTGTCTGAATCTTTCTTGGAGACAATACTTGAGGTATGACTGCGTGGAAATCATATTTTTACTTGATGTAGCATAAACTAAATTCCAATAATTTTTTTTACAGGTGATTATCAGTGCTTTGCTGAGGTCAAGATATATTAATTCAACAACATTCCTACCAAGTATTATAGATGTTATTCAGTCCAAATATGAAAAATATATTCTGGCAAGAATTCTTCTTGAAAAATCCATGCAAATTTCTGGTATTTTACCATATCGTTTTCATAATATCTAATCTTCTTTCAATTCTGATCAGTTATGATCTGGAATCTTCCCAGGAATTAGTGCCAGAACAAGAATTCTGTAGTTCCTAAGATCTATACCAGTATAACAAAATGCACTCTTTATTATTTTTATTTGTAAAATATATTATTTTCTGTGACAAAATAGTTTCCAAGTAATATAAATTAATACAGTAGTAAACCACAGTGGAAAAAAAAACCCTGATATTCTGTGAGTCTTTATACCAAGTTCTCTCAAGAACAGGCCTGCAGAGTTGATATTGACAATAGTAGCCAATGTATATTAATAGTAAACTACTAGTAAATAGTAAACCCCAAATAATATATATTAGTAGTAAATCACAGTTTGAAAGAGTTTTTCACTTTCAAACTGTTGACAAGAACATTTCATGGATATTCTTTATGGATATTCTTTACAGCTGCATTTTAGCAAGACATTGTTGCTATAATATGACAGTACCTATTATTGCATCTCATGAAGTCCAGGGTTTAAAATATTCTAGCTGCACCAGTAATTGTAAAATCAATATCCACTATTTATCTTGTTGACTTACTAAACTAATTAAAAACTTAAAACTAACTAAAAGCCAACAAAAAATAAATGTCCTACTGTTGGATTTATTTTTATCTGGCCAAAAATATTTGAACTTGATTACTGTTTCAAGTCACTCGTCTGATCATCCAAATTTAGGATTATTAATGTTGCTGAGAATCTATATTTCATATCTGAAATCATAAATATTTTTGCTGAAGCTGGATTTATATATTTTGAATTTCACTGATCACTGATGAATATTGATATGCTTCATTATATATTGATTTCTTCGGATGTGAGTTGCCTTGAATATGGAAATATTATATAAATACACTTAAAATGTATATCACACAATCATGTCTATAGTATTCATTAATGCATTTCTATCTCTCTGACATCTATCTTATCAAGCAATGAGTGTAACACTCATCCATAATTTCCTTATTCTTCTGTGAAACCATATTTGGGCTTTATAGAAGTGTGCATAAAAGTAAAACATATGTTTTATATGCTCAGATCACCTTTCCTGAATGAACATCTTTACTGTTTGGGCTGTCATGAATCAACAGTTGGGAATGGCAAATAAATTTAGAATGAAGAGATGGAACTCTGAAAACATTTATGGATGTTCTTTACAGCTGCATTTGAGCGAGACACTGTTGCTACAATATGACTGTGTGTCTTTGAATCAAGTTCTCTCAAGAGCAGACCTACAGAGTTGACACTGACAAAATTAAACTTAGCCACAACTCTATATGTGGCCCATTTGAGTAGGGGTGTCAAACTCACATTATCATGGAAGTGAGGATGTGATGTATCATGATTGCTTTCCCCTTTGCTAAACTGGTATGGGTATGGCCAGCGTGTGACGTATCCAGCCTGCGGGCTGCAAGTTTAACAGCCCTGCATTAGAGTATTAATAAATTTTCTGCCTGGAAGAACTTGTTGGAAGAAGGATGCTCTATAGCACCTATCAGAGTTTTCTCAGTAAACCAGATTTAACATTATTAGTATAAAATATTCTGTAGTTAAAACGTTTACACTTGTTCATTATCCCCAAGGCTAACCTTTGTTCTTGGTTGAAGAGGGTAGAAATAATGCTTTCAGGAAAATGCTACTTGAATGCATTCACAAAAGGTAAATTTTTTCTTCCTGCTCCCACAAGTATAAGGATTTCTTTGAAGCTTCTTGTATAGTCCAGATGCTCTGGGATTCCACATATTAAAGACTTTCAAAATTCTAATGTAATATGTATGGCAAGCAAAGTCATACTAACTCAGATACAAATATTTTCTGTATCAGCAGCGAGGACCTTCATTGTCCAGAAAGGGGTGTTTCTTCTGCTACACCAATATGCAGCAGCCATCCTCAATGTCAGAGCATGTGTTACTGAATTTTGAAGCAACTTTGTAAAGCATTGATAGGAAATCAGATTCTCTTTTCCAAGTGTAGATGGATACTTTTTGATAATAGACTTTTTTTTTATTCAATTCACTGAACTAATTCACAAAACCAATCTCCCCAAAGTCTATTGTAAAGGATTTCAGAGATAACCTTGAAGAAGGTATACAGTAACCATAATGTCAACATCAGCTTAGCCCTGAAAGGTGGGAGGGGATGAGGAAGAAACTCAATATTGTCTTGCCTATGGGGGACAGAGAATCTCTGTTGGGCTTTCAAGATTCATTTTGCCCTATAGCAGTAAGGGAGTGTTTCATGATTTGGTGTGGTGCCTGTTTCCTGAATATCAGCTGGAATGAAGATGCTATTTTGGCTTTAAGAGTCTGTCCATATGTTTGAATGAGTACAGATTCTGATCTAAAGCTTGGCCAAGCTTTGGATGATTGCTGATGCATTGAGAATCCATGCATGAATGTATGTATTTTAGAGCCTTCAAACCAGTTTCCTTCCTAGAACTGAGAGAGAATGACTGGTTCAAAGTCACCCAGCTGCTTTGTTTCTAAGGTAGGGCCAGAACTCCTGGTTCTTAGTCCTGTGCTTTTAACTACAATGCCTCATTAACTCTCACATTAAAAACACAATCCTTCTTTTTTGTCTTTGTGCAGAACCGATAACAATATGGGTCTTAATTTACTTCTAACAGCTTCATTCCTTTGTCAAATCCATTTGATTTCATGACCCTGTGAAGCCATTGCCTTCTCCTTCTAGTATCTGATATAGTGAGACTACAAGTTATTTTTGGCTTTTAAAAAAGTGGTGCTAAAACAGCAGTTGAAACAGCAGTTGATCCTGGAAAGCAAGCACATATTTTAGAAATATAAAAGGATGTAATTTGTGGGAGTTTGTTTAAAGAGCACTTTTCAGCCCAAAGAACAAGACTCCATTAACAACCTCATTATTATAAAAATTGGTCACAGCCCAAATTGTTTATTTTTAAAACAAGCTCCTTCAACTTTTATACAATCAACTGACAGTTTTTATTTTTTTCTCCAAGTCAGCAAGAAACCACTCAGTGATTTTTTTAAAAATAGGCATCTTGTATTGTACATATGAAAATGTAGTTATATTCCAGATAAATGATATGTATTTTCTAAATGTATCAATTGCTCTTCATCTACAATGAATTTTTTGTAATGTATTCTGCATTTTTTTAAAATAGTGCAATGTAATAAATATAACATCTTTCTTTCTCTCTTCTTTCAAAAGTATCAGATGCCGTAATGTTTACTTTGATTTAATATCTAATAGGAAGTATCCAATAATATATGCATTACATAACCAGCAAGCAATTATTATTTTTTTTTAATCAACATTAGGCAGAGTACAGAAAAAAGTTAAAAATAATATACCAAACAAATTAAAGGCATGAGATAAGAAAAAGGAAAGAACCCATAACTAATTCTAGTGTACATTAGCACCTCTCCATACCTGTCTCCCCTTGCAAACCATTCTTGTTTTCACCAAGTTCATTTGACCAGTTCATACAATATCTTTTGTTACTTCTCACCACTTTCTTGAATTGAATAACAGAGTTGGAAGGAACCTTGAAGGTCTTCGAGTCCCCTGCTTAGACAAATGGCCTATACCATATCATCTATCTATTTATCTATTTGTTGTGTTTCTAGATGACATATTCCTCATGCGTTCTAAAATATCTCACAATTCTCTAGAGATTAGGGCAAATGATCAAAAAGCAGGAAGGAAACAGAGTTAAATATAACTCTCAAATAATAAAATATATACCATTTTTATTTAAAGGCTATTCATAGACAAAAAAATTTTTTTATAGTGGAATTCATCTTCTTAAATACATCCAGTGAAGATCTTTGGATCTATCAGTCTGAATCTCAAAATGAGATTAGAGAATTAAGCTTCTTTAATTTGGGACAATCCAGACACATTCCTTCTTGCAACAATCCCAGTCCTTCCTGTGGAGGGCCTCCCCAGACCACAATCCCAAAGTAAGTAGAAGGATTTAGGTTCCTAAATGAAGTAATCTTCCAACCATTTTCACTGAAGATGTGCCTCTCTTTCTGTTTCCTCTAGGTGTCTGGAAAAGTAATAAATTTGTGAAGATCCTTCAGAACTGTCTTTGACTACTTTGAAGGAATTGCCTTTGAAATCTGCATGGAAACAGAATGCACATTGGTGAATTGGAATTGCTATATAGAATACCTGTTTTACAGATGTCGCATTGGTTATCAGTAGGCTTCTTGGTACAGTTCAAAATACTGATTTTGATCAATGAAGTCATATATGCTTTACACCCAAGTACAGCCAGGAATGTTTTCTCAGCAGAAGCAACCAATCTGATGCATCCATTGTATCCATCCCAACATCTTTTGAAGACCTCCTCCTCACTCACAGGGTGGGGAAGTCTGTAGGGCATCCTTTTCTGTATTCATCCCCATTTTATTCTGAAACATTTTCCCACTTGAAGTTAGAGTAACACCCTCATTACTTATCTCCAGGAAACTACTGAAGATCGAACCGAATGAGGTTGTCGTTATATCACATCTAGTATCTATCCTTTGATTATTTTATGATGATTTATGGTTTGATAAAGTTTCCTGCTTTATGATACCAGTTGTTGTCTTTAGAGTCAGATGGCATGGAAATTCAATCAATTAATCAATCCAAAGTGATTCATCATTAATCTGGTTTGGATCAATAAGAAGCAATGAAAAAAATTGGACCTGTGAGCAGGGAGCTTTCACTTATCTTTGCCAGACGGAGCTTACTGGTGATTAAATGTCCTAGAAGGATAAAGATCTTCGTTGTGGGGGAGGATGCAGCTGGATAATGCAGGAAAATATTAATACCATGTAAAACAGACATTTCAATTTCACTTCCAGTGCGCTGAGAAGAACAATGGGCTCAATGTTTCTAAGGATTCTAGTGTCTCTGGAGCAATCGAGGAAGACAACTCAGGAAGAAATATTATTTATTTATAGAACTTCTTTATGTTTAACACCTGGATTAGTTTTGAGTGGAGGAACACATACATACAAGGCAGGATAAAATAAATATCAAAGTTATCTCAGATGGTGTTTTGGGACATTATACCATCTCTGACCATTGCAGGCTACCAGGAAACTAGAAGATTGTGCAAAGCAGAGGCAACTTCAAATAAATTGCCCCCTCCATACCACAATATGTTATGACATTTACTCCTTGCACAAGGCATGCTGACATAAGCACTCAACATGAAAGATACTTTGCCAATTGTATTTTTAAAATAAAGTATGATTTTCTTTCTAAACCATACTTTAACAAACATGAAAGAGAGAAAGAAGTGGAGTATTTTTGGTGAAATTTCTATTGCTTTGCTTTTGTGTTAGAAAATAGAAGTACATCAAACATTTTCATTGTATTTTATACAATGCTTCTGTTTCAATGTTACACACACTTTGACACAAAGCACACACAGAGATCTCTGTCTTGTGTCTTTGAAGAAATTGTATTTATTTTCAATTGCAATGATGCAGTAATTGTTCACAATTTCGAGAAACCTTTCAGGATAGTTTTACTGCCTCGTTTTTAGATATCCTGAACTGTAGTTAACAGAAAAATGATTTCTATAGTGTCTTCAATTTTCATAGTTTAGTGTCACAAGTAGATCTCCAGGAACTATTACATGCTTGCTGAACAATGTTAAGTTTATGTTCGTTTGAAAAAGGTGGGTTTTTTTGAAAAAGTATTTTAAATTTACTAAAAATAAATTTGCAATTTCTTTGTCCAGAGAGACCCTGACTTTTTAAACATTGTATTATTTTCCTGAGGGTGCCATTTTTATATTATGAAGTAACAATAAAGCCATAGAAAATTCATTTATCTGTCAATCCATTCTACATTCTGACTTTAATGTATAGCTTTCAAAATTGATATTTTTAATTCAATAATCTTCACTGCCATCGCTAGAGTGAAATGGCTTTAGTGTTTTATAGCTGAGATCAAAGTATACTGTAAGGATTGTATAAGACTTCAGTTGGGAGAAAACAATGCTAGAATAAAAAGAAACATTGCCTTATTTATTTAGCATTATTTAGCATTATAACTGTATCTGAATTCTGGATCCACAGTAATTTAAATTTTAGATGGGCTTTTTTTCTGAAACCGGGATAAAGATCAGTTTAGCCCCTTGTTTATCTTGATCCTGAATATGAGATGACAAAGAGCTGATGATTTTGAAGTATATTATTTGGTCCTCAGACTGTTGTCTAAGAGCCTAATACACAATTCTGCTGTGCCATGAACATCAAATCCTTATTATTTAGCACAAAGTCTGTCATTTAGCAGTATAATAAAAAGTGGGTCATGTTGCTGAGAGTGCAATTAAAGCATAACCTTACAACATAATCTCTGACTGTATCTGATATGTATCCAATAGCTTTTGCAATGATAAAAAAAAACCACTAATTGCAGGAATAACTAAAACAGGTCTCAACCCATTTACAACCATGTATAATTACCATTCTTCTTTGTCTTTTCAATATTTTAAATAAAGTGCAAGTTTTGTCTAGCTGAGAGGACCGCTCCACCTGCCAGAGACTTTATTTCTAAAAGGAGTTGATAAAGTTAAGATATTTTTTAAAAAGTGTGATTCATATATTTATTTATATTTAATTCAAATTAAGTAAAACATATATTATTCTCCAATAATGAACAATGTAGTTAATCTTCTTTTGTCAATCTTTGAAATTGCAATATGATATTGATATTTTGAGGTCTCAAAGGATTGTATCAAATGTTTTCTATTTTAAATGCTAGTATTAAGTAATCCTATACAATTCTTTTTTGGAAGGCATGCTCCAAATTAGAAATTAAGTGGAGAAAAAAAAAACGAATTGTGGCACAATTTGATTTGAGTTCTGACATAAAGATGTCTTACTTCCCTGAAACACTTAAAGAATATATAGTGCTATATTTTATGTTGCTTAGAGGCCATGGCTGGTTCTCCATACAGATATGCATAGAACTTTATCACGCAATTGTCTGAACATAGTTGAAACAGTTTTTCCTCAGTAAACAATTGAGGAATATAATAATATTCCAATATTATATAAACAATATTATATAACAATAAATTGTTATATAATTCAAAGCTGAACAGCACCATGCAGAATAGTATAGAGTGTACTTTCATATTAATATTATACACATATTTACATTATTATATTATACACAGAGAGACACACAGAAGCACAGACATACAGAGAAATATGCACATACACACACAAACACACACATTTATATACATATGTACACATATTTATATAAATATGTACACATATTTTTTAAAACATGAGTATTTATTACAAATCCCATGACTTATAATAAATTTTGGATTCGATATGCTGAACTCACAAGTATTAACTATCTGCATAGGATTGTTTTGTTAAACTGATGTGACAATTCTGTTTTAAAAATGTTTCAGATAATTTTCAAAAATATATTTGTACTCTGTATAATTTTAAATTTACAAAGTAAATCAAACCTTTATAGTTGTTTGTGTATGCCACCAGGTTTGACCTTTTCCCTCAAAACATATTGTTTTAGACATGCTTCTTTTCTGATAGCTCTTTTCTGATAAAACAAATCTGTTTTCATTTAAAAAATATATTCCTGTTAAAAATGTTCTTATAACTATAGGAAACACATGCTACCTTCTGAACCAACTGAGTCTTGTTGTAAGTGAACTGGTATTGTTTGAGAGAAGGTAAGAAGTGAAAGCTTAGCTGGTTAAGACAATATGTTGTATAGCATTGTTTACCTACTGGCGCCAAGCAGTGTTCTTAAGATTACAAGCCCTAAATCTTTCATTCATAGTATTACAAACTGACCATCATAATCCATTCATTAAGTCACAGACAAGAGAAAGCCAAAGAAATAAAAAAGGTCACCTTCTGAAAACATAAAATCCCTAAATGATGATTTATCAAAAATGTTTAAGCATATATTTGGTTATTTCTAACTATCCACTTGCCAATTGTCTTGTAAAAGACCAGCATTTTTTCCCTTTAATTTGGCCTCTTGAAAAACTCAGCCTCTCACAGAATTAAGATGTTTAAAACTATTCTTGACTAAATCAAGGAAAATCTAAATCTGATCTGGCATTAAAATATGCTATTTTATCCCAGTGAATTTAATGCAATGTTATATTTTCGAAAAAACTTTTTTTTCAAAGAATAATCCTTTTTTTTCTCTTCACATTATCTTCGTATATGCTATGGGAGTCACATAAATGAACCTTAATTTAGAATGAACAAACTATCTGAAGAAAGATCCTTCAAGTCTTTAAAATAGTAGGATATCCCCACCATCACAAATTTACAAATATTTTGTTCCCAAATGTACAATGTTGTGGCATCTAGATGGTAGAATATCATTCAACCTGAGATTAGTTAGCCATAATCCTTTCACAAGGTCCTAAGTACAATTGCCTGGTACTGATGCTTGATAGAGCACAACCCTTGTTTTATTATATGGTTATTTTATTATGCTTGGGTGCTATTTGTTTTTATTTTCTTTATATATTCTATTTACTTTACCTATGTCACTGAAAGACACCTAAAGTCACATCTCTGAGATGGGCAGTTATAATCAATCAATCAATCAGTCAATCAATTTCTACTCAAAAGTTATTTCAACTGATTTTAAGAGAGAGTACATTGAGTCTAGGAGTGCAATACAACCAATACACAGTCAATACCACAAATCTATGTTTCCTTAACAGTAAATCCAAAAAGTAAAGGATTGCACCTAAATGTTCTCTCTGGAATAAAGAACCAGGAATCAAGAGTAGCTAGAAAACTGACTGTTCCTTAAGAGTGCACTATGATGGAATGGGACTTGCTGCCAAATTTGTTAGTTCAGGACTGCAAGCGAAGTTACCATAAATTTCAAGCCATTGCAATCTATAAAGGGTACAGCAATAATAATAAAACTTGAAGTATTGCAGTGAATGGATTGTTTATTTGGATGCAGTGTTTTCAATTCAGTTTCAGATCACAATGATTTAGGCAATTCTAGTCATTTCCACTTATTCTAATTTTTAAGTGAGTATGAGATATCACACTCTGAACCAACCAAAATCTTCAATTTTTCTTGATATATAGGTAAGTAGGAATATATTCACTTATGATTCAAGGAACTAATTAAATCTAAAACCATATAGGTTGCAATCTATTGTCTATTAAGTTGGAGAATTAATTTCCTATATTTGTAAACATATTAAATTATGGATAAGTTACAATTTAAGAGTGATTGTGCATTGAGACATGTGAACTACTTGCTTGCCATCAGTTTTTGAATACAGCCCTGAATGCACACTGCACAAGTGAAATCTTTGCCTGGAAAAGGATTGGTTGGTCCAAGAACACTCTGCTGGCTTCTGTGTCCCAACTGACACTTTGGACTCCTGAAGGTTGAAAGAGAATGAGTGTGTCATGATGTGGTTGGTAATTTCAATTTACAATTGAAAATTGTATGTCTTCAAGAAATAAGTCTCACTGATCTATCATGGCAGTTGATACAGATTTAACCTCTATTTTTTCTAAACATTGGACCATTTTTTATATTATGTGTCAGAAGAAAATAAAAAGTAGGAGGTAAAGGAATTGATTCATTTATTTATTCATCAAATTTATATTACTGCCCATCTCACAAACACTGTGGGATACACAAGAAGAATAAAAACAAGATGTATAAAAAATATTATTAAAATTTTATTGATCCCAATGATGTTGCAGGATGCAATTGTCTGGTTAACTTCTGTTCCCCTTCTGTTCCTTCTTGCAATAGCTTCCTTCCTATACAAATGCCTAGGCTAAATGTTGTGCTTCTTCAAAGAAAGAAGAGGATGGAGGAAAACAAACATTGCCTGGTTCTAGTCTGTTGAACAGTTGGCAAATGGCATGGACACTAGCATTGGCAAGTGGCATTGGCAGTGCCCAATCCCAATAGGATAGGGCTTGAATAAATTTGCTCTCCAGTTGTTTCACTTTGGCTCTTCAAAGATGGTTTCCTCCATTTGAAAGGTTTCAGATAGTCCTTGACTTACAAGCAAAATTAAGATCAGAATTTCCATTGCTAAGCAGGATAAGCCTAATAGTACAACCTCTTTTTTTTTTGCCATGGTTGTTAAGCAAATCATTGCAGTTGTTATGAATCCATAAACCTCCATTGGTTTGGCATGTTGGAAACAGTTTGGGAAGCTCACAAATGGTGATCATATGACTCCAGGATGTGCAAGCATTATAAATGCATACTGATTGACATCATGTGACCAGGGGATGCTGCAACAGTCATAAATGTGAGGAACAGTTGTACATTACTTTTTTCAGTGCCATTATAACTTTGAACAGTTGTTAAATGAAGGTTGTAAGTTGAGGATTATCTGTATGTCATTTTGAACTTATTTACACTTTTTTTTTTTTTAACCTCCGAAGATTTGGGGAGTTATCTTGGTTTTGTTTTGATTGTGGGCAAACAATGAATCATGTACATATGATAGAGCTCGATGGCAGGATAAATTATTTTGAGGAACAATTCTTGCCTTGACACCTCTGATATTATGCCTCCCGTACAACCTGTTCTCTGTGATCTGCTGAAATAGAACTGACCTGGAGGCCAACTTTAAATATCCTTGTTTCTGCAATTCTGAATTAGATCCTTTCACTGTTATTAATACTGACCTTCATTGATATCCTGTATCCCTGCAGAGTCCTTCCCTGGCACCACATTTTTCATGCAAATTCATTTCATGAGGGATTTTTATAAGATATCTCACTTTCCTGTGGCTATTGATTTTTTTCATTCCACTGAGCACTTAGGACATTTTAAATATTATATTCAACATGTAACTATTAATAAATTAATAAACCTACTTTGTAATATTCAATATCTGAAACATTATATGGACAAACAAATGTAAAAGCCATAAAAAGAGGCTGTTCTTTGCAATGCAGTCTAGAGGGGGGAAAAGAACTAATAAACTGAACAAAAATCAGTGGCTTATTTAGTACCCTTATGAAATGAATATAGAAGGTTTTAGAAAATATTTTTCTTTCTTTTTTTAAAAATAAATCTTCCTAGTCTTTCCAGTTTAGTATACTTATTTTTAAAATAACACCATAATAGAAGATGTTTTTTTTTTCTTTTCCAAATGCCTTATCATTTTAATCAAAAGTGTTTTCAGCACTGAGAAGATTACAGTAGATTACCCTCTGCATTTTTGCTTTGGCAGGTTTTGAATGCTGTTTCTAAGAGGTCTACACAACTGCAAGCGCTGATTAACAGTGTCTTCTTACCTACAACAGAGGTTAAGCAGGGATAAAGCTACCCAAGGGTGGGGTGGGGGTTGACAGTGAAGAAAGGAGAGGCAAGGGAAAGCTACTGCTGTGATTTGTAGCAGATTAAAACACTAAATCACCTTATGCAAATCATTCAACAAATAGTCTTTCAATAGCCACTATGAATGTATATGGATTTATCCATCACAACTCCATATTACATGGGGCATGTTGAATTTCCCTCTTGGTGATCTACTAGCTAAGGAAGATTTAAATAATAATAATTTGAAGAAAATCATTCAATTTGTCCATCCATACATAGCATAAAGTTGAAATTAATTTACCTTTCACAAAATTGTTTACTAAGTACTCCCATGTAGACTTTCTAATAAGCTTGGAATGCTCAGATTTACATCAGACATACAAAAAAAATGTAATCACCCATGTCATGTGATGATTAAAGCAGAGATGAACAGAATGAAACACTCAAGATAGTGCATTTATAGTTAGACTGTATGTCTATTCATCCCCACGTATCAATGCATAAACTGAATGATTGAACTATGTATTTTTCATTATTATATTAAATTATTGAGATAGGACAAGGGAAGCCTAGTTCATAATCTCTTTAGGAATTTAGGGTGTTGCCTTATGTTGTGTCTATCAGGCACAAAGAATAGGACCATTTCCAGCCTAGGAGATTATTCAATCCTATATTGAAGAATCTGGTCAATTACAGTTCAACATTAAGTTGGCGCCAGATGAGGTTCAATGGAATTCAGAAAGGGTTAGACTTGGAGCGCTTGTGGGAACATAAGGATTCCCAACTGATGATGCATTTAACTCCACCCCTCCCAGTTCTGCCTGCTTTTCTCCTGAAGCGTCAGACAACAGTTCATTTGGCTCAGACTATATCAAGGAGTTATAGCACACACATAGCTTCTTAACCTGGGACCCATTAGAAGGATCCATTTACTTTGATGGGGGAAAAATACAGTTTAAAATTTTATTATTTTATGCATTTAAATACACTTTTCTGATATGTTAAAGCCCCTAGGGGATACTGGCCTAGAAATGTTAAGAATCCCTATCAGGGAGATCTTTCTTTTCCTACTTGAAGATACTTGGTACCTTCCTGGTACTTCATATATGATGTTCTGTGATAATGCTCTTTGATAAGCAGTATAATGGATCAAGGATCGATGGCTAAAGAAGTAGCATGCAAAGATCACACAAGCAATTTCCTACAGCTGAACAGCAGCAAAACAATGATAATTGTTGTTAACTGATTGCTAATAAGCACATTGAAAAGTGTAAAAAGGTCGTGTAAATTCATTTTACCAAAATTTTACCATGGTAACAATATTTATTTACTAATATTTGTGGGAAAAGCTTAATGTGTATTCATGGATCTTCTCAAACTTTGGGTATGTTCTACAAATATACTGTATTTTGCTTTTAGGGAAAGTGGGATGAAGCACACAATTTGAAAACACTGAAATGCTTAAACTTAACATCTTAAACAAGATAAATTGGTTAAATTATGATGTCTCAAGCTTCTGAAGAGCCGATTTGGTGTGATGGTTAAGGCTATAAACCATGAACTATAAACTATAAACTTACTTAGGCAAAAAACCAGCTGGATGATCTTGGGCCAGACATTTTACCTTAGCCTTAAGAAGGAAGCAATGGCAAACTGCTTCCAAAATATTGCTAAGAAAACTATAGGAATTAGTCCAGGCAAAAAAGGAACAAAAGAAAAAAAATGAGATAATTATAAGGCATTTAAACCAAATGTTATATTTATTAAATCTATAACCAAGTATCTATTCCCATTCTTGTTATATAAAATGTCCTATATCCCATTCCTGTTACAGGATAGAATAACTATTCTATAAAATAAATGATGGTTTGTCTCATTCAACTCAACTGTACACACAAAGTTGCACATTACACAGTACAGGTTGCCAAAAGGGATAGAACAACTAGAAGATTTCCATAATTAATACATTTTAATGGCAACCTACTGAGAACCAGTTTGATGTAGTGGTTAAAGCATTAGGCTACAAACTGGGACATTCTAGTCTGCTCATGCACAAAGCCAGTTGAGTGACCTTGGGTCAGTCGTGGTCTCTCTACCCTAGGAAAAGGGCAATGGCAAAACACTTCTGAAATCTTGCCAAGAAAGCTTCAGGGTCTTTGGTCTTTTCTGACCTTGATTGTTTTCTTGTAGATGTTTCTTGTAGTGCTAAATATGTTACCTAGTTTGGGTAATGAAACATTTGCAAGAAAACAACCAAGCTCAGAGAGTACTAAGGACCCCTCACTTCAACTCTGCACTATAATACAAATATTTTCCTTTTTTTGGTACAAATGTAGTTAGTTGCCAGGAGTAAAACAAGTGACTTGGAAGCAACCCTCCCAAAAGCTTTTGAGATAAGAATATATATATATATATATATATATATATATATATATATATATATAT
>BLBF01000010.1:21338399-21355927 GCA_015471245.1 Laticauda colubrina | reverse complement strand
TATATATATATATATATATATATATATATATATATATATATTACAACGTGGTACAAAGATACTGCATAAAGCTACTGCAGGAAGAGGCAAGCTGGAGAAATGAAGCATCATTGTGTTGTTATGGTGCCCTGCCATTCTTTTACTTGTTTTGCAACACACCCACAACAGGGATGGAGCAAAAGCAGCAAAACCATGAAGCTACTCAATTATTCTCTGCTGTAGCAATGACTCTGTTGAGGAAACTTCTGATAGCAATCAAACAGACCGCACTATGAAGGCCTTTCAGCAAAATGGAATATTTTTTAAAACTCTAATCTGGCCAGCTACTCTAAGCATTGTTCTTATTGTTTATTTATAACATTTCTTTTATCATTTTAGTATTTTACAGGAAATTTTATCCACGTGTTATAATTGTTGCAAAACATTTGGACTTTTTTTAAAAACACAGAAAGTGATATAACTTCTTTAAATAAATAATAATAGACTGTCAATTAATGTTCACTGAATTGCAACCCTTACAAAAGGAAACTAATAATTTAAAAA
Source organism: Laticauda colubrina (assembly GCA_015471245.1). NCBI lineage: Eukaryota > Metazoa > Chordata > Lepidosauria > Squamata > Elapidae > Laticauda > Laticauda colubrina. Next base: position 21,355,384 of record BLBF01000010.1, on the reverse strand, counting down.
GATTTTGGGGGAAACCCCCCCCCCATGACTCATTTTATGGCCAATGTTTTGCAGACAATACCAAGAAACATGTAAAAGCAGATCCTTCTTGCAAACCACATGTTAGGACAAACAAATAGAGGCTAAAAGCTCCTGGTATAATATTTTGTATCATCTTTTTCTTTCTTTTTCTCTTCTGTGGCCTCCTTCATAAAGTTTTCCGTGCTACCAAGGAGGTAAAACTTTTGTGTAAGGTCTTATCTCCTGCTAAGCGTCAAACCGTTATTAAGAAAGTTAAGATGTTGCTGATAATCGCTTACTGTTTATAAAGGGAATTACAAGGATATATTTTTTTCCAGAACAGAAAAGACAAGAAAAGGGCATTGATTTTACACGCCTGAGACAGGGTTAGAATGAGTTAAGTGGGATCATTGTTTCTTGGGCTGCTCTCGGCTCACATTTTCATAGCCCTGGCAAAGGCTGGCTGTGTAATAAGTCTCATGTTACATATGGATTAGATTTGTAGAAATCCTGTAATTCAATAGGTACCTGGCTATTCTCTCTTGGCGTCAGCTTGCCTGTGCTGCTTCATTGCGCAGACATACCTGACATTCCATCCATGCCTACTCACATGCTAAATGGACTAGAGCTGGCCTACCAAAACATCGGAGCATTGTTGAGAATGGCTGACCTCCTTGATAGACGAGCAAAGTGTGAAGTTAGCCTTGCAATGCCTTATTGCTTTCCTATGAAGGATACGCACAGCTCATTGAAACCTCCCGAGCATGACAGCCAGGATGGAAATCGGATATCCAGGAGCATTTAAGGTGAGGAGATATTCTCTAGAAACAGATGACAGCCCTGGCTTCATTCTTCAAGCTCTCTCCTTCCTATTCCACACCCTGTTTTGAGCTGCCGTCAGGGGAAAAAACAAAATACAAGCAAACTTGGCTCAGGGGAGATCAGGACAAGTCAAAATGGGTTGAGTTCTGGGATCTGCGCCAGCCATTATAAACAGTTCTGCTTTACCACACACCTGTTATTTCACCATACACTTGACACGCTCTATAATTATTGGTTAAAAGAATAATGAGGACAGGACGACCATTTTGTATGGCTCTTTAAGTCATTACAACAGATAATTTGCTTAATAAACTCTTTTTAAAAAATATATATGACATGCTCACTTGCTTCTGTGAAAGGTTGCTAATCAGCCAGCTTCTGTCAGCTTATAAGCAAATATTATTGACCTCAGGGATAGGTTTCATCTTTGTTATCTTAAAATTTGTAAAGTTCAAACTCTTGTGTGTTGCAAATCATAATAATGCAAATTATTATGGTAATGCAAATCATGCTGGTTTGCTCAAACATTTTATGAAAATACTCAAGGAGATATTGGAAAGCCCTCAAAAATGAAAGCTGGATGCACATGATTTTTAATTCAAATGTTATGCATTTGTGAATATTGTAAAGAAAGAGAAATTTCAAACAAACCTGATGGATTGAACTGTGTTCTGTTTAGCACCACTAAAATGACATATAGGCTATGGTTTATAGAAAACTAATTAGTAGATTAAACTTTTAAAAAGACTATGGATAATGTAGTTTAAAAGCCACAAAGAAAAGAGAATTCTAAAATTAATACAAATGAATTGAAATTCTAAAATATTTGCAGAGAAAAATTGTTTCAATTTCATTTTGCGAGAATTATCTGGCTTCTAAAAAGCACAAAATGTTTGTGGTAAGGGTTGGGTTGGAGAAAAAAAATAACCCTTGTGAGCTTAATGCTAATGTTGGGAAATTATTATTTAATCGGTTTTGGAAGCATACTTAAAGAGTAGCAATTATTTCTTCTTTTTATGTAAACTATCTCTAAAATATTTTTGCTACCTCAGGTGCAGTCTACATAATGCCTACTGACAACTTTGGAACATTCATTGCTGGATGATGAAATTAAAACTCTGCCACAACCAATAGGATTGCAGTGTTCAAAGTGACTTTCTCTTTAACTTAAGCATTTTTTAATCAGGGACAATTTATTTATTTATTTTACCTCTATCCTTGTACTCAAAAAAGGATACACAGTGACCTCAATATTTTTTTCAAAAAATACATTTATATTAATCTTTAAAAAATAAACAAAGAAAGTAAAATAAATGATTCAAAGATAATTTGTTAGTAAGTGGACAAAGACATTATCAAGGTTATACAATTAATGCTCAATATATCATCAATGGAAAATTAACCATTAAAAACATAATTAGATTATTTTTACAATAAAAAAAAGAATTTTAGAATTTTTAAATTTCCGAACTAAGTGCCAAATTCTTCACTATTTTTTTTCAATTTAAGGTTACAAAAAACAACAACTAAGTGGTAGAAAAACAATTAAAATATTACAGGAAAAAGTTTACTTCTTTTCATATTTGTTGCATTCTAATACAAAATCTCATTTTGTTGCATTCTTATACACAATACTGATAAACATTTAAAACATTTAAGTCTTTCTGATTTCAGTTCTTTAGTTAATTTCCTTTTTCCTTTTAAAAGCTGTATTCCAGAAGTTTAATTTTTCTTGTTGTTTATTATTATTATTTTGTCCATTTAGGTCAGGGGTCCCCAGACTTGGCAACTTTAAGACTTGTGGACTTCACTCCCAGAATTCCTAAGCCAGTTGGCTGAGGAATTCTGGGAGTTGAAGTCTTAAAGTTGCCAAGTTTGGAGACCTCTGCTTTAGGTCAACTGCCTGGACAGCTTTTTGGCAAGATTTCAGACTGGCTTGCCATTGCCTCCTTCCTAGGGCTGAGACAGATTGACTGGCAAAGATTACCCTGCTGGCTTTGTGCCTAAGGAGGTACTAGAACTCAGAGTCTCTTAAATTCTAAGCTGATACCTTAACCCACGGGTGTCAAACTCACCACGTCACATTGCCATCATGTCACATATCATGACAGTTTTCCCCTTTATGGAGTTGGGGTGGGTATGGCTTGTACATGACATATCTGGCCCATTGGCCACCAGTCTGACACCCTTGTCTTAACCACTACAGCAAACTGGTATTCTCTTGCTGCATAATCTAGTATATAATATATATGGAAGCCATTCTTGCTTAAATTTGATTAAATGTCTATGTATTGTGAATATATTCTGTTAATCCTAACCATTATTGAATATTCTCCAGGTTTAAGTTCCTAATATAGTCATTCGCATATATATCTTTTCTAGTGTTGTGCTTCATTCATCCTTGCAGCCATGAACTCATTAAACTGTGATATTTTTTGTTGATATGTCTTGGAATGATGCCTAATCAAAAATATTTTCTCCACAAACTTATGAAGTAGATTGGTCTGAGAGACAGTAATTGGCCCAAAGTCATTTAGTAAACATTCATTGCTAAGAGTAGACTAGAACATGTATCTCCTCAATCCTACTTCAACACATTAACTACTATGCCATACTAGTTCTCCAGTGGCTTGGGCGTGTATTTTAAGTCTTCCAGACAGGATAGTTAACCTTCACTATCCAGGCACTTAATCTCCATATTCAGGAATCTGCTGATAACAAAAACTCATGAACCTCAATCCATGGTCTAAAAGTGCTCCACCACTACTGATTTTAAAATACATATTTATTGTGAATAGTTAAACAGTAAAAATGTATTGAATTGGAGATTATTAGTATGCTGTGAAAGAAGACCTGGCTCCAGCACCATCTTGATTTGTTAATTAAACCATCAGAAGCATTTGTAGAAAAAAAAGTAGTGAGCCTTTGCAGCCAAGAGTTTATCTTGAAGAATGATGAACTAGCCAAAGGAAAAGAAGAAAAGGTAAACCAGGCATGGTGGAAAACTTCCAAAATATTAAAGAGGAATATTTTGTAAGGCTAGGATAGGTGGTCAGATTTCCTTGATTACATGCACATACATATTATATGGAGAATTCTGGGAGCTGAAGTCCCTACATCTCAAAGTTGTCAAGTTTGAAAAATGATCATTTACATTTGTGTATGTATGTTTGTGTATTTCTGAGTTGTTTGCTAATTTGTAAGATATGTGTATATATAAATTTTAGCTAGCTTACATAGTGCTGAGACTTGCCTATATTTCTTTTTGTTTTGGAGCTTGAATGTGTGTTTATCATATGCACATATATATTTTGTCTCAACAAAACTAGTTTAATTGCTTAAAACATATTTTTAAATGGGCTTTGAAGGAAAATTTGGGATTCACCCATCTCCTCTTTGTAACCAATTTCTTGGGCAAATTGTTTATTTCTGAACCATATCAAGTTACCTCCTGAGAAATTAATACTTTGTGACCATACATTGCCAGACTAAATGAGCAAGTCATATTATGAAAGACACTGAAAGCTAACAATAATATAAATACTTGATTTGTTTTATCAGGATTTCCATATTTCAAAGCCATTCTAAACATCAAGTCATGATGTCCCGTGACTTTTTGGGAAGATGGGAAGAGAGAAATCCCCTAAAGTTTGCTGAAAGCTGGAATTCTCAAATGTTCAATTGGTTAAATTTTGCAAGTAGTTTAAATTTTTAGTGCAAGAACTCAAAAACTTTGTAGCACCATACCTTCTCTCTGACATTTTCAGAAATTTTCACATCTCCTTACCCAACTATCTGGTCAACCCATCTGCCATTTTGCACATGATCATCTTCCTAGAGATCTGCCACCAGTCCTTCCTTTAGTCTGTCTACTCACAATCTTCTTATCATCCATCTACTTCACAATATCTTTTCTCCCTTTTTCCACCAGTAAACATACTCCAATATTTCCACTGTATGATCAGTGATTTCTCCTTCTTAATTTACTTACTTTACTTACTTCTATTCATCCCATGAGCCCACAAATACCCACCAATCTACCTTGCCCATTTGATCCTCATTTGAAAACAATTATATTTTAAACTTGATAACGTTTCTCAGAAGTTCAGATCCTCCTGTCTTGGTGTTTCTTCATGTTTCCCTAAGAAACAGATTGCACATCTTGGAAATGCTTGAAAGCATTATGTTAGATTCTTGCCCATGGCCTTAAGAGGTATATATGAGTATTAATGTCTTGTATGATGGGAAGAAGTAGGCATGCATGTTGGGCATCAATTCATGTAAAGAGTTATAGAGGGGGGGGGGAAACAAAGTCAGTTTCAACATGTAGATTGAAGAAAACCACTGAATTTGCTTTTGCTTCTGCTTCATGTTTGGTCCATGTCTGTATGAGTTACAAATCCAGGGCTGCTAACATTGGCAAGATAGTATTATCTGAAAAGGGAAGTGTATTAACCATTATAATAAGCAACCTGGTTTTAAATTCAGAAACAAAACCTTTTTCTTTTGTTCAGATTTCAAACAAGAGTAATCATCTGCCCATTCTTATAGTCCTTTAAGAAGGGACAAGAGAGAAAGAATGTGTTAATCCTAAAGAACTAAAGTAAAATGAAACCTGCAAGGTTTTAATTCTTTAAAATGTACTGCAAGTCATCAGTTACAATACTTTATTGAATGTGAGCCAAAAACATAGTCAAAATCAATCCGGCTGATTTAAACTAAATATCTGGTTTTGTCCATAGATTTTGTTTTTAAATAATGATCAGTTCAAAGTTTCACTGGCTCACTGAGATGCACAGAAAAAATATTGCTAATTAGTAAGCTAAGAGTTACAGCTTCAGGTTAGGGTCCTGCAATAACAGTGCAGTGAAAAAAAACACAAAATAACAGGATTGGAAGGGACCTTGGGAGTCTTCTTGTCCAATCTCCTGCTTGGGCAAGAAATACTATACCACTTCAGACAAACAGTTGTCCAATTTTTTCTTTAAAAACTTCCAGTGTTGGAGCAGTCACATCTTTTGGAAGCAAGTTGTTCCCCTGATCAATTATTCTAATAGTCAGAAAATTAATTCTGAATTGGTTTTCTTCTTGATTAATTTCCATCCATTGCTTCTTGTTCTGCCTTCAGGTGCTTTAGAGAAGAAGTTGACTCCCTCTTCTTTGTGGCAACCTTTTAGATTTTAATATGAAGAATACCAGCATTGACTCCATATTCTTACAGTGTACCTATGATTTTTATTATTTAAATTTACCTTATTTAAGATGATAAAAAGTCTATTATTATTATTTTTGTCTTTCCAGCAGTAGAAATTGATAATTAGACTAAGGAAAGGGATAGCAAAAAAATAAATAAATAGAAATATGTGGTTGAAAGTTGAATCCCAAAGCCTAAAGGCCCAGTCCCACTGCACTTACGGATGCAAAGAGGATGTAAAAAGTTGAAAAAAGCTTGCCATCCGTTGGAAAATGCTATGCATCCATTGTGTACTCACTGCATATGTTTTTCATACGCTCTATCCATCGAGTATCCATCCACTGCAATTTCATCTGTGCAAGAAGTTTTGAGCTACACAAAACTTTGTGAACGGATGAACTTTCTGCCGTGTATGATGTACATCTGTGACATATAAGGGAAACAAATGTTCTATGTCCGTTATCATCCATTAAACGCCCGCTGTATCCTCTCTGCATCCTCTGGACATCCCCTCAAATCACATCTGCTGCAGCTGAAAACGGAAAGAGGGAGGAAGCAAAAGGTACACAGAACATCTACACAGCATTAGTAGCACAGAAATAGACAAGACATTTGTATCTGGGATGTATCTCATATATTTAGGATGTCTGCACTGTGTCTAGAGTATGTAGAAGGACATCTTGCAGACAACTGATATTTTCTATAAAAAGGGGGAGAAAATAATCTGGATCGCTGGGATGGTGGACCATACAGTCCCACTATGCTTGAACTGGAGGTTTATCTATCACACAACTATCCTTATCTATCCCGCAAGCATGCAAAGGCTTAACCATTTTTTCAAAGTTTTCACCAACACTTTATTAAGTAAAAAAAATGAACCAAGTAAACTAAGTGTCCTAAGCAAAGATAACCTTTATTAACTTTCTTAGGTAAACTTTATGACTTTATTAAATAAGCAAAATGAACCAAGTAAAGTGTCTTAAGCAAAGATAAACTTAACAAGTAAACAATTCAGTCTCTGACACTATTCTCAGAAACTCTGAGTCATGTCCATGGTCTCAGCTGTTAAGCGGGCAGGGACTGTGGAGGTGGCTGTGGCTTGAGTGCTGGTCTGAGGCACCATTGGGGTGCTTGGCCCTGAGGGTACAACAGGGGATGGTGTGTTCAGGAAGCTATCTGAGAACTGACTCAGTCCCGTGAGGTTGAGAGGCCCTTCATCAAGGACTTGAGATGTCAGGCCCAATACTGATGACAGATTGTCCGTTGACGGGTTTGGCTGTGGGGTGGAGGAAGGAGGAGTGTAGTGGGGCTGTCTGGTCTGCAGCTGGGTGAGGACTGGCGTCTGTGATGTGCGATGAACCTGGGCCTGGACTGGGAAGTTCTGCTTCTGCTGTGGGAAGTCCTGGTAGTCATAGCCTTGGTAGGTGAGGGGCTGTTGAAAGCCATGGAAGGGCTGTGACATCGCCTGGGGTGGAGGAGCAGACCTGGACTGGGTAGGAGCAGCTTCAGCTGGGCCTTGAGGGTTGTGAAGAAGTGCTGTGATCTTCTGCTTCATCACCTGGTACTGGGCCTCGGGCAGGTCCCTCAGGGTCTGGCTCACATAGGTGATGAAGGGCTTCCGGCGCGAGGATGCTCTGTCCAAGTGGACCAGCTGAGAGAGAAGTTCTGTGCTGGTCTTCATTGTGTCCCTGATCTCCAACAGCACACTGTGGTCCTGGCCTTCCAGTCTGCCTCTCTGCCTGCATCCTCTGGATCTGGGGGTGTGGGTGGGAGTGAGTTGGCCTCTGGTGGCTGCTGCTTCTTCCACCATTTGTGACAGCAGGGCATCGTCCTCCATGGGATCCTCCAAGTCTGCCGGCATGGGGAGTGCAGCTGTCAGGGAGGTCTCTGCCATTGGGCCCTCTGAAGACACCTGCCTGGACAGGGTATCTTGCTCTTGGCTGGAAGAGGACTGGCTGTCTGTGGGCTGTCTGAGGGAGAGGGGTCTCAGAGGGGCCTCTCCTCAGTGGTGGATCTCACCCTCCAGGAAACTGCACTTGGCCATGATGTACATCTCCCGTCAGTGAGCTTGACAGCGGCCTTCCCGGATTTCTTGAGGTGTAGCTTGCCATACCAGGTGTGCATGTGCTTCCACCATCCCAGGAGTACTTCTGCAGTGTACCCCAGGCTCTCTGCTTTGTCTCTCCAAGCTGCCTGCTTCTTCTTGGTGTTGCGATAGAGCCTGTGGCCCTTTCTCCAGAGATACCCATTCTCCCTCAGCCATTCCAGCATCTCCTCCTCATGCTCCTCGGAAATGGTGTACTGTTTCCTCTCTCCCTTCTCCTTCCCTTGCATCTTCCTCCCTCTGGCAGGGGCTTCAGCAGGTCCTTCAGGGGCTTGAGCAGCAGGTCCTTCAGGGGCTTGAGCAGCAGGGCCTTCAGCAGCAGCTCTTTGAGGGCCTTGGGGCTGGTCCACCACAGCAGCAGCAGCAGCAGCAGCTTCAGAGTCAGTGCCAGGGGGTGGGATGCTAGTTCTGTCCTTCTTGCCAGGGCTTGAACAAGTAGGCACGGGCTTCATCTTCTTGCCTGACTGACGAACCATGGTGTTCCTGCAAGATGTATGTGGCAGCACGTCTTTCCCCTGTATGCTGACTGCATGTGTGCTGCATCCTCTTATATCCAGGGAGCTGACGCAATTCAGTGATGCAATTACTCCCCTCATGTGCAGTGAACGCTTTGCATCCGATATACATCTGCGCGGCATCCCCTTTGTTTCCTATAGGCATCTGTGATGCATCCGCTCCTTCTGCTGTGGGTCCGCTTCAAAATTCTCCCCCGGAACCCCTTCAGAGGTGTCATCCGCTTCCATCCACTTTCATCCGCTAGGCTTCCTATGAACATCTGTTTAACATCCCCGCTACATACTACCCACGTCCGTTCTTTTCCGTTCTTTTCCATTCTGTTTATGCAAATTTTCACCACTTTTTGGAGCGGATGACAATGGATGGATCCACCCCCAAAATTTTGCTCGTCCTCCATGTCCTTTATGCATACGTTTTGCATCTGTTGGCCAATGGGACCGGGCCTTAAGATTCTTCCTGCTGGTAATATTTTGTATTTCTGTGTAATAGTTATGCTTGATTTCAAATATCACCTCACTTGATTCAAAAACATGCTTGTATTGCTTTCATTGTGCAATGTTTGATTACTGAAAGCTTTGGAATGTAGACTATCTATCTATTTATCTATCTAAATACGTGTATCAGCATATATATATATATATATATATATATATATATATATATATATATATATATATGCTGTTTAGCTTCCTTCGGGTATTATCCCACGTCATTGTAGTTCTGTTAAAGTTGTAGCAGAATCTCATCTGCCATCATCAGGCTTCTGTATGGATATGGATCTTACAGCTCCTGGTTTTAAATTTGAGGCTGGTCCATTCTGATTGGTTGGGACCCTGGACCTGTGTTCATTGGACTTGGAGTTTGATTGATTGGTGTTCCTGGTTTCTTCTGTCTGTTTTGTGGCTTTGATTGGCTGGCAACAGTCTGTTCTTGTGTTGGAGGCTTTTAGTGCAGCTTGGCTTCGTGTGAAGGGACGGCTGCTCTTCATTAGCAAGCTGCTATTCATTAGCAAGCTGGGTTTCACCTGGGTGCCTGGTTGGGGGGTTAGGTTGGAGCTATCAGAGGGAGTCTGTTTTTGCCCAGGTGTTTGCCTGGCTTGTGGCATGGAGATCTTTCTATTTGAGAGTGCAGGCTTCCAAATGATTGACAGTCTGGTGGAATCATCTCTTCTATTCATGCTGTCAGGTCTTTTTTCAATCTCTATGGCTTCTCTGATGATTCTGTGGCTGGGGTTTTCTATAGTGGCCAGGGTTTTAGTGCCATTGAAGTTGATGTTGTGACCTGTGGTTTTCATGTGTTGGACTAGTGAGGAGGTGTGTTCCAGCTTTTTTACTGCATTTTTGTGTTCATCTAGGCGGGTACTTATTCTTCTATTGGTCTGTCCAATGTATGTGGCCGGGCATGATATACAGGGAATTTCGTATATGCCTTTGTTTTCCAGGTCAATTTTGTCTTTGGGGTTCCTCAGGATGGCTGCTATTTTTTTGTCTGTTTTGAAGGCAGTCTTGATGTGATGCCTGTGTAGTATCTTACTGATTTTATCTGTGGTACCTCTTATGTAGGGCAGGACAGCTGTTCCATGGATCTGTTGATCTTCTAGGTCTCTGTTATGTCTTGGTGTGTTTTTGTGGATCAAGTTGGTGATTTTGTTTTTGTGGAAGCCATTGGCTGTCAATACTTCAGTCAGGGTGCCTAGTTCAGTCTTTATATGTGTCTTGTCTGCCAGGCATTTGGTTCTGGTAATTAGTGTTTTCGCTACGGAATTTATCTGTGCTGGGTGGTGGTGGGATTGGGCGTTGAGGTAGCGGTTGGTGTGTGTTTTCTTTTGGTATATGGTGTGTCCCAGTGTGCCATCTGTTCTTTTGTAGATTAGTACATCTTGGAATGGTAGTTGTTTGTTTATTTCCGTTTCCATGGTGAACTTGATTTTGGGGTGTGTGTTGTTTAGGTGTGTTAGGAAATTGTTTAGGTTTTCTTTTCCATGGGGCCAAATCACAAATGTGTCATCGATGTATCTTAGCCATAGTTTGGGTTTGTGGGTGGCATTAGCCAGGGCTCTGGATTCGAATTCTTCCATGAACAGGTTTGCAATGACGGGTGACAGTGGTGATCCCATAGGGGCTCCTTCAATTTGCTTGTATCTTTGTCCTTTGTATATGAAATATGTGTTGGTTAGGCAGTGTTCTGTTAGTTCCATGAGGTCTTTGGCTGGTTGGTATTTATTTTTGATGATTTCAAGAGTTTCTTTTATTGGGACTTGAGTGAATAGTGAAACCACGTCGAAACTTACAAGCAGATCTTCTTGTTCTACGTGTAGATCTTTGATCATTTCTAAGAAGTGGTATGAGTTTTGTACATATGAAGCTGCGGTTTCAGCATGGGGCTGTAGTTGTTTTGCTAAGTATTAGCTAGGTTTTGTAATGGTGCTCCTATGGAGCTGACTATGGGTCTGAGAGGTATGCCTTCTTTGTGTATTTTTGGGAGGCCGTATAATTTGGGGCATCTAGAAGATTTTTCTCTTGGGATGATCGTCTGTTGGATTTCTTTGCTTATGTGGCTGGTTATAATTTTCTTCTTGGTTGATTTTTCTAGATATGTGGTTGGGTCTGTATTTATAGGTTTGTATGTGGAGTTTTGGAGTAGGTCTGTCAATTTTGTTTCATAGTCTTTTCTGTCCATTACTACTGTGGCATTTCCTTTGTCTGCTGGGAGTATTATGATATTATTATCATTTTTCAGGGTTTGTAACGCTCTGAATTCATCTTTTTGCAAATTATTTTTGGTGGTTTTGTTGTGCATAAGATGTGAGTAACCTGTTGTCTTATTCTGTCAGCTTCATCTGTATTTAATTTGGTTAGGCTGGATTCTACTGCACATATGATGGATTCTGTTGGGATTTTTTTGGGTGCTATGGCATAATTGAATCCTTTGGATAGGACATCTGTTTCTGTTTTGTTGAGTTCTCTGTTGGAAACGTTGTATACTAGTTGTTTCAGGTGTTGTGGTGGGTTATTGGGAATTTTCTTGTCATTTTCTAATTTTTTCAGTTTTTTTGAGAGTTTATCATTTTTATAAGTATTTTCAGTTTCAGCTCTCCAAGTTGTAAGTTGTTTGATCTTATCCCAAAGTAGAGGGTGGATTTTGCTGCTCAATTCCAGGTGTAGTGCTAGCAAATCTTTGTTTAACTGATCTAATTGGAATCTTTTACTGTGAACTTCATTTCTGAGTAGAGATATCTCTGTCCTTTTCAGGATACGGAGCCAAGCTGCACTAAAAGCCTCCAACACAAGAACAGACTGTTGCCAGCCAATCAAAGCCACAAAACAGACAGAAGAAACCAGGAACACCAATCAATCAAACTCCAAGTCCAATGAAACAGGTCCAGACTCCCAACCAATCAGAATGGACCAGCCTCACCTTATTTCTTACCCCTGGAATGGCTACCTATTGGAATAAACAGGAAGTCATATTGATATGAAATATTAAATGGGTCCCAAAATGATATCTTCAGATTGTGTATATAAATATTTTTGTTTCTTATTTATTTATTTTTAAAGTAAAGTATACTATTCAGGTAAGCTGAAATATAATATGATGACATCCACAAGGAAAATGAACTGTCAATAATCTTTTCTATAATATTCAGTGAATCCCTTCTTTTGAAAAGAGGGTAGCACTTACATTGTTTTCTTGATAGGAAAATTTCAGCAAAAGCTGATGAACAGCTTTTTTCCCCTTCTGCATTCTGTAGAAGTACATTCAATTATAGGCACATCTGATTTCTTTTAAGCAGTGAGCAAAATGAGAAGCAAAAATTATGTTTTCACAGGAAATATTTTTTTCCAATGTTGAACAGCAACCTCTGCCCCTCTCAAATATGAGCAATTACTTTGCAGTGGTGTGCCAAATTACTTGATAACTACTTAGGCAATGGGATATGAACAGATTCCTTTTAGGAAACCCACAATAACCTTGACAGATGCTTTCCTATCTCTAATTTCTGGAGCCAACTTTTTAAATAGCATTTACAATCCTCCTCACCCCACCCTTCAAATACTAATGAAGTCTGTTACACAACTAGGAATTCACTAATAGCTTTCTCGTCTTCTGAGCTGCTTTTCTGCTAAAAGTTGCCTTTGAAACAAGTTGTGTCTGAAGTTTCTAAATTCTGAGTCAAACAGTAGCAGGTAAACACACACACAAACATAAAATAAAACACATCACAATCTCTGAATTTGACCATGAGTCCTACTTTATAGGACTTCTATAAGATTAATAACATCTATGTTTAAGGCACCTCCAATTTATTCTAAGCACGATTGAATACATTTGTTTTCTCAAAAATCTCACCAAATTGGTGAGAAATTCTCCAGAGGAAGGTAATGACGCCTACTGGTGAACAATTTAGGAAGTTTTTCTCTTTCTGCCTAGTTTCGTTGGTATGAATCCTATATGGAAATCTTCCTGACTTGAAGGACTATTGAAATCAAGGGTGGGTTAGAGATGCATAAGAATGGAAAACAAGTTCTTAATGGTATAATCTTACTGGAAAATATAATGAAAAAGCTCTTGTGAAGAAGGAGAAATGGTAACATGATAAAATAGTCCATGTTATTAATTTCTGTAACCTGTGTGATGATAAACTATTTCATTGCATATGAGATACAGAACCTTCTATTCTGACCAGACCAGAGCAGGTTTCTAAATTTTGGGCATTAAAAGTTTTGGATCTTATAGTCATACAATTTGTCTTCCTCTTCATCTAATTCGAATTTCTTCTTCCAATATTAAAAAAAACTTGAGCAATGGATATTTTCAATTTCAGAAAAGAGAGGGTAGGTGCTTTTATTGACAGTGAGCAAAGAGTACTTTTCTACTGTAAAGTATTGTGAACAAAATGGTAAGGATTACTTTGAGGCCATTTTTATTACCAGCTTTGTAAGTATGTTATATGGACATGTAAAAGAAGTTTGTCTTTTGATCTGCACTTTTGTTTGGAATAATGTGTTAAAACTGTGCATTGCAGTTGTTGTTATTCTACATTCTTATTTGGATTGCTACTTGAATATATTTGTAAAATCCTTTAACTCCTGCTTTATTTCTAAAACTGAGTCAAATTTAGCAAGTTTTTAAGCCACTAGTTTCCATCTCCTTATTCAGATACTCTGGTAACATTAAACAGATGCTCAGTAATGGAATGACTGAGGGCAAATTGAAACACAGGAAGAAGTTTCTTATCATGGACTTGTTTTGATGGAATATCCCCCCTTAAAATGACTGGGAAGCCTTCGACATATGAAAAGGATAATTAGCTTTGCATCTATGGTGTGCATTGCTCAGAATACTAAGTTGGTTCAGGAGTGATGATGGTGGTGGCTGAAGAGGAAGAGATGGCGGAATTAGTTGATCTCATTTAACTTTCAGAAATTATTGTTTTTGTCATGAGCTGATATGCAGAAACCTTAAAGTGCTAATGTATGCCAATCTATAGCCACTGTTTATGCTTGTGTTTTTTCAGCTCCTTATTATCTCAGATTAGGTGGCTCGTTTTTTAAAAAGAGTGCAAGAGGACACTACTTGAGTAAGCTGAGTTTAGAATTATAGGTCAAGAAAGGAAATGGAATTTAGGCAATCCTACATTTCAGTGCTGTCTACATGCTGTTTTGGTGACCCTTCCCTCTCTCCCCCCTCCCCCCCCCCCCCCCCAGTCAGAAGGCAGTAATGGAAAGGAGATGAAGAATGGCTTGCCAGCCACTGCTGAGCTTTCCTGAGAAATGCTAAGTGTGTTCCAAGATCCATATTCCCTTGCGCACAGCAATAATGTGACCCACAAATTTTGCCCAGGCTGAATTTACTGAGATTTTTTAGAATCATAAGAATATTCTCTACAATGCACTGAACTCCTTGACAGAAGAGATGAATGCAGGGGAAAAAAAAATCCCCTGAAGCAAGCCTATATATAAAATACAGGTAGTCATTGACTTACAATCACAGTGGAACCCAAAATTTCTGTTGCTAAGCAAGATAGTTGTTAAATAAGTTTTGTCCCCATTTTAAGGCCTTTCTTGCCACTGTTGTTAAGTGAATTGCTGCAGTTCTTAAGTTAGTAACACGGGTGTTAAGGGAATCTGGCTTCCACATTGACTTTGCTTGTCAGAAGTTCGCAGAAGGTGTTCACAAGACCCCCGGACACTGCAAACATCATAAATATGAGTCAATTGCCAGGCATCCAAATTTTGATCACATGACCATGGAGCTGCTGCAACAGTCAGAAGTATGAAGAAATTATCATAAGTCACTTTTTTCAGTGCCGTTATAACTTTGAATGGTCAGTAAAAGAACTGTTGTAAGTCAGGGACTATCTGTATTTGTCAGAGAAATAACCTGTGGCCAGTTTTCTTGGTGTTACCATAAAAGAGGACCTGACCTGGGGCGCTCACATAGCAGCACTGGTCAAAAGGGCCCAGCAGAGATTATACTACTTGAGACTTCTCAGAAAATAACAATTGGATGAAAAACTGCTGGTGACCTTCTATCACTGCACATAGAGAGCATCTTAACTCAGCGGTCAGCCACTGATGGGCTGCGAAAATTTTTTGGTGTGCCGCAGAGAAAGCTCACCCCCAGAGCACCCCCCCCCCCAAAGCAATTAATCCAGACCGCGCAGAAACACAAGGCTGTGCTGCCTATATGGCCTGTGGGAACCCTCCCTACTCACTCACTCCTTTCCCGGCAAACTTGCCTGCTAAATTGCTATTTTTCCTTTTACCGACCATCATCTGTTCTGCTGTGCTGGAAGATTTAGATTAGCTAGGAAGCAGGAAATGTTTGGATTTCTTGCTTTCTAGCCAGTCTTTAGATCTTGGGCTCTGCTTTTAAGCACAGCCAAACCTCTCTTAGGACTGAAGGTTCTATTATTCAGTGCAGACTTAAATAGCCAATGGCAGAAACACAAATCTTTCAGTGATTCAGTGACCAAATCAATCTGCCTGTCTGCTTTGCCTGATTTTGGGTAAAAGTTGCTTTTTTAAAAATAAAAATTCAATATTTAAATACATGGTGTGTTGTGAGTTAATTTTGTGAGTTTGCTTGCAAGCAAATTTTATGTGACAGACAGAGCTAGCCTATGGTGCATCAGTCTCTCAATGAATCTGGGATTCTGTGAGAAACTCAATCTGCCTGCCTGCTTTGCCTAATTTTGAGTAAAAGTTGCTCTTTTTTATAAAAAAAATCAATATTTATATCAATATTTATAATATTTACATACAAGTCATGGCCAGCCAGTCACATGACTACCAAGCCACACCCACAAATTAGGCCACAACCAGTTAGTGGTCCCTGGGGTCTAAAATTATGAGTATGGTGATCCCTGAGGTCCAAAAGGTTGGCGACCCCTGTCTTAACTTACTGCACCTCTTCATGGTTTGCCAATTGCACAGTGGCAGATTGGAAAGTACTCCAGAGGGTTAACGTCTTTGCCCAGAAGATCATTGCTTGCCCTCTCCCCTCTTTGGAAGAGTTTTATAGCTCTTGCTGCCTTAAGAAAGTTCAAAACATTCTCAAAGATCCATTTCCTCCTGCGAACCCTTTTTTTTTTTTAACTATTACCACCTGGCAGACGGTACAGGATAATAAAAGCAAGGACAAATAGGCTGAAAAACAGCTTCTATCCCAGGGCAGTAACTCTATTGAATTCTACTGTATAGTACTCTGAAGATGGTATTTTATTTCGTTGTACGATGTGCAATGACAATAAAGTAAACTAAACTATACCTGGGCTTTGAAACTGTTGGCTAATTGTGTGCAATCACATTTCCTCTCCCCTGGAATGGATTTATATGCTGTGTGAACACACAAATGCATTCCCACACACTCAACAAGTGCATAGTGCTATCAAGAGATAATGAGTTAAGACATGTATATGTTGTCCTTATTAATATTCTGTCAATAAGCTAGATAAGAAATTCTACAAAGAAATGTTTCCCTATACTTCATCTAACATTGCCAATGAATTTTCTTTGGCGCACTTCATTATTCCAGTCAGCACAATGGTTCAGATAGGAGATGTGTCTGAATAAATCACTCTCAAGGACAGAGAGAAAGAATATCTAATTAATCAGCATGGTCATGATGTTTGACTTGTTGCTGCCCTACTGTGTATAGGTTGAGGAATCAGTGTGTTTAACCTGCATGCACCCTTAAACTGATCTTCACTTAGGAAGTAAAGTTTAACCTTTGAGGGGAAGTCTGTAGAGATTCTCAGTCATCCACAGGTATATCTATCTATCTATCTATCTATCTATCTATCTATCTATCTATCTATCTATCTATCTATCTATCTATCTATCT